>LR738711.1:130703648-131041299 GCA_902687465.1 Secale cereale | reverse complement strand
ATAAGCCCTTTCTGTGGTGTCGCTCAGACGCCCGACTGTGGCATGCTTGTTATTTATTTTCCTTATAAGCCCTTTCTGTGGTGTCACTCAGACGCCCGACTGTGGCATGCTTGTTATTTATTTTCCTTATAAGCCCTTTCTGTGGTGTCGCTCATACGCCCGACTACGGCATGCTTGTTATTTATTTTCCCTTATAAGCCCTTTATGTGGTGTCGCTCAGACGCCCGACTGTGGCATGTTCGTTATTTATTTTATTATCACTCCCTGATTGCATATGCCTTTTTATACAAATAACTTGCTTGCATTATGGAGTGTCATATCATTATTATCATACTGATATCAATTATTCTCGAGCATGATTATATCTCACCCATGTTCAAAATGTTTGCTAGTACATTCAAAGTACTCACTGGCTTGTCCCTGGCAATTATCTTGGCCAGATTCCTTGCGTGGGAAGGAACGATGCGATGACAGCCCCGGAACCTACGCAAATGGAGATAGCAGCCTCGCGGAGATAGGTGTTATCCTGGTCAGCTGTTCCTGTGGGAAATGGAGTCCCATAGTCACCGACGTAACACAAACTGCTTCCGCCATCAGCCACTAGAAACCTTGTGTTGTACTCACAGGCCAGGATGGTCTTGTACTACATATTTTGTACTTTTCTTGGAGTTTCTGTAACAAGTTGGTGCCTCACCAGCTAACAGTAATCCTGGGGCTGGTGAGCACAGGGGCGCTTTTGGGAAATTAATATCCCGAAAACCCGGTCTTGACAAACTTGGTATCAGAGCCAGGCTGACCATTGGCTAATCCTATCTTAGCCCGGTCAAAAACCTAGGCAAACCAACCCACCAGACCTTAACCAAACCCCGGCCAAGCTTCTCGCATAAGATACCCACACAGAGGGCCGACACCTTTGGTAGTCGGTGCCCAACCTATCAGTCTAGCCTGTCGATCACCCGCCAGTGACCGACGCCTAAACAGTTCCCTCCGCAAGCGTGCAAAGGAAGACTCCGTCCTTTCCTATAAATAGGGCACGCTAGCCCCCAAACCCAACACCACACAACCTCTACCACATACCGAGCTAAAATGCCAGGACCCATTGTCCACAATGAAACCACAGCAACCAACCTTGGAGGTTTTGTGACCGTGCTCGCAAACCTCACCCGTCGTGCCTTTGCGTTAGAAGAGCCCCCTGAATATGTTGTATACCAAGACTCCATGGGCGGTGAAAGCCGTCAATTCTGGGCCACTGTACACATCTACGGTAAGGGTCTGTCACCAGAACGCCCCTACAGGTTCACCGAAAGAACAACTTCCTTTGAGGCGCAAGCAATCCAACTAGCTGCTCGAGAAGCTATAGTTCAACTCCGGCACCTGTCGCCCAGAGTTAACTGTCGCTCATTCTACTACTATCCCAGTCGTAACGGGTATGGTAGGCCTCCCCGAGTTGTGAGCAGGGACCACGAGACGGATCCTGCATTATTGCATCTGGTACGCTATGTTAGTGTGCTAGAGGAACTGTTCGATCAAATCACTCTTGATCTGATCACAGCTCGTGGGGAACTGCTTCGCCGAGCCCCGGCAAGAGGAAGAGACGAGTCCGGCACCGACAACCTAGTCGTGTTGTTCGGACAACCAATCGAGTCCCCGAGGCTTGCCTCGGTCATTGACCAGAATGCCTTGGTGTCTCCAGAGGTGTTGTGTCGCCTGCTTGGCGCACGCTCCAACGGGATTGTAGCCAATAATCCCCGCGAGGGACATCATCACTGCCCCGACCCTGCACCACGTCAACCACCTCCATCCAACACCACCGATGAAGCTCTTGGAGAAGCTTCAGCATCCACAAGGCAAGGCCGCTTGGATATAAACGAGGTTGATTGGATCATCCGATTAGTGCCAAGCCTTATCTAGTCCACACCCTGTGGTGATGTAACCTGTATGCCGATATGTATATACAGTTTACTGTTGCGCTCTTATTGCATCCGTGCACACTTATCCCGTGTACGAGTGCCTATTTTTCGGGTGTGACTTCCAAAGCACCTCACCGGCAACCCCTATAGTAAACACGTCACTTGCGAGACGTGAGTACCTGTAGAGTTGACCCCGACCCCATAAAGGGAAACTAACTATATAGCTGCCCCTCACCATGATTCGATAAACCAACCCGGTTGCTATATAAAGGACACACCGTGACCTTACCAAGCATCCCTCACCTAGTGCACTGCTCTCACAGCTTTTTCCTTCACCATGCCGATCTCTAGTATTTACCTGAGAACTCCAGAGGCATCCCCAGGTAGTTTCGTGAAAATATTGTGGGATTTTACCTGCAGTACCATGAGTGCTACCCATCCACCCCAGTATGAGCTGCTCAAATCGAGGATCACACCATCCACCTCGAAATATTGGGCAGTGGTACACATCCCACCCGCAAACCCAAACCAAGACCCTACCGAAGTTTCCTTCATGGGGAAATCCATGCCAACTCCCCAGATGGCCATAGAGGCTGCTGCTTGTGAAGCGCTTGCTCGCCTTCGATTCGCAGTGCCCTATGCCAGCGAATGAGGATATTATTACTTTCCAAGTCGTGCGGCACCCGGACAAGCAGCATCTTTTCCTGGTGGGCGAATTGAGAGAGACCCAGTGCAAGCCAACCTTACGCAGTATGTCATTGCGCAAGAGCGTATGACCCAGCGGATAATGGGTTATCTCCAGAGCCTCGCCGATTTAAATCCTCGGATCGCCATCGGCAGACCACTAAGGGCCGGGCAGGAGAAGCACATTCATCGACTGGTCAACCCGCTCCCACCGATAGAAGAAGAGTGTCGCCCAGCACCAGAGACCTTTTCCCAGGACCCTATTCATTTACCGTTTATGTTTTAGACGTAACTGCTATGTGGTTATACCCGTATCTTTTTATGAGAACTGTGTGTCGTATCGTGTGTTAATTAATCTTCCCTGAGTTGTTGCAACATGTCCATCTGCATAATGTAGATATTTTATTTTATCGCGCAACACCGCGACAGCAGACTTACAACTCCGGCCACTCCACACAGTACACTAAGTTGCTAGTCCACCTACACCTGCTTCATCTAAATTAACCACCCCCTAGCGAACCACAGTCTCTTGAGAAGAAACTCGTGGGAATTTATTCAAGCACTAATTGCCTACCGTGCACTAACAACCATTAGCATCTGACACTCACACCTAATCCTCGTGATAACCGCCGCCGCGAAGAGCTAGCACTCGAGCCGCCGCATCATGACGATCATCGAGGATCATCGCACACAAGAGCGCAGACACCCCCAGCAATGCCGCCAACCCCACGCACACTAGGACCATGCACCAGTCCGGCATCACCTCCGCCATTAGAGCCTCGACGCAAGCTCTTGCAAACACAAATAGAGGAGAAGGAAGAAAGGAGAAGAAAAGAGGCCAGGTGTGAGGAGGACGAAGAAGCACCTCGGCCGTTTTATAGCTCGAGATCGGTGTACGGTGGGCGGAGTCCACCAGCGCCGCTCGTCGCTCGACCGCCAGTTCGGAGGCGAATCCGCGAGCAGTGCCGACAGCACGCTGGCCCGCGCGGTGAGTGCACGCTGCACCGGCAGCTAGCGCGCAATGCACTACGGCAGTACGGCCTAGATGCCCTACGAGCTAGCCGTCGCCGGTGGAGAAAGTGCGGGAAAGCGCGCGGGAGAAAGGAGAAGAGAGAACTGGAGGTAGAAGAAGAGGCTGATAGTGGGCCCAGTGCCCACCTGTCAGGCAGTGAGAGCACTGTGCTCTTGGGTGCAACCAGCATATTTGAAAATTTAGAAATACCATTTCTAAATTTACTATAGCCCAGAGTAGAAATATCTCGTTTTCCACGACCGTAGATTTTTCCATGCCGCGCCAGTGTTTAACACTGCAGTTTACACCACTTTTTGTGCGTGCACTGTAGTGGCATTTATTTGCTTTAGCAGAACGGTTAATTTTTGGTAGTATCTTTTTGTGGCAGTATAAGATTTTATAGCAGCCCTTAACAAATCTCGAGGACAAGATTTTTTCTTAAGGGGGGTAGTGTTGTAACACCCCAAAAAATTAACCATGTTTTATTAATTAAAATTTTGCCAGGGAATTAAAATTTGTCATTTGCTGGATGTTCCTTTAGATTCCAGGACCATTCTTTTTATGCTGGAGTTTTTACCTCAAGTGAAAACTTTCCAACTAATGTTGGACTCTCATATTCACTCTTTAAAAACTTTTCTTATATCAGTAGAATTAATTATATAATTGTCTCCCAAATTTTCTTCTCTCTATAAATGGTTTCCCTTAGTTTTAGGGCCTCATTTGAACTGCAACCACTTGATAAATTTATTTAATATTCCAACCAAAATAAGGAGATGTCATGTGATGTTGTTAGATCACTTTTATGCAAGAATATATTTATTTAATTTAATATTTTGAGCTCCACACCATGATTCCCAATCTGGTCCAGTGGACAAAATTGCACTACAACCCCTTTAAATATTCCTTTAATGCTTCCACCAAAATTATGGGATGTTCATAGGAGTAGGTTATTCAACTTGATGCAAAAACCCATTTAGGTCCTTTAGAAAATTTGAGTGAACCAACCTCTTTTTCATTCTGGTCCAGTTTGGTATTTTGTACTGCAACCCTAGTTTATTTTGCTCTAGTGCCCTTGAGCTTCCTCCTGCTTATAGCCCTTCTTGCAAAACCCTTAAGTACAGAAGAGTGGGCCCATTGGGATATTTTTGGTTCATGAAGAAATGCGCTACACTTTCTGTCAAGAACTGAAGATTAGCAAAACTTGCACTAGCAAGTTTCTGGTTTTGCCCAACTAGCTATGCCATCATCACATCCTCCTAAAGAGACTCTGATCTGGAGATTTTGGCCACCAGAAGAGATGCCCATATGCCCATGGCAATCTGTCGAGCACCTTGGGTGCATGGCCGGTTTTGGCATAATTTTCAGTAGACATTGTGGACTTGACCCCCTGACCTAGCAACCATGTCCACTAACCTCCTAGGTGCCTCTAACCTAGGTATGTTGATTTGTATAAGCATCCAAGCAAGTATTGGCCGCCCTGGCATTTCATCGAACGAGTGTCGTGCGTGCCCGGAGCGCGGCAGAGCGCGCGTTTTGCACGTGTCACGCCCGAGCCGCCGCGCCCCTGGCCTGTCCCCCCCCCCCGAGCTTATCCTAACCATCTGCAGCTCGCAGCATAGAGCCAAACCCCGACCTGTACTCTCTCACAGGCACCACACCACCTCGCCACGTCTCTAGCAAGCCAGGAGCTAGCTGCCATCGCCGCCTGCTGTGGTCGGTGCCGTACGGGTCACCTGGCGTGCCCCCGAGCACCCCAGACAACCGTGCTCATCCACAACTTCGTCGCCTACCTCTGCAAGCTCTGCCAGCCAGCCCCCCACCTCCCCTGCTCTGCAATAGTGCCTCCACCGTCGTGCTTATCCTCGGGCAGCCGTCGAACCGACCTCTGGCACCTATATAAACGAACCCCCACGCTCCATAAGCCTCAGGTAGCACCGTATCTCCCCCTTAGACCAATCCCGCGCATCAATTTGACCGGCAGCGGCCATATTCCTCTCCTCCGGCAATGGTGGCCGCCGCGGCCGCGCTGTCGCATTCGTTGCAGTGCCCTCTCAAAACCCCCAACGTACAGAGCCAGGAGACCACCACAACCTCGCAGAGTCACCCCAGCCTATCAATTTCTCTGAAGATGGCCCATAGGGTGATGCTCCATTGTTGGGTCCGCCGGAGCTCTTCGGGGGGAGCTCGACGCCGAGGACTTCGTCCATCGCAGCGGCCCTGTAGGGTACCGACGGGTTCGCCTCGAGCTCCTGATCACGCCTGCATGATCAAACCTGCGGGGGACATCGTCGCTCCCCGGCGACGATCACCGGAGCCCCGTTCTCGTTCGGGCGAAGGAGGAAGGAGGCGGGTGGACCAGTCAAATATGACAGTTGGACCCGCAGGTCCCATCGTCAGCCCCTCTTGTCCCCGCCCACCAGTTTAAGTGAAGACGCATTCCCCGAAGTATGTCTCCCCTTCCCTGGAAGCGTTTTCTGAGCTGATGTGTTTTCCTTTTTCTGGTTTTTTATCAAAACAGAGTTGACTAAACTTTGACTGGCAATATCTCTTTAAATATTACTCCAAATGACTTGCTTCTTTTTCTGTTGTTTCCCAAATATTGTCTAGTTTATTTTCATATTTATATGAAAATTTTCCAGACAACTTTTTTGGGCTGTTTTGAGTCTATGTATTGATTTCTTCTTATTTCATTTAGGATTTTGAAGAGGGAGAAAACTTCCAAAAAATTTGGAATGCATTTCTCATCCCCTCTACTTGAAGGCAAGCATCTTGAACCCCGTTATGATATACGTTGTGTGTTGTTTGCTAAAACATAGGAACTCCATCAATATACTAAAATGGAGTAACGTTATTTCATGTGGAAGTCATACTCTTGCATATCAACATATGGTGAAAATACGTTTATGTTATGTATGTGATATTGGTGACAGTAACCACTTCTCATGCCACATATGCCTGGTGATAGTTCGGATGGAGTCCGAAGGAAAGTTGTGGTCCGGTGAACACAACCACGTGACTGACATCTCGTTGTGGCGAGGCTGTGCAGTGAGGCAGGATGAAGCATGAGGGGTGGTGACCCTGTCAGGGAACTGTGAAGAGCATTGTGGCACTAACCATGCAGGGAATACATAAACCTCCTGAGTCGACCATAGATCGACTCTTGCTCCAGTAACCCCCATACTTGTTTCGTACTACCACTTGTCCCTGCCGCTGGTGGAGTACGGTTTAGTAAGTTGTCAACCCCTTTCTTGGCACACACACACCGTACAGAGAGGCCATGGTCGAAGATATCGGGTGCATCCGGTAGGCATGCCACTTGGTCCGGGGGCATGGCTGTTTCCGGTTAGGACCGAGAGGGGGGACACCCCTTAGAGCGCGTGATAGAAATTTGATCCCATGATACGCGAGGTTGTAGCCTCCCTAGTTAGAGTTTACTTAATGGGTGTCATGGGTGATTCCAGACACAAGTAAAGTTAAGCTGGTGTGTGCAAGACAGGCGGGTTTTCGACTAAAAGACCGTAGACGGAATTAGTTCCAATGGACTAAAGAAAACTGTTACTCGTGGGTAAAGAGTACACCCTCTGCAGAGATATCAAACCTATTCGAATAGCCGTGTCCATGGTTAAGGACTACAGCCTGGGATGGTCGAGTGTCGGTCTTAGTGTTGGTCTACGGAGGAAAACTACTAAACCGGAACATTGACTATGATCTGCGATATGTGGTAATCCTAATTATTATTGTGGACTAACCATTTGTGTTATTTGAATAAATTAGTATCCCTGGGACGGTTCTACCTCCTAGATATTCACCGTGATTCATTTATTTTCCTTATAAGCCCTTTCTGTGGTGTCGCTCAGACGCCCGACTGTGGCATGTTTGTCATTTATTTTCCTTATAAGCCCTTTATGTGGTGTCGCTCAGACGCCCGACTGTGGCATGCTTGTTATTTATTTTCCTTATAAGCCCTTTCTATGGTGTCGCTCAGACGCCCGACTGTGGCATGTTTGTTATTTATTTTCCTTATAAGCCCTTTCTGTGGTGTCGCTCAGACGCCCGACTCTGGCATGCTTGTTATTTATTTTCCTTATAAGCCCTTTCTGTGGTGTCGCTCAGACGCCCGACTGCGACATGCTTGTTATTTATTTTCCCTTATAAGCCCTTTATGTGGTGTCGCTCAGACGCTCGACTGTGGCATGTTCGTTATTTATTTTATTATCACTCCCTGATTACATATGCCTTTTTATACAAATGACCTGCTTGCATTATGGACTGTCATATCATTATTATCATAGTGATCATCAATTCTTCTCGAGCATGATTATATCTCACCCATGTTCAAAATGTTTGCGAGTACATTCAAAGTACTCACTGGGTTGTCCCTGGCTATTGTCTTGGCTAGATTCCTTGCATGGGAAGGAACGATGCGATGATAGCCCCGGAACCTACGCAAATGGAGATAGCAGCCTCACGGAGATAGGAGTTATCCTGGTCAGTTGTTCCTGTGGGAAATGGAGTCCCATAGTCACCGACGTAACACAAACTGCTTCTGCCATCAGCCACTAGAAACCTTGTGTTGTACTCATAGGCCAGGATGGTCTTGTACTACATATTTTGTACTTTGCTTGGAGTTTCTGTAACAAGTTTGTGCCTCACCAGCTAACAGTAATCCTGGGGCTGGTGAGCACAGGGGCCGCTTTTGGGAAATTAATATCCCAAAAACCCGGTCCTGGCAAACTTGGTATCAGAGCCAGGCTGACCATTGGCTAATCCTATCTTAGCCCGGTCAAAAACCTAGGTAAACCAACCAACAGACCTTAACCAAACCCCGGCCAAGCTTCTCGCATAAGATACCCACACAGAGGGCCGACACCTTTGGTAGTCGGTGCCCAACCTATCAGTCTAGCCTGTCGATCACCCGCCAGTGACCGACGCCTAAACAGTTCCCTCCGCAAGCGTGCAAAGGAAGACTCCGTACTTTCCTATAAATAGGGCACGCTAGCCCCCAAACCCAACACCACACAGCCTCTACCCCATACTGAGCTAAAATGCCAGGACCCATTGTCCACAATGAAACCGCAGCAACCAACCTTGGAGGTTTTGTGACCGTGCTCGCAAACCTCACCCATCGTGCCTTTGCGTTAGAAGAGCCCCCAGAATATGTTGTATACCAAGACTCCATGGGCGGTGAAAGCCGTCAATTCTGGGCCACTGTACACATCTATGGTAAGGGTCTATCACCAGAACGCCCCTACAGGTTCACCGGAAGAACAACTTCCTTTGAGGCGCAAGCTATCCAACTAGCTGCTCGAGAAGCTATAGTTCAACTCCGGCACGTGTCGCCCAGAGTTAACTGTCGCTCATTTCCGCCCTCGCGGCTCAAAATTCCGAGGAGGCCGCACGAGTCCGTGGGATGCAGCACACCCGCTCGGAGATGTTTGAGGCCCTGCGGCACCGGGCCAGCTGAGCCCTAGGAGAACTTCTTGGCTCGGGAGTCGCCGGCCCTCTGGTTAATGATGACACCGGGTATCTCGGGTTCTTTACAAGGGTGGGGGAGCGTCTTGAAGGCGGGGTCAGGAAGGCTCGGCAGCTCGTCGAGGAGCAGAGCCGCAGCGTCGTGAGGAGCGCAGTCTCCCGCATCTTCAGAAACATGCACTGTCTTGACCCTCATATGGACTTCGAGGCCCTGCTGGAGCCTACACCTGAGGCGGTCGCCGGCCCCTCAGAGGATTGGGTGTGCGACCACATGGACGCGTTGGTGACGGAGCTCATTCCAGCCATCGATGACGTGCCGGTGCTTGAGGGGGCGATATCGACAGTTCCGGCAAAGACATCGATGCTTAGTCCAGTTCCTGCTGTAAATTAGTTTTTAGTTGTGGCTCCAGAGCCGGGTGAGATGGGTGTCACAAGGCTTAAACTCTTGATGATGTAATTGAACACCGTAAGGATAGGTTTTTAGGCACTCCCTTGTTTGTCCCTGAGGCTGCGGCCTCAAGCCCTTGTTGCGTGTCAGGAAGGAGCGTCTGCTGACCTCATCCAGGCGCGCCTCGCGAGTACCTGCTATGAGCGCAAGAGTGGTTGGCAGTCCGGCGGCAGATCAGACAGAACGTGCACCCACGCCCCGGCCCCTGCTCGCGAGGGGCGACAGGGCGGGGTCGCGGACGTAGCCCGGCTCGGCCGAGCAAGACGAAAAAATGAACTGGCGAAGAAAAACTCAGCGGAAATCGCAAAACACAGACAAAGATTCTCCCCCTTTATTCAAGAAACGAGTCGCGCGGTTGCGGCATCGGCTTGAGAAAGGAGATACAGAGGAGGCAAGGGCAAATGCAAAAGGAAAAAAAGGGGGGCGCGTTCGGCCCCTGAGCGGGTCTTCGGTCTTCTCCCAGCGCGGAGCATAGGGCTACCACCGGCGGGAGTGGGCATAGACATTGGAGGGCAGTGTCGACGGCCAGCGCGGAGCATGGTGCATCCACTCGGCGTGGGAGGGAGCCCCCGAGGTCGTAGGGCGACGCTTCGGAGACTCCGGGGCGTGTACAGCCCCACTCATTATTACGTGAAAGTGACACGAGCGGAGATCTTCTGATGTGCCCGCCCCTTCGCTTTGAGGGCCCCGCCCCGCACTAGTCCGCTCCCTCATGAACTCACCCGAAGGCGGCATTCATGAGGCGGGACACTGCGCATGATGGGGGATGGGACCTTGGCCATAGGCCCCCCTGCCGAGCACCAGGCGCACCGCTCACACGATCTCCGAGCGCGCTTCGCCCCTGAGGGCTAACGTCGTCCGGACGCGCAGCATCCTGAAGTGTGAGGGGGACCCCGCCCTACCCACGCTCGTAATGGCCCCTGAGCCCTTCCTGATCAGGGTCGGGCCCAGCGGGTACGGGATTTCGTGAGCAGGGGGACGGAGCCGCGGTCTTGGGCCCTCCTAGTGCGCGTAGGACGGGCTGCCGTACCGCCTCCAGATGCACCCTCAGCAGCCCGGGGGATGGTACGTCGGGAGGTGCGGCGTCTTTGAGGCTGAACGGAGGGGGAGAAGGCCCCTCCCCGCGCGCATCATACCCGTTGCCAGCGAGCCCCTGGTGAAATCCAGGGCGGCCTCATGCGCGACGGGTCACGCGCGGGGGGACGAGGGCCTGACTCGGGCCTTCCCTTCCCTTTCTGTCTTAACGCGGCAGCCAAAGCACTTCCCTAGCCTACCGAGGCTCAGGGCCAGAGACACTGTTGGCCCGAGGTCTACGGCTAGTGCCGCGAGTGCCGGCCTCTGCAGGCACCAGCGCGCGTTTTCATTCTTGCTCCATGGCCGTCAGTGGTGACGGCGGAGGGTCAAGGGCTAGGAGTGTGGGGTCCGCCTCCCGACCTTCCGCTCCTGAGCCCCCCGGTGTCGGCGCCTGATTGCACCCGGCGTTCGGCGTAGTCCTGGGGTCGCCTCCTGATGGCTCCTCGATGGGAGCGGTACCTGAGTACAAAGGGCTTCGAGGCAGAGAGGCGGCGTCATACGCAGGGTTCACCGGATCATACCCCATGTCGCCCTCGTAGGTCGCCGCGGGTCTTGACCATACGGGCGACCGGGTGCGGTCGGGGCAGCACCCGGTCCCCGACGTCGTCGTGTGGAAGCAGAATGGCTTGGGTCCGGTGCTGGCGGCGTCGAGGAGCTCGGCCACCCTGAGGAGTAGCGCATCGTGGCCGCTATCGAGCAACCGGCACCTTAGCAGTTCCCTTGCCACCAGCAGTGCGGCCCTCATGTTCCCATTTCGCACCGGTCCCGTGAGCTCGCTGTTGCGTGCTAGGCGGCCCGCGCCGTCGTGCGGGTTTGGCGTCAAGTGGGTGGTGGGTGCTGCCGGTCCCCCGGCGGCGGGTCGGCGATGCTCATCGTGCCGTCGGCCCCGATCAAGGCCGGGTGATGGCGAGTCCCACAGCCGGAGGGCGATGCCTGACCGGCGCGGACGCCACGGGTTTCCGCACGCATCTGATGTGCCTCTGCCATCGTGGTCGCGGTTTGTTGAAGCTGGGCAACGCGGGGTCGATGGACAAGAGCGTGACGAGGTCGTCGGAGGCGAGATCTTGACATGCCCCCTACCTGGTGCGCCAAATGTCGGATTTAGGGCTCTGCAAAACCCAAGAAGTTCGAACGCAGGGGCGTGAATGAAGATCTCTCCCACTCATGTCTACCTAGCGTCTCGCTCTCGTCTTGGTGAAGGGATTCAAGCAAACAAAAGATAGAACACGCAAGAGTTTACCCAGGTTCGGGCCACAGTGTGGTGTAAGACCCTACTTCCTGCTTTGGTGGATTAGCCTCGGGAGGGCTGGAATATGAGCTAGTACAGTGGTTTCTGAGCTCAGGAGGTGAGCTCAGGAGGATCAGGAGGCAAGTGTTCTTGCTACTTGCGTGGTGGCAGAGTGTATCGATCGATCCCCTTTCCACAGTGGGAATCTAGCTACTTATATAGGCGGCCACGGTCCTCTTCCCCCGAAATGTTTAGGCGAGAAGGGATCCCACAACGGCCATTTTTGATCGGGAACACAAGGACGTTCCTACCCTGACAAAAGCAGTCTTCGCCTGCAAAAGGACCAGGCGGTGACGTGGTGGTGGGCTCGATGGTGACATCCTCCTTGTCGTCCTTGCGGTCTTCGGTCTTGTTGCACCAATGGGGAAACCTTTGCCCCGCTCCTCGGGAACCTGCGACTGCGCTGTCCCCCTTGCACCGAAATGGTAACTGCGCCGCTGGCGAACGCTGGCACCCGCTGGCGCGGTGCATCACTGCTGACATCACTGCCTCCTCCTGAGGCAGGCTTGGCCTTGGATTCTCCGCCCCTCCGGAGCACCTTGCCGAGGCCGCTCCTGAGGGGGTCTTGACGTCGTTCTCCTCGCGAGGCTTAGCCCCCTCGCGAGGGTCTTGGACAGCTGGTCGATCAGCTGGGCCATACCAGGCCACTTGTAGGAGCGCGTCGCGGCCCGCAGACAAGCAAGTCTGGGTACCCTGGTTCCCAGGACGCCGACACCCACAACGGCCAAATTTGAAGGGGGACAGCTAGTACAAGCTATCCTGACAAAAGGTGGTCTTCGCATGCCAAAGGCTCTGGTGGTGACGCTGTCGTGGGCTCCGCAATGACCTCCGCTCTGATGTCCTGCTGGTCTTGGTCTTGTTGCACAGATATGGAAACCTTTGCCTGATTTTTCGGGACTCTTCGCCTACACCTGCTCCTATAGCACCAAACAGGAAACTGGCACTTCTGCGCCCGCTGGCGCCCGCCTGGCCTTGGTCGTCACTTCTCATGTCACGAGGACCTCGTGAGGTGCCCCTCGCCTTGATATCTCCGATCCTTGTGAGCCGGCCTGATGAGGCCACCCCAGGAGACGCCTTATGTCATCCGCCTCGTGAGGCTTGGCCCCTCGCGAGGGTCTTGAGTGGTTGCTGAAGATGTTGGGTCGTACCAGGCCTCCTGATGAGCCACGCCATGGGCCGCGGGCAGGCAAGTCTGGGTACCCCGATTCCCAGAACACCGACAGAGAGGTGCTCTTGGTTGGTGGTGGAGGAGAGAGTCTGAATCCTTCGTCCCCTTGCTGGGTGGTGGCTAACCTACTTATATAGTGGCCTTGGTCCTCTTCCCCCGAAATGCTTGTGGGAAGGGATACCACAACGGCCAATTTTGAAGGGGGGCGGCTAGTACATCTTATCCTGACTAACTGTGGTCTTCGCCTACAAAGCCTCTGATCCTGACGCCATGGTGGGATCGGTGATGACCTCCGCCCTACTGTCCCGACGGTCTTGGTCTTGTTGCACTGGAATGGAAACCTTTGGCAGATTCCTCGGGACTATGTGCCTGAGCCCGCTTCCTTAGCACCAAAGAGGAAACTGATGTACTACGCCCACTTGCGCCCGCCTGGCCTTGGTCGTCATGGCTTGCATCATGCAAACCTCGCAAGGTGGGAGTTTGCATAGAGTTCTCCGCTCCTCAGGAGCGTGCTAGACGAGACTGCCCCTTTCGCAGGTCTTGGTGTCGTCCACCCCGTGATGCTTGGCCACTCGCGAGGGTCTTGAGCTTCGATGCTAAAGATGGGCCGTACCAGGCCTGAAAAGGAGCCACATTGTGGGCCGTAGGCAGGCAAGTCAGGGTACCCTGGTTCCTAGAACGTCGATAGTAAGCCCCGGGCCCAAGGCGCGCTTGGACTTGGCTTTGAGGCGAAGCCAACGGGCAAGGGCGAAGCGCTGCGGGCCCCAATCGTCTGCCGACCTGGCCGCCGCGTGGCGCCTGGATTGGACGTGGGCATTTCCACTTCCCCACATCACCTCGGCAACCGCTCGACTAGACTGGAGCCTCCTACATGCAGAAAAATTGTCATCATTACCTCTGATCAAGGGGGCTGACGGTTTGCCTCCCTCTTGCTATAAATGAGGAGGGCCAGAGTCCCCTCCGCTCGTCTCCATCTCCTTGCTACTTGCCCATTTTCGCTTCACACATCCATGGCGCCGCTGAGAAAGGCAAGGCCCCCAACGAGGGCCTAGATGTCCCTTCGATGAAAAGGGGCCGCAGGCGCCCCCGTAAGTATGATGCGTGCCTAGCCGTGGCCTCTCAGGGACACGGGCATGCTTCTCTGCGCTCGGTCGTCGCCTCTAGGACCGCAGCGGTGCTTCCTCACGCGGCGATGACCGCGGCAGATGGCATGGTCTCTACGGTGAGGGGGAACACGCCACGGCCGTTCGGCCTTCACGATCGCGCTTTCGCTCGGCAAACGCCTTCCCGGAGTTCGTCGTGTGGTCAGAGAGGCCCGCCGGCACCTGGCTTCCACTCACGTGCTTCTTGGCGAGGTTGCTGCCGAGGAGGCTTGACGATTTACGGCTGCAAGCTGCGGGTGCTACAGCAAGGCCTCGTGGGTGGGGGTTTACGTTGCTGTCGAGGGTGGCGTGTCCTTGACCCGCGGCTGGCGGACGTTTGCCCGCGCGCAGGGCTTGAACGAGAGGTGCACCCTTCACTTCAAGTATGACAACCTCGCGACTCTCTACGTGAGGGTGTTTGGAGAGTTTGGCCGGCGTGCGGGGTGCCGCCCCGAGGACGATAGCGACGACGACGAGCATGCCCTTGGTGACGCCCGCAGCTCCTCCAACGACGATGGCTCCTTCTCCGGGAAGAGCGCCAGCGCCAGTGGCAATAATGAGCCGCCACGCTACCAAGCCCGGTTCGGGGAAGGAGACGAGGGGCCTTGCCACTGCACCACGGTGAAGCGGGAGAAGGGCTCAGGTTGACCTTGGAGGGCCTCCGGAGCCGTGCCTTGGGGGCTACTGAGGTCGTGCGGGCCACTTTTGTTTAACCTTTCCTTTCTCCTGCATTTTGAAAAAGGTAGAGGGTCCTGCCGGGACGTGTAATGAACCATGGCACGTATGTTACTATGCTATGTTTACTGTTTTTGTGTTATATTGTGACGTTCATGTTCCGATTAGGTGTCGTAGGGTAACTTAGCTTGGTACATTCGCGGTAGCTTCCCACTTCGCGAGGGTGAGCCCTTCATCATTCGGTGAAGCCCCCTTGCAGCCGACTCAGTAGCCGCTGACCTCGGGAGGCATCATAAAGTTGCAGAATTGTTAGAAGACTCGTCGGGTATCTTGTCCTTCCTTGCGCGAGCCCCAGGCATGGGCTATGAAAGTGCAACTATCCCTGGGTGGATTTGGTAATTACTAACATATAGCTCATTGAACTAATGCTATCTCAAGATAATATTACTGGAAAGTTCAATGATTGGCATGGCATGGATTAGGAATGTGGACCTCTCAAAATGCTAAGGACAAAGGATTGGCTCAAGCTCAAGAGTCTACATTTTCCATTTAGTGATCCAAGATCACATAGAGTCCATAGGAAAGCCAATACTATTAAAAGGGGATGAGGTGTTGCATAATGGTTTGCTTGCTCAAAATGCTTAGTGATATGCTTCAAAACCCTCAACCATTTTCCCACATCCACATATGTTCCAAACCAAAAGTCAAACTCGGCCCCATCAAAAATATCTATCTGGCGCCACCGAGTTCATTTGACATAGCCACTGCTAGAAACCCTAATCATTTTGGTCTCACAGAAAGGGATCTCGGCTCCTCTCACCGAGATGGGATTGCAAACTCTCTATTTCCCTTCGTAACATTTCGGTATCACCAAGATGAGCGATCAGTCCCACCAAGTTCGCAATGCAAACTCTGTGTTTCCTCTTCGTAACATTTCGGTCTCGCTGAAATGAGCGAACCGGTCCCACTGAGTTTGCCTGACCAACTATCTGTGTGCTTGATACCTCTCCAACGTATCTATAATTTTTTATTGTTCCATGCTATTATTTATGATGTCTTGGATGTTTGATGGGCTTTGTCATACACTTTTATATCATTTTTGGGACTAACCTACTAACCCAAAGGCCCAGTCCAGATTGCTGTTTTTTGCCTGTTTCAGGGATTTGCAGAAAAAGAATATATCAATCGGAGTCCAAACGGAATTAAACCTTCGCGAGAGATATTTTTGGAGAAAATCACGCACGGGAGACTTGAGAACCACGTGAGGGGAGCCACGTGGTGCCCACAAGGGTGGGGTGCACGCACCCTGCCTCGTGGCCCTCGTGAGTCCCTTGGTGTCCTCCTTCCTCCTATATAAGTCTACGTACCTCGAAACCATCAGCAACAGAGAGAAAACCCTAATTCCACCGGCGCAACCTTCTGTTCCCGTGAGATCCCATCTTGGAGCCTGTTCCGGAGCTCCGCCGGTGGGCGGATCCATCACGGAGTGCTTCTACATCATCATCATCGCGCTCACCATGAGTTGTGAGTAGTTTATCACAGACCTTCGGGTCCATAGCTAGTATCTAGATGGCTTCTTCTCTCTCTCTAGATCTCAATACAAAGTTCTCATCGGTCTTCGAGGAGATCTATTCGATGTAATCTCTTTTGCGGTGTGTTTGTCGAGCTCCGATGAATTGTGAGTTTATGATCAAGATTATCTACGAGAAATATTTGGTTCTTCTCTGAACTCTTTATGTGTGCTCATAATATCCTTGCAAGTCTCTTCAAATTATTTGTTTGGTTTGGCCTACTAGATCTATAGTTCTTGCAATGGGAGAATTGCTTGGCTTTGGGTTCAATCTTGTAGTGTCCTTTCCCAGTGACAGTAGGGGCAGCAAGGCACGTATTGTATTGTTGCCATCGAGGATAAAAAGATGGGGTTTATATCATATTGCTTGAGTTTATCCCTCTACTTCATGTCATCTTGCTTAAGGCGTTACTCTGTTCTTATGAACTCAATACTCTAGATGCATGCTGGATAGCGGTCGATGTGTGGAGTAATAGTAGTACATGCAGGCAGGAGTTGGTCTACTTGTCTCGGACCTGATGCCTATATACAATAATCATGCCTAGATAGTCTCATAATTATTTGCTTTTCTATCAATTGCTCGACAGTAATTTGTTTACCCGCTGTAGAATATCGCTATCATGAGAAAAGCCACTAGAGAACACTATGGCTCCCGGGTCTATTCTCAACATATCAATCTACATCTACTTTACTTTTTCCTCTTTTACTTTCTGTTCTTATAAACAAAAATACCAAAAGTACAAACTATCATCTCTATCAGATCTCACTTTCGTAAGTGACCGTAAAGGGATTGACAACCCCTTATCGCGTTGGCTGCGAAGTTCTTATTTGTTTGTGCAGGTGCGAGGGACTCGCGCGTGGTCTCCTACTGGATTGATACCTTGGTTCTCAAAAACTTAGGGAAATACTTACGCTACTGTGTTGCATCTCCCTTTCGTCTTTGAGGGAATACAACGCAAGCTCGAGAAGTAGCAAGAAGAATTTCTGGCGTCGTTGCCGCGGAGGCTTACACAAAAGTCATATACCAAGTACCTATCACAAACCCTTATCCTTCGCATTACATTTTTTGCCTTTCGTTTTCCTCTCCCCCAGTTCACCCTTGCCGTTTTATTTGCCCTTCTTCTGCCGTGTGTTTATCGTTCGCTTGCTTCTTATTTGCTTTTGTGTGTTTCTTGCTTGCTTCTCATCATGTCTAGCACACCTATCATTATCAACACTCCCGAGAGTGAGGTCCTCAACTTTAAACAAATGGGGGAAGAAAACTTAAAAGATGCCTGGTATATAATTTGCAATGCTCAAAATAGATCCAATAGGAAGCTTTCCACTTCCGTGCTTCTTTGCAATTTTTATATTGGCATAACCCCTTGGAATAGGCTTGTTCTTGATACCGTTACCGGAGGAAATTTCTTGGGGAATCATACCCTTAATTCTTACAATGTCCTGTTAGATTTATTCGGGCAACCTTCTACCCAGGAAGAGACTCAAGTTTTTGAGAAAATTTGCGAAGTAACAAAGATATTACAAAAGTCTCTTGAACCGCTTAAGAATGTTAGTGGAAATATCCACCGTATGAATATGTTGATTACCCTTTGCAATAAGAGGTTGGATGCTTTAGATCTAAAGATTTCCGAATATGAAGGGAAACGTAAAGAACCTCCTAGATTCGAGCTTGACACCATTAAAAGGGTGAAGATCAAAGATGGCAATACCTAGATCTATCTTGTATCGTGCCTAGCTAGGGGCGTAAAACGATAGCGCTTGTTGGGAGGCAACCCAATTCTATATTTTTTGTTTTTGATGCTGTTAGGGAATAAATATTGCATCTAGATTCTGTTTAGATGTGGTTTCATGTTTTGTTTAGTGTTTGTGCCAAGTAGAACCTTTGGGAAGACTTGTGTGGAGTTTATGTGATCTTGTTGTGAAAAACAGAATCGTTAGCACTCACTAGAATGGTCATCAGATTTTACTGGAGCGTGCTATTTAGTTGATTCTTTTTGCAGATGATTAATAGACAAATTCCTCACGTTTACCAATTTAGTTCGAATTTTTTGGAGTTACATAAGTATGCGAAACCTGCAGATTACTACAGACTGTTCTGTTTTTGACAGATTCTGTTTTTCGTGTGTTGTTTGCTTATTTCAATGCATCTATGAGTAGTATTAGCAAGTATGAACCATAGAGAAGTTGGAATACAGTAGGTTTAACACCAATATAAACAAAGAATGAATTCATTGCAGTACCTTTGAGTAGTGATTTGTTTTCTTATACTAACGGAGATCACGAGAATTTTTTTCTAAGTTTTGTGTTGTGAAGTTTTCAAGTTTTGAGTATTGCTTTGATGGACTATGGAACAAAGAGTAGCAAGGGCCTAAGCTTGGGGATGCCCATGGAACCCCAAGAAAAATTATAGTACAATCAAAATCCTAAGCTTGGGGATGCCCCGGGAAGGCATCCCCTCTTTCGTCTTCATCCATCGGTAACTATACTTGGAGCTATATTTTTATTCACCAAATGATATGTGTTTTGCTTGGAGCGTCTTGTATAATTTGATTATTTGCTTGTTAGTTTGACACAATCATCCTTGCTGGACACTCCTATTTGAGAGAGTTAAATATGGCCTAGGAATTGTTTGAACACTCTATGTGCTTCACTTATATCATTTGAGTTGAATAATTTTTGCTCTAGTGCTTCACTTATATCTTTTAGAGCACAATGGTGATTATATTTTGAAGAAATTGTTGAACTCTCATGCTTAACTTATATTAATTTGAGAGTCTATTAAAAAAGCATGGTAATGTGTTTAGGCTATAAAACTAGTCTTCACATGATAGACATCCAATATCAATGTAGTAAAAAAATTCACACTAAGTGCATTGAATATGATGAGAAGTTGGATGCTTGATAATTGTTTTGAGATATGAGGATAGTGATATTAGAGTCATGCTAGTGGAGTTATTATGAAATTGAGAAATACTTGTGTTAAGGTTAGTGATTCCCGTATCATGCACGTATGGTGAACCGCTATGTGACGAAGTTAGAGCATGAGGTATTTGTAAAGTGCCAACCTTTGTGTAGAGGTCGGGCGCGCGATGGTTAACTCCTAACAACCTCCCCCCTAGGAGCATGCGTTGATTGCTTTTTTTGATGACTCGTAGATTTTTGCAATAAGTATATGAGTTCTTATGACTAATGTTGAGTCCATGGATTATACGCACTCTCACCCTTCCACCATTGCTAGCCTCTCTTGTACCGCGCAACTTTCGCCGGTACCATAAACCAACTATATATCCTTCCTCAAAACAGACACCATACCTACCTATCATGGCATTTCTATAGCCATTCCGAGATATATTGCCATGCAACTTTCCACCGTTCCGTTCATATGACACGCATCATATTGTCATATTGCCATGCATGATCATGTAGTTGACATCGTATTTGTGGCAAAGCCACCATGCATAATTTTTCATACATGTCACTCTTGATTCATTGCACTTCCCGGTACACCGCCGGAGGCATTCATGTAGAGTCATACTTGTTCTAGTATCGAGTTGTAATATTGAGTTGTAAATCAATAAAAGTGTGATGATCATCATTATTAGAGCATTGTCCCATGTGAGGAAAGGCCAATAAAAAAGAGATGGCCCAAAAAAAATATAGAGAGGGGCTAATAGAAAAAAGCCCCTCCAAAAAAATTGAGAGAAAAGAGAGAACGGACAATTGCTACTATCTTTTTCCAAACTTGTGCTTCAAAGTAGCACCATGTTCTTCATTGTAGAGAGTCTCATGCTTAGTCATTTTATATACTACTAGTGGGAATTTTCATTATAGAACTTGGCTTGCATATTCCAACGATGGGCTTCCTCAAATGCCCTAGGTCTTCGTGAGCAAGCAAGTTGGATGCACACCCACTAGTCTCTTTTGTTGAGCTTTCATACATATTTAGCTCTAGTGCATCTGTAGCATGGCAATCCCTACTCACTCACATTGATATCTATTGATGGGCATCTCCATAGCCCACTGATACGCCTAGTTGATGTGGAACTATCTCCCTCCTTTTTGTCTTCTCCGCAACCACCTCTCTATTCCACCCATAGTGCTATGTCCATGGCTCACGCTCATGTATTGCGTGAAAGTTGAAAGGTTTGAAGGAACAAAGTATGAAAACAAGTGCTTGGCTGAAATCGGGGTTGTGCATGATATGAATATTTTGTGTGATGAAGAGGGAGCATAGCCAGACTATATGATTTTGTAGGATAACTTTATTTAGCCATAGTATTTTGAGAAGACATGATTGATTTGTTAGTATGTTTGAAGTATTATTATTTCATATGTCAATATAGACTTTTATCTTGAATCTTTCAGATATGAACATTCATGCCACAATTAAGAGAACTACATTGAGAAACTATGTTGGTTAGCATTCCACATCAAAAATTCTGTTTTTATCATTTACCTACTCGAGGAGGAGCAGGAATTAAGCTTGGGGATGCTTGATACGTCTCCAACGTATCTATAATTTTTGATTGTTCCATGCTATTCTTTATGATGTCTTGGATGTTTAATGGGCTTTGTCATACACTTTTATATCATTTTTGGGACTAACCTACTAACCCAAACGCCCAGTCCAGATTGCTGTTCTTTACCTGTTTCAGCGTTTTGCAGAAAAAGAATATCAAACGGAGTCCAAGCGGAATGAAACCTTCGTGAGAGATATTTTTGGAGAAAATCACGCACGGGAGACTTGAGAACCACGTCCGGGGAGCCATGAGGTGCCCACGAGGGTGGGGGCGCGCCCCCCTACCCAGGGCGCGCCCCCTGCCTCGTGGGGCCCTCGTGAGTCCCCTGGTGTCCTCCTTCCTCCTATATAAGTCTACGTACCCCGAAACCATCAGCAACAGAGAGAAAACCCTAATTTCACCGCCGCAACCTTCTGTTCCCGTGAGATCTCATCTTGGAGCCCGTTCCAGAGCTCCACCAAAGGGGGGATCCATCACGGCGTGCTTCTACATCATCATCATCGCCCTCACCATGAGTTGTGAGTAGTTTACCACAGACCTTCGGTCCATAGCTAGTATCTAGATGGCTTCTTATCTCTCTCTGGATCTCAATACAAAGTTCTCCTCGGTCTTCGAGGAGATCTATTTGATGTAATCTCTTTTTGCGGTGTGTTTGTCGAGATCCGATGAATTGTGAGTTTATGATCAAGATTATCTACGAGAAATATTTGGTTCTTCTCTGAACTCTTTATATGTGCTTATGATATCCTTGCAAGTCTCTTCGAATTATTGGTTTGGTTTGGCCTACTAGATCTATAGTTCTTGCAGAGGGAGAAGTGCTTGGCTTTGGGTTCAATCTTGAAGTGTACTTTCCCAGTGACAGTAGGGGCAGCAAAGCACGTATTGTATTGTTGCCCTCGAGGATAAAAAGATGGGGTTTATATCATATTGCTTGAGTTTATCCCTCTACATCATGTCATCTAGCTTAAGGCCTTACTCTGTTCTTATGAACTCAATACACTAGATGCATGCTGGATAGCGATCGATGTGTGGAGTAATAGTAGTAGATGCAGGCAGGAGTCGCTCTACTTGTCTCGGGCGTGATGCCTATATACAATGATCATGCCTAGATAGTCTCATAATTATTTGTTTTTCTATCAATTGCTCGACAGTAATTTATTTACCCAACGTAGAATATTGCTATCATGAGAAAATTCACTAGAGAACACTATGGCTCCCGGGTCTATTCTCAGCATATCAATCTACATCTACTTTACTTTTCCGCTTTTACTTTCTGTTCTTATAAACAAAAATACCAAAAATATAAACTATCATCTCTATCAGATCTCATTTTCGTTAGTGACCGTAAAGGGATTAACAACCCCTTATCGCGTTGGCTGTGAAGTTCTTATTTGTTTGTGCTGGTGCGAGGGACTCGCGCGTGGTCTCCTAATGGATTGATACCTTGGTTCTCAAAAACTGAGGGAAATACTTACGCTACTGTGCTGCATCTCCCTTTCCTCTTCGAGTGAATACAACGCAAGCTCGAGATGTAGCAGTGCTCATTACCAAAATTGGTCTCACCGAGTTTGTGTAATCGGTCTCACCGAGATTACGTTATGCCCTAACCCTAATGAAATCGGTCCCACCGAGTTGATCATATCGGTCCCACCGAAATACCTAACAGTCACATATTGAACTAAATCGATCTGATCGAGTTCTCTGAATCGGTCCCACTGAGTTTGGTAAATTGTGTCTAACGGTTAGATTTTGTGTGGAGGCTATAATACCCCTCCACCCACTGTTCACTCGTGGAGAGAGCCATCAGAACATACCTACACTTCCATCATTCATGTTCTGAGAGAGAACCACCTACTCAAGTGTTGAGATCAAGATATTCCATTCCTACCGTATGAATCTTGTTCTCTAGCCTTCCCCAAGTTGCTTTCCACTCAAATCCTTCTTCCACCATATCCAAATTTGAGAGGAGCTGTTTGAGTGTTGGGGAGACTATCATTTGAAGCATTTGAGAAAGGAGTTCATCATCAACACACCGTCTATTACCTTTTGGAGAGAGGTGTCTCCTAGATTGGTTAGGTGTCAATTGGGAGCCTCCGACAAGATTGTGGAGTTGAACCAAGGAGTTTGTAAGGGCAAGGGGATCGCCTACTTCGTGAAGATCTACTGCTAGTGAGGCAAGTCCTTCGTGGGCTATGGCCATGGTGGGATAGACAAGGTAGCTTCTTCCTGGACCCTTCGTGGGTGGAGCCCTCCATGGACTCGCGCAGCCGTTACCCTTCGTGCGTTGAAGTCTCCATCAACTTGGATGTACGATAGCACCACCTATCGGAACCAAGACAAAAAACATCGTTGTCTTCACTTGCGTTTGCACCCTCCGAACTCCTCCCTTTACCTTCATATGCAATTGCTTTACTTTCTGCTGCTACACTCTTAGAATTGCATGTGTAGGATGATTGGTTGACTTATGCTAAGTTGCTAAAATCTGCCAAGAATTAAAATTGGGAAAAGACTAGATTTTTATTTAGTCAAGTAGTCTAATCAAACACCCCTCTAGACATTCTTTTGATCCTACAAGTGGTATCAGAGCTTTGGTCTCCATTTTCCATGATTTCCATAGCTTTGGTGATCATAGCCTTGGTTTCACAATCTAGGAGAGTATGGCGTCTAGCGAGGGAAGTTACCACCGTAGAGGTCCTTATTTTAATGGTACTAATTTTTCTAGTTGGAAGAATAAGATGAAAATGCATATTCTTGGACATAATCCCGCCGTTTGGGCTATTGTGTATATTGGTTTGCAAGGTGAATTCTTCGATAGGAAGGAACCGAATTGTGAAGCTACCATGGAAGAGTTGAAGATGATGCAATACAATGCTCAAGCTTGTGATCTCCTCTTCAAAGGATTGTGCCCCGAAGAATTCAACAAAATTAGCCGCCTTGAGAATGCAAAGGTAATTTGGGATACTTTGATTGATATGCATGAAGGTACCGACTCCGTCAAGGAATCCAAGTTGGATTTGCTTCAAAGTCAACTTGACAAGTTCAAGATGAAGGATGGTGAAGGTGTCGTTGAAATGTATTCTAGGCTTGCACTCATCACAAATGAGATTTCCGGCTTAGGAACTGAAGAGATGACCAATAGATTCATCATCAAGAAGATCCTAAGAGCCTTGGATGGAAAATATGATACCGTGTGCACATTGATCCAAATGATGCCCAATTACAAAGATCTCAAGCCAACGGAAGTCATTGGAAGAATTGTTTCTCATGAGATGTCACTCAAAGATAAAGAAGAGCTTCACAACAAGTATAGTGGTGCTTACAAAGCCTCATGTGACGCTCCTACATCATCAAGTGAGAAACAAGACTTCAATGAAGAATTGAACTTAACTAGCTGTCAACCCGTGCATTCGCACGGGCTAGTTAGATGACATATTTTCATTTAATTTGCCATTTTATATTTCACTTCACATGTTACATGTATGTAATAACAAAAAAAATCTGTAGTGTAAAGCACTGATTAATCTTTACTATAAGACTGTTTGCACGTAATAATTAAAACATCAAGAAAATATTGGAACATGCTACAAAAGCTAGGAAAGTTACTTGGAACACGGGAGAATAATATGTATTATTGTGAAAACACATGCCAACATATTAGGTTTCCATGGACATGACTCAAATAATCTATGGGAAATGTTTGTTTCGAGTAGCTCTAAAAAGAGACGTTAGGAAATGCTTGGAGAGAACGCCATCAGCATGAGGCGGAAATCGAATTTAGACTTATCAACATAATTTGTATAACTGAAAGTAAGCATACCATTTCTCTTCTATTGTACTATCCGATGGGTAAACGAAAATTGGTAAACGTATTTGTATCTAAGGAGCATGGTACATACATAATTTCGAGGATAAGCCAATCATGATATATTGGAGAATGAAGAATACTTGGTAAATTAAGTAGTACTATTGGCATAAAAAGAAGTCGCAAATAAGACAAAATTTTCAGTTTAGGGTCCATAAGCAATGTAAAATTGAATTGCTAGATAGCAGTAGGAATACATGCTTTACATTTTTACGATATTCATCCGAACAAAGCACCTCTGAAAACATTATATTCGGCCTTGAAGTTTAGAAGTCCGATACAGTATAAATCACTCGTTGATGAGGTCATGCGTCTCACTGCTAACTATTGCCTAATGGCAAAGATTATTATCAATTGTTACCTGGTGCAAATAATAACCTCAAAAACCTACAAAGTTTAGAAGTGGGACTACTGAAATTTCAGTTTGAAGGTTTGGAAAGAGCCTTGTTACAAAAAATCACAGTGACAGTATATAAGCTAAGGGGGTGATGGAACATAAGGAGAACATCCCCATAGCGGACGTGATGCTAATGAGAAGGTTCACTGGTGTGACCATGCTATGGCACCACCATCTACTCGACAACCCGGCACCACCATCTATGGCGCTATATTATTATTCTAAACAAAATTTTTACTTTTAAATGATACAAAATTGTAACCTTCAAAGTAGAGGAATTTGGACCGATATTCCATTTCTTACACATTGACAGATAAGCATCTGTTATTTTTGCCAGGAAAAAACATCTCTTGGTCTACATTGCAAGTGCTAATGCTAACAAAGTGTTAGAAACGGTTATGCTTAAATCCGGAGAAATAGATGAAGTAGCCAAAAGAAATATACCTAGGACGTGATATTAGATTTTTTTTGACAAACGTGATATTAGGGTTTGTTGCTCTGTGAATAATACAATCCTCCATGACACAATCCATCTTGTACGGCTGCATGGTGCATGCGTCTACATCTCAATAATCAATATGAAGTATCCAGTTATTCCATGTGTCTATGTCTCAATAATCAGAACACAAAGTGATTATACTTCCAGTAGAAAACTGACGTTATAATCGGCTTGGAAGCACAGGAAAGTCCACCGTCAACATTTTCCTGTTGAAGGTAATCATAGAGTTAAAACAACATACAACGTTGCGTTTAATAAATACAGAATCCAAGGTTAAAACGTCCCTAGAATTTGGGCACTATTCATTTGATGCACACAACAAAAAAAAGCAAAGGTGGAGGCTGCATGAAATCTTATTATGGGAATTGATTATTTGTCGATAGCTTGTTGCTGCTAGGAGAATATGAAAAAATAAATAAGGTTATACAACTATCAGAATAGACAATATAGTTGTTGGGAAATGTATAAATCATAAATAAATCAACTTAGAGATGCAAGCAAATGGCTAGTATGCATTGGGCCACCGTAATTGGAAAGGTTGTGGCTCAAAATTATAGAAGGTCAATTTTGATACTGACTGTACCATCAACTACAATCGTGTGTTCATATAATACATGAAACTTAGCAGGCTAAATAGAGAGAAAATAATGTACCAGAGACATGCAAAAGGATACAATTTGCTTCACGTATATTGATCAGTTCGTTGCTCCTTGTTGGGAGGATAGTAAGACAGTTGAGTCGAGTCCTCACCTCTGCAAGTGTTGTTGCCTGCAACTCGACAACTCTGTTGTATGTGTCTAGCACCTCCTTGCACGGTCCACCATCTATACATCTTGAGATCAACTACATGCCTATTGAGAAAAACAACTACTGCCCCATTACCAGATATAGATCAATGTCTCCCCTACAAAAAGATATAGATCGATGTCATTGGATAGCAGTAGAACGTGATGGAAGAATGAAATTAGAATAAAGCAGAGCCTAAGGTCTGTGTTACTGCAAGCTGATGCTCTAATATGGGGCATTCAAATTTGAAAATTTCACATATACAGTTATCACCGAAATAAATAATATGTATTCTTCCCAGGATGCATAATTATACCCGTCTAACTGATAATAATACGATGCTAATTCTTGAAATATTGCAAGCCTGAAACCCCTATGAAGTCATGATCACAACCCATCCTAGGATACATCAAAACAATTTGTTTTTGCTTCCTGCGGCTTGTAAAGAAAGAAGTTGAGATCATGGCAATGCTAAGAGACATAAGAACTGCAGCAGCAGAGAGGATTGTTGGTGGATGCCAACGGTACTTGGGGGGTGCCAACGGTACTTGGGTCCTAATGGTAGCATCTATAACTTGGAATGTTCGCAAGAACTAATCCTTAGAAAACCGTAAGAGCCCATTGTATACTAAGGTAAGTACAGTCTCCCTGTGCACATCATTGGGACAACTGTTGAATAACTAAACACAGAAGACCATCAGTTCAGCGAATTCTAATCTGAAGTTCATCCAATACATGAGTACATGAAATAGGCACTGGAAAACGGAGCACTGATTGTAGTAGAGCAGACCAACAACTTCTAAAGAAATATACGTGTACCAAGGGCAGAGTTTTTTCCAGGAGTATTTGCTTCGAGATGATGCGAATCAGACCAAAGCGTCCATGCATGGATGAACGATAATACGTCTACTGCATCTTGTAGATCAAGTAATTGGAGGATCTGATGGTGAAAAGTAGATCATGCTGTTGGGACCATTGTACCTTACCCGGTATACCTTAGATTTGTTTCGGAGCCAAGTAGAGATTGCACAGAAACCACTACGATTTGTGGCTGCTGCTTGATGTTGGTGTCTGGGACGGTGTGAACTTCAGTTGTAGCCTCCAATTCATTGCCACGGAGAGGCAATCTGTATATTAGTGGGAATGACCAGTAGGAGGCAGGGGCGGGTCATCATTGCATCGGCGTAACACGAAGTAATATCAGGGGCACATCGGATGTTTGTCGATTGTAGTTCGTCGCCGCCAGATCAAGGTCGAGCCTTGGAGGCGACAATTAAACATCACCTCCAGATCTCTTTCTTTTTACGTAAGTTGAGAGAGAAATAGGCATGACTATAGGAGAAGAAACACATCTAAATCGTTCCAAATAAGCTGGAAAAGAACACACCGGGTCCATGACCCAACTTGCTTGACACGGATTGAGAGAAACATGAATTTGTTTTACTAGTAAAAATGTCCGTGCGTTGCACTGGGCAAAAAAAAGCTAGAACCTGCTTCATTGATTATTTTTCTGTCGGTGTGGGTTGCGGCACCCAGATTTGAACCGGGGAAAAAGGATTTGCAATCCCCTGCCTTACCGCTTAGCCATGCTGGCCATGCTGCCAAAAAATCTGATCAAAAATCTAGAAAACAGCAAGTATTCAGCAACGTTTTCTTACGAAAAGCCCCTTTCTTTTATTTTGAATATAATTCTACTTACTTTTTTCCAATCTTTTTCAAAACATCTATTCCTTCTTTTTTAGTCAACAAACCCAAACGACTTTGATTATTTGGATACAAAAGGTTTACATACTGTAGGCTTATAACAATATAAATTAAGAATTTCAATCCTAAAAACAAGTACAACATGTTAAATACCCGGCCATACCGCCCCAACACAAGACGTCTCTTGTTTCAAAAGTATAATACACAATAAAAGGAGCATACATGGACAAATCTTGATGCAAATCAAACAACCAAAAGGGATTATATTTTGGTTACTCCCTTCGTTCCCTTATACAAGGCCACAAATTCAAATTTCAGATCTCAACATAAAATTTAATGACTACTTTGCAAGCCAACATTTCTTTTCGTTGACCGTGTCATTAATACGTCTACGTGCATGTAAGGAAGGAATGAGAAGGAAGTAGCACAGTGTCATTATGACTATGCATGCAAGTATTAAATAAGTTGCTAGTAGGAGGAAATATCATTAATTTTGTGCCTCGATTACTGTCAAAATATATTTTTCATAGTGGCCTTGTATAAGGGAATGAAGGAAGTAGTAATCATAGACCTTCTAACAACCTTGTTATGAGACTTACGAAAATAGCAAAGAACATCTTAGAGTTAAATCTAATTATCTGATGTACAAAGTTGGGTCACTTATTTTGGGACTGAGGAAACATTACACAAAATAAGATATCCGTACATTTTAAATTTAGAAGTCAAACCATTCTCTATCCCTTCTTATCATAGAAGGGTAAAAGACAGACATAAAGACATTCCTAGTACAAAGATAGGTAAATATCGTGATTGTTTTCGAGTTAATTAAGCTACGACGGTGCAATAGTAAACAAAGATAAAAATAATAACAATTGTCCAGCAAACACATGCATTTCACATACAGTAGTAGCATATACACTTCTCTTTGTTAATAAATCAGGCCTTATTCGCATGCATTAAAACATCTTACAGTCCAGACTATGCCAGTTCAAAATTTACACCATGGGTGCGCAAAACTGTAGAGTAGAAAACCAGCATGATATGCATGTCAACCATCCTGTACATCTGAATATAGCTATAGCTTGTACTGTGTGCAGCCTAAATACAATCGAATCTAGGTACAAAACCAAAGCAACTAAAAATATCAAGGGAGTTATATCACCAAATCTATTGACCAATATCTGAAAAAGAATTATTAACATCGGTCCATTCTGGAGGAAGTTTATAAGGTGCACTATCATCAAAACTTCTCGAAAACAAAAATGATGCTTTGCTAACAGGATGAAAAAATAGTGGAGCTCACAGTTACATATCACTAACCATAAATGACATAGAGGGAATCTTGTTCATATTAACAGTGATCAGAAAATTGAATTTATATGTACTAATTTGTGGTCACTATAAGAGATGACGACACATCAAAAGAAAACAAAAAAGTATATATGTAACTAAACCATAATCAGATTGACTTCTATTTTTATGGTTCGTACATCCAATGTATGCCTGATGCGTAACAAAAAATTATTTGAATATAGTATATGCTCCAGTTTTCACCACTGGAACACCATATAGGGATCACAAACATATGGTTTTGTGGTGGACGATTCTAGATATTGAATGCAAGCACCATGCCAAATATCAACCAGAGAATCATGTGTTTGAATGCAACAATACTACTATAGTTTATCCTATTAGCTCCAGTAGTTTATGCAGATAACTGATATATTTGCGCCACCACGACAAAGCAAAGAGTTATTTGTTAAAATTGACTTACATATCAATATGTCGAGTGAGCGCTGCACCAAAGAGCACATAGAATTAGTACAATACTGGAAGCTTTGGCTAAAAAAAAGGTTAACCTCTACTATCGGTCAGCTCTGCTGCACCAGAGAATTACAAATGTGGACATGATAAAATAAGGAACCATATAGGCGTATTACAAACATGAGTGTGAAGCAAACATATCTTAGTTGTGGGCTCTAACTGCTGAAAGGAACATGATAAGAGTATTTGAAAGAGATTAAATGTTTGAAGCATCTATCTTTTGAACCTTGACATTTTAATTCTCAGCATACCTCCAAACCTGTTGTTGCGACATAAGATTTGTCTATGATCTCAGCTGTAACAATTCTCTGTTCTGTCACAAACTCTGCAGCAAAACAACAACAATCAGTTGTGAGTAAGATGAGAGAGACAGGTGGATCTGCCAAGGGTGTATGGGGCGAGAGAAGTACTGAACAGAGTGGTAGGGAGATGAACTTAGAGTAGATGGTTTCCCGTACGTGTGGATTCCTTAAGAAAAACAAATGGTCCATAACAATTCATGTGCGGCTGTGCAGTAGTTTGGCACTAGGAGATTAACTACCTGTAGATGAATCCACCATGAGGCTGGGATTTGGTAGAGGGGAGATGGGGCAGCAAGTTAGATGGAAGCAGGAAGGACATTAGTGGGAAATATAACAAGTTAGTGGAACCATAGTGTTACACCATGTTGTTCTACAACATAAACAGCAACAAATTATCCAAAGGTTGAGTAAAAATGGTCCAATGTTCAATACAAAAATCCAAAAAAGCCATTGCACCAAAAGTAAACATTTTAAGGTAGAATAATAAATATAAACTGCAGGGTTAAGGTAGCATTATTTTTGGACTCTGCATCTTATGGATACTGCAAATTACTTCCAAAAGTATCTCTGATCTAAATTGATATGCAGAGAAAGATAAAAATATACAAATCGCCAATATAAGCTGGGACTGAACAAACTCGTCCGTATCATGAAGTCCGGTAACTGCAATCATCCAAAGCAAAGTAAGAAACAGAAGTACCATAATCACATGTAAGATGGTTATGGACCACTTCTCTAGCAATGCAAGCTTACCATCAGGGGCGCCATCATAGACAACCAAGTCCGCTTTACATCCATCAAAGTGCCTGATACCGACGCCAAGGCTGCATCGTTTTCCTTCGGGAGCAGATCATGTAGTTGGTCCGGGACACCATCCGCAACCACAAAGTCTTTGTGAGCTTTGGAAACGTTGGCTAGTTCATGAGCCAGCCCATTGTTTGTCCTTCTAACAGTCCTGATGTGATTTGGCTAAAATTTACTCAGCGCAGATTTAATATCAACAGTAATTGGGTAGGACAATGATCTGCTTACGGAATCAGCTCCTAGCTCCTTTCCCCACTGTGTAGTCGATCTCCATCACAAGGGAGCCTCGGAATACATTGTTCGGTCAAACCAGAATAGCGTTGGCTTCGGCCTCCTCGACAATTATGCATGCTCCCAGCTGCCTATCTGCAAGCAATTTTTTGCATCATCTCTGGTACTCCATGCGCATAGTTAGCGTGATTATAGCATTGTAGGAAACAAAAAGGAATTCATATGTTATCTGAATCTTCACTGAACTTTTTAGGTTTGACCGTTCAGGAGCTCGATCACACAAAATTTGATAGCTCAAACTTTTACGCTTACCTGTCCACATCATCCATGGCATATCCACCACATACTTGGCTTCACATTTAGACGGTTCACCACCTTCATCTCACACGACTTGTCACACTGCATATCCATGAACCAATCCAGTTAATGTTCGACGACTGGAAAAAATCAAAGTAAATCGACGGATGCATTGCAACGGGAGAAAACAAATCACACACACACCACCAAGTTGTAGGACCTTTGCCTCCGACATGGCAATCAAGCATACTCGGCGCCCATGGCAATGGACCCCACGATGATCTTGCACCCCTGGGGCCCAACCGGCGACGTCGTCGGCAAGTCAAGGCAGCGGTGGAGTAGGCGCGACACAGCTGCCACGAGCTGCTTGGCCGCCTTTCCTCGAATTCAACACAACAACAAAGGGAACTTGGCCAATGGATCCGTCCGTTGCTGGGTTGAAACTTGAAAGAGATTGATTCATCTATTGGCCCGACATACACGGGCACGATTTTGTTCTGTATCTCATTTTTTGCGTTTTATGTAGTGTATACTGTCAAACTAACTAACATATGTGTTCAATAGTGATTAGAAGGTACTTTCAGTCAGTTAGTTGGATAATGATCAAGCTTGGCACCATAAAAGTTGAGAGGAGAACTGAATGCACATGTTATCCTTCATGAATAATTCATCTGATCCTTAGATCATCGATTCGCCATTACATGAGTCAGGAAGGAAATCTTCATTTTTTACATCAAAGATAGCACACTACGTACAATGTATGCAGTAGTACCAAGCCTATACCCCTTCATTAATCACTCACACTCTCTCACACACTTTGTATTGTGATCACTATCTCTTCTCCATACCATTTCCTTGATTGATACATAGCAGCACTACTCACTGAATTTTGTCGCTCGATCACATACAATGTATCACACAATGAAACTGTCCATGTAAGATTTGGCACACAAGATCATCAAGAAGAGTCTCCCTCAATTGCATATATTGGTGCAAAAAAGAAGTGGAATTCAGAAAGTAACCGAGGAGATGTTGTACTACCTGAACCTCATGTAGGATTTGGAGGAGGTTGTCGGCGAGCAAGGCATCGAAGTCCTCCCGCTACGACGGCGAGCACGGGGCAACCGGTGTAATCCTCCACGAGGGAGGCTCCACCGCCACCTTCCGACGGAGCGCGACGGTCGGCGCAGCCGTCGCAGAGCGTGGCCTGGTGGGCGCCGATTTGGCAATGGAGGGCGGCGCGCGCTGCGTCACAGAGCGGAGCACGCGGGTGAAGGCTTGTGAGCGGGAAGAGGTTCGGCGGCAGCGGTGGAGGGCGGGTTGAGGTCGGCCGAGGCGGCGGCGGCCGCGGCTGAAATTTGACTCGGCCTGGCCAGGGTCGAGGTCAGGAGCCAGATGCGTACGGTCCGGAGAAACGTTTTTTCCCTGAGGTGAAGTGCGGGTTGAATACCAAAAAACACGGGTCTTTTTTGTAAAACTGCCGCGACGGTGAACCCGACAGACTCAATCCGTGCTTTGTTATTACTAGCAAAAATGCCCGTGCGTTGCAACGGGAGAAAAACAAAATTGTATAGGTCCTTGTCTAATAGGCATGACTCTAGGACACATCCCCGCTCTCATTCAAGGACCTCTATTTGAACAAAGCGTCCTACATGATGTCACCGCATATCCTCCTTCTCGCCTTCGCCGATCGTGGCTGAGTTGTCCATCTAGTCACATCACGTCTAGACATTGTCAATGCCCAGGGGATGAGCTCGACCACCTCACGGCATATTTGTCGCCGAACCCTGCGAGCGAAAGGGGATGTTTAAACTAATCTCTCGGGTGGGAGATGAGGGCCACCCTCCATGGGTCCCTCTCCACACATGTTTCTTACACCATGCCTCATACTCTCACTCTCTGCACATGTTTCATCATGCCTCCTTCACATCACGCATGCTTGCAACTAATATATTATTACACACAAACACATTAAATGGCTATTAATAATGGAGTTGACAAAATAACGCTATCCTAGTCATGTTCATACACTAAAATGGCAGACCAATAACTCATTCATAGGAAATTCATTCACAACAACGGAAATTTCACAATTCTTAAATATAGAACATTTCTATCGATTCAAATAATTCTGATTTTAGGACCCTTAAATTTACCGCAAAAAAGTGCTTACCAGGAAAAATATAGTGCTTACCAGGCATACAAACTTCAGCATTTCTTATTGAAGTGATGCTAGATTGGTAGCATTTGTTGGCCTTTGGCAAATCTAACGCACCGCAAGTTCAACTCATTTTTATTGAAACCATTGCCATTGCGATTTTTAAAACTCCATAACATGGATGATACCAACCATGTGTTGGTACTCCTTAGAGAATGTAGCTTTGCAAATAATATTTACAAAACAGTGATGAATTAGCAATTGAAGCTGGCAGAATGGGATCTCACCTTGTACTCGACAAGAGAAACACTAAGCGTCATTGGTAAAAATGAATCAACGCATGTGTCAGACCCGTCTCAAGTTTCGCCTTTTCCTGCTCTTCCAGTGAGCGAAAAGGCCAGTGCATTTGCATCAGAGTAACAAAATTACAACCTTTAAATTGAGCTAATACCTATAATGATTATTAATAATGCAGTCCCACCTAATTTTCCTATACATATCATGTTGAACTAAGTAACGGTATACATATGCAACTATATAACTTAAAAATGTAACCAACAAATAATGATATAGTCTTACATTTAACAATTTTTTTAAAATAGCATAAATCATATCTAATAACAATATAATAAATTCTTGTGAATGATAGTTTGGCTCTACATAGGAAATTGAGATCATATTTACTTGTGACATAATAAGGCGTTGTAGCGAACATAATAAAAACAAATCCCTCAGAAGAATATTTCTGAAATAAATACATACTATGCACAAGCATATGTAAAAGGATGACTCAACATCGCCAGCTAGCTAGTAAAAATGCATGTGGAGAAAAATCTGAAAATAAGTCAATTATTTGAAAGAACGTTTCCCCTTTTTTTAACAAATGAGAACAATCATGGTGACATATTAGAGCTTATTCAGGGCATCTTCTTCTTTTACTGAAGTAAGTAGTATATGTTCCAGCAAACTTGTTAAATTATGTCTACACATTTTGCATACCATTATCTGTGTCATCTCGACCTACACTGCTCAGCGAGGCGACGATCGGGTTGCCCATAGTGCGGCCCTGAGCTACAGAACACACCCATGACTTTGCCGCCTCCAGCGGAGAGCGTGCAGTAGTAGCCGCTTGAAGGGTATAGATGTGCGAGGGATCACCTGGGGAAGTGTTGATCCGAGGAGGTGCGTGCCCCATCGGCCACCTGAAGGAAGGAGTACATGAAAAATTTGCTGTCGACCTAGATGTTTTTAGGACTGAACTTTCACGCCAAAATATTGCGAAGTGAGCAGAAGTACTAACCAGGGTGATCATCTCACCTTGATGCAACCACTTGGTGTAGATTGGTAGCACTTGGGTACGTACCATTGACTGTCAACCTATGCGAGCCAATCTCGTGCCATCCAACCTGAACGATCAAGGCACAAGAGGAAAGAATAGATGTCCATCATCAAACAAACACACCCTACCAAACCAAACAAAATTAGATCTCTCCATTAATGTTCTTACCTTGTCATGTCCGCCGGCCCGGTCGGGCTTTCACTTTCACGCGCGGCAGCATGGCCCTCCCTACGGAGAAGCATGCGTCCGCCGGTCAGGCAATGACGGCTGGGGCTGCACCTATAGTACCTATATTAACACGGACCATACTTTCAGAGCTCGATGCGCCGCCGCTGTCGCTTGCTGGTTCTGTTCTTTAGGAGCCGTGGCCGTCCAAAATTTCAGCGCCATTGCCGCCTTCTTTTTGTTCGTGATGGAGATTTGGCAATCAACATGATGGGCAGGCCGGGTCACTTGGCCAGAGGCTAGTGGTAGTTCTGGAACCACTGTCGATGGTGGAAGCACGCGTGCCGTGGGGCTCCTTTCTTACTCTGCTTCGATGCTCAGACTCGACGTAGACAGATCGACCTATCGTCGATGTGGCCGACACAGCCATGAAGAGATGTAGGCCGATAGGCTCTATGTCGCCAGACAAAGAGCAGGAAGACGATGGCCTCGCCACCACGCACTTCCGCACCTCAGTGTCGTTCTCCCAACACAGCACCAGCGGGTTCTGGCTTATTTGGTCGAGGCCTCGAGGGCATAGATCGTCGGCACCGGCGCCTCACCGTTCGTCGTCTCCTTAAGTGGGGCTGCTAGTTTTAATTTTCAATCTTATCAGGAAAGGTACCGTCCTATTGGCTCGTTAGGCAGTTGAATGAAGATCGAGCTTGATCATCTAGTGCCCCTCGTCCTTCCTCTTCTTCAGATTTGCCGTGAACTCGATTCTCTGCTTGGCGATTAGTGCGAGGGTTTTCGGTGGCCAGGTGGGCAGCGGGTTTTGTCAGGCCATAGGCGGGTTGCCGCGACTTCATGGAAACGCAAGACGTCCGATCTCATTGGGATTTTGATCTGGAGTCCCTTATTATCACGTCAGTTTTGTTTGTTTTTCTTTCCGATGGACGGGGCAGTTTCCAAAAACTGCTATTTGAGACCGGGGTGACCGGGTACGTTTTGTTTTTTGTTTCCTTCACATGTACGTGAAACAGAAACCATGGTTGATGGGATAAACACATTTTTTTCCAAGTTCGTGAAACGTTTTTTATCACTTACGGATGGCATTGGTGGGTAATTATTATGAACTTCAAACTGAAAGCGTAAAATTCACGGGAGGAAGCGTATTGTGACGGTGAACCCGACGGACTCGTTCCGTGCTTTATTATTAGGTATAGATTATTATTACTAGTACAAATGCCCGTGCGTTGCAACGGGCGAAAAATATCATAAAACCTGCTCTGTGTGATAGTATGAGCCATTCATAAAGCATGCTCTGTATGTGATAGTACACGCCATTCATAAAACCTGCTCAGTGTGATAGTATGCCCCATTCATAAAACCTGCTCCGTGTGTGATAGTATACGCCATTCATAAAACATGCTCTTTGTGATGAATGTGGGCGTCATTTCTTATATACAGTTTTGATAAACATCAATAATAAATTTATACTATTATTGCTTTCCGAAGTATGAAGTGTGGATGTAAAGAAGCCACCCTAACATCCTTGATCTGATGAAAGAGTAGTGGTGCACGAAATAGTCTAGTAGTCGGTTTAATATTTTATTTTTCCCAAAAACAAAAATATTTCTTTATTTAAAACGACCAAACAATGTTGAAATTATAATATTTATATTAGAATTGAAACATGTTTTGAAAATAAACATTTATTTGAACACATGCTTGTTTGAAAGAGAATTTTTAAATTTTTGTGATCAATTTTAAATAATTTTAAAAAAAGTCAGAATATGTTTTGGGAATTTTAAGCATTTCTTAAAAAGCGTGAACATATTGAAAATCATGAATTTTTTAAAGCAAGAAGAAATTGAAACACTCTTTATCTTAAAAAACACACCAGCTTGGTATGCAATTAGAAAAAGTTTTTTTTTGTCCATGCCATGTACTCCCTCCGTTACTAAATATAAGTCTTTTTAAACATTTCAAATGGACTATAACATACGGATGTATGTAGACATATTTTAGCGCGTAGATTCACTCATTTTGCTTCGTATATAGTCACTTGATGAAATCTCTAGAAAGACTTATATTTGGGAACGGAGGGAATAAAGTTCAGAAAGTCGTAGGGATGTCTTTTGATGGCGCCTCCTTCAGCTTAGTACTATCATCGGATGGAAGAGGAATCATATATTTTTTAGCAGGATACAGACGGTGGAATTGTTGTATACTATTTGAGAGTATAATAACCTAACCAAAAAAAATTCTTAGTATTTTCAAAAGATTTGCAAACGATTTTTTTGGGATGGAAGAGTAGTGGTGCATTGAAATGAGATTCTTTCTATACAAGTAGTGGTTCATGAACATTAAACTATGACAGTAACAGCGAACAACAGCAAGTAATTATATCGGTGCTCATTTAGATTATTTTTTGTAATGGGTGGTAGCACGCATAGTCCAGCAGCTTCTCCAGCGAGAGCCATTAAAAAGTGATCCTAAAAATGCATTGAAAAAGAAATCCCCACCGAGCTCCCACTGTAGCTTTGCTGCTCTCCTTCTCTGCGTATTGTGACGGTGAACCCGACAAACTCGTTCCCGTGCGTTGCAACGGAAAAAAAAAAATTATAATTGTGTCTTCTTTACCATTACAACCGTCCTCTTTTTGTCTCCCATCAGTCATAATTTCTATGTTACTATTACATGCAGCTCATACAAATCTTCTTCACGTTAGATTGATCAAAGGGCACTTTAGCTTTTTGATACATAACTGATGATGTGTAATAATCAGAAGAAAAAAAGCATTCAATCAAATCATCTGCAAGCTATTGAGAAGTTTGTGAGAACTGGAACCATATAATATCCGACAAGTAATGTACATGTGACCTTATATGGACAACCGACTATAAGGCCAACCCCAAATAGAAGAATAATCAAACTTCACAATGAAGTTGAGTTTTCTAAAAATAGGTAAGTTGATCTGCAGATGAATAGTAAGCGATTACCAAAGTTGATAGCACAAAGTGATAAAATAAATTACTTTGTAGATTCTAAAAGTACCTTGCAATCTGAATCTAGAATCTTAGACGTAGCTGCATTTGCTTATTCATGTAACCAGGGACGGTAATGTAAACCAATGGAATGAGGATGATATACTATCCAACAAAATAATTTATAATCAACTTTCAAAAATATGTATTTTAAAATCAGGTTATATTAATGTGGACTAAGGGTCAAGATCACAAAATAAATATCTAAACAGGAAAAAACACGACTATTAACTGAAGAGATTAAATGTGCTATATATTGTTCTTAAACCTGAGAAACTAAGAAGTATTGTGCATGGAATATTAATTAATATGCTAGAGTTGTTCAGTTAAGTTACATTGCTGCTAATATACATGCCAATAGGTTGGTGTGAAGTTATAAACAAAGCAGTTTCCTTTGTTTATAAACATGCCAATAGGTTGGTGTAAAGAAGATTATGTTAGATGGCATAGGAATGAACAGAAGGTCATGCCAACAGAAGCAATAAGGAAATCATGTTTCAGTTTTGTGAAATTCAACAAACCTGTGTTTCTATCCCACCGAAGTTTTTTCTTATTTTTTTCACTGTCTAGAACCTGAAAGGAAAATAACATTAAGGGTATACAACTCTGTTGTGCTGCAACAATATACCAGCTAAAAAAATGGGAGTATTTACTTCAAGACTACTATGTAGTAGGCCTGTAGGAAATTTTATAGGAACCACTGCACTACCATGGGAGTCATGATGCAAGAGCTTCGTGTTTGCTTTGTGTGTTATGCGTCCTGTTAAAAAATCTCTCATCATTCCGTGGAAAGACACCAAGGCCGAAAAATCAAACGGAATTAACAAGCAAAATAGGAATCACTACTTGTAGAAGGCATGAGGCAAAACAAATGAAGATGTTGAATTGTTTTTATGAACTTGTAAGGAGTTTCATTATATGTATAGCTCGTAAATATATAGAAGCAAATAGAAGAACTGATTCTAGGTCATACACTCATATGATGAAGTAGAAAATGGGTCCCATACCAACAACATATCAAGTTGCATACAAGAGAACTCCTGCGTGCATGTAAAAATTCGGGATTCATTTTTTATCATTGAGCTTGTAGTTTCTACTACAATGAAAATATACTGGAACATATCAAGCTATCCGTTAGTTAGTCATGAGAAGAAGAGGCCTAGGATATACCGTACCAAACATAATGATGGTGAATCGCCAACCCCCCTTTCATACCAAACTGTTCTCATTTCATATGCAACAAAACGGTCCTTGATAAAATGCCTGCACAAGGTGAAGGAAGTATGGATCAGAATCAGATAAGCTTGCCTCTTAACCATAATTAGCATTAAGTAAAACAAATCAGTAGCCAAACTGTTGATGGAAATTATATCATAATGTGTGGTTCTTGCCTTGCAATACAACAATACCACGGTCAGATCCCTCTGGCTCATTTTGTCCGAATTTCCAATCAGATTACCTGCTCCCAGTACCATGTCTTTCCCTTGAAACAGCAGCTGCTGCTATCGTCATTTGCGATGGACATCAGCGTCGCAAGACATTGAAAGCAGTACTGCACAGAAGAACGTGTGACCGTGGTGGAGGCATGGAGCAGATGTGCTGGTCTTCCAACATGGGGGCGGCAAGGATCGCAAGTCCCCCAGGCACATGAAGACGGCCTCCTCGGCAGTAGCCTCAATGGCGTCGAGGTTGGGTCGGAGCGTGGCGGACCGGACCAAAGGCGAGGGGGCGGTGGGGGAGAAGGCGAGGCGGCGAAGGGCCTTGAGGGGCGACGACGCGTCCGGGTACTCGGCCCTAGCGGCGTCATCAACGTTCGCAGGCGGGCGCTCGGCCCTAGCGGCGTCATCAACGTTCGCGGACAGGGCCTCGGCCCCAGCGGCGGCGTCAACGGTCGGGGGCGGGCGGCGGAACCTGCGACATATGACGCCAAGCACGGTGCTGGCCTTTGAGGAGATGCTGTAGGCGAGGTCAGGGCTGTCTCTGGCGGGGCAGGCAGTGCGCGACGGCGGAGCGGGGCGAGGACCGGCGGCGCGCGGCAGAGTGGTAGGGGTGGCGGCGTGCTGGAGGTGGAAGATCGCGAGGTAGGGTCATGCGCACGGGTGGGTTGTTTTTTTTTTTTTTTCTATCGCTCGTATCGGTTCAGGATCATGAGGATTGCGGCTTCATTTGTGAAATACCATAAGGACCTTTCTGTCCTTTCTTTGAGGTAAGGAAGGCTTAGCCCACGTATCACGTTAGAACACGATTATATATAAAAAAACTAATAGACGTATGGAGAACTATGAAAGCGTAAAATTCACGGGAGGAAGCGTATTGTGACGGTGAACCCGACGGACTCGTTCCGTGCTTTATTATTAGGTAAAGATTATTATTATTATTATTATTATTATTATTATTATTATTATTATTAGGAAAACTGCCCGTGCGTTGCAACGGGACAAAACGATGAGATGCAGAACCGGCTCCGTTGTAGGGTCAATACTTTTATGAGAAGCTACCATCAAGGAGGGCTGTTGGTAAGGAGGAAGGGGTCTTAACTTGGGCAAGTAGAGATGGGAATTGATAAGAAGGATTAGGGAAGGCTAGTCTCACGGTTACAAACAGTGGCAACATAGCAGTTGAGCTAGTCATCAACCCACGCAACTGCATGGGCTAGAAATTTTCAAGACTATTTTTTATACTGAACGAATCTATATGTATCCTAGTCAGGATTAATAAAGCTCAAGAGTATGCCAATAAAAGGAGGTATCTTATTCTTTTAGTATGTACGCACTTCAGAAGGTGCATAGAGGTGTATAAATGATAATTAAAATGTTAAATGCTCAATATTGGTCGTCGATGATTAACTCAAGTTTATAACTTGAGAGCACTTAAAAGATTAGTATATGTTCGCACGAACATTATTGCACAGATCTGCAGGAATACCAAAATGATCTGTAAACTATTTATGACATGGAGCATCTGTGTGAGAGAAGAAAAACTGATTTACTGAACAGAAGACGGTAAATCTTGAATGAGATATGTGGCACAACATATACAAAATCACCAACTGATGAAGGGATCCAGCTTTAGAATTTGATAACTAAAATTAAGAGCCTCTCATTCAACAGTTTCAGGTAATCTAACTATGGCAATGAAAAGCCAGAAATACATGCAGACATGTTATTTTTTCGTATTTTTTTTGTGTCACTTAGTGTATCTCCAAAACTGAAATAAGGGCTGATTATGACTCCATATTTTGGTGTTACACCTGGGAAAAACATTTAATAAAAAGTTCTGACACAAAGTAATTAATTTACAAAAACTATTAGCATAATTAAGTTTCTTCTTTGCTTGAACAAAACATCACCAAAAATCCTAAAATATATATATTCTCTAAAATTCAGTAATCCATGTCACACAACCGCAAGAGAAAAGAACATTCATATAACTGATAGTCGGAGGAAATCAAACTAACATGTTATGCATAAAATTCTATAGGTAACTCCTCATATCTGTGGGATTTTTGGTTTTTACTATATATTAATTCTCTTAAAATTCAACAATGCTTTGTGTTGTTATTTCAGCATAATCATTCACGTAAGATTAGAAGCCGGAGAATTTGGAAGCTGGCCTAACATCCGTCATTACATGTTGCCGTGCTAACTTAAAGGTCACTCGATGAAAAGCTATAGAGATTGGACGTTGCTTTGCATTACTTGTGCCACTGCCACATTCTGGATATAGATCACATCTATGGCAACAAGGGTTATCCAATCATGTCTGCAGAACAAAGGAGACATGAGTTTGGACCTGTGTTTCGGGAAGCTGCGGCCTTGCGAGGTTGGCGAGCGGACAGTTGCCGGCCAACAGGAGCTGCGACCTTTGCGAGCCGAAGAGGGAGCCGCCAAGTTTGACGAGTGGGTCACACGAGGGAGACGGCCTAGGTCCCTGCGCATAGTTAGGGTAGCCAGCCGCAAGGGTCGTGCCAGCCTGACCTCCGGTTCTGGGCGGGCTGGGCAGCGCCTGCACGGTTTCCTCCAGGATGAGCATGCATGCCTAGGCCCCAGGCAAGGTTTGCAGGTTTTTCAACTTGAGTTGGTCCATCGGGAACACGTCGGTGATCGCGTCCATGACGGACTTGCCTGGGTCCAAGCAACACCTGAGCGCAGGCTGCGTCGATCTCTTGTGTCGCGCTGCAACGAACCGGAAGAACGTCGTGGAGTCCATCCTGGTGCAGAGCGCCCTCAGGCTCTCATTGATGCCCATGACGTCCTAGTTCCCTTCCTAGAGCCTACATCGGCAAGGGAGTCGGACTCCTCATGATCGCGATACATAGAGATCGCGGTGGCGGAGCACGGCGCTTGCATTGATGCCTTCGGAGTGGGACACGAGGCCGCACTCTAACACAGCCAAGCCGACGCTCGTCACCTCCTTTGTCAGAGGGCCACAGCGTCCCCATCCCCTCGCCGCCGCGCTCGATGCCATGGGCCTTCTGTCAAATGGGAGGGATTAGAGGAGGCAGCGATACAGAGTTGGACACATACTCCGCGTCTTGAGGGAAGACGTGCGTACGGGGATCTTGGATTTTTTTTCTTAGAACTATCTTGGATTGATAACTTGCTTCGTCTTTCAATCGTACGAAGGCTAGATCCAAGCCTGGTTCGAATCCTTTTTGAGAGGCCGAACATATCGGGCAGAGGCCCAGCCAGTTGTGGGCGCACCGGGAGCACGGGCGTTGCGAACGTGGCCCAAGCGGGAGACCCCAAATTAGTACCACCTCGTTTATATTACAATTTTATCTATACAAATCGTAAAAGCGTATTATGACATGTGAAGAAAGCGTATTGTGACGGTGAACCCGACGGATTCAATCCGTGCTTTATTATTAGGTAAAGACATGAGAGAGAGAGAGAGAGAGAGAGAGAGAGATTAGTACGGCCAGATTGATTCTAAGGTGTTTTTTACTTGTTGATGGAGAAAGACGTGTGGAGTAGCAAGATAGATTAAGATAGGAGTTTTTTTAAGGATTGTTGAGATAGGAGTTACAATTGTATCTCTTTTGCCCTCTATTTCCCCAACCATACGTGAAAGCATGGGGTCTTCTAAGGATTTTTTTTGTCTTCTGTTAAATATAAGCGAACATTGAGGACTCCATGAGTTAATCTAGACCGTAATAACTCTGACCCACCAGATGAGCGGTTCTAATTTTCTGATTAACGTGGTAATTTCTAGGGAGTCTCTAATTAGTATAGGTATAGATGGTGAAGAACTTCAACAAGTTCGACAAGAGTAGAAGCAAAGAGAGAAGTTCCAAGTCAAGGTCCTACAATAACAAGAGATCTTCAAGTCATGATCGGAATTGCTACAATTGTGGAAGACCCGGACACTACTCCAATGAGTGTACGGCTCCCCACAAGAGAAGACAAGACTCACCTAAAAGGAGAAGTAGAAGAGAAGATTCACGACCAAGAGAGAGAAGGAGGAGAGATGATCGTTATGAACGAAGACCTTCTCGGAGAAGCAAACATTTGGAAAGGAAGGAAAAATCATCAAGGAGCTATACAAGACGAAGACATCAAGCTCATGTTGGTGAATGGGCATCCGGTTCCGACTCCGATACCACTCCGAGAGAAGCTAGGTACTCAAGATGAAGGTGTTGCCGGAATTGCTCTTGTGTCAACCAACTCCTATGACATATTCGACTCACCAAATGAAGGAATTAGAAGATGCTTCATGGCTAAAGGCCCTAAGGTATCACACCCAGAGTATCTTGATTTCAATAGTGATGAAGATGACTTGCTAGGGGATGATGATTTACTTGTTGGTAGCAATAGTGATGAAACCTATGATGAAAACTATGATGAAATTGCTATTAATCATTCTAATCAAGATAAAACGAATGACAATGATAAGGAGAAGATTCAGCATCTAACTAAAGAACTAAACACTCTTAAGTTAGCTCATGAAACTACATTGGAAGATCCTCGAAAAATTTTAAAGACTCATGAGAAGTTACGCTTTGAAAATCTCAACCTTGAGCAAGAGCATGAGTTCTTAAAAGCAATCAATGATGATCTTCGCAAGAAAGTTCTTCTTACATTGCCAAGCGTTTACTCTTGTCTACCTACATGCCACAAGTAAAATCTAGCAACAAGAACAAGAAAGATTCTTCCTCTAGTAGTAACAACAATCATGCAAAATCCAATGATGTTGCTTCTAGTAGTTCTCTTGATTCCACTAATGACTCTCTTAGCCAATTAGACTTGAGCAAGAAAATAGTTTATTGAAGCGAATTATAGAGAAAGGTGTTTACAAGAGTCTTGCCAGGAGTAAGCAATTTGAGGAGATTGTACGCAAGCAAGGAAGACACCGGAAGAATCAAGGTGTTGGTTTTGAACGAAAGTTCAATGCCAATGGAGTTGAGTGGGAGGAAGATCAATACCCCAAGATGAAGTTTGTTCCTCAACAAGAGAAGTATGATCCTACTTCTTTTCAAGGGACACAAGCACAAGATGATCTTCCACCACAAGACCACAAGCTAAAAGGCAAGGACATGCTTCAAGAAGAGATTGATGCATTTGAAGAAGCTCGTAAGGCCTTGGTCAAGTGGGTTCCCAAGACTACGTCAAGTTCTACTTCATCAAGTACGACTACAACTCCAAGGATTCCCATCAATATGGTGTGGATCCCAAAGAAGAAGAACTAGAAAGTTCTTGAGGGTGACTCCGCCAACACACTTCATTCATATCATTTTGGCAAGGACAAGTGCAAACAAGTTCCATATCTTGCACTAGTTCAAGCAGTCACAAACACTCTTGTTGGTAAGACAAGGGACAAGGTAACCTAATGCTTTCATGGACATCATTGTTGGGACCCCGATCCTAAGTCACACCGATCTAGCATGTAACACATCATACCACTTTGAGGCCTCACGCACGATATCCCCACGGGTGCCACCTTACCCAGCCTGGGACCATTTGCATATTTTGGCTCACGTATATGATAGTGTCGCTAGCATCCATATGACAGAGAACCCGGGCCGACATGACTAGTTGTAAACCAAAAGTGGCGCTAAATTATGGGGACAGGCATACATGACCCAGCAACAAATGTGTCGGTCATCAACATATGAACCCAAGTCATGGCAAACTACAAGGACTTAAAGGAACAACGCGTGACATTTCCCTGAAGGGACAGACACGGGAATGAAGAAGGACACATGCCGGTCAGCCTAAGTGTTCCGGAGCAGTAGCAAGCTACCAAGGCTCAGTGGAATCACTAGGAAGCATTTCCCCATAAGATAGGCTACCAAGGGTAAACAACTAGGTGTCGGATCCCCCACATAGCAATACACATTACACGTATGCATAACATGCAAGTATGTGTTGTACAACATGGCATCACAACATAACTCAACAACTCATATAGATAAAGGCCCAGAAGGGCCATCATAGCATTTATTACAAGCAGTGGGTCTCATGACCCAACATACAAAGCATACAGGCAACCGAAGCATAAACATGTCTGAGTACAGACATTTGAAAGGGAAGAAGGCTATCAAGCCTGACTATCTACAAGACCCTCCCAAGGGTACAAGACCGTAGCTGAGGTAACAAGCTAAACGTCGAAGTCCATGCGGAACCACTAGTGAGAGTGAAGTCTCTCTACAAAAACATAAATTAAGCAAACGTGAGTACAAAGGTACTCAGCCAGACTTACATCAGAACTAGCTATATATGCATCAGCATCAACAAGGGTGGTGGAGTTTGACTGCAACAAGCCAGCTTTGACTCGATGGCTATCCTGAACTACAACTGCAAGTAACTCTTTTGAGGTGGCACACACGAGTCCACATATCCACCAGTCAATACACCACTACGGATATGCTCTCGTATCCCTACGAGAAGGCCATCCATAGCACTCATGCTTATCTTGCGCATTTTAGAGTATCCACTTTCACTTGTCTAGAACTGTACAGGCAACCCAGAAGTCCTTTACCGCGGACACGGCTATTCGAATTTTTGATCATTTATAACCCTGCAGGGGTGTACTTCTTCACACACGCTCTCACCACTTATCACCGTTTACACGACATGTACTCGGCAACCATCAAGCGGAAGCCCAGCGAGGGTGTCGGCCACGACCTGACTAACCACACAAGTCTCTAGTCCAGATTTATCGCCTATTCGGGTTCCATCCGCAAGGAGATCCGGCCGGGGTGTCGCTCACGGCCCCAAACGATGTGTAGAGGGTTCCCGAGACACCAAATGGGCGACTCGGTACACCGCGCCATGGTGTATCTACCACGTCATAGCCCACCCCTTGGGTCAGCGCTACGCACGGCCTCCAACACATATCCTACAAACACCAGAAACTAGTTACAACTCCTGGACATAGATCAAGGCGATTAATAAGTCGAGAGGGTCCATGGGTTTCGGGCCCACTTCATGATAGTAACTGGTCATGGATCACAAACACAGAACTCAGCTCCTGAGGACGGTTTCAATGAGACAATCCACCATGTACTCCTACATGGCCTCTCACCGCTACCTTTACCAAATCGTGTTCACACACTTAGCTCTCAACAGTAGGACATGTTCACACCATTCCAATCCATCCCAGATGAATCAGACCCGACACAACTCTAAGCAATAGCAGGCATATCAATAGCAGGCAATGACAGGTCATGTAGAGGAAAAGGGGTTCAGCTACCGTAGCAAAAAGTAGTTGAATCGTTGTTGTCCTAAGGCACTAAAAGAGAGAAAGAACGATAGAGTGGGATTGTATCGGAATGCTCAACGGGGTTTTTCTTGGTTGGCACTTCTGAAGATAGTAAAGCTCTGCATCCGTGCCATCGATCTCATATCGTCGGAACATCGTCTACTGAGAGGGGACAAACACCGGCAAACAGGAAGAGAACAAAATCAATGCAATGCAACAATATGATGCATAATCATGACATGGCAACACGCTGTGATTTGAGCTTATGCAACTAGCAACGATTTAAATGAAGTTGGTTTGAACCCAGGGTTCAAATTCAAACTCCATATGTTAATATTCAAATGACATTTAATTGATTTGACCTGATCGTAAGGCATAAGTTGCTCAAACATGCATGATAATGCCATAAACAGATTCTTCATATTTTTCTGATCATTTTTCATATATAAATCTTTTTCATCTGAGCTACGGTGGATTTTATATGAGTTTTAGAAGTTTTGGATATTTTCTGAAATAAATATATCATTTCTGATTTATTTAAAATCCCAGAAAATATTTACTGCTTCAGCATGACGTCTGTGCGACGTCAGCAAGTCAACAGGGCGGCTAGGGTCAAACCTGACGTGTGGGGTCCACACGTCAGTCTAACAGAGCTAACTAATTAAGTTAAAAACTAAACTAAAAGTTAACAGGTTCTGGGCCCCACGTGTCAGTGGCTCATCTAATTAACTAAGTTAATTAATACTAATTAAACTTAATAGTACCTAAACAGTACATGGGCCCACACGTCAGCGACCCTGGGGAGGTCAACCCCAGGTCAAAACGGTCAAACACGTCGGACTTAGTCCACGGCTCATCGCCGGCAAAGCCAGAGACGATGGAGGTGCTTGGAATCAATCCTCCGGCGACCAAAAGAGCGGCGGAGGGGGTCTACTGGCTGCTCGGAGTGCTTCACATCTCCCTGTGTAAGCGAGAGGGGCTGAGGCAGCAAGAGTTGAGCACGGCGAGGACCTTGGCAGCGGCCGGAGCTCGGGTGAGCTCGGGATCGAGGCCGCAGCGTGCAAACGTACGGAGTTTTGCGCTAGGGGGATGCTACACGAGTCGGTGATCACGTTAGACACGCCGGGGTGACCATTAGCTCACTGGAGCTGCATCGACGGCGAGCTCAGGCGGCGGCAGTTCTCGGTCGTCAGTGAAGTAGGAGCTACGGCGTGAAAACGGGATAACAGAGAGAGGGGTTCGAGGGATAGGCTTATGGCGGTTGCAACGGTGCACACGGCGAGCTCGGAAAAGGCCAGGAGCGGTCGGGGCGGTGAGATGGATCTCCGGTGACCGAGGAGGAAGTAGGGGTCGAGGACGATGAAGCGAGGCATGTCCGCTCGTGTGTCTTGACGGAGACGATGTAGAGGTCAACGGAGGAGCTCCTTGGCGCGTCGGTGAGGCGAGGGGAGCACGGTGGACGCGGTGACAGCAAGCGGAGGTGATGGCAGCGTTTTGCTATGGCATCAGGGGAGCGAGGAAGAGGGCAGGGGGAGGAATGGAGCGGTCGGCTCGATCCAGACGGAAGCGGCGAGGCTATCCATGGCATATATGTGGCGGGGGAGGCAGGCAAGCGAGAAGGAGGTGGCGCGCTGAGCGTGAGCGCGCGTCGGCCATGCACCTCGCCTACTGGCGCAAGGTGGACGACGGCTGGCATCGGCTAGCTGGGCTGGGCCGTGCTGGGCCAGGCCAGGTGAGCGCCAGGTAAACCCTCTCTCTCTCTTATTATGTTTTTGTTTTCTTTTTGTTTTCTGTTTTTTTTATTTTAGTAAAAAAATACTAAACAATTTAATAAAAAGCTGAAAATATTTATGGGCACCTCAGAAATTAAATCCAACAGCCCAAAAATACTTTCAAGATTATTTGGACATTTAAAATATTTATAGCATTTAAATGTCCAAATGCAAATACTTTATGATTTAATTCACACATCCAAATTGTCCCATAAAAGTGTGCACCTTTTTTGGGAGTGGTTCTAGACCAATTCAAAAATCATGAACATTTTCATAGGCATTTTGGGTCAATGAAAATATTTTTAGGTCGAACCTAGTTGAGTTCTTTTGGAGCTAGGGTTTGATCAAACCCCATTTCAAGTTTTTGAGAGGATTAAACATGATGACATGTTGATCAAGCAAAGACAAACAAGGACTGATCTTGGGTTGTGACAATCATCACGTGTGCAATTTACTCTATGTCTATGCATATCCTTGTTTGTTCCTTGTGGGACTAACCCGTGTAGGTATTGAAAGTGCAACTCACTCCAATGGATTGCTCCAAATGATCTACATCAACATTGAGCATCTACATCTTCAACCCCTACATGAAGTCATCATCGACAAAACCCAAGGTTAGTTTATCCCTCTTAGGGGGGATATCACATCTAGGGGGAGCTTTACTCTAACAATTGAGCTAAAGCAACTCTAATGATGTGAACACAACAATGCTTTATGTAAAAGTGGTAACCCCACCTGTGCTTAAAATGATGAGTATGACCTATGATCAAATGTTCTCATTTGACTCCTAAGTCAATATACTCATATATAGATGACCTAGTCATCGCCAATTGTATGATAGATTCTAGAATGGTTGTGCATGCTTTGCCACATGTTTCATTTGCTATCTTATTGTGTGAGCATGTTGAATGCATATTTTTCTCATTCGAGGACATCCATTTGTTGCTTTGATTGTTTGGCTCTTTTTCTTCTGCCAAATGGATGGACAAGAATGCCTAAGAACCCCCTCTAGCTATCTATGCTTTTTACGTCTCAAACTCTATTCATGCTACATCACAAAGCTTGATCAAGTCAGATTCGAACCACTCTGTGTGAGGAGCCCTCGGAGTCCCCGATTTGTCATAGGCTTAAACTTCCAAAACCTCTTTGTGCATTTCGGTATGACCGAGTCACCCACTTCGGTCACACCAAGTTCACTAAGGTGATCTAGGTTTTCAATCTCGGTGCAACCGATTTGAACTTTTTGGTCCAGCCGAGTTGCAGTAACTGCTAGCAGTTTTGCATCTCGGTGACACCGAGTTGTTCCACTCGGTCACACTGATAGTGTCAGGTTATATATACCAACGGGCCAAAATTTGGAAAACTTTCCAAACTCTCCAGCCCGCGCGTAACCTGCTCTGCCTCCTCGGGTCTCCAGATCGTCTCCTCGCCGCGAGCGACCTCCCGCCGCTGGACTCCGCCGCCGTCAACGGAAATCTTCGCCGCCGTTGCCACCGTAGCAAGTTCACCGCCGATTTAGGGTATGAACTTCATTCTTTGTGCTATTCCTTAACACCGATTCGTAGCACATTCCATTGCCATGATCCCTGCCACGTATGAGATCTCCCTATCCAGCAAAAACTCCGTAGAAGAAAGTTTTGATTTGAAAATTTTAGGGATAGGTCTCCGCCGAACTCATCTCGGACCGACCGAGTTGTAAAAATCGGTGCATCCGATTTGGCTTAGGCGAGTGCACTTGCTCTTTTCGGTCTGAACAAAAGTTGCAAATCGGTGTGACCGAGTTCAACTCTTTGTGAAACCCTAGCAATATCGGTGCCACCGAATTGTGACTCGGTCTAACCGAGTTCACTAGTTCAGGCTCTGTTGACACACGAACACGTCACGTGTACCCTCGACGCCGGGGGTGATGCACCACAGCTCACGTCGAAGGAGGCCCGACCGACAGCGCGATACGCAAGACAGTCAACGGGCGCTTTTGCGGACCCGAAAACCCCACACCCCCGGGAGGGACCCCGTCAGGGAGTGCGGCGGCTATGAGCTGCCCTAGGTCGATTCGCTCGCCCCTAGAGCCTCGATATTCGCAGCTCTCAAACACGAAGAACAGCGAAGAACGAGAGAGAAAACGATGGAGGGATAAAACGTAGACTGGAAAAAGTAGTATATTGATTTGTTCAATTGTGTGTCTTTTCAATCGGCCGTCACCCCCAACATATATAAGAGGCGTCTGGACTTCCCGTGCAAGCAAAGGATTTATCTAGGCTTTCCTTACAAGAAAATTACATCAATTCACGTCCAAAACCCTAGTCAAATTCGGACTGGTCTTATCCGAACTTTCCAAAACTGCTCGGTTTAAACTGGCTGTACTTTGAGGGTCCTTTTTGTGGTGACAAACAACCTCGGATGGAATTGAGCCCAAAAGCAATCTTGACCGCTTTGACGAGACGAACATCTTTCATCTTGAACATTTTTTCATTAGAGGTCAACTCAAGGGTCAAATCGCTCGCACAAAACAGATAATTACTCACGCAGCTCATCAGACACACCCATATATGTGTCTGGTTCTAGGCGTCACATTTTGCTCTCTGGAGTGTCTCGCTGTGCGGGCTCTAACTTTTGCATACGTCCTCGGATTGAGATGATCTTTATATCAAAATCGATCATTTCGACGAGACGCACAACTTCCGTGTAAGACATTTCTCCATCCAAGACTATCTGAATTAGCTTTTGAGCCCATCTTCAACTTCTCGTCGGCTTGACTATCACAACCTCCACCCCGGCAGGCCTTCCACCCGGGTAAGCTTTCCACACCGACAAGGTTTCACCCCGGCAAGGTTTTTACACCGGCAAGGGTTCCTCCCTAGCAAGATTTCTCCACCGGCAAGATTTACATCAGCAAGGTTTTACCTCGTCAAGGTTTCTACCCCGGCAAGAGTTCCTCCTCGGCAAGGTTTCTCCCTCGGCAAGATTTCACACCGGCAAGCTTCTCCGCCGGCAAGCTTTCCACGCCGGCAAGATTTCCACGTCGGCAAGCCTTCACACCGGCAAGGTTTTACCCCGGCAAGGTTTTCATTCAGCCGGCAAAGGCCGCATACTTTCTCACTCAGGGCCGGCCCGCGAAGTGTTGCCTCTAACTTTTGCATACGAACCCGGATTCGTGACCATGCCAAAATCTGGTGTCAACACATGCCCCCCTGTTTTTCGGCAAAGCTTGTGTGCCTAAAAATAACTTGTATTGTGTTTGTTCTAAGGACGATGTCAACACCCGATCGACCATTTATTTTTCTTAGGGCGATAATTATGTATCGGCCATTTTGTGCTAAGGGCGATAATCATATATCGGCCATTGCCCACTTAGGCTTCTTGCCACACACTTGGGTGGTATTTCTTCATGTACTGGCCATTGAGAGCTCGAGGTAACGGTGCCCCTTGTACGGATTCCACCAAATAAGAGTTTCCGGGAACTATTCTTGCAATTCTAAAAGGACCTTCCCAACTTGGAGACCATTTCCCGAATTTTTTGTCTCTTGAACCAATCAGGAGAATTACTTTCCAGACGAGATCGCCAACTTGAAAATTCTTCAACTTAACTTTCTTATTGTAAGCCCTTGCTACCCTCAACTTGTCCTTCTCTTTGGCCTTCAAAGCAGCCAAACGTTTATCAGCAACCTCATCAATATTTTCCATCATCAAGTTATAAAAGTCTACTGCCGATAAATCATTTTGTTTGGCTATTCTCAAAGCATTCAAATTTACTTCCATCGGTAAAACAGCCTCTTGACCATATAGTAGCTCATATGGAGTCACCTTCGTAGCACCATGCCTTGATATCATATGTGCCCACAAAGCCTCAGACAACAACTCATGCCATCTCCTTGGATTATCCTCAATCTTCTTCTTGATGAGTTTGATTAAAATTTTATTGCTAGACTCAGCTTGTCCATTGGCTTGGGCATAATATGGAGAGGAATTGAGCAACTTTATGTTATAAGATTCGGCAAACTCTATGACTTGGTGTGACATGAAAGATGAACCTTGATCTGTAGTTAACGTCTGAGGAATACCGAATATATGAATAATGTGCTCAGTTATGAATTGAATTACCTCCGTATGTGTCATGTTCTTGAGAGGTACTCCTTCAGACCATTTAGTGAAATAATCGGTTGCCACCAATACGAACCGATGCCCCTTTGATGAAGACGGATGAATTTGCCCGATAAAATCTAAACCCCATCCTTTGAAAGGCCACGGCTTGATAATAGGATGTAACATAGCAGCAGGAGCCAATTTAATATCACCAAATTTTTGACAAGCTTCACACCCTTTATAATATCTGAAGCAATCATTAATCATAGTCGGCCAATAAAACCCTGCACGTCGCAATAACCACTTCATATTGGGAGCCGACTGATGAGTGCCACAAATGCCTTCATGTACCTCTCCCATAGTAACTCTTGCTTGGTCTTCATCCAAGCATTTTAGAAGAACGTCATCCACTGTTCGGCGATAAAGACCATCATCTCCCATTGTATACTTGAAAGCCATACGCCGAACATCCCTGTCCACCCTTTCACTCGGATTGCTCAAGTAATCAATAATGGGCTTCCTCCAGTCAGGATTGTCACCTGCACTAGACTTTTTGTTAATGGCCGAACCAGTGGGTTCAAGTTTGGCCTCTCCCATATTGGCAAGACAAGACATCGGTTTTTGAGAGATATGAAACATGCCATGATCAACATGATATCCAGATGCTTGTTGTGCCAACTCGTTTGCTTTCCAATTGTCATGCCTAGATATATGAGCAATGCTAAAACTGTCCAAAGTAGAGATTATATCTAGACATTTATCAAGATAAACATTAAGTGATTCGGCCAAACACTGAAAGACTTTGGATATTTGCTGCACCACTAGTAACAAATCACCAAAAGCCTCAATATGTGTAACACCTACAGCAACTAACATCTCTAGACCGAATAACAAAGCTTCATATTCGGCCTGATTATTTGTGCAAAAGTATTCTAAGCGGCATGATGAGGCCTCAAAAACAGCACCATGAGGAGATATATAAACAATACGAACACCTTGGCCATTGCTACAAACTGAACCCTCAAAATATAATCTCCAAGGTACTAAAGAGACAAGGTTTATATCAATGTCATGCTCGTCATTAATCCGATACTCAACAATGAAATTAGCAACGATTTGGCCTTTCATGGATTTTAGAGATTCATAAGCCAAATCATACTCAATCAAAGCATAAGCCCACTTGCCAATTCTACCACTAAGAATTGGCCTATGCAACATGTATTTAATGACATCGGTTTGACAAGCTACTACGCAAGCACTCGGCACCAAATAATGTCTCAATTTTGTGCAAGCATAATATAAGCATAGACATAGTTTTTCAATAAATGTATACCTTGTCTCGGCGTCCAATAAGCGCCTGCTCAAATATGTAATAGCATGCTCTTTTCCTTCGGTTTCTTGAGTCAAAACAGCACCAATAACACCTTATTCTGCTGCAATGTAAAGCTTAACGGGCTCCTTATTCTTGGGTGCTTTCATCACCGGAGGAGTGCACAAATAATTCTTGATCATATCAAAGGCTTCTTGCTGTTTTGCCCCCCAAGTGAAATCAACATCATTCTTTAACCGAAGGATAGGAGTAAATGCATCAACTTTCCCTGACAAATTAGCTATGAACCTTCTCAAATAATTGACCTTGCCAAGGAACTTTTGCATATCTCTCTTGCATGTTGGGGCTTCCACTTTCTGTATAGCTTCTACCTTTTTGGGATAAATTTCTATGCCATCTTCATGAATAATGAAACCCAAAAACTTACCAGCTGACACGCCGAATGCACACTTCAAAGGATTCATCTTCAGTCCATACTTTTTCATTCTCTCAAAAGCTAAAGCAAATCGGCCAAATGAGATTCAAAATCATCTGATTTGACAACAATATCATCAATATAAACTTCAAGTATGACACCAAGTAAATCATGAAAAATCAAATTCATAGCCCTTTGATATGTGGTGCCAGCATTTTTTAATCCGAATGTCATCACCGTCCATTCGAATAAACCAAGGAAACCAGGGCATCGGAAAGCCGTTTTGGACATGTCCTTTTCGGCCATGAAAATTTGGTTATACCCTGTGTTACCATCAAGGAAGCTAATGACTTTATGTCCAGAAGCATCATTAATAAGCATATCGGCTATTGGCATGGGATATTCATCTTTTGGTGTAGCCCTATTCAAATCTCTGAAATCAATGCATACCCTTAACTTGTCGGATCCCTTTTTCTCCACTGGGACGATGTTAGAAATCCACTCGGCATACCTGCAAGGTCGAATGAAATTAGCTTTAAGCAGTCGACCGATCTCTTCCTTGATCCGGTCATATGTTTTTGGATTAAACTTTCTGGCCAATTGTTTATATGGTCTAAAACCAGCCTTTATAGGTAACCGATGCTCCACTAGCTCTCGGCTTAAACCTGGCATCTCATGATATTCCCATGCAAAGCAACAAACATATTCTTTCAATAGCTTGATTAACTTAGCTTTACAATCGGCTTTCAAATTTTTGTTTACAACCGTCGGTCGAGTGACTGAACCATCTCCAATATTTATCTCTTCTAATGGATCGGCCGATGTAAAACCTTGTCCAAGCTTATCCATGTCATCCAATTCCTCTATAGATTCATACATATTGTTCTCACTCGACCGACATTTTACAAGACGTTTTTGTAACCACTCGGAACTAGAATCCATTCAAACATGTCATACCTGGGAGCCGACTACATTCAGTCGGCTTTAAAGAAACGGGCACGAAACCATTCTTGGTCGCGCTGAGAAAATCAAACTCTGACAAGTCACGTCCCATCAAGCAAGTAGCATTGGGATGTTGCCAATCCACCGATGCATCGGCCAAAGCAACAGAGGCCGAGTTATCCGCATGAATGACTTCCACTTCATCATCAACCCACTGGATCAAAAACTGGTGCAGAGTGGATGGCACGCACTGGTTTGCATGAACCCAATCACGGCCTAGTATGACGTTGTAGTTACCTTGCACCTCCGTGACAAAGAATGTAGTAGCCAAAGTTTTACTTCCGACTGTAAGTTCCACATACATCACGCCTTTGGCTTTAGTTTTCTCTTTGCCTTCAAATCCATTGAGCACCATATCCGTCTTTATCAACTCTTCATCGGGCAAACCCAATTTCTTGAAGACCGAATAGGGCATCAGATTTACCACAGCACCACCATCAACAAGCATCCGAGTGAGAGGTGATCCATTGATATGGCCTCGGAGATACAATGGTTTCAGATGCGTTACTGGGTCTTTTGGCTTCTCAAATATTGCATTTTTAGGGCCAAAATCCAGCTGAGCAACCTCCCCTTCCTCATCTATAGCACGAAACTCAGCAGGCAAGTAATAAACCATATTGATATCCATACCTTCATGAACCGGCGTCGACTCATAATCTAACATATCATCCTCTGCCTCAAGTGCATCCATCGATTCTGAAATATGTCCGAGTGAAGGAGAAGTAAGAAGTGTCGTAGACAATGTGATAGCTGTTGCATCGTCCTCCTTTGGTGGTGTAGGTATTGCTGTGATAGATGTAGAAGATGATGTATCTTGTATTTGTTTAGGCCTCCACACTTGTTTTGCTGGAACCATGGGTCGAGTGTTATTGAACAACTTATCCCTTTGCTTCTCGGCCTCCTGTTCTGCCATCTCTTGGCTCCTTAACCTCTGCAGTTTCCTCTTCTGTGTCTTTGTTAGCCCTGGAGGACACCACTTTGGCTGAGTGTATTTAGGATCTTTCGCCTTTACTTGGCTGGTGCTTGCTTCATGATCATTAGCCTAGTGCTTTGGCGCGATAGAAAGTATCGGCTCAGTCGAGTGGTTATGCACAGTCGGCTGTTGTACGAGGAATGTTTTGGTGCCCAAGATAAGTGAGTCGACTCCCATTTTCTCCTTGCCTTTTCTTGACTCGACCGCTGCAACACTTGGTGATTTATCGCACCATTCTTTTCGATTTTCCTAATGCATGAAATTTTCACTCGGGCGCACCTTTTTACTCGGATGGAAATCACTCAGATGGATGTCACTTGGATGGAATCCACTTGGATGGAATTCACTCGGATGGAATCTACCTGGCCACATTTTTTCACTTGGATAGCTTCCACCTGGGTGCATTCTTACACTTGGATAGTTTCCGTTCGGCCACATATTTTGACCAGCCGACTGATGACCACCGATGTTCAGTCGACCATTGTATGAGTAGTCGAGTCGATCCCAAACAGGTTGCCTTTGTTCCTCTTGAAACGGTGCCCTTGGTCTAGCCGGCTTCACATATCAACTAAACATATCAGCTGGAGGTGACCTTGGTCTCTTCAGGTCTGTTGGCCGGTTAGAGCTAGAACCGGTCGACTCATTGGCATACTTGGACAGCAACATATCAAAAGTTGGCTTGATCCGCTTACGCTATACTTTAGCCTCATTCCTCTTCCACTTGCCAACTTCTGGACTCTTGGGCTTAACAAATTTAATACGGGCATTTTCTTGCACTTGTGGTTGCCCCCCGAGTGTAGGATTCTTGATGGTGATCTTGATTACTTCCTTGTCATCGGGTTGCTTGTCAATCACAATCTGCCTCCCCAAGATCTTGATGTCCTCCTTGTTCTTCCTAGGCTCACCAACAATGGCATTAGCTTTATTAGCAGATTCGGCTACCTCTGGCCGAATGAGTAACTTCTTCCCCTCCAAATCCATGGTATTCATTGGAAAGGGTTGTTTATCAACTTGCATCTAAGAAAAGTTCAATCGACCGTCATTAATGGCCGATTGTATCTGTCGTCGAAAAACATTGCAATCGTTAGTAGCATGAGAAAAAGAATTATGATACTTGCAATAAGCACGCTGTTTCAGCTCTTCAAACGGCGGTAAAGTGTGAGATATTCTAATAATTTTAGCTTGCAGCAAAGCATCAAATATTTTATCACACTTGGCAATGTTAAAAGTAAACTTCATCTCTTCATCATGATTCTTATGAATCGGTTTCAGATCATTGCAAGTAAATGGTTTGGCCTTAGATGGCCAAACAAATTCAATAGCATACATGTCACCCTCATCATCCGAGTGATCATTATCATGTTCAACCATATTCATCTTTGGACAATCAGCTTTGTACCTATGCACTTCTTTGAGATCTTTGCTTCGGCTTTCCTGAGCCAAAGCCCTTTGTAAGACTTGGTTAATATTTAAGAACTCATAGCCTTCTAGCTTTTCTCTAATGGGAGTCCTTAAACCACTCAGCACTAGGTCTGCCAAGCCTCTCTCGGTTATCACCAAACTATAACAATGGTTTTTTGTTTCTCTGAATCTCTTGACATAATCGGAGACCGATTCATCGTGCTTTTGTTTAACCGATGTCAGATGTGACAACTTGAGTTCATTATCGCCGCTATAAAAGTGATCATGAAATTTCTGCTCTAGCTGCGACCAAACCCGAATGGAACCATGTGGTAAAGAAGAAAACCATGAAAATGCGGTACCAGTTAATGATAAAGGGAACAAATGCACTTTCAATTCATTCAATAAGCCCGCCTCACCTAGTTGTGCTAAATATTGACTAATATGCTCCCATGTGGTTTTTGTGCCTTCTCCATTAAACTTAACAAAATCTGGAATTTTATATCCTGGAGGGCACTGGATGGCATCGAAGTACTCGGGGTACGGCTTTTGGTAAATCCAATTCCAAGGTAACTCAACTCCAAAATTCTCTCGAAGCATCTTAGCCATCTCCTCTCTAAGATTAGCTAGACCATCATCCATAGTGGACGATGAAGCTTGTGGCAGTGGCATAGGAGGAGTAGGGTTACTAGCGGTAGGTAGGAATTGTGGCATGTACGTCGACCCATAATTTGGTAGTGGTCGAGTGGTTGTAGCTGTAGGTAGGGTTTGATTCGGTGTTGCCACCGAACCTGGCTCATGATAGGACTAATCGGTGCAGGCACAATCTGATTTGTTTGTGTAGGATAATGAGTCATCGGCATGGGAGGCGCTGATGAAATAGGTGAAGTCAGATTAGGGTTTTGCACACTAGCAGCTATACCACCATTACCACTAGACGATTGAGACATATTTCTCTGAGCATTAGTATTTTCTATGAAAGTTTGATAGACTAGATTGTTACCATCAGCAATACGACTCTCAATCTCAGCCCACTGCTCAGGAGAACAGGTAGTACTCACAGAGGGTTTAACCTGCTCGGCTTGAAGAGGAGGGAACTTGATTTCTTCAATTGGAGTGATGTTGCCTTGGAGATCCTTCTTGAATTTCGCAAGGAACTCCTGCAACTCCTTCTCTCTGCGCGCCTTCTTGTACTCCTCATAGATTTGGCGATGATCAGCCGATATTTCATCAAGACTGGGCTTAATGATGTTATCGGCGTCTACCTCAGATGGCTTGGGAAGATCGGACATGGTGGATGATGATGATTGACCTTCAGTCCCCAGCGGAGTCGCCAAAAAGTGTGTTGACACACGAACACGTCACGTGTAACCTCGACGCCGGGGGTGATGCACCGCAGCTCACGTCGAAGAAGGCCCGACCGACAACGCGATACGCAAGACAGTCGACGGGCGCTTTTGCGGACCCGAAAACCCCACACCCCCGGGAGGGACCCCGTCAGGGAGTGCGGCGGCTATGGGCTGCCCTAGGTCGATTCGCTTGCCCCTAGAGCCTCGAGATTCACAGCTCTCAAACACGAAGAACAGCGAAGAATGAGAGAGAAAAACGGTGGAGGGATAAAACGTAGACTGGAAAAAGTAGTATATTGATTTGTTTGATTGTGTGTCTTTTCAATCGGCCATCACCCCCAACATATATAAGAGGCGGCTGGACTTCCCGTACAAGTAAAGGATTTATCTAGGCTTTCCTTACAAGAAAATTACAACAATTCACGTCCAAAACCCTAGTCAAATTCGGACTGGTCTTATTCGAAATTTCCAAAACTACTCGGTTTAAACTGGCTGTACTTTGAGGGTCCTTTTTGAGGTGAGAAACAACCTCGGATGGAATCGAGCCCAAAACAATCTTGACCATTTTGACGAGACAAATATCTTTCATGTTGAACGTTTTTTCATTAGAGGTCATCTCGAGGGTCAAATCGCTCGCGTAAAACAGATAATTACTCACGCAGCTCATCAGACACACTCATATATGTGTCTGGTTCGAGGCGTCACATTTTGCTCTCTGGAGTGTCTCGCTGTGCGGGCTCTAACTTTTGCATACGTCCTACGATTGAGACGACCTTTATATCAAAATCGATCGTTTCGACGAGACGCACAACTTCCGTGTAGGACATTTCTCCATCTAAGAACATCTGAATTAGCTTCTGAGCCCATCTTCAACTTCTCGTTTGCTTGACTATCTCAACCTCCACCCCGGCAGGCCTTCCACCCGGGTAAGCTTTCCACACCGACAAGGTTTCACCCCGACAAGGTTTTTACACTAGCAAGGGTTCCTCCCTAGCAAGTTTTCTCCCCCGGGAAGATTTCACATCAGCAAGGTTTTACCTCGGCAAGGTTTCTACCCCGGCAAGAGTTACTCCTCGGCAAGGTTTCTCCCTCGGCAAGATTTCACACCGGCAAGCTTCTCCGCCAGCAAGCTTTCCACGCCGGCAAGCTTTCCACGCCGGCAAGCCTTCACACCGGCAAGGTTTTACCCCGGCAAGGTTTTCATTCAGCCGGCAAAGGCTGAATACTTTCTCACTCAGGGTCGGCCCGCAAAGTGTTGCCTCTAACTTTTGCATACAAACCCGGATTCGTGACCATGCCAAAATCTGGTGTCAACAGGCTCCAGAATTGCTTCGGTGTCACCGAGTTTAACAAATTGGTCGCTCCGAAATGCTTCCTGTAGAGAACTAAAACTAAGTGTTTCTTGTCATTTGTTTTGCAAAAATATGTGCTTTGTGATGCTCATCCACTCTACCTCATCTACATCTATTCATAGGGTCAGCTTTCAATGCCAAGATGTCAGTTCAAAGTGATAGCCAGAATGTGTCTGAGGAGCAGGTACACCTGAGTGAGGGCACTAGTCCCTCTAGCAGCTTTGATGAGGGTAGCAGGAGCAGGTACACCTGAGTGAGGGCACTAGTCCCTCTAGCAGCTTTGATGAGGGTAGCAGGAGCACACCTAGTGATCTTCCAAAGGCTGCTACCAAGTCAAGGAAGAAGAAAACTTCAGATACTGAGGATGAGGAGTTTGTGGCAGATGAGGCCACTTCTAAGAAGAAAGTGCTCAGAAAGGAGTATGGCACAGCTGAGGCAACTAAACCAGGTCAGAAAAGGAAGATCCCTGCTAAGAGGATTCCCATGTCTTAGACCAGAGCCTCTACTCAAGAGACTATGGTGTTCACACTTGAATCCATGGATGATGAGCCTAGAGGTACAAAGAAGAGAGCTAGAAAGACCACAGCCAGAGTGATTGGCAAGCCATCCATGAGGGATGATGATGATGAGGAGGAAGAAGAGGTAGTTGCACCAGCTCCTAAAGCTCAAAAGATTATGGGAGATGCTATCAAGTCTGGGGCTGCTCCTTCTAAGCCCAAGACTGCTCCCAAAGCTGCTCAAGCCACCAAGTCATCACCCAACAGGAGCACAAGAAATATTCCTGCTTCAGAGAAAAACAAGGCCCCAGTGCCTGAAGTTGCCGAGGAAGCTAAGGCCCAAGTGCCCAGAAAATTTAAGCCAAAGATCCCTGACCATGACAACACTCACATTGTTGCTGAGGACATGAAGCTGAGGAAGGATGCATGTCTCAGGTTGTGGAGAAAGAGTGATCCATATGCTATAAGGAGAAGAACTGCTGTGGACTACAGGTTTCACACCAAAGAACAGCAAGACTTCTATGAGACAGTTCTGCTTGCCAAGAAGCCCATTGTGTGTGATATGAGAAGGGCAGACTGGGACTTCATTGATGACAGCGCAGATTACTTTCCCAATATGCATGAAAGCTTCAAAGCATGTGGAGTTGACAAATTTGTGGCTCAAAAGTTGACTAAGTGGAATGATGAACTCATCATGCAATTCGACTCCACGGCTCACTTTTATCATGATGGTAGGATTGTATGGATGTCTGAAGGTACAAGGTACCGGTCAACTGTTGCGGAGTGGGCCAAGCTAATCAATGCCCCTGAAGAGCATGAGGATGATCTGGATGTCTATGCCAAGAAGAAGCAAGACCACAACTCCATGGCAAATATGTACAAGGTGATCCCTGATGATGATTTGGAAACACACAAGTTTGGATCTGTACATCACTTGCAGTCTGGTATGGCCACCATCAACACAATCTTGAGGCGTACATTGTTGCCCAAATCTGGAGATGCAAAGATGATCAGAGGACATTCTATCAACATGCTGCATATTTTTGATGTGCCACAGAAATTCAAAGTTATGAGCCTTATTGTAGAGACAATCAAGAGGACTGCTGCAGATCAGAAGAGATCATGTGGGTAGGCTCCACACTTCCAGATGCTCATCAACTCTAAGATGGGCACATGCACATATCTATTGGACAGAGAATATCTACCCCTGGTGCCTGACTTTGATGACAACACAGTTGTCATGGATGAGAATGAACCATCTTCAGTGCAAGCTCATGAAAGGAGAGAGAAAGCCAAAGCAGAGAAAGCTGCCAAGATGCCAAGTGCAGAAGAAGCATCTCAAATGACTCTCAAGTCCAAGCAAGATCAAATGGCATATCTGATTCAAGCAACCATGAGGATTGAGAAGGGCTTGGCCACCCTGACTCAGAATTAGGAGAGCTTGGAGAGGATCATTGAGACTAAGTTCTATGATCTTGATCTAAAAGTGACAGAGATCCAGTCTGCAATTGAGAAGCTTCAGGAGGAAGCAGAGGAGAGAGGAGGACATGCTACCATAGATGCATTTCAGCGAGTGCCTCCAGGTCAGAGATCTGCTGCAGTGCTAGTTCCAGATACTAGAGCTACTACATCTGCACCAGCAGCCACAGCTTCAGTGCCACCTCCGGCAGCCACTCCACCAGCTCCAGCTACTTCGTCTGAAGCCATCGTCATGCTTGAAAGACGCATAGCTCTATGCATTTTCAAACTTTTTGGTAACTTGTTGCCAAAGGGGAAGAAATATGTATAGATCATAGGTTTCGAGAGAGAGTGTTTTGCCTCTTTGGTCTCTCTTGCTTTTGGTTGAACTTTATTGTGTGTTTGCTTCATACTCTATGTCCGTGTGTGAGATGCTTGTGTGATCATGTGTTTGATCATATGCTACCTTAATGTTTGCATTGGATGATATTATCTCTATATTTCCATATGATCATTCACTTTGCTTGGGGATGAGTGCATGTTTTAGTGTATATCATTTTGAGCGCTCCACCAAGATGTATGTGACATGGAAGAGTAACCCATGATCCTAATCGATTGTGCATTTGCATTCAAACGCAAATTATAAATAATGCACAAATTTAGGGGGAGCTCTTGTTTATCACATACTTCTCAAAGCGACGATGTATTTAGATCTTATTATAATTTGTCGAAGCTTTGATCTATATGTTGTCATCAATTACCAAAAAGGGAGAGATTGAAAGTGCAACTATCCCTGGGTGGTTTTGGTAATTACTAACAACATATAGCTCATTGAACTAATGCTATCTCAAGATAATATTTCAGGAAAGCTCATTGATTGGCATGGCATGGATTAGGAATGTGGACCTCACAAAATGCTAAGGACAAAGGATTGGTTCAAGCTCAAGACTCTACATTTTCCATTTTAGTGATCCAAGATCACATTGAGTCCATAGGAAAGCCAATACTATTAAAAGGGGATGAGGTGTTGCATAATGGTTTGCTTTCTCAAAATGCTTAGTGATATGCTCCAAAACCCTCAATCGTTTTCCCACATCCACATATGTTCCAAACCAAAAGTCAAACTCGGCCCCATCGAAAATATCTATCCGGCGCCACCGAGTTCATTTGACATAGCCACTGCCAGAAACCCTAATCATTTCGGTCTCACCGAGATGGGATTGCAAACTCTCGGTTTCCCTTCGTAACATTTCGGTCTCACCGAGATGAGTGATCGGTCCCACCGAGTGTGCAATGCAAACTCTCTGTTTCCTCTTCGTAACATTTCGGTCTCACCAAAATGAGTGAATCAGTCCCACCAAGTTTGCCTGATCAACTCTCTGTGTGCTCATTACCAAAATCGGTCTCACCGAGTTTGTGTAATCGGTCTCACCGAGATTACGTTATGCCCTAGCCCTAATGAAATCGGTCCCACCAAGTGATCATATCAGTCCCACCGAAATACCTAACGGTCACATAATGAACTAAATCGGTCTGACCGAGTTCTCTGAATCGGTCCCACCGAGTTTGGTAAATTGTGTGTAACTGTTAGATTTTGTGTGGAGGCTATATATACCCCTCCACCCACTCTTCACTCGTGGAGAGAGTCATCAGAACATAACTACACTTCCATCATTCATGTTCTGAGAGAGAACCACCTACTCAAGTGTTGAGATCAAGATATTCCATTCCTACCATATGAATCTTGTTCTCTAGCCTTCCCCAAGTTGCTTTTCACTCAAATCCTTCTTCCACCATATCCAAATCTGAGAGGAGCTGTTTGAGTGTTAGGGAGACTATCATTTGAAGTATTTGAGCAAGGAGTTCATCATCAACACACCGTCTATTACCTTTTGGAGAGTGGTGTCTCCTAGATTGGTTAGGTGTCACTTGGGAGCCTCCGACTAGATTGTGGAGTTGAACCAAGGAGTTTGTAAGGGCAAGGAGATCGCCTACTTCGTGAAGATCTACTGTTAGTGAGACAAGTCCTTCATGGGCGATGGCCATGGTGGATAGACAAGGTTGCTTCTTCGTGGACCCTTCGTGGGTGGAGCCCTCCGTGGACTAGCGCAGTCGTTACCCTTCGTGGGTTGAAGTATCCATCAACTTGGATGTACAATAGCACTACCTATCGGAACCAAGACAAAAAACATCGTTGTCTTCACTTGAGTTTGCTCCCTCCAAACTCCTCCCGTTACCTTCATATGCAATTGCTTTACATTCCGCTGCTACACTCTTAGAATTGCATGTGTAGGATGATTGCTTGACTTATGAAAAGTTGCTAAATCTGCCAAGAATTAAAATTGGGAAAAGGCTAGATTTTTATTTTGTCAAGTAGTCTAATCACCCCCCCCTCTAGACATACTTTCGATCCTATAGGCTAGCCGTGGCTTAGTGCACCGCGTCGCGGTACCCAAGGGGCACAGACTTTTTAAAAAGGGTGCGTAAATCACGAGCACACTCAAGGGCGCCTCATGAGATCAAAGAAAGCCAAAGCTCTGGGGCGACAAGGCTTTGGCGAGTGTGTTTGCAGCATGGGCGAGCCCAATGTACGCACATGCCTGCCTAGCCCCCGCGTGAGGCGCACGAGGGAGAGCAACGGGCAACTGTCATTCTCTCTGATCCAAGACAAAAAGGCAAGCAAAAAAAGGAGGAAAACCCAACTAGGCAATCGAGAAACGCTAAAACTCCAAATTCCATTAAGAGGTTGCAAACCAACTACAGAGAGCAAGAAAATGAACAAACGCGTCCGGCACTTGGTCTAGTCTTCTCACCAGCCCAGAGCTAAGTGCCGCCACTAGGACGTGGAAGGGAGCCCCCGAGTCCCAAGGGCGGCACTCCAGAGACTCTGGGGCGTGTACAATCCCACTCATTATTATGTGAGAGTGTCACGAGCGGAGACCTTCACAGGCACTGGGCCTTCCTTTATGGGTAGAACTTCCAAAGGTGTTGGATGTTCCAGGCGTTCTGGATGGGGACTCCATGTTGCGTCTCCAGGCGCACAACGCCAGCCCTGGAGACGCAAGCGATCCTGAACGGGCCCTCCCACATGGGCGAAATCTTATGCAGCCCTTCCCTGGAGAGTTCCCGCCTCAGGCCAAGGTCGCCTACCTCGAGCATCCTGGAGCAGATGTTGCGGCAGTGGTACCGCCGCAGCGCCTGCTGGTACCTTGCCGCCCGGAGCGAGGCTTGACGGCGGCGTTCCTCCTCCAGCACAAGGTCTACCCCCTGCATGGCGTCCTGGCGTGCTTCATCAAACGCCAAGACCCGAGCGGAGCGGTGCTTAACCTCGTGTGGGAGAACCGCTTAGGCTCCGTAGACAAGGAAGAAAGGAGTTTCTCCAGTTGGCTTGGTCGCGGTGGTGTGGATGGACCACAACACGCACTAGAGCTCGTCCAGCCAGCCCCTGCCACAGGCCTCGAGCTTATTATTGAAAGTTCTTGTCTTGAGGCCCCTCAGGACTTCTGCATTTGCGCGCTCGGCTTGGGCGTTGCTCCTGGGGTGTGCCACTGAGGCGTAGCATATCTGCGTTCCAAGGTTAGCACAATATGTTTTGAAAAGGTTGCTAGTGAACTGCGAGCCGTTGTTGGTGATGGTATGATTTGGGACCCCGAAGCAGCTCATGAGGCCCCTGATGAACTTGGCCGTCGAGCAGGCTAGGATGGTGCGGACGACTTCTACCTCCGCCAATTTGGTGAACTTGTCAATGGCGACGTAGAGGTAGCGGTAGCCCCCAGGTGCCCTGGGGGACGGGCCCAGGATGTCCAGCCCCCAGACCGCGAACGGCCAGGACAGCAGGATATTTTGGAGGCCATGTGCGGGCTGGTGAATCTGTTTTGTATGGAATTGACAGGCTTCATAGGACCTTACCAGTTGTTAGGCGTCGCTGAGCGTTGTGGGCCAATAGAATTCGTTGCGGAATGCCTCGCCCACGAGTGTTCGTGAAGAGGAGTGGTGTCCGCAATCTCCAATGTGTATGTCTTCTAGCAGCACACGTCCCTGCTCCTTGGATATGTATCACAAAGACACATTGTTCGGTCACCTTCGGTAGAGCTCGTTGTCTTGGATGCAGTACACAGTGGCTTGCTGCACCATGCGTTCTGCTTTTCTTCTTTCTCTAGAAGGGTTCCTTGGAGCAGGTACACCTTGAATTCCTCAGTCCAACACCCCTCCCGAGGCTCCAGCGCGAGGAGTAGGCGGGCTCTCGAAGCCGACCCGCAAGCTGGTGCACCTGAGGCAGGTGCTTGCGGGAGCTCCTCCCAAGGATGTGTCGGCCTGACGGTGGGAGGGGCCACTGATGGCTTGAAGAGTCGCACTTCAAATAGGTCAGGGTCTTGTGGGAAGCGTTAGGATGCTCTTTTGGCAATGTTGTCCGCCTCCTTGTTCATGCCACGCGGTACGTGTTGCAATTCCAGCCCCAGGAACCGCTTCTCAATCTTACGCACTTCCTCAAGGTATGCCTCCATGTGCTCGTCCTTCGGTGTTTACGCCTTGTTGGAGAAGTTGACCAGGAGCTGGCAGTCGCCTTTGATGGTGAGGCCCTTCACCACAGCGCTGCAGCAGCCTTGAGGCCAGCAATCAGGCCCTCATACTCCACGATGTTGTTGGAGACCTTTTTGCCATTCTGGAAGCATAGCTGCACATCGTAATAAACCTATCCTTGGTGGGCGATATGAGCACAGCTCCAGCCCCCGCGCCCTACCGCGCGAAGGCTCTGTCAAAGTACATGAACATCCCTCTGGGGCTTCGTCTCCAGGGTTGAGTTAGCGGTTTTCGCTCACCTCCTAGCCTGGGCGTCAGTCCATTCCACCACGAAATCAGTGAGGGTCGCTCCTTCGATGATCCGAGTCATGCTGAATTCCAGCTCAAACGCCTGTAGTTTAATGTTCCACTCAGCGACTCTTCTTGCTGCATTGGGGCTCCGGAGTACCCTTTCCAGGGGGTAAGCTGAGACGACCTTGATGGGGTGACCTTGGAAGTAGTGACGCAACTTTCGCCAGGCTACAAGGAGCGCTAGCAGGAGCTTCTGCGGCATAGGGTGACGGGCTCATGCATCCCATAGTACTGTGCTGACGAAGTATACCGGGTGCTCGATGAGGGTGGATGTGGCGGCAGTGTCCCGAGGTTCCTGAGCCGGGGGGGTCTCCGGGGCCCTCGCCGCCCACCGAGGCTTCCGGAGCCCCAAATGTACCGTCCTCATGAGCCTTGCATCTTGAAAGTCCATCGTGGTCCCCTTGGTGCTGTCATGAGCTCGCGATGCCCCAGCTGGGCGTGAGCTGCTCTATTTCTTCGGGTTATCAATTTGGCACCCCTCCCGGCTCACTACTAGCGCGACGCTGGCTGAATGCGACGTGGCGGCCAGATAGAGTACCAAGGGCTCGTGGAGGCGCGGCACCACCATCACAGGAGGGCCAGTGGGATATCTCTTGAGGTCCTCGAAAGCCGCGTCAGCCTCAGGAGTCCATTCGAACGGGCCTTTCCTCTTCATCAGCTTGAATAAAGGGAGGGCGCGTTCCCCCAGCTTGGATATGAATCGACCGAGCGACGTCACCCAGCCTGCCAGCTTCTGCATCTCGTTGAGGGTCTTTGGTGGGCTCATCTTTTTATAGCCTTGACCTTCTCGGGGTTTGCCTCTATCCCTCTGTGTGACACAAAGAAGCCAGGAGCTTGCCCGACGGGATGCCGAACACGCATTTTTCCGGGTTGAGCCGCAGGTCCACCTTGCGTAGGTTGGCGAAGGTTTCTTCCAAGTCACCGATGAGGGTTTTGGACTCCTAAGACTTCACCACTATGTCATTAACGTATGCTTCTGCGTTCCTCCCGAGCTGCTACCCCAGGGCGATGTGCATTAGTCGCTGGAAAGTTGCTCCTGCAGTGCGCAACCCGAATGGCATATAGGTGTAGCAGTATACCCTACAGGGGGTCAAGAAGGCCATCTTCTCGACATCTTGCCCCACCATCTTGATTTGATGATAGCCCAAGAAGGCGTCCAAGAAGCACAGCAGATCACACTCAGTGGTAGAGTCGACGATCTGATCAATGCGCGGGAGAGGGAAAGGGTCCTTAGGGCAGGCCTTGGTGAGGTTGGTGAAGTCGACGCACATACGCTCCGTTCCGCCTTTCTTGGGGACGATAACCGGGTTCGCGAGCCACTCCAGATGGCGCACTTCTCGGATGACGCCTGCTTCGAGTAGCTTGCAGACATCTTGAGTGATGAACGCCCTATTTTCCAAAGCTTGTCGCCACGCCTTCTGCTTCACGGGGCATGCGTTCGGGCACACCGTCAGGTCGTGCTCGATCACCTCGCGTGGGACCCCGACCAGGTCCGCCGCCTCCCACGTGAACACATCCTTATTCGCGCGTAGGAAATGAATCAAAGACTCTTCTTGATCCGCGAGGAGGCCAGCCCCTATGGTGAAGGTGGAGCCTGATTTCCCGTTTTCATCCACCGACACTTGCTTTGTTTCTTCCCGATCTTGAGAAAACAACTACTTCTTTTTCGATGGGGCAGCCACCGGGGTCTCAGACGCCCCTCCGTCGTGTGCCCGTGCAGCCACCACAAACCCGTAAGCAAGCTTGAGCGCCTGAAGCATGTCATTGGTGTCTCCTGGCATGGTGAGGACGCCACTGCTTCCCGGCATCTTCATGAGATTGTACGCGGGATGGGTTGCCGCTATGAACTTGGCCAGCGCTGGGTAGCCGAGGATGGCATTGTACGGCAAGTTGATGCGGGCGATGTCAAAGTCGATGAGCTCGGTGCGGTAGTTGTGGTGCATACCGAAGGTGACCGGGAGGCGGATCTGCCCGATGGGGTTGATGGAACCGTCGATGACCCCGGAGAAAGGCTTGGTGGGGAGGAGTCGCTCGCGGGGCACATGGAGGAGGTTGAACGTCTCAATAGAGAGGACGTTTAGGCCAGCTCCACCGTCAACGAGTGTCTTGGTGACGGCCACATTGCATATGGTGGGTGTGCAGAGCATGGGGAGCACGCCCGCCCCCGCCGTGGACTCGAGATGGTTGCTTGAGTCTAAGGTGAGGTCGGACCTGGGGGCCACCCAGCCTGGGCGTGAGCACGCGACCCCTGCTTGCCGTATGAATTGCTTGAGGTGCCGATCTAATGCCAGCGCCCGCAAACCTCCGAGAAGCGCCACTACCATGTTGGGTCCGTGCGCCGCGTAGAGCGCAACAAATAGGCCACACAACTCTTCCCAGCCACCGAGTCCGGCAAGCTAAGAAACCACGCGCGCGGCTCCCCCACGAGGGCCATGGGGAGCCAGTTTTCCATCACCTTGTCGTCGCCACCGGCTTCTCGGATGGCTTCTGTATAGGCTTGGAGAAACCCCCACGGGGTCGGCCGCCCCGTTGTACCATGGAGGCAGCGCCGGCCAGAACCTTGGTGGCTACGGCACTTTTCGCAAAGCGGGGGAGACGGCTCGGAGGCCCGCTCTGTCCCCGAGTGTCTCCCGTGGTCCGACGGGAAGATCGACGCCCGCCATGTGCGGAGCTGTATGGCGTGGAGGGAGCACGGTGATGGGGAGAGTGGATCCTTAACGCATGCCCCTACCTGGCACGCCAAATGTCGGATTCATGGCTCTGCAAAACCCTACTAGGTTTGAACTCTGGGGTGTGTGCGACAATCTCAACCTTGCCTATCTACTTACCCACCATCTCACGAACTAGCATGATAAACATGAATGTAAAGGAGACACGAGGCAGTTTATCCTGGTTCAGGCCACCTAGCGGTGAGTGGCCCTACTCCAGCAGTATGGTGGATTAGCCTCGAGATGGGCTATGGATGAACTAGTACAATGGGCGAACAACCTCCGAGGAGAGGTGTTCTTGGTTGGTGGGGGAGGAGAGGGTCTTAATCCTCCGTCCCCTTGCTGGGTCGTGGCTATACTACTTATATAGTGGCCTTGGTCCTCTTACCCCAAAATGTTCGCGGGAAGGGATCCCACAACGGCCAATTTTGAAGGGGGGGCAGCTAGTACATCTTATCCTGACTAAAGGTGGTCTTCGCATGCAAAGCCTCTGATCTTGACGCCATGGTGGGCTCGGTGATGACCTCCGCCCTGCCGTCTTGGCGGTCTTGGTCTTGTTGCACTGGAATGGAAACCTTTGGCGGATTCCTCGGGACCCTGCGCCTGAGCCCACTTCCTTAGCACCAGAGAGGAAACTGTTGTACTACGCCTGCTCACACCCGCCTGGCCTTGGTCATCATGGCTTGCATCATGCAAACCTCGTGAGGTGGGGATTGCATAGAGTTCTCCGGTCCTCAGGAGCCATCTAGACAAGGTTGCCCCTTCTGAAGGTCTTGGTGTCGTCCGCCCCGTGAGGCTTGCCCCTCGCAAGGGTCTTGAGCATCGATGCTGAAGATGGGCTGTACCAGGCCTGAAAAGGAGCCACGTCCTGGACGCAGGCAGGCAAGTCTGGGTACCCTGGTTCCCAGAACGCCGACATACCCCTATGCCGTTGGACAGAGAACCAGCTACACCCCATCTAACCCCAACTTCGGGAGATAGTAACCCAGTTGTAGCTGACACAACACCATGTCCACCACAGAGTACCCCCACATGACGAGTTAGTAAGACAAGTGCAGTGCCCAAAGCACGAAGACCACTATAGCGAACCCAAACTCCATGTGTAAAGCAGAAGAGCAACTATTTTCAGGTCGGATTCCCAAGCTATGGTCCATACTCCTTTGCTCTTCCATCATTGTACTTACTCATACCAACTAATTTTGAATTTGAAGGATCCAATTGAAACACCAATGGCGCAACAAGTATGTTTAAACCTATTTCTTTAACTGGATTGTTGTTCTAACTTCTTGCCCTATGTTGATTTTAGTTTTAATTGTTTAAACAATAATGTTCTCATGTCATGCAAATTACAAGTGTTGTTAGTGCTGTGTAGTTTCCCACACTTATATTTTGTCTATGCTGCTTTGTCTTAAATAGATATGATTTGAACTGTGCCTCTAGATTTGGCAACATGAACTAGAATGATATAGACAATACATCGACCATAGTACATAGATATATGTATGTTTCATGTTGTTATCCTGTCCACCATTCTACTCAATCGTATTACCCAAAATGAGTTTCATATACTACAATATAAACCTATGATTTGTCTATTTGTTCCTCTTGTAGAATGCCGACAGAATATTGGAGAAGAGCACCCCATTTTGCAATGGTAGAGAAAGCAATGCAGATAAGGTTCAAGATAGTGAGACGACCCTGTTGGTATCCAAGAAAGCTGATAAAAACTATCTTGTAGATAGTGAGACAACCCCAAAGTCGTGCCTTGATGTAGTGTTTGAGTAACTGGCCACCACTACTGGCACAAGTTCTTCGAACTCGCTGCCTGAATCAGTTTGGCTTCTTGAGTCGCAACTTCAAGTTGAAAGACATTGATCAGATGTGCTGCGACAGGTTGCCGAAGGAATGAGGAAGTCCCTGCAGAATTCAGATGCATACTTTCTGGTGCAACAGCAAGTGCTGGAGGATTTAAGCGCCAAACAAGAGAAAGCTAATGAGCTTGCTAAGCGTCTTGCCAGCATGGTGGATACCCAGGATATTGTTTCTTGAGATCTTGTGAAGTGGTTTCAGTTCTGGACTTATTTTGCTGTGGCATTTATTTGCACTGGTCGCCAACTTTGACAACCAGTGTATGTAATATGCTGCTTTGTTCCCCATATTTGCACTGGTGGCGAACTTTGATGCCCAGTGCTTGTAATATTTGTAATAGCCGTAATAGCCTAGCGTATGTTGCTTGCGTATTTTGTTGTCTGGTTTATTTGTTTGCTTGTAGTCAGTGCAGTTCTTTTTTCATGGCTTGCTAGTGGCCGCGCAATAACTTATTTTTTAAAACTAGGCCACAATAACCATGGGCAACATGCGGATCGTTGTCACCATGGCCTTCTACGGGCCTTCTACGAACCGTAGAATCAATGGGCCTTCTACAGGCCGTATCATCGATTGGACAAACATGGGCCAATAACGGACCGCATTATGGGCCGTAAATGGGCGGGAATGGCAGACATCCGTTCATGGGCCGACCATAATGGGCATTTAAGAGGACGATGGGTACAACGGGCTTAAATCTATCGACAGGCATAATGGGTTGATAATGGGTGGTATTTGATGTTGCCTTGAAAATGGCCCAATGGATTAACGGGCCACAAACGGGCCGACTTTAACCACGAGCTGAATTTGGCCCACAAGCAGAAAAGGCCAGTAATAGGCCATAAGCAACCCAATGCTGCAAATCAGCCCAAGAATAAATGGGCCCTTAAAAGGCCAAAAGATAACACGGTCTAGGAACGGCCCAATGGAGTAATGGGCCATTAATGGGTATGAAGCGGTATATGTTTATTATGGGCTACTTTTGGTACGTGCGTTAATGGGCCAAGAGTTACAAAGGGCCTCATATGGGCCGAAAGACGCCATGGGCCATACATGGGCTGAAAGTTACAACAGGTTGGAATCATACTGGACGGCCCGGATGAAGCTAGTGGCTGAATTGGGAAAAGCCATAAAGGGCCATGAGTTATCGGGCCTGAATGGGCTATATGCGAGCAGGCCGTTAGCAGGCTTTCGATAGGCCGTCCAATTAACCTTTGACCATGTCAAACGGGCCGCCCTTTTTACCTGAATGGGCCACTGTTGTGTCATGCCACGTGTCGATGTATCATAGGCGCCTCATGTCCATTGGTTGCTTGACATATGTCCGCACGTGGAGCTGACACGTGGTTCCTTCGGCCAATGAGAAGTTTACACATGGAAAATCCCTGTTGGTCCCCGTGCAAGCCTAGGAAGTTAAATAAGAAATGTTTGAAATTTGAGACAATAAGCTAAGACAATCATCACTAGTTTAATAAGACACATGGGCCGCCCTTTCTAGGGATTCATGTTTCTATAATAATACCATATATCATTCAGTTTTTTGCACAGGAATGGACACAAACTTTTATGCAGAAGATGGCATGATAGAATTTACCATTAGGATGGGAATGGGCTGACCTAGACCTGGCCTTAGACTCGCCCCAAGCCCAATTTGAGAGGCCAGAGGTCAACCCGCATATAAAATAGTAAGTGGCCTTCTTGTCCCAATGGGTATTTTGGGTCGACCCAAATTCTTGCTTTACATTGCCTTGTGGGCAAACGAGGTGTTAAAATGAGGCATGGTTTAAATGGAATCTGACTAGTGTAAGAATTGATAAGATTTCTAATATGTGGTTAATAGAAAAAATTAAGCCGTCTATTGTGGTTTTGTATGTGCGCATCTTCCTAAATATACCAAGACAATTTTGTTGTTCATATATGCGAGTGTTCGCCGGAAATTATCTGACAGACCGCATCATAAAATTGGGTCCTTTGACAATGCCAATGCGACGGAGATTGTAGCTGGTGTGAGATATAATACTATAAGGTGAGCTAACCTGGTTGACCCAGTGGCTCACCAGGGGCTGTCTCTGTTGACCCAAATCTTATTTGAGACCGGCCAACATGACCCACTGGCCTCAAATATTTGTGTCGGGTAAGAAACTCGGCGTGCCGTCCTGGTCCATGCCTATTACTAATTTACCAATATCTAGAAGATATCATGAATTATTAGACCAATTTATCGCCCATATCTCTTAGATACTGTATGAATACTGATGATTAAACTTCAAATATTTTAGTTAATGACATAATTGAATAATAGATGAAGGCATGCATGTTCATAGATATGCAACATTCCTATAAATACACCAAATATCACCTCATGTAACACATCCCCTAAGAAACGAACACTAGCATACCATATACATCTCTACTTTCCATACCTTTTCGTGAAAAGTTCTTGACTTTGCTAGGAGCTATGGATCCTAATGGCTCCTATCCTAACAAAGTCAGATCTAGTGAAAGTGAGGCCAAGATTTCTCACTTGCATGATGCACCGAGAGGCAGAGCGATCATGCCGATGTTGAGTGATTTTTCTACCTGGAATTCCGCACCATCAGATACAACTTGGGTAGGGAACACCCCACCTACCATTGATGCACCACATGTAGTTACCATGCCATCAATCATAGATTGTTCCATCATGTCATATCAAACTAGTGTGCCAGTATCATCCCTACCTCCACAGTTGCATGATGCAAAGTTTACACCTTTATCCAGGGTCAACACCCTTACTTCTCAGCCCAACAATAGGGAAATCTTTGAGAACCCACCAGAAATATTCTCACACAAAGATTTCATGTCAAACCCTCTTAGGAACTACTTTAGTCCATCGGATCAAAGGAGGATCTTTTCCATGGAGTCTCCATCAATTACATCCTTACTCCAAGGAGACCCCATTGCAGTTGTCCATGCACACCTTAATACTATTGGAGAGATAGATGATGGCCCAATCTTTGAGATCCCAACCAGGAGCGTCTACAAGGTAAACTTAGTACCATCACAATTTATTTGTATTTCTAAATTCTGTCACCCCTCACCAATTATTATACAGGGTCCACAAAATATACCACATGGGACGCTAACCCATGACGCTACTTATGTTGTGCCTACCCCTCTTGCTCCATTCGCCACATCCTCACATGGCCCCAGAGAATACAAGACTCCAATGGGTGTACCGAATGGCACTACTGACGGTGGTATTGTGCATAATTCTATGAGTTTAGGCAAGTACACATGCAGCATTTGCAATCTCACCTTCAACTCATCTCAAGCCTTTGGTGGTCACATGAGTTCCCATAGCAAAGCAAGGAAGAACAAGCTGCAAAGTTGAAACTATGAGCGCCAAAATGGATAAAGGCGGAGATTCTATCCCAGGTGGAAACGATATTGTGGTTTCTTTACTTTTAGAAATAAAGTGATGAATAAAATTTCATAAGATTGGAAAATATGTTGGTTGAGTGTAAAAAAATGTCCGTAGTTGTTATTTCCTTATGTAACTATCAGACTCATAGATGGTTATGTGCTATGTTAATCATTTTACCATTAAATTTATGAAGTAAACATGCTTTTGAATGAAGAATCATCAGAGCTAGGTAGATTGAGAATGTGGATCACATTTTTTTACCTCCACCATGGCTATGTTTTTTAGAGTTGTGTTTGTTTGTAGCTCAATGAAAATTGGGACCCATTAAACTTTCAGAATTGATTTACTTCTCTTGCTCCTTTCTCTGCCAATTCAAGATGGCCATGTTGAGTTGATTTCTCTACTAGATAAAGAAAATAATTCCTTCTACGTAGAACACCCAAGAGAATGCTCGGGAGATAGATCACGGGATTACCACTAGACACTCAACCCTCATGAGGGAAGTATAATTTAAGCAGAGTGTTGTCTGGAGGAGAGTGTTGTCTGTTCATTCATCTCCTCTAGTCAATTAACTCGAACAGCCAATCATGGAATCCCTCGAGCAATTCATCAGTGTGGTGCAAGTGCACCACCTCTAGAGATATCAGTGCATGCATATCAAACTTCGGGAGATAGACTGGTAGGCCGGTTTACACAACAAGGGTAGGTGGAGGTGGCTATTATATGTCAAACATATAACAGAGTTGATGTAGTTACAATCACCCTTACCTGAGCATCATACCTTCACTTATATAGAAGTCTCATCGTGGGATAATCAATTGAGGCCCAACTACGAAGCCCATAGTTTACTCGACACGTGGCCCAAATCCGAATCGGAACATATCCAAGTTGTGTACTCTAGTGTCAACCGAGTAGGTTCCTTCCCTTATGCACTTGACCCTTTAGGTTCATGCACACATGGTCTCAAGTTTATTACAACCATGGGAAAATATTTACAGAGTTAACTCGTGTTTGCATCTCTCTAGCTCTACCTTGTTACTGTCACTTGCATGTCTTTACCATTTCGTTACCTATACTCTTGTAGACATATTTGAATAGGGTCTATCCCGAGGATCATTTTCCTCTTCCTCATATTGACCAGATAGAGGACTTCACCGCTGGCTATGAGAGACTTTGTTTTCTTGATGCGTACATAGGGTACCATCAGATCCGAGCCTGATGAAATAAAAATGTCCTTAACCCCTCCCCCCCCCTTTTAGGTGTTTCTGCTACATCACGATGGTATTCGGTCTAATAAATGCAGGCGCATATTTCCACCGCATGATTCAAGTGTGTTTATGATGACATATTAGTCGAAATATGTAAGCATATATGGATGACACCATGGTCAGTTCTAAGACAGGCCCCGACCTCTTAGCCGACCTTGCCGAGACCTTCAAAATCCTCTGATCTTACAAGATACAACCCAACCCCACTATGTGCATTTTTGGAGCCCCGCTAGTAAATTACTTAGTTTCCTTGTTTCTGAACGAGGAATCAAAGCTAGTCCTAAGAAGTAATGTGCTATCATCCAAGTGAAAAATCTTGAGCATCTCACGACACCCAAACGCTCACTGGTTACCTTCCGGCTTTGAAGAGATTTATTTCCAGGATTGGTTAAGGAATCAGATAAGTTCGAATAGAATATGAAGCACAAGTTGCATTTGAATAATTGTAAACTATGCTTTCCACCCAACCAGTGCTTGCTATAATGAATAGTGAGAAGCCTTTCCTCTTATAGAAAGAAACAACAAGCCAAGTATTAAGTGTAGTGCTCACAGCGAAGCATGAAGAACAAGCAAATGTCTGAAAGTGCAATGGCATGTTTATTATATTTTGAAAGTATTGAGTCCTTACAAGAAGCAATACCCCCATTATCAGAAGCTAGTATACGAAATTTATTTGACAGTGAAGAAGGTAGCCCACTACTTCCAAGAACACTCGGTCACAGTTGTTAGTGATGCACCTTTTGTTGGGCAACGTTGCATGGAAAACAAAAAAAATCTATACACAGACAAGATCTATCCATGGAGATGCATAGCTACGAGAGGGGGAGAGCATCTATACATACCCTTGTAGATCACTAAGCGGAAGCGTTCATCAACGTGGTTGATGTAGTCGTACACCTTCATGATATGTTCCGATCAAGCACCGAACGTACGGCACCTCCGCGTTCAGCACACATTCAGCTCGATGACGTCCTCGCCTTCTTGATCCACCAAGAGGGGTGAAGTAGTAGATGAGTTCTGGTAGCATGATGGCGTGATGATGGTGGTGGTGAAACTATTTCCGTAGGGCTTCGCCAATCATGGAGGAGGAACTAGAGGGAGAGGGAGCGTCGGCACACGGCTTGGCGATTTGTGATGTTTGCACCCACTCTCCTCCTCTCTTATATATAGGTGGAGCTGGAAGGGAGGTAGCCCTAGAGCGCCCCAAGGGGGCCGGCACCTGCCTAAGCACCCCCTTTCGTACTTGGCACATGGGGGAGGAAAGGGGGGGTGGCTGCCCTAGGGTGCCTACTCCTTCCTTCTGGAGTGCGGGCATGGGAGGTGGAGCGCGTTTGACCCCCTTGTGGGCTGGTGGGCCTCCCTCCTTTGCCCATGAGGTCCACCAAGTAGGTATAACAGACCGGTGGCCTCCCGGAACACCTTCCGGCACTCCGATGGTAATCCAGTGCATTCTGAAACCTTTCCAGAACCCAAATACATTTGTCCTATATATCAATCTTTACCTCGGGACAATTCTGGAGGTCCTTGTCATGTTCATGATCTTATCCGGGACTCCAAACAACATTCGATCACCAACATACATAACTCATATAGTACTATATCATCAACGAACGTTAAGCATACAGACCCTACGAGTTCAAGAATGATGTAGACATGAACGAGATGCTTCTTCGGTCAATAACCAATAGCAGGACCTGGATGCCCATAGTAGTTCCTACATATTCTACAAAGATCTTTATCGGTCGAACCTTTATGACAACATACGTAGTTCCCTGTGTCCGTCGGTATGTTAATTACTTGCCCAAGAGTCGATCATCAGTATCTCCATACTCAGTTCAATCTCGTTACCGGCAAGTCTCTTTAATCGTTCTGTAATACATCATCTTGTTACTAACTCCTTAGTCACTTTGCTTGCAAGCTTCTTGTGATGGTATATTACCGAGTGGGCCAAGAGATACCTCTCTATCATACGGAGTTACAAATCCCAATCTCGATCTATGCCAACTCATCAGACACCTTCAGATATAGCTGTAGAGCACCTTTATGATCACCCAGTTACGAAGTGATGTTTGATACACATTAGGCAATCATACAGAGTCCGGGAGTTGCATGATCTCATGGTTGAAGGAACATGTATTTGCCATTAAGAAAGAAGTAGCGATAAACTGAACGACCATATGCTATGCAAACGGTTGGGTCTTCTCCATCACATTATTCTCCTAATGATGTAATTCCATCATCAAACGACAACTCATGTATATGGTCAGGAAACCTTAACCATCTTTTGATCAAGGAGCAAGTCTAGTATACGCTTACTAGGGACTTGGTATTTGTTTATGTATTCACACATGTACTTAAGAATTCGATCAATCACTAGTACATCGAGGTGCTATACAAATGGTTTTTAACCCCTTTCCGTGATGGCATTTGGAACCGTCACCAAGTGAGTGACTGCGATAGGGGTGAGGGAGTCGTGTATTTAGGGGTCCTCAGGCGTCCGGGCCATTGATGTTGGACCGAATTGATGGGCCATGAAGATAGAAGCAGAAGGCCCTCCCCCGTATTCGGTTAGGACTCCTATGTATGTAGTAAGGAAAGAAAGATATCCGGATGTAATGATACCTTCCTTCCCAAGTCACCTTTGAAACCCTAGGCCTCCTTCGGCGTGTATATAAGCCAAGGGGTTTAGTCCGTAGAGGCAAAAGAATCATATCACATAGGCTAGACTCTTAGGGTTTAGCCATTACGATCGCGAGGTTAATCAATTCTTGTAACCCCATATTCATCAAGATCAATCAAGCAGGAAGTAGGGTATTACCTCGATTGAGAGGGCCTGAACCTGGGTAAATATCGTGTCCCCTGTCTCCTGTTACCATCAATCCTAAGACGTACATCACCCCTACCTGAGATCTGCTAGTTTTAACACCGATAATTGTGCTTTCATTGAGAGCTTCGATGTGCGCTCGTGAAAGGCAATCGGTGGCTCATCTCGTCGTCAATGACGAGATCACCCTTGGAAACAATCTGGCCATGGGCCAGGCCGGCCGCACTCCCCATAGCCATCGAGCACCACTCCTACATTGGCTCCGACCACTTCGATGACGCGTCTTCGGCGAATTCGTCTTCTTTAAATGAGCTGCTGGATCGCATCACCGCCTTGGGGCATTCATCATCAGATGATCAGATCGGACCTAAATCCAGTCAAGACGAAATCAGTTCCACCCTGATCACTCATGTGGTGGCGGCAATCGAGGAACGAGTAGAAGATACATCTCCTCTCAAGACGGAGACCGGCTCTATTTGGATCTCCGAACACATCGAGCCGAGCACACCTCTGACAGGTGGCACTTTGTGCCTTTCGAGGTCTGGGGCATACACGGGGCCCGTGGAATATTCAGATCCCGTATATGCGAGTGTTCGCCGGAAATTATCTGATAGACCGCGTCGCAAAATTGGGTCCTTTGACAATGCCAATGCGACGGAGATTGTAGCTGGTGTGAGATATAATACTATAAGGTGAGCTGACCTGGTTGACCTAGTGGCTCACCAGGGGCTGTCTCTGTTGACCCAAATCTTATTTGAGACCGGCCAACATGACCCACTGGCCTCAAATATTTGTGTCCGGTAAGAAACTCGGCGGGCCGTCCGGGTCCATGCCTATTACTAATTTACCAATATCTAGAAGATATCATGAATTATTAGACCAATTTATCCCCCATATCTTTTAGATACTGTATGAATACTGACGATTAAACTTCAAATATTTTAGTTAATGGCACAATTGAATAATAGATGAAGGCATGCATGTTCATAGATATGCAACATTCCTATAAATACACCTAATATCACCTCATGTAACACACCCCCTAAGAAACGAATACTATCATACCATATACATCTCTACTTTCCATACCTTTTCGTGAAAAGTTCTTGACTTTGCTAGGAGCTATGGATCCTAATGGCTCCTATCCTAAAAATAGATCTAGTGAAAGTGAGGCCAAGATTTCTCCCTTGCATGATGCACCGAGAGGCAAAGCGATCATGCCGATGTTGAGTGATTTTTCTACCTGGAATTCTGCACCATCAGATACAACTTGGGTAGGGAACACCCCACCTACCATTGATGAACCACATGTAGTTACCATGCCATCAATCATAGATTGTTCCATCATGCCATATCAAACTAGTGTACCAGTATCATCCCTACCTCCACAGTTGCATGATGCAAAGTTTACACCTTTATCCAGGGTCAACACCCTTACTTCTCAGCCCAACAATAGGGAAATCTTTGAGAACCCACCAGAAATATGCTCACACCAAGATTTCATGTCAAACCCTCTTAGGAACTACTTTAGTTCATCGGATCAAAGGAGGATCTTTTCCATGGAGTCTCCATCAATTACATCCTTACTCCAAGGAGATCCCATTGCAGTTGTCCATGCACACCTTAATACTATTGGAGAGACAGATGATGGCCCAATCTTTGAGATCCCAACCAGGAGCGTCTACAAGGTAAACTTAGTACCATCACAATTTATTTGTATTTCTAAATTTTGTCACCCCTCACCAATTATTATACAGGGTCCACAAAATATACCACATGGGACGCTAACCCATGATGCTACTTATGTTGTGCCTACCCCTCTTGCTCCATTCGCCACATCCTCACATGGCCCCAGAGAATACAAGACTCCAATGGGTGTACCGAATGGCACTATTGACAGTGGTATTGTGCATAATGCTATGAGTTTAGGCAAGTACACATGCAGCATTTGCAATCTCACCTTCAACTCATCTCAAGCCTTTGGTGGTCACATGAGTTCCCATAGCAAAGCAAGGAAGAACAAGCTGCAAAGTTGAAACTATGAGCGCCAAAATGGATAAAGGCGGAGATTCTATCCCAGGTGGAAACGATATTGTGGTTTCTTTACTTTTAGAAATAAAGTGATGAATAAAATTTCATAAGATTGGAAAATATGTTGCTTTGGTGTAAAAGAATGTTCGTAGTTGTTATTTCCTTATGTAACTATCAGACTCATAGATGGTTATGTGCTATGTTAATCATTTTACCATTAAATTTATGAACTAGACATGCTTTTGAATGAAGAATCATCAGAGCTAGGTAGATTGAGAATGTGGAGCACATTTTTTTACCTCTACCATGGCTATGTTTTTTAGAGTTGTGTTTGCTTGTGGCTCGATGAAAATTGGGACCCATTAAACTTTCAGAATTGGTTTACTTGTCTTGCTCCTTTCTCTGCCAATTAAAGATGGCCATGTTGAGTTGATTTCTCTACTAGATAAAGAAAATAATTCCTTCTACGTAGAACACCCAAGAGAATGCTCGGGAGATAGATCACGGGATTACCACTAGACACTCAATCCTCATGAGGGGAGTATAATTTGAGCAGAGTGTAGTCTGGAGGAGAGTGTTGTCCGTTCATTCTTCTCCTCTAGTCAATTAACTCGAACAGCCAATCATGGAATCCCTCGAGCAATTCATCAGTGTGGTGCAAGTGCACCGCATCTAGAGATATTAGTGCGTGCATATCAAACTTCGGGAGATAGACTGGTAGGTCGGTTTACACAACAAGGGTAGGTGGAGGTGGCTATTATATGTCACACATATAACCGAGTTGATGTAGTTACAACCATGGGAAAATATTTACTGAGTTAACCCGTGTTTGCATCTCTCTAGCTCTACCTGGTTACTGTCACTTGCATGTCTTTACCATTTCATTACCTATACTCTTGTAGACGTATTTGAATAGGGTCTATCCCCAGGATCATTTTCCCCTTCCTCATATTGACCAGATAGAGGACTTCACGGCTGGCTTTGAGAGACTTTGTTTTCTTGATGCGTACATAGGGTACCATCAGATCTGAGCCTGATGAAATAAAAATGGCCTTAACCACCCCTTTCAGGTGTTTCTGCTACATCATGATGGTATTCGGTCTAAAAAATGCAGGCGCATATTTCCAGCGCATGATTCAAGTGTGTTTATGATGACATATTAGTCAAAATTTGTAAGCATATATGGATGACACCATGGTTAGTTCTAAGACAGGCCCCGACCTCTTAGCCGACCTTGCCGAGACCTTCAAAATCCTCTGATCTTACGAGATACAACCCAACCCCACTATGTGCATTTTTGGAGCCCCGGCTAGTAAATTACTTAGTTTCCTTGTTTCTGAACGAGGAATCAAAGCTAGTCCTAAGAAGAAAGGTGCTATCACCCAATTGAAAAATCTTGAGCATCTCACGACACCCAAACGCTCACTGGTTACCTTCCGGCTTTGAAGAGATTTATTTCCAGGATTGGTTAAGGAATCAGATAAGTTCGAATAGACATATGAAGCACAAGTCCCATTTGAATAATTGTAAACTATGCTTTCCACCCAACCAGTGCTTGCTATAATGAATAATAAGAAGCCTTTCCTCTTATAGAAAGAAACAATAAGCCAAGTGTTAAGTGTAGTGCTCATAGCGAAGCATGAAGAACAAGCAAATGTCTGAAAGTGCAATGGCATGTTTATTATATTTTGAAAGTATTGACTCCTTACAAGAAGCAATACCTCCATTATCAGAAGCTAGTATACCAAATTTATTTGACAGTGAAGAAGGTAGCCCACTACTTCCAAGAACACTCGGTCACAGTTGTTAGTGATGCACCTTTTGTTGGGCAACGTTGCATGGAAAACAAAAAAAATCTATACACAGACAAGATCTATCCATGGAGATGCATAGCTATGAGAGGGGGAGAGCATCTATACGTACCCTTGTAGATCACTAAGCGGAAGCGTTTATCAACGTGGTTGATGTAGTCGTACACCTTCACGATACATTCCGATCAAGCACCGAACGTATGGCACCTCCGCGTTCAGCACACATTCGGCTCGATGACGTCCTCGCCTTCTTGATCCAGCAAGAGGGGCGAAGTAGTAGATGAGTTCTGGCAGCACGATGGCGTGATGATGGTGGTGGTGAAACTATTTCCGTAGGGCTTCGCCAAGCATGGAGGAGGAAGTAGAGGGAGAGGGAGCGTCGGCACACGGCTTGGCGATTTGTGATGTTTGCACCAACTCTCCTCCTCTCTTTTATATAGGTGGAGCTGGAAGGGAGGTAGCCCTAGAGCGCCCCAAGGGGGCCGGCACCTGCCTAAGCGCCCCCGTTCATACTTGGCACATGGGGGGAGGAAAGGGGGGCGGCTGCCCTAGGGTGCCTACTCCTTCCTTCTGGAGCGCGGGCATGGGAGGTGGAGCGCGTTCGACCCCCTTGTGGGCTGGTGGGCCTCCCTCCTTTGCCCCTGAGGTCCACCAAGTAGGTATAACTGACTGGTGGACTCCCGGAACCCCTTCTGGCACTCCGATGGTACTCCGGTGCATTCTAAAACCTTTCCGGAACCCAAAGACATTTGTCCTATATATCAATCTTTACCTCAGGACAATTCTGGAGCTCCTTGTCATGTTCATGATCTTATCCGGGACTCCAAACAACATTCGGTCACCAACATACATAACTCATATAGTACTATATCATCAACGAACGTTAAGCATACAGACCCTACGGGTTTAAGAATGATGTAGACATGAACGAGACGATTCTTTGGTCAATAACCAATAGCGGGACCTGGATGCCCATAGTAGTTCCTACATATTCTACAAAGATCTTTATCGGTCGAACCTTTATGACAACATACGTAGTTCCCTGTGTCCGTCGGTATGTTAATTACTTGCCCGAGATTCGATCATCGGTATCTCCATACCCAGTTCAATCTCGTTACCGGCAAGTCTCTTTACTCGTTCTGCAATACATCATTTTGTTACTAACTCCTTAGTCACTTTGCTTGCAAGCTTCTTGTGATGGTATATTACCGAGTGGCCAAGAGATACCTCTCCGTCATACGGAGTGACAAATCTCAATCTCGATCTATGCCAACTCAACAGACACCTTCGGATATAGCTGTAGAGCACCTTTATGATCACCCAGTTACGAAGTGATGTTTGATACACATAAGGCAATCATACAGAGTCCGGGAGTTGCATGATCTCATGGTTGAAGGAACATGTATTTGACGTTAAGAAAGAAGTAGCGATAAACTAAACGTCCATATGTTATGCAAACGGTTGGGTCTTCTCCATCACATTATTCTCCTAATGATGTGATTCCATCATCAAACGACAACTCATGTATATGGTCAGGAAACCTTAACCATCTTTTGATCAAGGAGCAAGTCTAGTAGACGCTTACTAGGGACTTGGTATTTGTTTATGTATTCACACATGTACTTAAGATTTCGATCAATCACTAGTACATCGAGGTGCTATACAAATGGTTTTTAACCCCTTTCCGTGATGGCATTTGGAACCGTCACCAAGTGAGAGACTGCGATAGGGGTGAGGGAGTCGTGTATTTAGGGGTCCTCAGGCATCCGGGCCATTGATGTTGGACCGAATTGATGGGCCATGAAGATAGAAGCAGAAGGCCCTCCCCCGTATTCGGTTAGGACTCCTATGTATGTAGTAAGGAAAGAAAGATATCCGGATGTAATGATACCTTCCTTCCCAAGTCACCTTTGTAACCCTAGGCCTCCTCCGGCATGTATATAAGCCAAGGGGTTTAGTCCGTAGAGGCAAAAGAATCATATCACATAGGCTAGACTTTTAGGGTTTAGCCATTACGATCGCGAGGTTAATCAATTCTTGTAACCCCATATTCATCAAGATCAATCAAGCAGGAAGTAGGGTATTACCTCGATTGAGAGGGCCTGAACCTGGGTAAATATCATGTCCCCTGTCTCCTGTTACCATCAATCCTAAGACGTACATCACCCCTACCTGAGATCTGCTAGTTTTAACACCGATAATGGTGCTTTCATTGAGAGCTCCGATGTGCGCTCGCGAAAGGCAATCGGTGGCTCGTCTCGTCGTCAATGACGAGATCACCCTTGGAAACAATCTGGCCATGGGCCAGGCCGGCCGCACTCCCCACGGCCATCAAGCACCACTCCTACATTGGCTCCGACCACTTCAATGACGCGTCTTCGGCGAATTCGTCTTCTTTAAACGAGCTGCTGGATCGCATCACCGCCTTGGGGCATTCATCATCAGATGATCAGATCAAACCTAAATCTAGTCAAGACGAAATCAATTACACCCTGATCACTCATGTGGTGGCGGCAATCGAGGAACGAGTAGAAGATACTTCTCCTCTCAAGACGGAGACCGGCTCTATTTGGATCTCCGAACCCATCGAGCCGAACACACCTCTGACAGGTGGCACTTTGTGCCTTTCGAGGTCTGGGGCATACACCGGGCCCGCGGAATATTCAGATCCCGCTGGGCCCAGATCATCCACATCAGAGGTTGTACAAACCCCGGACACTATGTTGGGTCGGGACTCAAATTTATCCACACCGACCGACCACCGCACACACTCTCCAAGTAACTCCGGACTACCGGACATGTGTGATCCCACGTATATATGGCAGCGGCCCCAAGAGACAGTTCAGCACTTCTGGGCCCGATTCCTACTTGTTAAAAACAAGATTAAGGACTGCTGCGATGATGACACGGTGTCCATATTTCACCGCAATTGCACGGACGAGGGACTCTTGAACGCCCTCAACCGCCGTCGAATATGGAGCTTTACACAATTATCGCACTTGGTACAAAAGTACTTTCCTATGGAAAACACTTTGAAAGCCCAGAAAACACCTCTGGAACAATCCATCTTCGGACGATACGTCGCTAACGTGAAACATACATACCCTGGTTGGACGTCCGATAACATACAGAATGGCAAGAAAAATGGACCTTTCACAAGATATAGATACGTTTTGGACGAACTGTTGGACAAACCTTGCCAAATACATGCCGCCCCAGACAATATCCCAACCCACTGCCTTAGAGCATGCTGGGTACTCTGGCAGGTAGCAAAGACCAGTGAAGCAATCCTCGCCATCGCAACATCAGGGGAGAAAGACCTCGATGTCTTCACCATCTTTGAGACGTTCTCCTCAAATAACCGATGCAAGAGAGCGAATCACGAACTTGCCAGAGTCCATCAAATCAGCACTACAAGCCCATGGAATGACACGGCAATAACCTTTTATGCCGAAGACGAACCACGAGTCCGGCCAGTCCGAGCCACAGCCGCTTCGTACTAAATCCAATAGTAGACGGCTTTCGCCTCACTAAAGTACTCACTCACGGAGGCAGCGGACTCAACATCATATATGAGGACACACTTGCAAAAATGCAGGTCGATAAATCCCGCATTGAACAAACTAATACAACCTTTCGAGGAATTATTCCCAGCCGGGAAGCCCGGTGTTCGGGAAGCATTAAGTTCGACGTAGTATTCGGTACACCGGAGAACAGTTTGGAGGAACTGCTCTTCCACATTGTCCCCTTCAACAGCGGATACCACGCCCTTCTAGGGTGGGACGCTTTCTCACGCTTTCAAGCTATACCCAATTACGGGTACATGAAGCTCAAAATGTCAGGGACCAATGGAATAATCACAGTTGCAAGTGATCCGCATAGAGCACTTTATGCCGAGAACAAAACCGCATCCTTAGCCCTAGAGGCACTATCTGAAGCCCTCACGGCTGAAGAATTAACCACCTTACGATCTATGGTGGACAGGGCCGACGTAGTCCTTGACAAAAGATCGAAATCTACATCTTTTAAGCTAGCAGATGAAATTGTAAAATTCCAAGTGCACCCAACGGACCCTAATAAAACAACATCCATTGGGGGCACAGCTGGACCCGATGGTAGACAGCGCTTTACACGCCTTCCTTCGCAAAAACTGGGACATATTCGCTTGGCATCCTTCGGATATGCTAGGAATCCCACGCAGGCTGGCCGAACAAAGCCTCAACATTATCAAAGGGTTCAAGCCAGTCAAGCAGTCATTACGATGATTTTCCGAACCCAAAAGATAGGCTATGGGGGAAGAGTTGGCCAAGCTACTAGAAGTTGTATTCATAAGGGAAATCAAACACCCGTGTAGGCGTCCTGGGAACAAGGGTACCCATACTTCCCTGCCTGCAGACCGTTACATGGCTCCATCGACGGCCTGGTACGGCCTAGCTTCAACAACCACAGCTCAAGACCCTCGCGAGGGGCCAAGCCTCGCGAGGCGGACGACGGCAAGACCTGCCTGGGGCAGCCTCTCTAGGCTGGCTCCTGAGGAGCGGAGATATCTATGCAAGGCGCACCTCGCGAGGTTCACGTGACGTGAGCCTTGACGACCAAGGTTAGGCGGGCGCCAGCGGGCGCAGTGTACCAGTTTCCCCTTTGGTGCTAAGGGAGAAAGCGCGAGCGTGGAGTCCCAAGGAATCAAGCAAATGTTTCCATATCAGTGCAATAAGACCAAGGACCGGTAGGACGGCAGGATGGAGGTCACCGTGGAGCCCGGCGCGGCGTCAGCACCAGAGCCTTTGGCAGGCAAAGACCACTTTTGTCAGGATAGCTTGTGTCGGTGTCAAAACCGGCAGTTCTCGGGTAGTGGGGCCAAACTATGCGTTTAGAGGATCGATGGTAACAGGATACTGGGGACACGATGTTTACCCAGGTTCAGGCCCTCTTGATCGAGGTAATACCCTACTTCCTGCTAGATTAATATGGATGAATATGAGTACAAGAGTTGATCTACCTCGAGATCGTAATGGCTAAACCCTAAAGTCTAGCCTATGGGGGTATTGTGATGATGTTGATGATCACCTCTACAGATTAAACCCCTCGGCTTATATACACGCCAGAGGGGTCCTAGGGTTACAAGGATGACTTGGGGAGGAAGTATCTGATACATCCGGACTCTACACTTGCCTTTCTATGTATATAAGATTCATGACCGAATACGGGGGAAGGTCTTCTGCTTCTTCTCTATACGGCCCATAAATACGGCCCAGCTTCATTGTCCCGGATTCCTGAGGACCCCTGAAAATAGGACTCCCTCAGTAGCCCTCGGACTTGCCTTCAAGGACGAGATTGTGTCCGGCTTCATGTCTTCGGTCTTGCAAGGTGAGTCCTCCTGGATGATAGTTCGGCTTCTTTAAATGTTGTACTTCGTCGATTCCTCGCCGCCGTCACCTTGGCTTCCACGTGTCCAATGAATGCGAATCATCTGGGCAATTTTACAAATACCCCCTTGACATTGTAGAGCAGGCGCCTATATAAGAAGATAGATCCCAGTTGCCTCTCCATCCCATTCCACGCAGAAGAAACCCTAGTGCCTGCAAAAAATATTCAAACTTGGTTGGTACCCCAAGCACTTCCTCGCGCTCCCACGGCCCTCGTGCAGGAGATTGGAAAAGTTGTTATGTGTCCCATGCGCGTCTGAGGACACTTCAAGCGCAGGGATATCTCCCTTCAGAGGATCTAGTCCACGTACGGGCCGGACTAACGTCTGTCCACAATCAAGCCCTGGCAGAGAGTTTTCCCAACCCCTCCGATGGAAACCGGGTATGTTTCGTTCCCTTCCTTTTAAGAGGCATAGGGTTCCCCATCCACCCCTTCCTAAGGGGACTCCTGGGGTTCTACGGTCTTCAACTGCACGATCTTATGCCGGGGTCCATCCTGCATATTGTGGGTTTTGTTGCTTTGTGTGAACTGTTTTTGGGCTGCGAGCCTCACTTTGAACTGTGGAGAAAGTATGTCTGCCTTGTCCCTCAACCAGAAGAAGGGTCCATATTTGAAGTTGGGGGCGCCGAAGTATGGCGCATAGCCAGGACAGGCTATCTTCCCGGTACTCCGAAGAAAGCATCCGAATAGTGGCCTTTAGAGAACTTGAAGATTGCCGGACCCAGCTTGCCGAATTGAAAAATTCGAAGGAATCCAAAAAGGATGCTGGTGGTAAGAATAATTATGTTTGGAATCTATGATAGTTCTGCTGATTACTCTCATGTATGTACTAATTTGTAATACAGCAACATGATCGACCGACCAACTGGAGAGGGAGCTAAGAGCTGCCTTAGCGGACAAAAATTTTACCGAAGGGGAAATAGCCGCTGGCGAACGTGCACCGATTCAAGCTATGGAGAAAAGGAACCAAGCGCAGGATAGAAATATTAGGCTCGAACGGGAACTAAAGGGCGTAAAGGCCCAACTCTCAAGCGCCTTGGAAGAGAACCAGAGGCTAAAGAGCGGCATGTTTAGTATGTCTCTTATACCTAGCTCTCCTTATAGTCTCTTATTTTGAAAGTTTCTTATAAAACTTTTCCTGCAGGTTTGTTAACTGGGCAGCCTGAAGGCGAAGTGTCCAGTTTTGAGAGTGACGTGCTGCAAGAGCTTTCCAGGGTCCATGAACGGGTTCGGAAGGCCATGAAGAGTATGGCCAGAGCTTTATGGCCTGGCAACTCACCTCCGGAAACTATGGACGACTTGGCGGACCTGTTCAAAGGGGCTCGACGCCGCTCCGAACTATGGAAAGCATCAGCATGCCGCATGGGTGCTCGAGAAGCCTGGGCCATGGTGAAGACGCACTACACTCGTCTTGATCCAAATCACATGGCCCATGTGGGACCTCGAGGGTCCGATGGACAAGAAATTCCTCCACATCTGGTCTATGATCAAGTAGAGATAGTTGCCAAGCTTTCCCAGCAGGACTGTAAGCTAGACAGCCTGATAGAGGGAATAGAAAATGAGTAGTCGTTTGATTCTATCTATTAATGTACTTTTATCATCAAACTTATCTCCAGCCGAATTTATATGAAGTTTGTCATGGCCGACCATCTGCTTTAACCTCCATAAACCCAAAGGCTGGAGTGCTTCCGAAAACTATATCTGTGTTAAAACATGTGATATGTTCAGAAACCAGGCAATCCGGTCATAATTGCTTGAACTGACGAAATGTGTTCAGGGAGTTACGTTATATTACTATTTAACGTAAGAAACATATTCCAAAGAGAATAGTTCCATAGGGGTTCCTTTCCCTGGGTCGGCGTGCATAAAGATGAGGGCCTAGGTTTTATGAGAAGGATAGCAGAATGTCATCCCTTGTGATAGTTTAAAATATGCTTTAGAATGCGATATGTCGTATATCCGCCGACCAATTATTCCCTAAAGAGCGCTAGCTTTCGGCTTCACGCAGTCTGAGGTACATATCTGGATTACCCAGTTGTAACAATCGCAGAGGTCCTCCCTTTACACCCTAGCCGAACAATCGGGAACGTAGGGGTAAGCATAGGAGCCAGGCTACCCAGCTTGGCCAGAACTTAAGTCATATCGGTGCATATCATGGAAAGGAAGAACTGTAAAAACAAATGACATTTGAAGCAATAAGCTTTATTTATAATGGGCTTCGTTAAAGAAGCCCCCAGGTATATTTGGGGTATGTACATTCGAAGATGTACATAGCCTGTGGCAGTTCGGGCCAACCGAATACTTGCCAATGAGATAAAAATACAAAAGGGAAAAGAGAAAAGATGAAAAAGTAAAAGACAAGACCTAACTTGTAATGAGGAAAAAAATTGCTACCGTACTATCCATAAAATCGTCGGAGCCTGGCAGTGTTCCACGGGTTCGGCTCAAGGAGGTTATCCTATCCATTGCGAAGGCGGTAGGCTCCACCGGAGAGTACTTCGTTGATAATGAAGGGGCCCTCCCATTTTGGTTTGAGCTTGTCCTTTTTCTTCTTCGGGAGGCGTAAAACGAGTTCCCTGACGTTGTATGTCTTGGCCCGCACTTCTCTGCTTTGGTATCGCCTGGCCTGTTGTTGATAGAATTCGGAACACGCTCGCTCTGTGTTGCGCTCCTCTTCAAGTCCATCTAGGTCGTCCTGCCGATCTAACTCGGCTTCTCTCTCCTCGTACATGCGCACTCGAGGTGAGTCATGAATAATGTCGCATGGCAAAACAGCCTCTGCACCGTACACCATGAAAAAAGGTGTATATCCGGTCGTACGATTGGGTGTGGTCCGCAACCCCTAGAGTACGGAGTCAAGCTCTTCGACCCAGTGTTTATCAGACTCCCGTAGGGAGAGCACTAGTCGGGGTTTAATGCCGCTCATTATCAGACCATTGGCTGTTTTGACTTGACCATTCGTTTTAGGATGGTATACAGAAGCATAGTCAAGTTTAATACCTAACTTTGCGCACCAATTTTTTACCTCGTCAGTTGTGAAATTGGAGCCATTATCTGTGATAATACTATGCGGGACACCGCCGGATATAAAATCTATCATAGGCCCCGCTTCAGCTGTTTACTGGCTTGGCTTCTATCCATTTAGTGAATTTATCTACCATCACCAATAAGTATTTCCTTTTATGACTTCCCCCTTTAAGGGGTCCGACCATATCAAGCCCCCAGACCGCAAAAGGCCAAGTAATGGGGATTGTTCTCAGAGCGGTGGGAGGCATGTGACTTTAATTTGCAAAGAGCTGGCAGCCAACACAGTGTTGGACTAAGGTTTGGGCATCTGCTCGGGCCGTGGGCCGGTAAAAGCCAGCGCAAAAAGCTTTGCCGACGAGCGCCCATGCTACGGCGTGGTGGCCGCCCATTCCAGCTTGTATGTCAGTGAGAATTTATCTTCCCTCCTCTTCGGAGATGCACCTTTGTAGAATACCAGTTGTGCTTTTCTTATATAGTTCACCTTCTTGAACTTTGTAGACTTTAGAACGTCGGACTATGCAGCGGGCCTCATTTTAATCATCGGGGAGTTCCTGCCTTTTAAGGTAAGCTAGGAAGGGCTCTGTCCAGGGGGCTATGATAGCCATGATTTCGTGAGCCGGAGGACATATCTCCATGTTTGGGTCTCCGATGATGTCTTCATTGAGTTTGGCTGGGGTGTATTCGGATCCGAATTCGTATCGCTGCTCGCGTCCTGCCATGCTACTGATGGCTTAAATAGCCTTTCCACAAATGTGTTAGGTAGGATGGGGTCACGTTTACCGCCTATACGAGCGAGTAATTCAGCGGCTTGGTTATTATTCCGGGCTACGTGATGGAATTCCAACCCCTCAAATCGAGCCAGTATTTTCAATATAGCATTGCGATAAGCTGCCATTTTTGAATCTTTCACATCAAAATCTCAGTTAATTTGGGAGATAGCGAGGTTTGAGTCTTCACGTACCTCGAGGCGTTGTATGCCCATGGATATAGCGAGGCGGAGACCGTGTAATAGGGCCTCATATTCAGCCGCATTGTTCGATTCCGTGTACATAATTTGGAGAACGTGCCGGACTTTATCCCCAGTAGGCGATATCAATATTACGCCAGCCCCCAATCCGGCTAGCATTTTAGAACCGTTGAAGTACATTGTCCAGTGGGAGTATGAGTCGTACTCTTTAGGGAGTTCGGCTTCAGTCCATTCTGCGACAAAGTCGGCCAACACCTGGGATTTAATAGTCCGGCGTGGCTTACAGGGTATTTAGAACGATAAGAGCTCGATGGCCCATTTGGATATGAGTCCCGTGGCGTCTTTATTGTTGATAATATCCTTGAGTGGTACCTCGGATGCCACTGTGATCGAACACTCTTGAAAGTAGTGTCGAAGTTTCCGAGATGATATGAAGACCGCATAGGCAATTTTTTGATAGTGGGGGTACCGTGATTTGCATGGTGTTAGAACCTCAGATACGTAATATAGGAGTTTTTGGACAGTGAATTTATGTCCCTCTTCGGCTCGCTCGACAACGAGCACGGCACTCACTACCTGGTGAGTGGCTGATATATACGTCAGCATTGGTTCGCCAACACCGGGGGCGGCTAGGATTGGGTTGCTCGCTGGTAGGGCTTTTATTTCTTCCAATCCAGCTGTGGCCGCATTCGTCCATTCAAAATTGTCAGTGCGTCGTAGCAATCTGTAAGTGGCAATGCTTTTTCTCCTAATCTGGAGATGAAGCGGCTTAAGGCCGCTACACAGCCTGCTAGCTTTTGCACTTGCTTGAGATCGGTTGGTATTTTGAGTTCTGACAAGGCCTGGATTTTGGTTGGGTTAGCTTCGATTCCTCTATGGGATACGATGAACCATAACAGCTTTCCGGCTGGAACGCCGAATACACATTTTTTTGGATTGACCCTTATGTCGTATTCTCTGAGGTTGGAAAACGTTAGGCGGAGATCCTCCAGCAAAGTCTCGACGTGTTTAGTTTTTACAACTACGTCATCAACATATGCCTCCACTATTTTGCCAATTTGCTTTTCTAAGCATGTTTGAATCATTGGTATGTGGCGCCAACGTTTCTAAGTCCAAAGGATATAGTGTTGAAACAAAAGGGTTGTACGGGGTGATAAATGCCGTTGCGGCCTCATCAGATTCCTTCATCTTTATTTGATGGTATCCAGAATAAGCATCAAGGAAGCACATCGAGTCATGTCCGGTCGTTGCATCGATAATTTGATCAATGCGGGGCAAAGGAAAGGGATCTTTTGGGCAGGCCTTATTCAGGTCTGTGAAGTCGACGCAGAGGCGCCACGATTTATCCTTCTTCGGTACCATGACCAAGTTGGCTAGCCAATCCGGGTGTTTAATTTCTCTGATGAATCCGGCTTCTAATAGCTTGGCTAGCTCTTCTCCCATTTCTTGTCTTTTGGGTTCAGAAAACCGTCGCAGTGACTGCTTGACCGGTTTGAACCCTTTGATAATATTGAGGCTGTGTTCGGCCAGCGTGCATGGGATTCCTGGCATATCTGAAGCGTGCCAGGCGAATATATCCCAATTTTCCCAAAGGAAGGCGCGTAACGCGCTGTCAACCACCGGATCCAGCTGTGCCCCGATGGATGCTGTCTTATTAGGGTCCGATGGGTGCACTTGAAATTTGATGATTTCGTGTGCTGGCTTGAAGGAGGTAGACTTCGATATTTTGGCGAGGATCACGTCATCCTTGTCTACCTTTGATCGTAGGGTAGTCAATTCTTCGGTCGCGAGGGCTTCGGATAATGCCTCTAAGGCTAAGGATGCCATCTTGTTTTTGGCGCAGAGTGCTCTATCCGGATCACTTGTTAATGTGATTACTCCATTGGGCCTGGCATTTTAAGCTTCATGTACCTGTAATGGGGTATAGCTTGAAAGCGTGAGAAAGTGTTCCGTCCTAGAAGGGCGTGGTATCCGCTATGAAAGGGAACAATGTGGAAGAGTGGTTCATCCGATCTGTAGTTGCTGGGTGTGCCAAACACTACATCGAGCTTAATGCTTCTCGAACACCGGGCTTCGCGGCTTGGTATAATTCCTCTAAAGGTTGTGTTGGTGTGCTCAATGCGGGATTTATCAACCTGCATCTTTGCAAGCGTTTCCTCATATATGAGATTTAATCCGCTTCCTCCGTCCATAGGTACTTTAGTGAGGCAGAAGCCGTCCAAAATTGGATGTAGTACAAGAGCTATTGATGCTCGGATCGGCCGAACTCGAGGTGCGTCATCGGCAGAAAAAATAATTGTCGTGTCGCTCCATGGACTTGCAGAGCTAGTTTGGTAAACCTCGGCAAGTTCTCGATTTGCTCTCTTGCGGCGGTTGTTTGAGGAGAATGTCTCGAAGACGGTGAAAACGTCGTCGTCCCTCTCCCTCGGTTTGGTGGTGGCGAGAATTGCCGTACCGCTTTTTTCTACCTGTCGGAGTACCCAGCATGCTCTAAGGCAATGGTTAGGGGCATTGTCCGGGGTTGCGTGTATTTGGCAAGGTGTGTCGAGTAGTTCGTCTAGTACGAACCTGTACCTTAAAAAAGGTTTTTTTTTCTTGCCCATTGGCATATTATCGGATGACCTGCTAGGGTATGTCCGCTTAGCCTTGATAATGTAATGTCCAGATATGGATTGTTCTAGAGGTGTATTATGGGCTTTCCAAGTATTTTCCATTGCGTAGTACTTCCGTACTAACTGTGATAATTCTGTGAAACTCAGAACACGACGTTGGTTGAGGGCGTTCAAGACTCCCTCGTCCATGCAATTGCGGTGAAATAGGGAGACCGCTTTGTCGTCGCAGCAGTCCCTGATCTTGTTTTTAACAAGTAGGAATCTGGCCCAGAAGTGGTTGATCGTTTCCTCGGGTTGATGATGTATGTTCGCGAGATCATCTATGTACGGGATTCTGGATTTACTTGGAGAGTATTTCCCAGGGTGGATGGGTGTTGGAAATTTTGAATCCAGACCCAAAGTGATATTCGGGGTTTTGACAACCTCCGACGTTGACAATCCGGATTCGACGGGATCTAACCGCCTTTAGGGTCCGGTGTCAGTCCCAGAGCTCAAAGAACATAGAGGGTCTCCTGACCGGGACGTGTTTGGCTTGATGGGTTCGGAGAACCGAAATATTGTGGTCTCCATCTGAAGAGGAGAAGTCTCTATGGCTCCATCCTTAACTGTTGTTACCAGATGAGTGATCAGAGAAAGATCGATCTCATCATGGCCGGATTTAAGTCCGATCTGATCTCCTAGCGATGAAAGCCCCAGGGTGGCGATGCGATCAGGCAACTCGTTTATGGGCGAGAGTTCTACCAAGGTCGCATCATCGGACTGGCCGAAATCGGCATAAACGTGGTGCTCGATGGCCGCAGGGAGAGCGGTCGGCCCAGAGGCCATGCGGGCGCATACAGCAAACCCGCTGAGCTGGAGAACCTGGCCGACAGTCAAGCTGTTTCCGAGGGTGATCCCATCGTAGATGACGAGACAAGCCATCGACCGCTCATCGCGAGTACACAGCGGAGTGTCACAGCCTGATTTTTGGCCCTATCTTTTTCTTTTGTTTTCTTGAGGTTTTTGCTTGAGATTTCTTTTTCCGTTGCTTTGTGGTCTGGAAACTGAAGAAGATGACCTCTTCTTTCTTTCCAGAGTGGCTTGTCATCCTCAATTCCTTCTCTAAACCTTGCCATTTTCATCCTTGCCCAAATTCCTATATTCTTTTACTGCGAATATTCCTTTTTCTATTAAAGGAATAACCCTGTCTGCCCTAGGTTGTGAAGCAACCTATATTTCCATCACTCCTAAAATTCCCAAATAATTCGCGTAAATTGTTTGGGTCATATCTTCATCAAATATGGCAAAACTTTTCCTTACCATGTTCAAAAATAATCCTCCAATATTCATTTTCTTATTCGGCCCTAAATGGCACTTTGTGAAACAAGTGCTATTTTACTTTGCCCAATTGCCCTCAAACTTCTTGGACATCTTTTCATGTTCATATCATTGCCACATGCCAAAATTCAACCTCGTTTGCCTAGTGGTTATTTAATTATGATGTTCCAAAGTTTCTGTCGAGAAAGAAACTTTGTGAAGGAGGTACAAGCTAGGCATATCTAAATGAGTTTCAATTTTTCATGGTCCTCAATATCATCATATATTAGGCCTCCACCAAAGTTGAGCTCATGTAATGTCTCCATGTGAGCTCATCTTCAATTCTTTGATTCTGTCCAAAATTTCAGTTTGTGAACCAAGTATATTTTATCTTGCTCCATTAAGACTGAAAATTTTCCTAGACCTTCTCCTATCCATATAACCTAGCTCCGCCAAATTTGGGCTCATTTCATCTAACCATTTTCCCTCAGGAATTTTCTCAAGTTCCTGTTCAGAGAGGACCATTATGAAGCAAGTACCATTTTGGCTTGGCCAATTGGTATGAGACTTTTTGAGCATCTTCATATGGCCTAATAACTCTGCCTTGCCCAATTTGAGCTTAAGTTGACACTTCATGTGCGTGCTTCTTCCTGTTCTTTAATCTGGACCAGTTTATGCATTCGCCAAGCAAGTGTTTAAATACTTGTCCAATTATCCTTAAACTCCCCAGGATCGTAGTCCTTCTATAGTTAAACATCCCAGACAACTCCATTTGACCCAGTCAAGTCACTGCTGATCAGCAGTGCTCGTCCAAGTCTGATGCAGCAAAGTTCCATTGATGCCACACTCCTCACCTTGGCTCCTTCTCTCGATCCATCAACTCCCACGGACCCGCTGATGGAAGGACAAATCACTAGACAACGCTTCCCTGCCTCTTGCGTCCCCTCCTTGCCGGTCACAGTGGTGATCACCGCCTTGGCATGTCATCCACGCGCTCTGGCACCCCTGTCTTCTTCTACCTCTCTGCGCGCTTGTCCCCCCGTCGCCTAGCTATGTCCAGAGCCTTCCCCGAGCAGTCGCCGTCCTTCTGGACCGCTTGCCCCCTCCGTCCTCTTCCTCACCGATGCAAGCCGACGCGCGCCCACGGACGAGCAGTGGAGATTTGGCTCGTTTCGGCGCCGTCGTCTTCCTCTCTGCGCCCCCTTGGCTGTCTCTTCCCCGTGAGATCCCCCCTATGCCTCCCCCGCCGCCTACCTCCAAGCTCATGCGCGCACACGCGTCCGTGGTGCCGGCCACGCGTCCGCAGAGACGCTAGCGCGAACCGCCTCTCCCCTCGGCTATATAAGACCATCCCGAGGTGCCCCGACCTCACCATCGCCCACACCACCCTTCTCTGGTCCCGCCTAGCCACTAAACCGAGCTCGAGGAGCCCCCGTTGCCCTCCATTGCCGCCATGGCCGCCCTACTCTTCCCCTAGCCACCGCCACTCGAGTCAACGAACCCCGTCGAGGCTCCCCACCGCTCCAGCACCTCATCTCCGTGCCCATAGAGCCGTGCCCATCTTCGCGCAACGCCGTCGGCCGCCCTGCTCGAGGTCAACGTCGCTCCGGTCTTCCCTGGCGTCTGTTCGGTGCAGGGATGGGAGCGGCTCGGCCCCACAAGCGCGTCGGTGGTTGAAGCGCGGCAAACGGTGGCCGGAGCTACCCGTAGTCCATGTCGAGGTGGCTGGCCGCTCATCTGCCTTGCCCCGTCCCTGCTTCTGTCGAGCTCTGGAAGAAGGAGGAGCGGGAGGAGAGAGAGGAAGGAGTGGGACCCGCCCGTCAGCAACTCTAGCGCCCGGCCCCGCCCCGCTGACGTGGTTAAGTGGAGACGTACCCCCCAGAGTACATTTTTCATTAAGCGAAAGCGTATTTTCTTCTTCTTCGGGCGTAAGTACGTTTTCCTCTCTGGAAAACGTATTTTCTCAAAACCGCTTCTGCCTTATCCACTTAGGGACCTATTTGTGGTGATATTTTTGCATAATAGTCCCTGAACTTCCACACCTCATAACTACGCAAACGTAACTCCGAGTGAGGTGAATCCAACGCTCACGTCTTCGTCTCTTCGAGCCCGAACTTTTGGTATCATTTTCACTATGGTTTGACATACTGGAAATGACCATTTTTCCCTTGCCCCAATCAGTCCCCTCCAAGAGAAGACCCTTTCCGGCAATTCTTTCCGCGATCTTTCCACACTTTTTCCCGGAGCCTTCTTCATCCTCAGGCAAGCCACAACCATCATTTGCATGATAGCCTTGCAGAAGTATTAGTTTTCAACTTGAATCTTTAATAACTGCCTGTTTGTTTGCTTTACTGCTGATGTCGTTACTTCGGTTATGCTTATGGATCGGTGTTTACCGCCATGATATGTTTCTTGCACTCTGTTGTTACATTCTACTTGCTAATATTACTTTCATATTACATGCTTGGAGTAGTACATGTTGGTGATGGTCTTTGGTGAAAGACTGTCGTCTGTTCCGAGTACCATTGTTGTGCATGTTCTGTTGCAACTAGCTGGTTACATGCTTTCTTGGTAGTATTCTTGTTATATCCTTGCATGGTATTTATTGTTGATGCTAGTGGTCATGTTATGCTATGAGTAGTGTTCTAGTTGTGATATTCATGCTCGTTAGTATGCCATGCTCATCTGGATAAATAGTTAAATATTGTTGTTAGGCTCATTGATTATGATACTCCCCCATGCTTATGTTGATATCATGTTCATGCATTGTAGTTGCATCGGGTTATTTTATGATGACTCGGAATTTTGCATTCAAGTTTAACCGGATAATAATAACCTTGAACAACTGTTGGCTGAGTCATGGTGCCACCAAATCGAGCTTTTTCTAGTGCAACCACGCTTACCTTATGGGGAGGCCTTATCTCGGTCCTTTGTTATGCCTATCACCGGTGCCTCCCACGAGGGAAGGTTATGGACGCGCGCTACCCTGATCAGGTAGGCGGATATAACCTTGTGTGCTCGTTTTTTTGTTTTTATGGATCCTTGTCCCTGTTTGGGACCGTGTTGCCACGACGGTTGCCGTTGGTGTCTTTGGTAGGCATGGGGCCACCCAAGACCTAGCCCTGAGAGGGAGATAGTCGGAGTGGCTGGGAGAGTGCCATGACAAAGGGAGGGTTTCGTCGGAACCTTTTGGTCCGCACGTATGGGAGTGCGAGGCCAGGGTTCTGTAGTGTGGGTAAAGTGCGCCACCTCTGCAGAGTGTGGGTGTTAAATCTATCGATAGTCGCGCCCGCGCATATGGGCCCAGTTCGTGTCAATCACACTGTGGGTCAACAGTAATAATAATAATAATATACTTAATAACAACCCTGGTTCGATGATGAAAGAAGTTGGTGGATACTTATGTTATCGTGAGAGGATCACTGTGGTATCGTGAGTACCGACTTTTTGTATATTTGGGATATTATGCGAGAGTCATTGGTAAAGGTCAAGCTCCTTGTGGTCATAAATGATTACTACGGTATTGTTAATACCAGGCTTGATTGGATCCTGAGATGATCGTGCGATGTCCATGATGGTAAGTGATGCATGTGATGGTTACAAGATAACTCGAACAGAGTAAGTTGGTGCATGATAGGTTCATCATGTTGCATGCTAGTTTCATCATGTTCCCATGTTCATGCCATGCTCGTATTGTTCTAGTTGTATCATGTTGTACATGCCATGTTGTTCTGATAATATCGTGTTCATGATTGCTTGATAACCTGTAATTGCCATGCTATTGTTTGTCTTGATTGCTTTGGTTGCTGTGAGCTTGCAAGTACATTTAATGTACTGACCTGGCGTGTCATGCCAGTTTGCAGGTCATGCCGGATATGATTGCTTGTTTGCCGTGGATTCCTTGTTTGCGAGCTAGGATAAGCGTTCCAGCCAGAGTCCCTGCGGAGTGGAGTTCACCATCGTCGTCGCTGTTCCGCTGCCAGTAGTCATTCTGTTGCGTCGTGTTGTTCCGCTGCTTGCATGGAGCAAACGTGGCACATGTAGTTTCACCATGCCGATGTAACCCCTTGTACCCACACAGATTGTAATGAAGAGCTGATTTGTTCTATGCTAAGCAGTGTCGTATTCCAGAAGACTTCTCCTCGATCTCTGCGCTGGAATACGGGGCGTTCTGATTTCTCTGAGCCGGGGTGCCACAGGCTTGGTATCAGAGCAGGTCTGGCTGTAGGATGCACTAGCCCGCGCGAACGTTAGAATACGGTAGTATAGAGTCTGGTTGGTTTGTTGCACTTGATTGCTGCATTTATTTGTTGCATAGTATGCATATATATTATTATCTTGTCTCTAACGGTTAATCTTGTGAGTGTAGGTGGCATCGGTTTCTATCTACTACCAGCCCCCTCCTCCTTTGCATGCCTGCTATTCGGTGTTTGGCGTAATCTCTGTCCCAGCAGAGTGATGCCCTGGTGTCAAATGTTCCAGACACCATTTGCAGGAGTAATGCTCAGGTATCGCGTCGATATCTTTCCACCACCCACCCATATTATTTCAGTGATAGACCTGCCTCTATCCTGAATCGTGCCATCCATCTCATCCCTTCGGCAACCCTTACTGATAATTGTTATCGGAAAAGGGCAATGCCATCAAGCCTTGCTTTGTCTCCCCTATATTGCCCTAATTCTTTGGACATGTACGGTTCCTTTCGTACGCTTGATGATGATGTGGTCAAGACCGTGTGTCTCGCTACATGATCACCAAGTCCGTCCTCGCCTCCATATCCATCCAGTTGCAAGCAGTGTTCAACCAGTGCTTGGTGTAGTCTCGGTTACGCCAACTCCTTCCACACGCAGATTCACTTTCATGCACACCACCACAGCATATTAGACCGCAATACCGGAGTTTCCACGAAATATGTGTGCTTAGGTATGCATGCATATTATTGTGTGAGTAGGAGTAATATGTGATGTTGCTTGATTATTAATATTATTTGTATGCTTGTTTGTTTTGTTGTTTTCGTCATTTCTTTTGCTTCTTTCTTTGGGCCTTCGGTGTGGCATTATTTTCCCCTTATTAAAGTTGCTCATCAACCGACACCAGACCTAAAGAATCAACAAGGACTTCACATACTTGGAAGCTCAGATAAACAGAATGAAGTTATCAGCAGACTGCAGTGAAATTTGGAATATCTCGTCTGAATGGAAAAGGAATCCTGGATGGACAGTCGGTATCATGTTTGCAATATCGTGCCCTCCTTACAACAGTACGGATGATCAAGTTTGCCTTAGTGTGCACTCTTCACGACAGTAATGATCCGATCAACAAGAAGATAAGCTATGTGCAGAACCAATAGTGCAGTTCCAGTCAAAGGTATGGTTCAAATACAAGGTTTGATTCTTCGTTGAGGATGATTCTGAAACATGATATACCTGGAAGAAAGCAAGGATGTGCCATAAACTCAGAAACGAGGATGGTCCAGCAAATCCGGTTTCATGGAAGTAATCAACAACAGAAATATTAAGAGGGTGTGCATATGTGGAAATCGGTCCGCATATCACAATGAGGAGCTTCTGCAGCACAAAATCCAGTCTTCCTCGGCAAGATACTCTCGATGGTTTCCAGCATAAGCCACCCAATCGTCCTCAGTACGGCACTAGTGCAAGATAGTACATTGTGAATTGACAGCAGATGGCAGAATCAGATCCGCAATAGTTGGTCAGAAGCAAGAATCCGTCAGAACACAAGTCTGCCTCGGGAATCAGATTCTCAGATATATGTGAAGGAAGCCAGATATACACCTCAGTGTGACAAAGGACTACGATGATTGACGACAACACTGAGCTCTATACAAGTACCAGTGAACCTGGAGTATGATCCTGATGAGCCTTTGTCTTCCTTTCTCCGGGTTCAGATGATCATTTCCCTACGACTAAAACTTGAGAGACGATGAACCTGCAATTTGAATGATGCTACCTGTTCGCACACGAACACGTCACCGTGTACCCTCGACGCCGGGGGTGATGCACCGCAGCTCACGTCGAAGGAGACCCGCCGGAAGCGCGGTACGCAAGACAATCCGGCGGGCGCTTTTGAAGACCCGAAACCCCGCTTGTCCGGGAGGGACCCCGTCTGGACGCGCGGAGGCTATGGGCTGCCCTAGGTCGACCTGATCGCCCCTAGGGCCTCGAGGTTCGCCGCCCTGCAACAAGAAGAACGAACGAAGAACGAGGAAGAAGAAGAACTAGGGTTAAGGAGAAAAGATAAAAGATAAAAAGTGGTAGATGAATTGTTCGATTGTGTGTTGTTCAATCGGCCGTCACCCCTTAGGTATATAAGAGGCGGCTGGACTTCCCGTGCAAGGAAAAGGCTTGGATTCACGTCCAAAACCCTAGCCAAATTCGGATTGGTTTTGTCCGAACTTTCCAAAACTGTTCGGTTTAAACTGGCTGTACCTTGCGGGTAATGTTTGAGGTGGTAAACTACCTCAGATGGAAAAGAGTCCAAAAGAAATCTTGACCATTTAGACGAGACGAACAATTTTCATGTTGAACGTTTTTCGATTTGAAGCCATCTTCTAGACCAAAACGGTCACGCAATACAGGCAGTTATTCGCGCTACCCATCAGACACGTGGCTGATGGGGCGCGCCACTTATGGCTCTGTGACAGGGCTGTGTTCCGATGGCTGTAACTTTTGCATACGAATTCGGATTGGGACGATTTTTATATCAAAATCGACCGATTCGACGAGACGCACAACTTTCGTGTTGAAACTTTTTCCATTTGAGGTCATCTTAATTGGGTTCCAAGCCATTCTTTAATCTGGTGTCACCATGAGCATCTCTGAACTTGTCATAACTTTTGCATCCGGACTCCGTTTTAGACCACTTTCATATCCATCTTGATCTTCTCAAAGAAAGCCATCTCATGGTGACTTCCAATCATAAGTTTGAAGTAATCTTGACATAGATTAAAGCAACTTTTACGATTATGCCACTTTTGAGCGTCAACACATGCCCCCCTGTTTTTCGGCAAAGCAAGAGTGCCGAAAAATAATTTGTACCATGTTGGTTCGAAGGACGACGTCAACACCCCATCAGCCATTTATATGCTTAGGACGATAATTATATATCGGCCATTATTGTTCTTGAATCCTTGTTGCAAACTTGGGCGAAACCTTCTCAACTTCGTTAACAATCCGATGATAAAGTTCCATAAATATGTATCTCAAGGTCATCCTCGGAACCATATTGTTCCCCCTTTTGCTAGGATTTTGTAGATAATCAACAATAAACTCTCTCCAATCCTTACTATTACCTGCATCAAAATTCATTAGTGGCCGAAGCTATGAACTTCGGTTCGGCCTTACCTATGTTGACGAGACGAAGCATCGGCTATTGAGAGAAATGCAATACACCATGATTAACGTAGTAGCCGGATGCTTCCTGTGCCAACTCTTTTGAATTGTCATGTCTAAATATAAGAACAATTTTAAAGCAACCCAAGGTAAATTTTGCATCTAGACATATCTCAAGATAAATTATAAGTGATTCGTCAAAACATTGATAACCTTTGGATGTTTGTTGCACTACTCATAACGAATCACCGAAAGCCTCAATATGTATAGCACCTATAGCAAGTAAAAGAGTCAATCCGAATAACAATGCATATTCGGCTTTGATTAATCATGCATAAAAATATTCTAAGCGGCATGAGGCTTCAAAAAATAGTACCATAAGGAGATATATAAACAACACCAACACTTTGGCCATTGCTACGAATTGAACAATCAAAACATAATCTCCATAGTACAAGAGAGACAAGGCTAACATCAATATTATGCATGTCATTAAACTGATTTTCGGTAATAAAATCAGCTATGATTTGGCCTCTTATAGATCTCAAAGATGCATAAGCCAAATCATATCCAAACAAAGTATAAGCCCACTAGCCAATTCTGCACTATGAATTGGTCTATGCAACGTATACTCAATGACATCGGTCATGATGTTTCAACTCCATTCAATCATAATATAGGCATACACATGAATTTTCATGAGCACATACTTTGTCTCGCTCTCCATTCGAACTAAGGACGATGCTAGAATACTACACCGGCCATGCATTGACATATTCTTAGGACGATAGATAAATATCGGCCATTACCGTGTAGACATCATTCAAAGCACATATAGCCGAAACAAATAAATGAAATGACAAACTAAGTATTTCGGCCCTTTGGATCAGCAACAAACTTGTAACTAATCAAATGTATAGTGACTTGGTAATACCCTTTCATGATGTAAGAAATTATATGGCATCCATGGATTAAAATAAGCCCATTGAGGGTTACCAATCATACCTGATGACGAATTCCATGACATGGGCGTTAATGGCATAGTTGAAGAATATGGATAATGTGTAGACCGAAGATGCTGAAACCTTCGGCTTCGTCCTTCATAGTTTTCACTCTTTTCCTTCTTCACCTTTGCCGCACTTCTTGTAATGGAGGCTTGCACATAATTCTTATTTTGATCACTTCCTTTGGGAACCCATGCCATGTTTCTTTCTTCAAGTTCTTGTGCACTAAGTTTTTGTAATTTCTTCTTTTGCCAATATGATAAGCCGAGTGGGCACCCCGGCTGCAATTTTGTCTTGACCAATGGCAATCCTTTTTTGGCCTTGTGCACTCTCAACTTCTTTTCTTCAGATTTGGCACTTTGACTGTCAATAATTGGTTGCTTCATCTCATTGCCTTTAGTAGCCAATGTCAACATTTTAATTGGCTCTTTTTCATTTGAGATCAAATCTGAAGTTGCACTCTTACGACCATCTCTTTTAACACGATAAACTTGCTTGACCACCTTTTTCTTCTCCCTTGAGCTCCGGACCGATTCCTTATGATCGAAACGGTCTTTAACATGTGATTGTTCAAATGTTGATCTTCTCGGAGCTGCATAATATTGGTGAGATGGTCTAAAATAAGATGGAGAATGCGCCCTTGTATCATACCTGTCCCATGATGGATATGGATCTACTTGAGCATAGGGAGACATCCACGGCATTGGCATTGGCGGCCCAAAATAAGGATATGAATATGTTGCATAAAAATTGTCACTCTGCCAATACCGATCCTCATACTTGCGCCTTGGGGGTGATCTTGGTTTCTTTGCATGATTTGGCCGATAAGCATTCTTCTCTTCACTCTTCTTTTGATATTTATCCAATAGTTCAGCGAAGGTGATTTTTGATCTCTTACACTTGCGCTTATTCCGGCCTTTGTTTTCTTTTGGTTTGCTTTCATCAATCATTGGATTTGCTTGCTGCCCCCCAGTCCTTGGCGTCTTCATTGTAGCTTCGATGGAACTCTCGCCCTCAAGATTATGCTCGTTATGCTCTTCAACAACTTCTTTACTTGAAAGCTTGATCCCATCACCTGCAGCTTTTACATTCTCTTTAAATGGATCGGCTTGAAGCAGCCGATGCAAAAACTTTTTGCCATCGGGACCAATCGGAATAGACTGGTCATCTCTTGGTGTTTCAACAAACTTCAATCGTCCTTTTTCAATGGCCGATTTAACTATTTGACGAAACATGTTGCAATCCTCAAAATTATGCTTGGATGAATCATGCAACTTACAATACATTCGTCCTTGGATTAATGGCTTAACATGGTGATCAAGAATTGTAATATAATTATTTTTCAGAAACAAGTCAAATATTTGATCACACATGCTTGAATTGAAGGTATACTTCTTGTTTTCTAGCCGATCTTGCTGTTTGAACGGCTTTGTAGATAAGCAAACGAATGGTTCAGATTTGTAATCTGCCCATTCGGCTATGCATTGTGTTTTCCACTCTATCTCCGATGTCTTTGGATAAGATATTATATTAGCATCAGTTTTCTCAATAGAATTTAACCTTGGCTTTAAATTTCTGAAACGAAGATATTTAGAACATACATGTCTCAGTTGAGACCAAGTGCAAGCCAAGTACGAAATAAGCAAAGCTACCCAACTAGATATGAACTTTACATAAAGCAACGGGGAAAGCTTTGGTTGTAACAATAAGTCAATATCGGTCTTTATAAATGGCATAATGGGTTGACCGATATGTTCTATAACGATTTTATTGCTAACAAGTAAATTACCCTTCTTCATTGGTCTTTCAAAATTACTTAAGATGATTTTTCTAATAGATGCATCAACAATATAGTTTTGACCAAATCTGAAAATAGGTAAATTACTCTCTATGCATACCTCTTCAAATATGTTGGGAGAACATGATGGTGATGTCACTTGAAGAACATCTTGCTCCGTATTTGGATGGCTCCCAAACACCCTTTCATCATCTTTTTCTTGATTCTGTGCATCATTGCTTTGAATATCCATGTCAGCAGAACTTTGTTCGGCTACTTGTTCTTGTCCTTGAGGCTTGTCAATTTCTATGGCACGGAGCTCATAGGGCAGGAAGTAGGTTCCATTGACTTCGGAAATATCAAGTATGACTGTTTTGCTATGCTTTCCATGCCCTTTCTCAATAATGCTTGCCTCTTTGGATTTGATGGACTCAGAATATATACTACTTGATTCGGCTCTTCTAATAACCGAATTTTCTTTGTTACTTGAATCAACAACTTTATCTTTTTGAATTTGCAAGGCTTCTCGCTCACGTCTAATTTTAGCCCACATCTCAGCTTGGCGAGCTTTAAACTTTTTCATCTCAATTTCCATCCAATCGTCATGAGATTGTCCCCCAATACTTTGAGACTCTTTCGGCAATGAGGTGCCGAAACTTTGCGATTGTTTAGGTGGTACAGTGGATGGTACAACACTGGGCAACTGCATCATTTGCACAACTCTAGCTTTTACAGCAGCAAAATCATGAGGCTTCCCGCCTTCTATTAGTTCCCGACGAATAGAGTTGCACAAATCCCAAGAGAATGTAAGCTTGTTCTCAATTACCCAGTCTGGATATGGTTGCCCCCCCAATGCTTTTAGACTCTTTCGGCAATGAGATGTTGCCAAAATTCTGTAATTGTGTAGGGAGGACATGATATGCCACGGTAGTAGGTGAAGGCAATTTTGCTCCTGCAGAAGTTTCACTTATTCGGCCATGACCATTAAGGTGCGGAGCCGAATTATGGACATCAACAGTTGCGTATGGTGCCAAAAAACTAGTAGCATGAGGTGTAGCATATGATGTTTGAGGGTAATTGGCCGAATAACTAGTAGTAGCATGGCCAATTTCCCTATCCACCAGCATGTTTGGATTAACATGTTGCAAATTAGTTGCCGATGAATAAAAAGATGAAACACTATGTTGCATGCCATTGAAAGATCCTACATGAGGTGTTTCAACTTGATTAACCGAACTCATCATGTTGTTCATCGGCATATGGATTTGTGGGGTTGCCGATGCATGGGAGTTGGAATACATATGTTGCATGTTGCTACAATTATATGAAGTAGAATCATGGAGATTTTGTTGCATCGGCCCTTGCACATAATTAGATGCATGATTGATAAAGCTAGGGCTAGTCGATACATTATGCTCATTAGATGATCTAGCAACAATATATGCATTATTTGCATCTACATATGTGAATTGGGTATTCATATTACCTTTGTAGATCGCAAACCCTAGATGACGATCTCTTCGTAGCAAGAACGGACCAGAGACCGTTCAAAGCTTCTTCCCCAGCGGAGTCGCCAAAAAGTGTGTTCGCACACGAACACGTCACCGTGTACCCTCGACGCCGGGGGTGATGCACCGCAGCTCACGTCGAAGGAGACCCGCCGGAAGCGCGGTACGCAAGACAATCCGGCGGGCGCTTTTGAAGACCCGAAACCCCGCTTGTCCGGGAGGGACCCCGTCTGGACGCGCGGAGGCTATGGGCTGCCCTAGGTCGACCTGATCGCCCCTAGGGCCTCGAGGTTCGCCGCCCTGCAACAAGAAGAACGAACGAAGAACGAGGAAGAAGAAGAACTAGGGTTAAGGAGAAAAGATAAAAGATAAAAAGTGGTAGATGAATTGTTCGATTGTGTGTTGTTCAATCGGCCGTCACCCCTTAGGTATATAAGAGGCGGCTGGACTTCCCGTGCAAGGAAAAGGCTTGGATTCACGTCCAAAACCCTAGCCAAATTCGGATTGGTTTTGTCCGAACTTTCCAAAACTGTTCGGTTTAAACTGGCTGTACCTTGCGGGTAATGTTTGAGGTGGTAAACTACCTCGGATGGAAAAGAGTCCAAAAGCAATCTTGACCATTTCGACGAGACGAACAATTTTCATGTTGAACGTTTTTCGATTTGAAGCCATCTTCTAGACCAAAACGGTCACGCAATACAGGAAGTTATTCGCGCTACCCATCAGACACGTGGCTGGTGGGGCGCGCCACTTATGGCTCTGTGACAGGGCTGTGTTCCGATGGCTGTAACTTTTGCATACGAACTCGGATTGGGACGATTTTTATTTCAAAATCGACCTTTTCGACGAGACGCACAACTGTCGTGTTGAAACTTTTTCCATTTGAGGTCATCTTAATTGGGTTCCAAGCCATTCTTTAATCTGGTGTCACCATGAGCATCTCTGAACTTGTCATAACTTTTGCATCCGGACTCCGTTTTAGACCACTTTCATATCCATCTTGATCTTCTCAAAGAAAGCCATCTCATGGTGACTTCCAATCATAAGTTTGAAGTAATCTTGACATAGATTAAAGCAACTTTTATGATTATGCCACTTTTGAGCGTCAACACTACCATGTCAGGAGATGAGGATAAAAGTACGCCTGTCAGAATATTGCACCCGACAGAACCTATGGTCACACGAAGAAGCAATATGACCTCACTCTTCCAACCAAGGACCCAAATCAAAAAAACGATAATGAAGGAGCAAGACCAATGGTGCTGATATGAAAAGGGTTGCATGACTCACATGGTGCAGGGACCCCAGACAATCTGAGTCAGTATCGACCATCATGGATATTCACCTAAGGGGTCTACTCAATTTTGAACCACCGTCAGTCAAGGATGGGGATATTATCAGATAAGGTCGCATCCCTTATGCTGACCACGACATGCGACAATCAAATATTTGGTACAGATCTAGTGCTCAAGACAGTGGAGCCAGTCAGCATGATTCAGAAATTTCTGTGATAAGTCAGAATCTGTCAGAAAAATGGTTATGCCTCAACTCACTGTTTGGAACCCGAGGGATTTGCATTTAGTGGAAAAAACCCAATGCAAGGAGTCAGAGCTTGGGTATTCATCAGGAAAAATCTGATCACCAATTCATGGACAGTTGCCAGTACAAACACAACAATCGGAAATCACCCTCGGCTTTGTGAGATAGACATATATTTCATACATGGTAAATCTCAGATAAGTCAACAACTTTGAAGAGAAATGGAGCCCATATAAGCATGAATATGTGAATTAAGATCTGTCAGGATATGGATACAGCGAAGCAAACCACCCAGAGCCAGTCAGGCAAGTCACATGAAGAATTTAATGGGAACAATCAACAAAGGAAAATAGTTGGAAACGGTTTCCTTAAGGCAGTATATCCATATTTGTTCCCTGAGCAACCAAATCTCGAGGAGGAGATTTCTTTAAGGGGGGAAGGTTTGTCACAGCCTGATTTTTGGCCCTTTTTTTTCTTTTGTTTTTCTGAGGTTTTTGCTTCAGATTTCTTTTTCCGTGGCTTTGTGGTCTGAAAAATGAAGAAGATGACCTCTTCTTTCTTTCCAGAACAAGCAGTGTTACCCGCGCATTTGTGTGGCTAGCTAAATTTGTTCTATGTTATTATCTATATTTTTTGTGTTCTTGATGTCAAATTTGATAAGGTAGTAGATTTTTAAGATATTTGTCTGACACTATTTACCAATGTCAAATGTCCAAAGATAAAAATGTAATCTTCTATGTCTAAGACCCACTCATCTACTTTTCTCAACATGTAAGCGTTCCACCCCACCAAAAAACATGCATGTAATAAGGTCCTCCTCATAATGAAAATCCACCTTAACATGCAAAAATGCATATGAATTTCCATTCTATTTTCAATCGTACATGAGGAAAGCTACCTCAACTTGCAAACATGCATGAGAATTTTCATTCTATTTAATATTAATATTATACAATAAGTCAACCACAATAAAATATATGTATGTTTAGTTTGATTTCTATTTCAAAATATTCATGTTCCATACAACCAATCCTTATTGAATGCTTTCGGAACATTCCCGCAATAACATGTGTGGTATCTTCTAGTTTTACAATATGTTGGTTTATACACACAGAACAACTGTAGCAGTCTTCTAACTTTCTAACATATTATTGTATCCCATGTAGGCAATCCTTATATTATTTTATTGTCCCCAAGTAATCGCCTCTGTTGCTCCCGATGACCGTATGAAATTTATGCATGTTTTTATAGATAAGAAATTCATGCATGCTGGTACACTTAATGCATGCCTATACATATCTGATGTTGCATATTGGTACTTTCTTCCAGAGGATGAACCGCACATTTGTGTTGCTAAAAGATAGCTTGGTTGTCGCGTATTGCAATTTGGCATATCGATCATCAGGTTGACACTTAAACACTACAAAAAACTTTGCAACCGAAATATATATTAGGAAGAAAATAAACTTTTGGTTATTTTGGATGCTATAATTATTCCCCACAATGCTAACTATATCCTCTTTATAGGCATTGATTAACTATTAAAATGACAAAATAGTGTATGGCATATGCGTATGGAGCACGCTAGTTTTTCTCTTAATTTTGATCGGTCGTTATCAAAATCATTGTGCGCCTACGGAAAAACTGATGTACCGTTGTTGGTTGCCCGTCATGAACAACCATAAACTTTGATGCTAATAAACTTCATCTTGCTGTTGTCCAGCCTCTCTTTGTGTTGGTATATATGTATTTCTTCATAAACCTCTACACAGACGTGCAATGTGTATCAGTATGTACTAATAACAATAATCCCGAATTTAGTATATTTCTTCATAAATCTCTGCACAAATGTGCAATGATCATCTGTTTGTACCTATAAATATAATCCAAAATTTAATTTCCAAGCTTAGAAAAAGAAATTGAACTGTATAAAACTGAGAATATTTTATAATAGTCTGTCATGACGTGGACCGTAGCAGAGAGCTTGTTAATACACATGCACGTGGTGCATTCATTATTTTTTGGGGAAGTGTCCCTCTATTATTAATAGTGGACGTAAGAATACAACTCAAAAAACCTGAACGTGATGATACTGGGCGTCCAACTGATTGGACGGCTGGCGGCATCACGTTTGCGCTCTATCATTTTTTTTCCTACAACATCATGGTAAAGAGTTTGTTATCTCAGCGTGAATCACTAAAGTCGGAGTGTTGATATTTTTATATTTTATGAACGCAAAAGGAAGAGTTCTGACTGATTTTTTTTTTTTTCTGAAGTCAGCACGTGAATTCTTCCCGAACGCTACATCTTCTTTATTTGTGGAAACTATAAATTTTTCCTGGGTTTGCCGACTGCTCCATGTGTTTGACTTCGAATAGGACTCTTCAGGCATTATTGGCTGGGTGCTCCTACTCCTCCCTGTCCTTGTGTTTTAGTTCGAACAGAACTCTTCGGGTGTGTTTGGTAGAGTGCATCGAGGGTGCATGAGGTCAAAAGTTCCCGATCCAATCCACTTTTCCTTATTTGGTAGGGTGCATGGGCTCATGTGGGCTATGCCCATCTGATGCATAAAAGGGCCCTTAGCTATGCTCACCTCATGCACCCTATACAGGGTGCATGGAGGCAGCTATGCTCACCTTGGCTCTTGTCCCCACACCAGATATGTTTATATTTTTCAAAAAATGTCCATAATTTTAAATTTTGTTCAAATTTCCAAAAAAAAATTAAAATTTTGAAAAAGTGCAGAATTTCAAAATTTGTTCCATTTATTCAAAAACTTTAGAATTTCAAAAATGTGTAAATTTTCCAAAAAAAACAGAATTTCGAAATTTGTTTGAATTTCCAATAAATATTCAGAATAAAAAACAAAATTTGCTTAATTTTTTAGGAAAAAAATCAGAATTTGAATTATTTTTCTGTTTTTTATGAAATATTCGCAATATTAAAATTTTGCTTAGATTTTTAAAAAAGTTCAGAATTTCAAATATGTTCAAATTTTTTAAAAAAAGTTCATTTAAAAAAATAGAATTTCAAATTATATTTAAATTTTCAGAAAATGCTTGAATTTGTGTTCATATTTTTCAATTTTGTTCATCCCTCAAAAAATATATCCAAAATTCGAAATAGTTCAGCATGTATAAACACATGCATGCTGCCAAACAAAGTCTCGACTCAACATGTATGAGCGCATACATCGCTGCCAAACAACAGCAACTGCATGGACTCAACATGTCTACACTCAGCATGTATGAGAGGAGAACCGCTAGGCTAGGTCCATACATGCTACCAAACACACCCTTCAGTTTTTTGGTGCTGCTCCTACTCCTTCCTGCGTACATTTCTTTTGTTTTTTTTTCAATTTGGAGTGTTGTACTTTGCAATATCAATATAGACATTATTTTTGAGGTAACGTAGGCTTATATCTACATGACATGTTGCGCAGTTTGTACGCGATGATATTTATATATGTAACGCTATATCTTTTATATCTTAACCGTTAATTTCCAATATTGACGGTCCTGATAATTTAATCTATATGGACAAACGTGATGGTTTATTTGACTTCTGTCTTAAATAAGTATATAATAGATGGCTTGTCATCCTCAATTCCTTCCCTAAACCTTGCATTTTCATCCTAGCCCAAATCCCTATATTCTTTTATTGGGAATATTCCTTTTTCTATTAAAGGAATAACCCTGTCTGCCCTAGGTTGTGAAGCAACCTATATTTACATCACTCCAAAAATTCCCAAATAATTCTCATAAATTTTTCGGGTCATATCTTCATCAAATATGGCAAAACGTTTTCTTGTCATGTTCAAAAATAATCCTCCAATATTCATTTTCTTATTCTGCCCTAAATGGCACTTTGTGAAGCAAGTGCTATTTTCCTTTGCCCAATTGCCCACAGACTTCTTGGACATATTTTCATGTTCATATCATTGCCACATGCCAAAATGCAACCTCATTTGCCTAGTGGTTGTTTAATTATGATTTTCCAAAGTTTATGCCCAGAAAGAACCTTTGTGAAGGAGGTACAAGCTATGCATATCCAAATAAGTTGCAACTTAGCATGGTCCTCAATATCATCATATCTTAGCCCTAAACCAAAGTTGAGCTCATTTAATGCCTCCATGTGAGCTCATCTTCAATTCTTTGATTCTGTCCAAAATTTTAGTTTGTGAAGAAAGTATATTTTATCTTCCTCCATTAAGGCTGAACATTTTCTTAGACCTTCTCCTATCCATATAACCTAGCTCCGCCAAATTTGGGCTCATTTCATCTAACCATTTTCCCTCAGGAAATTTCTCAAGTTCCTGTTCAGAGAGGACCATTATGAAGCAAGTACCATTTTGGCTTGGCCAATTGGTATGAGACTTTTTGAGAATCTTCATATGGCCACATAACTCTTCCTTGACCAATTTGAGATTAAGTTGACACTTCATGTGAGTGCTTCTTCCTGTTCTTTAATCTGGACCAGTTTATGCATTTGCAAAGCAAGTATATTAAATACTTGTCCAATTATCCTTAAACTCCCCAGGATCGTAGTCCTTCTATAGTTAAACATCCCAGAAAACTCCATTTGACCCAGTCAAGTCCCTGTTGATCAGCAGTGCTCGTCCAAGTCTGATGCAGCAAAGTTCCAACGATGCCACACTCCTTAACGTTGCTCCTTCTCTCGATCCATCAACTCCCACATCCCCTCTGATGGAAGGACAAATCACTAGACAACGTTTTCCTGCCTCTTGCATCCCTTCCTTGCCGCTCACAGTGGTGACCACCGCCTTGGCATGTCATCCGCGCGCTCTGGCGCCCCTGCCTTCTTCTCCCTCGCTGTGCGCTAGTCCCCCCGTCGCCTAGCTATGTCCAGAGCCTTCCCCGAGCAGTCGCAGTCCTTCTGGATCGCTTTCCCCCTCCATCCTCTTCCTCACCGACGCAAGCCGACGCGCGCCCACGGACGAGCAGTGGCGATTTGGCTCGTTTCGACGCCGGCGTCTTCCTCCCTGCGCCCCCTTGGCCGTCTCTTCCCCCTGAGATCCCCCCCCCCTGTGCCTCCCCCGTCGCCTACCTCCAATCTCATGTGCGAGTTAAAACACGAGTTTAGGGTTTTGCGTGGGTGGTAGACATCCAGCCTCACGTCTCAATATATAGATGATCATAATTACAATTACATATGTATACAAATACGTATACAAGGACAATATACTAGACCCTACTTTACATGCCCCCTCAATCTGAACTACATACAAGATTCAGATTGGTTCTAAAACGGTCTAGCATCTGTCTAGTAGCGGGTTTAGTAAATACATCCGCTAATTGATCATCTGTAGAAATAAACCTGACTTCCAGTTCACAAGCAGCTACTCGTTCTCTCACAAAGTGGAAATCAATCTCAATGTGTTTAGTCCGAGCATGAAACACTGGATTCGCCGTCAGGTAAGTTGCCCCTAAGTTATCACACCACAATATAGGAGTGCGCTGCCGTGGGACTCCAAGTTCTGTGAGAACTGAGTCTATCCAAATGGCTTCAGCCGCGCCATTGGCCAATGCCTTATACTCTGCCTCGGTGCTTGATCTCGAGACTGTGGGTTGCTTCTTCGAGCTCCAAGATACAAGGTTAGGTCCAACAAAAACAGCAAAACCACCAGTGGAGCGCCTATCATCAACACAGCCTGCCCAGTCTGCGTCGGTGAATATACTCACTCCAGTAAATCTGGACTTACGAATTCGTAGTCCCATGTCTAGCGTACCTTTGACATATCTCAGAATACGCTTGACTGCTTCCCAATGATCCTCCGTTGGCTGAGACAGGAACTGACATACTTTGTTCACTGCGAAGGAGATATCAGGACGAGTGAGTGTCAAATACTGAAGTGCTCCAACCACACTGCGATACCGAAAAGAGTCATCTCTACCCAGTAGTGCACCACTATGACGTGAGAGACTCTCGGATGTAGCAAGCGGAGTGGAAGTGGCCTTGCAGTTCTCCATGTTGACGCGATGAAGAAGATCCAAAGCATACTTTTTTTGCGTCAAGGTCATGCCCCCTGAATGAAAGGACGCTTCCAAACCAAGAAAGTACTCGAGGCGACCCAAATCTTTGATGGGAAAGCTAGCAGACAACGACTGCACAAGACGATCCACCACGACAGGGGTAGAGCCAGCAATCACAATATCATCAACGTACACCAGCATGTATATCTGTATAGTACCCTGGGAGAAGATGAACAGAGATGCATCTGATCTCGAAGCAACAAAACCGAGCTGCGAAAGGCGCTGACTCAAACGAGCATACCAGGCACGGGGCGACTGCTTGAGACCATAAATAGACCGCTGAAGTTTGCAGACATGAGAGGGATAAGTGGCATCCTCGAACCCAGGTGGCTGCTGCATGTACACATCTTCGGCCAAGAACCCATGTAAAAAGGCATTGCTCACATCAATCTGTCGGAGGCTCCAGCCACGAGACACAGCAAGAGACAGAACCAAGCGAACCGTGGCAGGCTTCACCACCGGGATAAAAGTATCTCCGTAGTCAATCCCGTGCTGTTGAGTGAAACCGCGAGCAACAAGACGAGCTTTGTGCTTATCAACAGACCCATCCGGACGATGCTTGGTTTTAAAAATCCACTTGCAGCTCACAATATTAACACCAGGTGGCCGAGGGACCAACACCCAAGTGTTAGTGTGACGGAGAGCAGCAAACTCCTCGGACATGGCGGCACGCCAGGCAGGTTCACCCAGAGCATCACGATGGGAAACCGGCGCGGCGAAGAAGGCACGACGGCGAGAGTCATACTGAACCGTGCCATCAGTGTAAGACTTCTCCTTGCGCGTATGATCACGATGGCGTGTAACCATAACATGCACTGGATCTGCATCGCCAGTAGGAGAAGAGGACGACGACGAGGGCTCGGCCGAGGGTGTCGCGGCTGAGGGGACCTCGGCAAGGGGCGACACGGGCCGAGAGACGATGGTGTGCTGGACCGGCCCAGGCGAGGGTGGCGGCCCGGGCGACGGACCGGGCGAGGGTGGCGACCCAGCTGCATCCATAGTCGCGCCATCGGGCGAGGCAGCCGCGCCCGCCCCGGGCTGCGGGACATGCACGTCGGGCGCATCAGGAGGCATCAGAGCAGCAACATGTACCTGAGGGGAACTCAAAGCAATATCACATGCAAAAGACAGATTAGATGACAAATAGGACAGGTCATATTTACGCACATGGACATCCGGAACCGGTTCATCGGAGGGAAAAGTGAGTGCATGTTCAAGAGAAGCAGGATCAACCGAAACGCCGGGTTGAGAGTAAGGGAACACAGTCTCGTCGAAAACAACATCACGAGAGATGTATATCCGACCAGAGGTACGGTCAAGACACTTATAGCCCTTATGCAAAGGACTATAGCCAAGGAAAACACACATCTTGGACCGAAACTCAAGCTTGTGAGCATTGTACTTGCGGAGACTAGGCCAGCAAGCACACCCAAAAATCCGAAGGGAAGAGTAGTTGGGTTGAACATGAAACAGACGGAACAGAGGTGTGTCCTTGTTGAGAACCGGAGTGGGCATACGGTTGATGAGGTAACATGCCGTAAGAAAAGCCTCATCCCAAAACCGAAGTGGAAGAGAGGAGTGTGCAAGCAAGGCAAGACCGGTCTCGACTAAATGTCGGTGTTTGCGCTCGGCAATACCGTTCTGCTGAGAGGTATGTGGACATGACACTCGGTGAGAGATGCCCGTGCGTTGAAAGTAGCGATGGAGTTTGTGGTATTCGCCACCCCAGTCGGACTGAACGGCCTTGATTTTATAATCCAGAAGGCGTTCGACGTGAGCCTGAAAGTTGTAGAAAACTTGCTCAACATCAGACTTGTGTTTAAGCAAATAAATCCAGGTGAAGCGCGTGTAGTCATCAATAAAACTAACATAATATTTGTACCCTCCCGATGAAGCAAGAGCGGGACCCCAAACATCTGAATGTATTAATTCAAGAGGTACAGTAGTGATGTGGAACGAAGTAGAATAAGGTAGTTGATGACTCTTAGCACGCTGACATGCATCACAAACTAACGATGAATTATTTGAACTAGAACACGGAAGTTCATGACTCCGAACAATGGAAGTGACCACATTATTTGTAGGATGACCAAGACGTTGATGCCATTGCGACGACGAAACTCGAACACCAGAGGAGGCACGGCGAGACGATGAAGATGACGCACGAGCGAAGGGGACCGGATAGACCCCCCCGTAACTTCTACCGTGAAGGATGACCTGCCTGGTTGCTTTGTCCTTAACAAGGAAAAAACGATGATGAAATTCAACAAACACGTCATTATCACAAAGAAGACGATAAACAGAGAGAAGATGCTGGCTGATGTGTGGAACATGAAGGATGTTATGCAGTTTAAGAGATGAACCGGGTAAACGCGAATGACCAATGTGTGAAATAGACAAACCTGCACCATTGGCCACCTGAACCTGATCCTTGCCGTTATAGCGCTCATGAACATGGAGGCGCTCAAGATCATTAGTCAATTGATCCGTAGCCCCGGTATCCAGCACCCAAGGAAAGTCGACGGTGTTGGTGGAGGCCGAGTTGGCGGAGCGGGAGTTGTGATCCTGATCATAGCGCTTGCGGCAGTCGTCGGCTTCATGGCCCCAGTTCTTGCAAATTTGGCATCGGGGACGCCAGCGGTTGCGACGCCCACCTCCTCCGCCGTTGTTGCCGACGTTGCCCCCTCCACCTTGCCGGCCATTGCCAGCATAACCAGCGTTGCGGTCACGGCCGACGGTGTTGCCGCCATTACTGCCCTGGCGGCTCTGCCCAGGCTGGCCATGTCCATCAGCCGGGCGCCCTCCTCCGAGGGAGGGATAGGGATCGGAGTAGGGCGCGCGTCCGCCCGCGCCGTACGAACCCGAACGGGTCACGACGTTCGCGGAGGGAGACCACCCCTCCACCGCACTCTGTTGTGCCTGCAGCGCCTCGAAGGACAGAACCAATGAGTAAAAACTGGATTAGGGCATGGATGCGTTACTCACGCCCAAGGAAGCGGCGATGGAGTTGTAGGCGGAGCCGAGGCCGGTAAGGATGTGATCGATAAGCTCATCATCGCGGATCGGAGAGCCGGCGGTAGCCATAGTGTCGGCCAGGGCCTTCATCTTGTGCATGTATTCCGCGGCAGACAGATCGTCCTTCCTCAGCGACTGAAGTTGCCGCCGGATGTGGCGGACATTGGCGCGGCTCTGGGCGCCGAACATGGCGGCGACGACTGTCCACACCGCATGCGCCGACTCGCAGCCAATCAGTTGGCATGCAATATCCTCATCCATGGAGGTGAGAAGGAGCCCCTTGACGCGCTGATCTTGAACCCACCATTGGTCGTACTCCGGGTTGGCGACGGTGGTAGCAGCGTCGCCGTTGCCAACAACGAGTGTTTTGGCCGGTGCCGCCTTGGTGCCATTGAGGTGTCCGTGGAGGTTGGCACCGGCAAGAACGGTGCTGGTGATGCCCCCCCAGAGCATGAAGTTGTGGCGACCGAGGCGGACGGAGATCGTCGGGACGGCGAGCGCGGCGGGGATCAAGGCGACGGGGGAAGAGACGATGGCGCCGGCGGTTTGGGCGACGGACATAGCGGCGGACGACATCGCAGCGGCGGCGCGGATGGGACAGCGCGCGGCGGCAGCGGAGCAAGTCGCGGTGACGATCGCGGAAGATGGCACACACGGTAGCTGCGAACGGAAGCGGCGGCGCGGATGGGCGGATCGCACAGCAGCAACAACGTCTTGCGGATGGATGGCTAGCTAGCTCACGCGGCGGATGGATTGCTAGCTTGGCTAGCTGGCGGACGGATTGCTCACGCGATGCAGCAACAGCGATCGGAAGTAGCAGCCGCGTGGAGCGAGGATCGGGCGGCGGCGCGAGGGATTGGCGACGGCGGCCTGACCTGTCTGATACCAAGTTAAAACACGAGTTTAGAGTTTTGCGTCGGTGGTAGGCATCCAACCTCACGTCTCAATATATAGATGATCATAATTACAATTACATATGTATACAAATACATATACAAGGACAATATACTAGACCCTACTTTACAGTGCGCGCACACGCGTCCGCGGCGCCGGCCACGCGTCCGCAGCGACGCCAGCGCGAACCGCCTCTCCCCTCGGCTATATAAGCCCACCCTGAGGTGCCCCGACCTCACCATCCCGCTCACCACCCTCCTATGGTCCCGCCTAGCCACTAGACCGAGCTCGAGGAGCCCCCGTTGCCCTCCATTGAAGCCATGGCCGCCTCGGTCTTTCCCCTAAATTCGCGGCAACCGATGCCCTACTCTTCCCCTAGCCACCACCACTCGACTCAATGAACCCCGTCGAGGCTCCCCACCTCTCCAGCACCTCGTCTCAGTGCCCGTAGTGCCGTGCCCATCTTCGCCCAACGCCGCCGTCCGCCCTGCTCGAGGTCGTCGTCGCTCCGATCTTCCCTGGCATCCGTTCAGTGCAGGGATCGGAGCGGCTCGGCCCCACGAGCGCGTCGGTGGTCGAAGCGCGGCAAACGGTGGCCGGAGCTGCCCGCAGTCTGCGTCGAGGTGGCCAGCCGCTCCTCTGCCTCGCCCCGTCCCTGCTTCTGTCGAGCTGTGGAAGAAGGAGGTGCGGGAGGAGAGAGAGGAAGGAGTGGGACCCGCCCGTCAGCGACTCCCCGCCCTGCTGACTGGTTAAGTGGAGACGTACCCCATAGAGTACGCTTTCCCTTAGATGAAAGCGTATTTTCTTCTTTTTCAGGCGTATGTACGTTTTCTTCTCCGGAAAGCGTATTTTGTGAAAACCGCTTCTGCCTTATCCACTCAGGGACCTATTTGTGATGATATTTTTGCAGAATAGTCCCTGAACTTCGACACCTCATAACTCCGCAACCGTAACTCCGAATGAGGTGAATTCAACACTCACGTCTTTGTCTCTTCGAGCCCGAACTTTTGGTGTCATTTTCACTATGGTTTGACATACTAGAAATTACCATTTTGCCCTTGCCCTAATCAGCCCCCACCGGGAGAGTACCCTTTCCGGCGATTCTTTCCGCAATCTTTCCACACTTTTTCTCGGAGCCTTCTTCATCCTCACGCAAGCCACAACCACCATTTGCATGATCGCCATGCAGAAGTATTGGTTTTCAACTTGAAGCTTTAGTAATGCCTGTTTGTATGCTTTACTGCTGATGTCGTTATTTTGGTTATGATTATGGATCGGTGTTTACCGTCATGATATGTTTCTTGCAGTCTGTTATTACATTCTACTTGCTAATATTACTTTCATATGACATGCTTGGTAGTAGTACATGTTGGTGATGCTCTTCGGTGCAAGACTGTCGTCTGTTTCGAGTACCGCTGCTGTGCATGTTTTGTTGCAACTAGCTGGTTACATGTTTTCTTGGTAGTATTCTTGTTATATCCTTGCATGGTATTTATTGTTGATGCTAGTAGTCATCTTATGCTATGAGTAGTGTTCTAGTTGTGATATTCATGCTCGTTAGTATGCCATGATCATCTGGATAAATAGTTAAATATTGTTGTTAGTCTCATTGATTATGATGCACCCCCATGCTTATGTTGATATCATGTTCATGCATTGTAGTTGCATCGGGTTATTTTATTATGACTCGGCATTTTGCATTCAAGTTTAACCGGATAATAATAAACTTGTACAACTGTTGGCTGAGTCATGGTGCCATCAAATCGAGCTTTTTCCAGTGCAACAACGCTTACCTTATGGGGAGGTCTTAACTCGGCCCTCTGTTATGCCTCTCACCGGTGCCTCCCGCAAGGGAAGGTTATGGGCGCGCGCTACCCTGATCAGGTAGGCGGACATAACCTTGTGTGGTCGTTTTTTTGTTTTTATGGATCCTTGTCCCCGTTTGGGATCGTTTTGCCTCGACGGTGGCTGTTGGTGTCTTTGGTAGACACGGGGCCACCCAAGACCTAGCCCTAAGAGGGAGATGGTCGGAGTGGCCGGGAGAGTGCCATGACAAAGGGAGGGTTTTTCCGGAACCTTTTGGTCTGCACGTATGGGAGTGCGACGCAAGGGTTCCATAGTGTGGGTAAAGTGCACCACCTCTGCAGAGTGTGTGTGTTAAATTTATTGATAGCCGCGCCCGTGGATATGGGCCCAGTTCGTGTCGGTCACACTGTGGGTCAACAATAATAATAATATGCTTAATAACAACCCTGGATCGATGATGAAAGAAGTTGGTGGATACTTATGTGATCGTGAGAGGATCACTGTGGTATCGTTAGTACCGACTTTTTGTTTATTTGGGATGTTATGCGAGAGTCAATGGTAAAGGTCAAGGTCCTTCTGGTCATAAATGATTACTACGGTATTGTTAATACCAAGCTTGATTGGATCCTGAGATGATCGTGCGATGTCCATGATGGTAAGCGATGCATGTGATGGTTACAAGGTAACCCGAACAGAGTAAGTTGGTGCATGATTGTTTCATCATGTTGCATGCTAGTTTCATCATGTTCCTATGTTCATGCCATGCTCGTATTGTTCTAGCTGTATCATGTTGTACATGCCATGTTGTTATGGTAATATCGTGTTCATCATTGCTTGATAACCTATAATTGCCAAGCTATTGTTTGTCTTGATTGCTTTGGTTGCTGTGAGCTTGCAAGTACATTCAATGTACTGACCTGGCGTGTCATGCGAGTTTGCAGGTCATGCCGGATATGATTGCTTGTTTGCCGTGGATTCCTTGTTTGCAAGCTAGGATAAGCGTTCCAGCCAGAGTCCCTGCGGAACGGAGTTCACCACCGACGTCGTTGTTTCGCTGCCAGTAGTCATTCCGCCGCGTCGTGTTGTTCCGCTTCTTGCATGGAGCAAATGTGGCACATGTAGTTTCGCCGTGCCGATGTAACCCCTTGTACCCACATAGATAGTAATAAAGAGCTGATTTGTTCTATGCTAAGCAGTGCCATATTCCAGAAGACTTATCCTCGATCTCTAGGCTGGAATAGGGGGCGTTCCGGTTTCTCTGAGCTGGGGTGCCACACGGAGCTCTCAATGAAAGCACCATTGCCGGTGTCAAAACCGGCAGATCTTGGGTAGGGGGGGCCCAAGCTATGCGTTTAGAGGATCGATGGTAACAGGAGACTGGGGACATAATGTGTACCCAGGTTCAGGCCCTCTCGATCGAGGTAATACCCTACTTCCCGCTAGATTAATATGGATGAATATGAGTACAATAGTTGATCCACCTCGAGATCGTAATGGCTAAACCCTAAAGTCTAGCCTATGGGGGTATTGTGATGATGTTGATGATCCCCTCTACAAACTAAACCCCTCGGCTTATATACACGCCAGAGGGGTCATAGGGTTACAAGGGTGACTTGGGGAGGAAGTATCTGATACATTCGGACTCTACACTTGCCTTTCTATGTACATAAGATTCCTGACCGAATAAGGGGGAAGGTCTTCCGCTTCTTCTCTATACGGCCCATCAATACGACCCAGCTTCATCGACCCGGATGCCTGAGGACCCTTGAATATAGGACTTCTTCAGCTTGTACTGGTTGTTCCCATTGAAATTTGGCCGTTGTGGGATCTCTTCCCGCCGATATTTGGGAAGAGGACCAAGGCCACTAAAAATAGGACCTAGCCACGACCATGAAGGGGCATCTCATCTTGAGTTGATCCAACCATAGAAGGGATCGGATCCATTACACGCTGACCACACCAAAAGCTCATCCGGGCCCAAGAACACCTCTCCTCTGGAGGATGTTCATCCATTGTACTAGTTCATCCTCAGCCGTACAAGGCAGTCCACCACACACACTGGAGTAGGGTATTACACTACAAGGTGGCCCGAACCAGTATAATCCTCGGAGTCCCTTGTTCTTTGAGTTCGTCGAGCTTGGTCGTGGAATCGTCGGGCGAGCGCGCTGGGGAGAGAGTGTACTTCGTGAGCTCCCCAGAGTTTGAACCTCTCAAGGGTTTGCGAAACCCGAAATCCTACATTTGCCGCGGCAGGTAGGGGTGCGCCGAAAACACACTTCTGTCGATCAACGCATCACCGCTCCACCGCTTCCATGGCTGACGCTCGTCGAGCTCATGCTGAGCGACGGGCCACCCGCGTCGCTCAGACGGCTCCCGCCGGCGGACCCCCCCGCCATTCTCCATCGCCTGCCACCAACGGAGCCACCGGCCCGGCGAGGTACGAGCAACAAGCCTCGTTATTGCGCCCCTCCGACGCACCGCTACCCCGTCGCTGACCCCAGCCGGCTCGTCGTCCGACGGACGTCGCGGACCCGCTGACGCGCAGGCTGCGCTGCTCATTGCGCGCGAGCTCCTGCGCTACCGCCCCGTCGACGACTTCAACGAGGACTGGCTAGACCGCATCGCCGAACTCGTTAGTGCCGCTGGGGGCTCTCCTGCACCGTCCCTCTCGCTACCTCGCCCGCCTCCCTTTGTGGGCGACGTGGCTCATGAAGCGCCTCCGCCACCTCCACGTCAAGACATCACCCACGCTCCAAGGCGTGCGGCCCCGTGGCGCAACCCACCGCGCGGGGCGCCCGCACATGAAGAAGGAAGCTTTCAAGGGGTCCAGCGGCCGTTGGTCGTTACTCCTGGCGGGGTCTAGACTGGCCTCACATATCAATACTAGTCTTTTCAGCGCACTTTGTCATCACTCGTGCGCACCCGGGAGCAACTTCCCGGTCGGTCACCCATCTCGAAACTACTCCAAGCTGAGCACGCTTAACTTTGGAGTTCTATCCGAATGGGCTCCCGGAAAAGAAGGAATTCCTTATTGATATGAGTAGTCTATCATCCCTAATATGCCAGGCTATCACACGAGCATTCCATCGCCAATTTCTAGGGCACTCGTGACCGCGCGCCAGCCACGGGTGACCTGCGGCGCGTCAAGCAGCAACCGGGGGAGATCCTGCAGAAGTACATCCAGTGCTTCAACAACGTCCGCCTCAAGATTCCCAAGGTGACGGACGAAGCCATAATCTCAGCATTCTCCGATGGCGTCCGCAATGTCAAGATGAAGGAGGAGCTCGCCATCCATAGCGACCAAGTGCACGAGAGCTGAGGAAGGGCGCCTTTCCCTTGTCGAGCTCCCCGCTGCTGACCCAGAAGACAAGAAGGCCTAGGCTAAAGATGTGAAGCACAAGGGGGTGGGCCGTGCTTGCGGCAGAACCGGAGATGAAGCGTGGCCGTGACCACCCAGAGTCATGCAAGAGCAGCCGTCCATTCTACGCCTTCCACAACATGCACATCCACAACACCAACGACTATCAGGAGCTCAGGGCCATTCGCGACGGGCGCTTCGGCCGACGCCCCGAGTGCAACGACCAAGGCTACGGCCGTGGAGGAAGCTGAACTGGAGGGCGCTGGAATGACCTCGGCCCCCGTTAGGAGTATCGCGATCAACCTCGTGAGGACCGTTGGCACGACCATCCTTGCAAGGGCTCCTGGAGGGACCAGCTTCGTGAGGACCGCCCTCAGGGCAAGGCCAGCTTCCCTCTGATGCCACCATCACCAAGGAGGAACGACGATCAGGACGAAGGGGCTGGGGGCTTTCGGGAGCCTCGTGCCATCGCCTGCATCTTGGGCGGTGCGCAGGCTCCAGACTCTCAGTGCATCTTCAAGTAGTTTGCCCGAGAAGTGAACAAGGCTCTTCCAAGGATAGAGGTCACGCGACTGCTCAAGTGGTCCAAGTGCATCATCACCTTCAGCTCAGCTGACTAGCTCAAGTGCGTGGCAACCGCCGGCACACTCCCGATGCTCTGCTCGCCCATCATCAGCAACGTCCAAGTCATCGAAACCCTCATCGATGGCGGTGTAGGGCTCAATGTTCTCTTTGTCGACACGTTTGACTGTCTCCAAGTGCCATATGAACAACAACAGCCTACCAAGCCCTTCCCGGGGATGACTGACGGCTCCACTACCCCAATCGGGCAGATCCGGCTCCCAGTCACCTTCGGCACCCGCGAAAACTACCACACCAAGCTCATCGACTTCGACGTTGCTCACATCCGTCTCCCATACAACGCCATTCTTGGGAATCCGGCCTTAGCCAAGTTCATGGTAGTGACTCATCGTGGCTACAACGTCCTCAAGATGCCAGGAAGCCACGACATCATCACCATCGCGTGCGAGGAAAAGGATGTTGTGTGCTCCCTTGAGCGCACTTACCAGGCTGCGGCAGTCGAGGACCCAGACAATGAAGGCATCATCTACCCCCTGAAGACATCCCGAAGAAGAAGAAGCATCAGCTCGCCCTGGAGCCTCATGAGGAAGTAGCACCCGACGGTCGTGCCTCAGGATCCACGCCCGTGGATGGGGTGCCTCCCTCCCTCGCATAGGGAGGCGTGCCCGACACCTCTCTCAGGTTGGGCTCGAGGGCTCTCCTCTGGAGGGCCTCCGACCTAGCCAATGTTATGAGGGAGGTGCTCGGGCACCATGTGGAGGCGTGCTTCACCACACGTTTCCCTCACGAGAGCACAAGGCGCGAAGCGCCAAGTGCTCTGGAGTTCATCAACCATACCATCGGAGACTTGTGGGTACCAAGGGCAATGCGGGACGAGCGCCGCCCCAGACCACCAAGTGCAGTAGTCGTCCCAGGCTCGGGGGACGGGCTACGCATCTACGTCAACATCCTAGGACTCAACAGAGTCGCATCTCAGGAACTCTATTGGCCGTCTGAGGTGGGCTGGTGCGAGGGCCCTCCTTACAACTATGTCTGCATGCCCTTCGGCTTGCCGAACCTGGCGGCCCTGTACCAGTGCCACATGCAGGATGTCCTGGCGGCTCGCGAAACCAGGCATCAGGAGATACTGGCAGATGTGGCGACAGTTCTTCGCGAGCACTCGGAACCTCAGGAGCCTCGTGAGGTCTCGGAATCAGGCGGCTCATGAGGAGCGACATCTGCAGCGAGCGTCTTCAGCTACATTAACATCTCTCCAACATCGGTGCTAGGTGACTCTGTTCCAGTTTATTCAGTTGGGGGCGCCACTCGGGTTGCACCATCCCCATGTCGCACATGCTTGTCCCTGCGACGTGTATCCTTTTGCATCTTTAGCTTACTCTGTTGGGGGCGCCCCTCAGGCTGCATCATCCCCAGGCCGCATGGGTCCGTCCCTGTGGCACGTGTCGCATTCGCATTACCTGAATTAGCTCGTTTTCTCCTATGAATTACCTTATGATCATCACCTGCTCACTCACCACCTTTTGCGTCATCTCGCGCTGCTGAACGGACAACTGCTCATCCTGCAATGGGGGCTACACACGTTGGCACGACGCTTGTGCTCGGGTTCGTCCCTGCAACACTAACAAATCTAAGAGATCGAGCTCTGACTCGCGGCCCGCCTCGCGCACGTGTTATGCCCAGTATGAGATTATACCTCCTACGTGTCGAGGCACGACTTAAAGGTATAAGCTCATACTAAAATGATCTCAAGTATGGTATCTTTGCACGACTCATGTAAAAGAGGGATGAAATTGCAAAAGAGTAGTTGGCTTACACTCGCCACGTCACACAATACATTACAAAAGCAATCATCATCCAAATAACATCACAGTCTGACTACAGACGAAGATCCAAATGAAAGATACCATAACTAAAGCCACAAGGTTTGAATCGCCTCTAGTAGAAGCCACCACTGATCCTCGGGATAAGACACGTAGTATCGCCCACGCTCTTCACCGAACTCCTAGTACAGCTCTGTGCCATCACCTGTGTAGTTCACCATGGTACCTGCATCTGGTGTTGTGTAGAATCTATGAGCCACAGGGGACTCAGCAATCCCGTTCCCGGGTAGCAAAACTATCTAAGCCTTGGATGTGGAACAAGGCTGAAGAACAAGGTTGCAGCTGCACTAGCACTAGCTTACGTGTTTAGAGCGAGAAGAGAAGTGCCACGATGATAACCCTCAACCGTAAGGGATCGAGATAGTCTTCGCGGGTAAGAATAACCCAATTTATTGATTCGACACACGGGGAGCCAAAGAGTATTTATAAGCTTTGACAGTTGAGTTGTCAATTCAACCGCACCTGAAATATACTTACTTGCAACAAAAGATAAGTGGTAACAATGATATGATAGTGATGATAGTAATAGTAAAAGTAAACAGCAAAAGTAAATAGCAATAGTAATCGGCAAAAGTAGCAAGTAGTGACAAGCAGGATTTAAAACACTGTAGGCTAGGGAGATGGATGGTTGGGCGCTACATGGATGAGATAGATTCTAACTTGGGGCACGGCACACGGAAAAGTAATGATCATCTAGGCAAATATCAAACATTAGGCATGTATCCTGTAGGTAGTTGTACATGCTTGCAATAAGAACTTGCACAACATCTTTTGTCCTACCATCCCGCTACGAACGGGGCCAAAAGGAACTTATGGATATTAAGGTGCTCCTGTCAAAGAGCACCGGAACAAAGCAATGAACTCAATGGATACATGTAATCCTCAAACTACGGACCATCCCCTTTGGTGTCCCAAGCTGTCACTTTTGGGATCGCCGGTTCCGGACCGTAACAGGTGCAAACAACTCATAGATAGGATCACGAACACAAATATATTCATACAAACACATATGGTTCAGATCTGAAATCATGGCACTCGGGCCCTAAGTGTCAAGCATTAAGAATAACAAGTTGAAGCAAAGAAGATAAACACCATAGTAGATGATAGGCAACATGCCCCCAACAATCTGATAAACTATTACATGATCTAACTCATCCAATCCCTACCACCCCCTTCGCCTACAGCGGGGGAATTACTCACAGATGGAGGGAGAAGTGATGGAGGGATGATGATGATGACGATGGCGACGATCTCCCCTCTCCGAAGGCCAATTCAGCCTCCAGATTAGCCCTCCCGAGGAAGAACAGAGGGTGGCGGCGGCTCCGTGACGAAAAACTGCGAAAGAACTTCCGATCTGGGGTTTCTGCGTCGGGAGTAAAAATACGGGCTAAAGTAGGGCACCAGGGGGTGTGGGACCCACCCAGGCGCCCCCCCGGCGCGGCCCAGGGGGGGGCGCCCACAGGGCGCCTGGGCACCCCTGGCCCCACTTCTGGCTCCTGGTTCCTTCGGGTGCGTGGATTTTCTGTGATTTTTCGTGGATTTTTCTGAGGTACCTAAAAATCCGTTTTCCTGCACACAAATAAACCATACAGGCAGCTCTGCTGAAAATAGCGTCAGTCCGGGTTAGTTTAGTCCAAATCATGCAAGAATGAGGCCAAAACAATATCAAAAGTGTTTGGAAAAGTAGATACGTTTGAGACGTATCACACGAGCGTCAAAGCGATCACGAAGTGATCCTATCTAAGCACGTCAAATATAACCCCACCGTGTTCACTTCCCGAACCCCTTCGGAAAATGACCGTCACGGTTACTCACGTTGGTAGTGTATTCTGAACATGGTGTCAAGTTATCTACAACCGGATATTAACAAATTCCCATCTGCCACTTAATCGCGGGCACGACTTTCGAAAGATCAAACCCTGCAGGGGGTGTCCCAACTTAGCCCATCACAAGCTCACGATCTGCGGAGTCGCAACTCCAAGGTGGGAAGACCCGAGTATTCTCGGAATCCCGTGCTGAAAATATTCCGACTAAGGTAAAACTAATCCAGCAAGTCCTCCCGGCGTGCCGACACCCTGACAGTAGCCGCGCGTATCTAGTCTTAGGCCACGACCGGATAGGTCAGCCTACAGGAAAATACCAGCCCTCGGGTCTCCCCAAGGTGGCCCTGCAGTCTGCCCAGTTTGGACCAACACTCATGTGGAGCATTGGCCCGGGTTGTTGATTAAGAAGAGGGTTTATAACTCCCTATGCAAGTTTTTAGTTGTTAGGCAAATGTAAAACCAATGTCGGGCCTTGTTGGAAAAGCTTTAGCGCTAAGCGGATTATCGAGGGGGGCCCATAAACCCCAACCGTGTTAGGGACGCAAAATCATGGAACATAACACCGGTTTAAACGGTTCCTAGGGAGGCATGAGTGGAACAAAACACCAAGCAAGAGGCTTAGCCTTCCACCCATTGCCAAGTATATAGATGATTTAGTTTAACAGATTATATAGTGTGATATCCCAACAATAACTTCAACATGAAGCAAGAATCTTCAAATCTTCACCTGCAACTAACAATGCTATAAGAGGGGCTGAGCGAAGCTTACGTAGCCAAACAACGGTTTGCTAGGTTGGGTGGTTAGAGAGATTCATGGCTACAATAGGAGGCTGACAAACAAACATGGGCATCGAGGCAATAAGCTAAAGAGCGAGACATCTAGCAATAGGCAAAGATAGTAATGATATCTGGGTCAGGTCATCTTGCGTGTCGAGTCGTCGATGGGATCGTAAGACGGCTCCTCGTACTCAACCTCGATAGGAACCTCGTTCTCGGACTCGGCTCCCGGCTCTACTCAACACAAGAACACAACAGGGCACAATATCAAACAAGGTGCAATGCACAATCAACATGATGCAAGTATGAGGTGCGTATGCATGTGGAAGCACTTAAACCTAAGGAGAAGATGATAAAGAAGGCCTCATCTTGGAAAACCAACCATGCCATTGGAAAGAGGGGAAGATTTCGGTTGAAATCGATATAAAGATCGCCGGAAACGGACACACGGTTTGCAAAAGGCAAGCAAAACAATATTCACTCAAAGCTGCAGTTAACAGCCACATGGCATGTTTGGAGCAAGAAATAATTATGCTACATCACTCAAACATGGAGACAAAGGGCATGGATATGAAGTAGACATGTTACTTAACAAGCATGAACTTAGAACACACCCAAAAACCTACTGGAACACAATTAACCAAGCATGGCAAGTTGCAATAAAATTATCCAGACTTAGTCAAAATCTGGGAAGGCAAAAACATCATCACGATGCTGCCTTTGGAGGCACAAAACAACATGCATATCAAGTCCACTAAGCATATAAAGATCATGGACATGTATAGACATATGCTACAACGAACAACTCCATTGGAGCAACTCCAGAGGAGGCATGGATCAATAGCAACAAGCTACATCAAATTGATCATGCTGATAAAAAGCTGACAGGTATAATTTATAGCAACTTGAGAGCAAGAAATAAATAAGCTACATCAGGCCATATGTGCAAGTGAGGGCATGGATGGATAGAGCATAACATGGACAACAAGATATGACCATTGGCCACTCCAAAACAAGCATGGAATTGAGTGGGGCATCAAGCAAACATAGCATCAGGTTAAAACAGATTCCAGACTTAGTAGTTTTTTCACTAAGTATAAAACAGTAACATTGACATGGCATGTTTACAAGCTTGTTTAAGTCACCTCAAGGCACATCATGGAAAGTGGTTTGCACCACAGCAAAGACCATATGATGGTGCTTCTAAAACATATTGACATGTGGCATGGGGACAAACACATCAATAGCAAAGAGCACTTCAAATCAGCATCTCATAACAAGTTCCAGCACTTAACAACCACATGCACTTTTGCAACAGAGATTAACATGGCAATATGACACCTAGCATGAATGCTACAGCAACCATCATGTAGAGCACTTCACAATGAAGATTTTGACATATCATATGCTCCATTTGGATAAACATGCACCAAGTTATGATATCTCAAACATGGCAACAAAACTACAAGTAACAACAGTTTTAAACAAGCAGCACTCTTGCAACAGAGATTAGGGCATCTAGATGAACTCAAACAAGCAGGCCACAGTGGAACAAAATGTAGAGCATATCACCACGATCATTTTGATATATCACATGCACAATTTGGACAAGCACACTAAAAGTTACAACCACTCAAACATGCAACAAAATTAACAGATTCCTGGGACTTAGTGGTTTTATACCCTCTGAAAAGTGGACGAGGATCCCGGGACGGAGGCGTCCGGGACACGAGACGTGGCATTTGGATGGTGGAAGCGGTGGATCTGGTCCACCTGACCAGATCCGGGACGGCGGCGGCTCCGGCGGCCGGAGCGGGCCGGCGGCGAGGCGGCGGCTGGCCGGGGCGGCGGTGAGGGCCGGCGGGAAGGCCACGGTGGCGCCGGGGAGCGCCGGCGCCGTCGGGGGAAGTGGCGGCAGCGGCGGCCGCGGGAGCACGGCGGCGGAGGGTGGCGGCTCGCCGGCGGCCGGAGTGGCGCGGTGGTCCGGCGAGGTCGGGGCCGGCGTCGGAGGCGCCCGACGACGGCGATGGAAGGCGGCGGGCGCGGAGGCTGCGGCTGGGAGCGGGCGGCGGCGGAGGCCGGGCGTGCCGGCTACGGGCCCCGCGGGCCCGCGCGGTGGAGGGCGAATCTGGCGGCGCGGTTGTGTCCGATGCGGTCGGACACGTCCGCCCGGCACGGATTTCGATTCGACGGAAGGAGGAAGAAGGGGCTAGGGTTTCCTTCGAAATTTTGGACGGGGGAGACGTTTTTATAGGCATAGGGAGTTAGGAATGTCCAAATGAGGAGCGGTTTTCAGCCACGCGATCACGATCCGACGACCGAGAGGATGGGAGTGGTTGTGCTGGGTTAGTGGGCTGTTGTGGAGGGGGTCTTGGGCCAAAAGAAGGGGTACTTTTAGCCCACTAGGTTAACCGTTGGAGCACCAAACGAACTCCAAACGCGATGAAACTTGACAGGCGGCCTACACGTACCAAAACAACAACGCACGGCAAGTCTCATCTCATTCCGGGAACGTTACACGGCCACACACGAAAGAAGGACTTGAGGGTGCCACGGGCACATGTGTGAGTGTCGGAGCTCGAAACGGACAACGGGAAGAGGCAAGTGGGACCAGGTGCAAGTGACAACACGAATGCAATGCAATGCACATGACAACATGACATGGATGAAATGCACACACACACACGACAAAACGAAGAAACCCGAAATGAAAGAAGAGCCCAGAATGGAATTGTTGAAGTCAAAGTTTCATATATTGCCATAATTGGAAGGTGTTACATCTGGGGCATTACAAACTCTCCTCTACTACCAAAAGATCTTGTCCCGAGATCTAGGACTGGAAGAAGGAAAGGTACTCAGAACGAAGGTGATCTTCTCGTTCCCACATAGCTTCTCGGTCGGTATGGTGTGACCACTTAACTTTCAAGAACTTGATTGACTTGTTGCGGGTCTTGCGCTCAGTTACTTCAAGAATAGCAACAGGGTGCTCACGATAAGATAAGTCTTGTTGAAGATCAATCTCCTCGAACGGAATGGTGCGTTCAGGTGTCTTGAAGCACTTGCGGAGTTGAGACACGTGAAGCACATCATGAACATTAGCAAAGTTGGATGGAAGCTCAAGTTGATAGGCTAGATCGCCTCTTTTGCCAAGAATCTTGAAAGGGCCCACGTATCTAGGATCAAGCTTTCCTTTGATACCGAATCTTTGGGTTCCTTTCATAGCAGAAACACGGAGATAGACATGATCTCCAATGTCGAAAGCCAAATCACGATGCTTGCCGTCATAGTAGCTCTTTTGACACGACTGAGCGGCCTTGAGATTCTCACGTATGACTTTGCACATTTCTTCGGCTTCTGAGATCAAGTCATTGCCAAGAAGTTGACGTTCACCAGTCTCGGACCAGTAGAGAGGGGTACGACACTTTCTGCCATAGAGGATTTCAAAATGAGCTTTGCCGGCACTTGCTTGGAAACTGTTGTTGTAAGAGAACACGGCAAATGGAACACAATCTTCCCACTTCATGCCAAAAGAGATGACACAAGCTCTGGGCATGTCTTCGAGGATCTGGTTCACTCTTTCGACTTGACTACTAGTCTGAGGGTGAAACGCAGTGCTGAAACGGATCTTAGTGCCCATGGCTGACTGAAAGGAGTCCTAGAACTTGGATGTGAACAAACTTCCACGATCTAAGGAGATAACTTGAGGAATGCCATGCAACGACACAATTCTGGAAGTGTACAACTCTGCCAACTGAGCTGTATTGATGGATTCTTTGACGGGAAGGAAGTGAGCTACTTTGGTTAGATTGTCAATGACTACAAAGATAGCATCATTCCCCTTCTTGGACTTGGGAAACCCAGTGAAGAAATCCATTTCAATGTGGTCGGATTTCCACTCGGGAATAGGAAGAGGTTGGAGGAGACTGGCTAGACGTTAATGCTCTGCCTTCACTCTTATGCAGACATCACATTCATTCACGAATTGGGCATTCTCCCTTTTCATGCGAGTCCACCAATAAGATTGCTTGAGGTCTTGGTACATCTTGGAACTTCCGGGATGAATCAAGAGGAGGGAGTCATGTGCTTCGTTCATTATGAGCTTCCAGAGATCACCCTTGGAAACCACAATTCTGTCCTCAAAGAACAAGGTGTCTTTCTCATCAACGCGATAGCACTTGTATTTGGGAGTACCCTTAGCAATACAATGTTTCACTTTCTGCACCATAGCATCACTGAGCTGGGCCTCACGGATCTGATCTTCCAAGGTAGGAGCAACTTGAAGATTTGCAAGAAAGCCTTGCGGAATAACTTGGAGGTTGAGCTTCCTGAATGATTCACAAAGCTCAGGCTGGAACGGCTTGAGAAGGAGACTATTGCAATATGCCTTTCTGCACAAGGCATCTGCAATGACATTGGCCTTCCCAGGTGTGTATTCAATGCTTCGATCATACTCTTGGATCATCTCAACCCAACGAGTCTGGCGAAGGTCCAGGTTCGGCTGTGTGAAGATGTACTTCAAGCTCTTGTGATCGGTGAAGATGTCCACTTTTCTGCCCAACAGAAGGTGTCTCCACGTGATCAAGGCATGTACCACTGCTGCTAGCTCGAGATCATGTGTGGGGTAATTCTTCTCATTTGGCTTCAATTGATGAGAAGTGTATGCCACAATCTTCTTGTCTTGCATGAGAACACCACCAAGTCCTTGTAAGAAAGCATCACAGAATACTTCATAGGGCTTGGACTCATCCGGAGGAGTAAGAACCGGAGCAGAAATGAGCTTCTCTTTGAGTGTTTTGAATGCCACATCACAATCAGGAGTCCAGTTGTACTTGACATTCTTCTGCAGCAAGTTGGAGAGAGGCTTGGCAATCTTGGAGAAGTTCTCAACAAACCTTCGCAATAGCTAGCGAGACCAAGGAAGCTTCAGAGTTGCTTGACGTTCTGCGGGGGTTTCCAGTTGACAATAGCTTCAACTTTCTCAGGGTTGACAGAAATACCCTCAGCAGAGATGATATGGCCAAGATATAAGACCTTATCCAGCCAGAATTCACACTTGGAGAACTTCGCATAGAACTTGTGTTCACGGAGTTTGTCCAGGACCAAACGGAGGTGCTTGGCGTGATCTTCTTCATTCTTGGAGAATACCAAGATGTCATCCAGATAGACGAGAACATATTCATTGGTGTAGGGGTTGAATATGAAGTGCATCATCCTTGAGAAGGTGGGTGGAGCATTTGCGAGGCCAAAAGACATGACCATGTATTCATAGGAACCATAGCTCGTTCTGAATGCGGTCTTGTGAATATCCTCTTCATGGATACGGATCTGATGGTAACCCATCCGGAGATCGAGCTTTGAGAACACCTTTGCTCCTTTGAGCTGCTCGAACAATTCATTGATATTGGGGAGCGGATACTTGTTCTTTACTGTCTTCTTGTTCAATGTCCGGTAATCAACGCAAAGGCGTTCCGTGCCATCCTTCTTCTTGACAAACAGAACACCACAGCCCCAAGGAGAAGCACTAGGCCTGATTAGACCCATACGCTGTTGTTCATCGAGTTGTCTCTTCAGCTCCTTCAACTCTTCAGGAGAAAGCTTGTACGGATGCCGACATGCTGGCTCGGTACCGGGCTCGAGTTCATTGATGAATTCAACTTGACGATGTGGAGGCATGCCTAGAAGCTCTTCAGGGAAAACATCTTCATATTCATTGACCACCGGAATTTGAGAGATGGCATTAATATCGCCCTTGTCAATGAGAGAGAATAGCCTGATTGTGTTATCTCGAGAGGCGAAGATAATCACATCTTCGTCAGGATGAGTAAGCTTGACTTCCTTATTTGCACAATCAATGTGAGCATCATGCTTGGAAAGCCAATCCATCCCAAGAATAAGATCAAAGTCGGAGTAGCCGAGATTAACCGGAGAAACCATGAAACGGTAATCACCCATATGAATAGATATATCCGGAGCATACAAGCTAGAATTCATTGTGACGCCCGAAGACGACGTCCCAGAAGATTCCAGAGGTTCTAGATGTTCCGGGTTCCCCCGTGTGTTTCTTTTGTGCTTGTGTTATTTATTTTTGCATTGCATCATGTCATCATGCCATCATGTCATTAATCTTTTGCATCTCAACCTAGATAAATTGTGTGGACCTTCAGTCCATTTAAATCGAGGGAAGGATGACTTCTCTTTATAACATATCCTCCTAATATTTAGGGAGCTATTTTATTCAATTATTCCATTTATTGGAATTCACCATAACACACTTGCAAATATTCCCCATGCCTCTTAATTCAAGTTTCACCGTCAAAAACATTCCCTATATTTCTTTTCTCGTTTATCGAGGTTCCTCCAAAAACCTCAACACTTTTGGACACTTTCTAGTCATGCCCTGATTCAAACCATTTGAATTTAATTTAAATGAGTTTGAATATAACTCTTGCTTTCAGCCAACTTCTATTTTTCTCGGTACAAGCACATTTCTGTGAGTCCGGAAAAATTATCCCCATGCCCAGATTCCACCTCTACCATCTCCTTCTTTTCCTTCTACTTTAGGTTTTGTTTTTTTATTTATTTATTTGAGAGGGAGAGAGTAGCCCAGCAGCCTAATTCCTTCTGGCCAAGCCACCAGGCCAAGCCAGCCTTAGCTGGCCCAAGGCCCAGGCGGCCTACCCTAGCGACCGACCGCCCGCAACATCTCCCCTCGCTCTCCCTCCCCGCCGCCAGCTTCTCGTTCTCTCGCACCCCTCGTCCCCTTCTTCCCCATCGCTCCCTCCTCCTCGTAGCCTCCCTCCTCCGCGCCTCTCCTCCGCGCTAGGAGCCCCAGGGCCGCAGCCGCGCCGCCTCCCTGCGCCCTTCCCCTCCAGAGCCGGCCAGGAGCTGCGCCTCTCCAGCAGCCGGCCGCCCCTGCCTCCTCGCCAAGGTCGCGGCCCCGACGCGCCCGGCCTCCCTCCCCGCGCAGGCCAGCGTCCCATCCGCGGCTCCCCCGCGCGCCGCCATCCAGGTCACGACGGCTCCCTGATGTCTACACACGCTTCTATTCTTGTAGACTATGTTGGGCCTCCAAGCGCAGAGGTTTGTAGGACAGCAACAATTTCCCTCAAGTGGATGACATAAAGTTTATCGAACTCAGGGAAGTAGAGGTTGAAGATGGTCTCTCTCAAGCAACCCTGCAACTAAGATACAAGAAGTCTCTTGTGTCCCCAACACACCTAATACAACTAGGAGTTGTATAGGTGCACTAGTTCGGCGAAGAGATGGTAAAATATGGATGATAGGAGTGGCAAAGCAAAGTAATATAAATCTGTAATAAAAAGTGCAGCAAGCAAACAAGTGGTAAACATGAGCACAAATGGTATTGCAATGGTGGAAACAAGGCCTAGGCTTCATTCTTTCACTAGTGGCAACTCCCAACAACATTAACATAATCGAATCACATGATATTTCCCATAATGGAGACGCACTCGGAGGTCATTCCTTTGTGGTCAAGAGAGGACGGGAATTATGTAGGGCTACAAAAGCACACCTCTAAGTTCGTAGTTCTCAATCTATGGATTTCCCAATGTCACCGCGGCCATCCAAAGAGAGTACCACAATCACCACAACATATCTCAAGGATAGTCAAAGACAAGCACCAAGAGACTCTCAATCTTCAATCAACACACAAAAGAGGAAATCACCCATGAAAATATTCTTCTAATCCATGTCCAATAGACCGCTGTCACCTTGGTCTCGGGGATTATACTAGATAAAGACAAGTGAGTACATCAATCCAATACATAGAGCAAGGGGAAATATCATGGGATCACCCTAGATTAACATAGCCTATGATCACAACGAAGATCACATCATGGGAGAGAGAATTGACCACATAGCTACTAGTAGAAACCTCAGCCCCGAGGAGGAACTACTCACGACTCATCCGGAAAGCGTCCATGGTGGTGGAGAAGCTCCCGGTGGTGATTCTCCCCTCCGGCAGGGTGCCGGGAAGAGTTCTCCTGGTGCTCCCGATCTTGGAAGCGCGGCGGCGGCGGAACAGAGGCGAGATCGTAAAAAAGGGTTCCGTCCTCGAGGGTTTCGGGACGCGAGGAGTATGTATGCCAAAGGGGGTCACCAGAAGCGGAGAGGGGGGCCCAGGCGCCCCCTAGGGCGGCCAGGGGTGGGGCCGCCTGGGCTGCCCCTGGCTCCCCTCTGGCCCTGCTTTGGTTTTTCTTGAAGCTCCCGGTACGCTGATTTTTCCTGTATTTTTCCCGGAATTTTTAGGGCACTTTTAATATGGGGGAAACCTGAAATAGAAAAACAATAGAAAACAGGAACTGGCACTGTGGTGCACTGAGTTAATAGGTTAGTCCAAATATGATCAAAAGTGTATGGAAGTGCATAAATATCATAGCAATATCACACAAAAGAGGCATGGAGCAAGCAGAAATTATAGATACGTTTTGGACGTATCAACATCCCCAAGCTTAATTCCTGCTCGTCCTCGAGTAGGTAAATGATAACAAACATAATTTCTGTGGTGACATGCTATCAACCATATAAGAACTTTTAAGTAAAGCAATCAAGGCATGTAATTCAATTCAAGTCATAACAAGCAAGAGTCTATATTAGCATTGTAACAAGTAACATAAGAACATAAAGGTGCAAGAGCTCTCGCTGTCCGTGACTCGAATGTCTCCAAATGGTGTTTGCGTGCAAGAAAGGGGATAGGGATATATGAGAGAGTAAAACATAGTTTTTGTATTGTTGAGAACTTAATCTACTAAAGTTTCACACTTGGTCTTCTTTGGAATCTTATCATGACTCATCCCTAGACCGTCAGCCAGGTACAAGTCAAAATGATCCACTCCCTTTCGATATTTTGAGCACTCATGCAATGGATGAGCGTAAGCAAGAAAGTCGACACTTAGGATGGCAAAGAGAGAAAAATGATGGAGGGGGAAGACAAAAAGGTGTGAAAGGCTCACATCAATGAGGACAATCATCGGCGAGAGAAAGCCAAATGATAGATATGATGTGAGGAGTAGGGATTGCCATGCAACGGATGCACATATGAGCTAAGGTGAGCTCTCCAATGGAACTAGTGGGGGTGCATCCAACTTGCTTTCTCAAGAAGACCTAGAGCTCTTTTGAGGAGGCTCATCATTGGAATAAACAAGCCAAGTTCTATAGTGTGAAGGTCCCCACATAGCTATATGCATAAATGATAATCTCTACGGAGCACAAGGTATAAGATGGAGTACGAGTGTGGATCTCTCAAAAGGAAATAGTAGTGTGCCCCCTTCTCTCTTTTTATTTCTTTTTCTCTTTTTTTTTTTCTGGCCTCAATGGCTCTTTCTATTTATCTCTCATTTGTCCTCTTTGGGATCTTTTGATTTTTGTCCTCTTTGGGATCTTTTGATTTGTCCTCTTTGGGATCTTTTCCTCACTTTAGGGGCAACACTCTATATATTACAAGAAGTATAGAAGATCTTTCACACTTTACAAAAAGTACTCAACATAAAGAAAATGAAACTATCATGGTGTATGCAAATGTATGCCTCTGCCGGTGTAGCAGGATATGCAATGATACTAGCGTGTCATGTAGCAATGATTAGGGCAAGGCCCAACTAGCATGCGGCTCATCGATCAAGCAAAAAGCATGTATGACATGAAGATCAAGTCATGAGAAGATGGATGTTGCATGGCAATGTATCTCGGAAAGGCTATGGAAATGCCTTAATAGGTAGGTATGGTGGCTGTTTTGAGGAAGGATATAATGAGGCTTATGATGACAGAGCGTATCGTGCCAAGGATTTGGATGCACCGGCGAAGTATGCGCCAACTCTGGAGGTGAGAAAAGGGCAATGCACGGTACCGAAGAGGCTAGAAAAATATAGTTAGGTGGAAGTGTCAACTTTCGAATACTCACATTAGTCCGAAGAACTCATGCACTTATTATCGGTAACTCTCAATCTAATTAGGAGGTTCACAAAGAGACAAGTACCCCGAGGAGGTGTGTATGGGGGTTTGGTTACCCTTGCGCATCCTCGACCCATGGTACGTGAGTGTACTCTAATATTCGATCCCTCCAAAGATTAGTGATCCATTTAGTAGCTAAAGTTCTCAACTATTTTGTAGGTTTTCGAAAATAAACACGGATTGCCCAAAATACGACATCTATCACTAATAGGCTAAAGCTCTTGACACCAAAAGTTCAGACATTACTCATGGCAATACCTCAAAACTATTGCAAGTTACTACTAAAATTAAATAGCAACCTCAATTACCTACTTTAAGTTAAGACACACAACTCAGTGCAACAAGCAAAACTCTCTTAACAAGATAAACATGAAAACTCAAGAGAGTTCAACAACCACTAAACAAAAGCTCTTTAAAAAGAAAAGCATGAAAACTAAGAGTTAAACATGACAGTAGCTATGGAAAGACAAAGAACACACACAACAAAGATAAGCATGTAAATCCTATGTTGTGTTCTAGGTTTGAAGTGGAGCGTGTTTCTCTCCCACACAAAGAAAGCTGGGTTCTAACTTGTTATGAACAGCAAGCAAAGCTAAATAAAACTAAAAAGGAAACTAAGAGCAAGACGCTCCAAGCATAGCACATAACACATGAAGTGATAAGAATATAGTGGAACGAAAGACGAACTGATAATTGTTGATGGAGAAGGGGATGCACGGGGGCATCCCCAAGCTTAGACACTTGAGTCTTCTTGAATATTTATTGGGGGTGCATGGGGGCATCCCCAAGCTTGAGCGTTTGACCCTCCTGAATTTTCTTTTATCATCTTCCCTCGCACACTTGAAAACTCCCTTCATACATAACTCATCATAATCTGATTAGCGAGGTTAGTACCCATAATAAAATAATTTTTCCCTACTGGAAATAAGGATAATCTTGAATAGCTACTGTTTCTCAAGATTTCCAAAAGGTGTTTGCAAAGAAAAAGCAAGCTCAAGGTTTGCAAAACGAAGAAAAGGCAAAACAGGACAGAATCTGTGAAAAACAGACCAGCAGGTAGTAAATAATTTTTTCGGGGCACTTCTGCAACTCAAATAAAAAAACTCAGAACAGATGCCCGAAAGCCAATTGTATAGAGCACGCTGTCAAAAAAATTCAGATCAAAAAGATGATCTGGTGATTTTATTCGAATTTTTCTGTCCAAGGACAGAATCTGTTTTCTGGACAGCACGTCACAACTTTTGAACTTTCTTGCAATCGGAGGCTAAACTTGGCACAAAGCTGAAAAATAAAGATACAATGATGTTGCTACAGTAGTAACAAACATCAAGACCACTAAAAACTGAAAGAACAAACTGAAAGCAAAGATAACAAGGGTTGTCTCCCTAGAGCTCTTTCTTTATAGCCATAAAGATAGGCTTAAGACTTTAATGATGCTCTCGTAGGAATAAGAGTTGAAGAACAAAAGAGAGCATCAAGAAGAAAATACCAAACACATTTAAGCCTAACATGCTTCCTATGCATAGGAATATTGCAATAGAATAATTCATTGAAGCACAAAGCAATAAGCATAGGAAGACAAAACAAGTGCAGCTTCAAAACCTTCAACATAAAGAGAGGGAACTTGATATTATTGAAATATCTATAAGCATATGTTCCCTTCTCATAATAATTTTCAGTGGGATCACGAATAAACTCAACAATATAAGCATCACATAAAGCATTGTTACCATGATCCACATGCAAAAAGGTGCTCTTACTCTCCACATAAGCATAATCTTTCTCATTGGTAATAGTGGGAGTAGGACTATCATAAACAACTTGAACACTATAGATTAATTGTGTATTAGGAAGATGGTGTTCAACAAGGGAGTAATTCCCTCCATGATTATGACAAGTTTCATAAGGATAATTTCTCCTTATGTCATAGGTACCTTTATAATCAATATAGATTGGAGTTATAACATCATCATAGTAGAGAAGAGCATTATCATTGCTAGCAACTATATTTGTAAACATGTTGTCTTTATTCTTACTAGCAAAAGAATTATCAATTATCACATCACTAGTGGGTAAAGGATTTGCAATCCTATCATCCCCAAGCTTAGAGCTTTCCATATCATCACTTTCAGAGTTGGTACCAAAAAGATTTTCAAGATCATAAGTAGCATTATCATCATTTTCCCAATCACAATAAGTAACATGCATATCATAATCAAAATCTTCTTCAATAGTACCTACGGACGTATCATCAAGATGATAATTAAGGCAATAAACTTCACCTTCTTCTTTAAACTTACAACCGTTAGGATAAAAGTTGATGGGAGGAATATGCTCAGGCCAGGTTGATACCCATTCTTCTTCCTTCTTGCTCCTCTTCCTCCTCCTCTTCTTTTTCTTCTTCTTCACCTTAGGAGGGAGTGGTTGGAGATGAAGCTTCTCCACATATCCAGGTTTATCATTAGAAACAATAGGGGAAACTTGGGAGAAACTCTCCTTTTTATTAGCAGAAATATAAGAGACATTTTTATACTTTGGTAAAGTTCCCTCCTTTCTAATCTTACTTATGTAATCATTTTTATGGCAATTAACAACACAATAGAGATGGCAATTTTGCAAAGTGTTTTTTATTCCTATGGCATTAACATCTAGACAAGAAGTCTTTTCTGATAACTCTTCACACATCAAAAATAACATAAGCTCATCATAAAGATCAGGGGTGATCATGTTATCACACAACTAGTTAACAGTTATGTTTTGAAAGTGCATGCATTGAAAATTAAAGTGACCCTCTATACAGCAAAGTTCACAAGTAAAAGGATAAAGGTCACACAATTCTCTAGCAATTTCATTTAAATCTTTAACCCAAGTGATTGTTCTTTCATGCTTATGTTGCTTACAATACTTCTCTTCTTCAATCATAGGCCTTTCACAAGGTCTATCCACTCCACAAAAATTAACATGCTTATATAAAACTTCATTTTTAGGAATTGGATCATGCATGTTGCAATCATCATGAACAATTTCATTTTCTTTGCAAATCTCTTTAAAAGGTTCATGATGCTTGATCCAATCCTCCTTAGGCATATTAAGATGTGAAGCAAAAGATTAGAGGAAATCAACAAGGAGTTGAGAATCAAGCCCAAACTTATCACTAAACTTATTAAAACTTGTAGTTTCAACAAAGGACTTAATGCAATCATACTCATAAATTATACCTGACTCTTTACCTTTGTCGATCTCCCAATCTTCAGTGTTGCGTTGAATTCTTTCAAGGAGTTCCCATTTAGCATCAATCTTTTCGTTTGTGAAAGAACCCATAGAGGAAGCATCGAGCAAATCTTTATCCTGTCGAGAGAGCCTCGCATAGAAATTAGTAATAATCATATCTTTGGGGAGCCCATGGTTAGGACATTTTAGCATTAACGTTTTCAGTCTCCCCCAAGCTTGAGCTATGCTCTCTCCGTCATGAGGATAGAAATTATAAACATAATTCCTATTCTCATGGACTTCATGAAGAGGATAAAACTTGGAGTAAAAGAGAGACTGGATCTCTTCCCAATCCAGCAGGTGAGAGTCATCTAGTAGCCTATACCATTCCAATGCTTTTCCTTTCAGTGACAAGGCAAATAATTTCCTCATGACTCCATCTCTTGTCAAACCTGAAATCTTAAACAACTCACAAAGTTCTGTAAGTTTCAACAAATGAATACTAGGATTGACTGTCCCATCATAACAATCATTCCTATTTATTTTAATTTTCCCAAGTGGTATTTGGAACGGGATACATTCAGTAGGTGGAGGAGACTTCTCTACCACGAGTGTGGTAAAGCGGCCTTCCCCAAGCAGCGAACTAAGAGTGCGGTTTTCCATAAACATAACTAGTGAAACTAAAAACAAGAAACGAAAAGATTTAATTGCAAGATCTAAAGATATACCTTCAAACACTTACTTCCCCGGCAACGGCGCCAGAAATAGCTTGATTTTTACACACGCTTCTATTCTTGTAGACTATGTTGGGCCTCCAAGCGCAGAGGTTTGTAGGACAGCAGTAGTTTCCCTCATGTGGATGACCTAAGGTTTATCGAACTCAGGGAAGTAGAGGTTGAAGATGGTCTCTCTCAAGCAACCCTGCAACTAAGATACAAGAAGTCTCTTGTGTCCCCAACACACCTAATACAACTAGGAGTTGTATAGGTGCACTAATTCGGCGAAGAGATGGTAAAATATGGATGATAGAGGTGGCAAAGCAAAGTAATATAAATCTGTAATAAAAAGTGCAGCAAGCAAACAAGTGGTAAACGTGAGCACAAATGGTATTGCAATGGTGGAAACAAGGCCTAGGCTTCATACTTTCACTAGTGGCAACTCCCAACAACATTAACATAATCGAATCACATGATATTTGCCATAATGGAGACTCACTCGGAGGTCATTCCTTTGTGGTCAAGAGAGGACGAGAATTATGTAGGGCTACAAAAGCACACCTCTAAGTTCGTAGTTCTCAATCTATGGATTTCCCAATGTCACCGTGGCCATCCAAAGAGAGTACCACAATCACCACAACATATCTCAAGGATAGTCAAAGACAAGCACCAAGAGACTCTCAATCTTCAATCAACACACAAAAGAGGAAATCACCCATGAAAATATTCTTCTAATCCATGTCCAATAGACCGATGTCACCTTGGTCTCGGGGAATATACTAGATAAAGACAAGTGAGTACATCAATCCGATACATAGAGGAAGGGGAAATATCATGGGATCACCCTAGATTAACATAGCCTATGATCACAACGAAGATCACATCATGGGAGAGAGAATTGACCACATAGCTACTGGTAGAAACCTCAGCCCCGAGGAGGAACTACTCACGACTCATCCGGGAAGCGTCCATGGTGGTGGAGAAGCTCCCGGTGGTGATTCTCCCCTCCGGCAGGGTGCCGGGAAGAGTTCTCCTGGTGCTCCCGATCTTGGAAGCGCGGCGGCGGCGGAACAGAGGCGAGATCGTAAAAAAGGGTTCCGTCCTCGAGGGTTTCGGGATGCGAGGAGTATATATACCAAAGGGGGTCACCAGAAGCGGAGAGGGGGGCCCAGGCGCCCCCCTAGGGCGGCCAGGGGTGGGGCCGCCTGGGCTGGCCGCCTGGGCTGCCCCTGGCTCCCCTCTGGCCCTCCTTTGGTTTTTCTTGAAGCTCCCGGTACGCTGATTTTCCTGTATTTTTCCCGGAATTTTTAGGGCACTTTTAATATGGGGGAAACCTGAAATAGAAAAACAGCAGAAAGCAGGAACTGGCACTGTGGTGCACTTAGTTAATAGGTTAGTCCAAATATGATCAAAAGTGTATGGAAGTGCATAAATATCATAGCAATATCACACAAAAGAGGCATGGAGCAAGAAGAAATTATAGATACGTTTTGGACGTATCACTCCCCACCGAGCAGCCTCCGTGCGCCGTCCCTCCTCCTCCTATCGCGCCCGTGCCTCTCTTCCTCGCTCCAGGGAGAGGATCTCCCTGCTGCATCCCCGCCATGGCCTCTGCCCCAAGCCCCTGCCGTGATGCTAGCCTCCTCCGCCTCGCTGGAGCATAGCGGCCGCCACAGCGCTCAGCTCCAGCGCCTCTACGCCTCCCTCCGACCTTGCCACGTCCTCGCCATGGTGCCCCGCGGGGTTGCTGCTGCTCCCGCCGGTCAAGATGCTGCCGCTGCTCTGCCTTGCTTCACGAGGCCATCGTCCGCCTCTGCTTTCTGGTGATGCCAAGACCACGGCTAGAAGACCCGTATCCGGATCGCCAAGCTTCGTCCTGGATACGCCAAGTAACTGATCGGGTACAACTACCGTCGATGCCCCGGGGACAACGAGTACGACTACATAGGGTGATGCATCAAGTTCCACGGCTGTCTACATGCAAGTACCGCGACGCCCGGAGCACTCGAAACCGTCAAGTACATGTACGAAACGAGAACGTCTACTTCCACTACCGTCGCCCCGTGTACGACTCCGAAACAAGAACGACTACACAAGACGACGCGTCAAGTACCACTACGTCTGATGTCGCGACAAGTACCTCTCCGAAACGGAATGTGAACGACTACTTCGTTGACGACCTCGTGAACAACTACTTCCTCTACGACCCGTGTACCACTACTTCCACTACGTCCCTCGACGACTCGAACCCCTCCGAGTACGATCGCTCCGAAGGTATAACCCCGAGACGATGACCCGTGGATGAATGCATGTGTTGTATGAGATGTATCGAATGTTTGCTCGTGCCCGTTTTGTCTTTTGTCATGCTCCTCGGTTACCTCGTCGCCGACTCGTGGGAACCCGGTGACGGGATCACCCCACCTTTCATCTTTTTCCGCTCGCTCATTCCACCTATGCTTTTGCTCCGGACTCTCAACGAGTTACCGGAACCGAGATGTTGCCGTTGCATCATTTTCGGATCGTTGCTGTGGCACCCTTTCCTTCCACCACGGTGACAAATACTCCTTATCATCTTCATGTTAACTTTTACTAAAAACTTGCATAAAACTTGATCATGTCATCCGCATCATGTTAACAACATTATATGTGTGGTTTGTTGTTTGCTTAAAAATTGCTAAACATGCACATGGGGATTTTCCCGGAATTGTTGTTGTTATTTCCGGCCTCATTTAAAATGTCTAAATAGGTAGTTTGTTTATGCTTCACCTCTTGCCATGTTAAAAACATTTAATCTTGTCTTGTAAATAACGGGAGTCAATTAAATAATTAAAATGTGGTGTTTTGTCAATATGCAACTCGTTGCATATTGAGCTCCATTTAACTTGTAGCTTTGTTTGTGCACATTGCGATGCTATGCATATTTAAACCGGACATGCATCATACTTGGATGTGCATCGTATGCCATGTTTATGCTTGTGTGTTTACCGTGTTGTTTGCTTCTTTCCGGTTGCTTCTCTTGTTAGCTTCGGTTCCGTTCCGGAGTTGTGAGGATCTGTTCGACTTCTTCATGGATCCGTTCTTCTCCCTTGTGGAATCTCAGGCAAGATGATCATACCCTTGGATACCTTTACTACCATTGCCATGCTTAGTTGTCTCGATGCTATCGTTACATGTCGCGCTACCCATCTTTTATGTCAGCATCTCCTTGTTGCCATGAAACCTCTAACCTTTGACACCTTCCTAGCAAAACCATTGTTTGGCTATGTCACCCGCTTGCTCAGCCCCTCTTATAGCGTTGTTAGTTGCAGGTGAAAATGAAGATCGTTCCAGGAGGGAACTTGTTGTTGGAATATCTCAATATCTATTATTATTATTAACACACCTATATACTGGGCATGGGTGGAAGGCTTGGCCTTTTGCTCGGTGTTTTGTTCCACTTATGCCACCTTAGGCGCCGATAAACCGACATTATGTTCCTTGATTTTGCGTTCCTTACACGATGGGTGGATGGGGACCCCTTGACAGTTCGACTTTGAATAAAACTCCTCCAGCAAGGCCCAACATTGGTTTTAATTTGCTCATAATAACAACTTAATTAATTAATTAAATTGCATAGGGAGTTAGCGCTACCCGACGTTTCTTTCTACATAGCAGGGGGGGCCAGTGCTGATGGTGTTGGTCCCAAACGGGGGTCCTGCAGGGCCACCACGGGGAAACTCGAGGTTTGGTTTTACCTGTAGCATCGCCCATCCGGTTGTGGCCTGAGACGAGATACGCGCGGCTACTATCAGGGTGTCGACACGCCGGGAGGTCTTGCTGGACTTGTTTTACCATTGTCGAAATGTCTTGTGCACCGGGATGCCGAGCCTGATCGGATTTCCCTAAGATAAGGGGTGATGATATTATATTTATCACTTCAGCTAATCGTGAGAGCTTGTGATGGGCTAAGTTGGGACACCCCTGCAGGGTTATGATCTTTCGAAAGCCGTGCCCGCGGTTATGTGGCAGATTGGAATTTGTTAATGTCCGGTTGTAGAAAACTTGACAGAGGATCCGAAGTAAAACACACAACTGTGTGAGTAACCGTGACTGTCTCTTTTCACTTTGAGAAGAGAACACGGTGGGGTTATGTTTGACTCGTAGGTAGTTCAGGATCTTTAGCGATCACTACTAGTTACGACCGTTTGCGTAGATGCTCATCTTATTCTTGTACACGTAAGCTAGCCACCATATTATGCTTAGCCGCTGCTGCAACCTCACCACTTTACCTCTTCCTACCCATAAAGCTTTGCTAGTCTTGATACCCATGGTTATGGGATTGCTGAGTCCTCGTGGCTCACAGATACTACAACACCAGATGCAGGTTCAGCCGAGTTTGACGCATGAGCTGGTTCAAGTACTTCACTGGGAGCTCGATGAAGAGAGTGGCCGTATGCTTGTGACGTTTTCGACGATCAGTAGAGGTTTCTACTAGGGGCGATCCTGACCTGTGGCTTTATGTTGTTTTCGGTATCTTTCTTTTTGATCTTCGCCCGTAGTCGGGTGGTGATGTTTTGGATGATGATTTGCTTATGTAATGTATTGTGTGAAGTGGCGAGTGTAAGCCAACTATCTCCTTTTGCAATTTAATCCCTCTTTTACATGAGTCGTGCAAAGATACCAAACTTGAGATCATTCCAGAATGGGCTTATACCTTTAAGTCGTGCCTCGACACGTAGGAGGTATAGTCCCATCCTGGGCATTACAAGTTGGTATTCAGAGCCTTCTCCGACCTAGAAGCCCCCACTGATTGATCGAATCGTTGACGGTTGAGTCTAGGCACACACTGAAAATGTTTTGAGTCCTATATATATATCGGAGAGTAGGATTTCTTTTGCTCCTCATCTCTTTTCACTCTGGTGAGGACTCCTGACGATTACTCTTGCCTCTTCTACTCTCAAAATTTCATCAAATTTTTTAGGATCTCGCGAGTATTCTTTGGATTGTTCCGATGTCTTTGTGACGAGAACATTGTTCTCGATGCCTCATGTCATTAGGGGTTGTGGCAGTGTCCCGGGGAGTTGAGCCCCGAGGTGTTGTCGTCACAAACATATCATGGCAGTTCTAGAATACTTAAGACGGCCGACATCGAAAACTCTCCTATACGGTTAGTGGCAAGATAACCCCGACATCACCCAGTACTGGGGAGGTAGTTCGGGAGTATTGCCATAGCTTGTATAGTATATGCATTTCGAAGGTCCGAGGTAAACGGTTTCCGGAAAAAACTGGTTATGTGTTGAAGGATGGATACCGCTGGATGTAGGATTAGAGTTGAGTGCTCGTTGCTTCTCCTGTATCCCCAACACCTGATTACATAACTGGAAACTTTTGGAAATTAATAGGTGGGTTCATCTAGTAGTTCTAGGCATTCTTCCAACAGATGCACGATATGAAGTTCGGGGTTCTACATTGAGTGAAGTAGTTTTATGGGCTTGTTCCGATCGGGAGTTGCATCTTAAAGGGTCCTTGGCTATGCTGATCCGGAGATTGCAAAACCCTTTTGTAACACGTTCCATAAGCTTTCAGCACGAAGATGTCGAACGAAGCTTCTATCTTGTATTTGTTCTATCTGCTCCTTGTTGCTTTTATTTACCTTTTGTTCTCCAAGTGGCTTCTCGACAAGCTGATGCACCTGCGGAATTCATTCGTTCAAATCTATGTTCGGATGATATTGTGAAGATTATGTTGCAACATATCTATCCGTTGTTTTTGTTTTGATTCTGGTATTCGAGTTGCTTCGATGTCAAATGTTGATTCCATACCTTCCTAATCGATGTTCTCATATTTCTATGGGAGTGCTAATTCTTCTTGACCATCAAGATTTTCATGGTAATCCTTTTCAACCGGTGTGCCTTCTCTTCAAGTTATTCCATACGGACGTCGTTGAGAAATCTGATGATTTGTCTGTTTCATTCATCCCAAGTTGTCTTTGTTTTCCCCACCCTCCCACCCTTTTCTTATGGAGCCAGAAATTCTCAAATGAAGTATCCATTTTATTCATGTGATATTTCTTCATTCATTTCCTTCAATGTTCTTATCCGGTGATTTATCGTGAAAATGCTCAGGAGTTTCAAGTTCATCATTCTTAATTCCAATAGTCTTCTCCGGTGGACTAAATTCAAGCTTTGGTCATGATCATATCTATTCCTTTTTGTTTCACATGTTTTCACATGTTGAAATTTCTTATCCGAAGGCTCTCTTATTCTTTCAACTCTCCTATCCATATCCGGCATGTACAAGGTATCTCAGAAGATTCGTGTTTCCATTCTTAATCCTGTCAAGCTATTTTGAGATTGTTATCTTATTCAAGCCATTTAATTCAACCGGTGTAATATCTCTTAAGCAATCTTTTCAACGGTGATTTCTTTTGAGTGGGCCCTAACCCACAGGTCTTTCCCAGGATCTTACCCGACTCTTCTAATTTTTCCGGAGTTATAGTTAAATTCTTTTCAAAGTGTGGCGTAAGAATGATTTCCATCAGTCACATACCTTCTCCAAGATCGCTTTCAAATTCCTTTTCATCGTTGTTTCAACCTTTTTAATTCTTCATTCCGGAGCGCTCAACAATTCTTATGGCATTTATCGTCTTCATTCTCAACATTTGGAGACCGGAGAAGTGTTTCTCTTAAATCCTGGCCCGTTCTCTTCAAGATTCGTGGTTCTAGCTTCATGCCATCCTCATTATTGTTCCGATTGTGAGGAATTCTTTTATACCATCCAAAGCATTTCATGAATTCTTCTTATTGTGATCCTCCGAAGGCCATCATTTCAGAAGATTCTTCGTTCTTAGTTTTCAACTTCGACCTCCCACTATTCTTCATCGATGTCTCTTCGTTCGTCTCCATATTCTTACGGTAGTTCTTTCAAGATTTCTCTTCCTTGTTATCGTATCAATTCATTTGTTCTTTTCATAATCCCACCAGTGGTTCGTTGAATATTTATCCAAGTTTGGCTCTATCTCTCCCCAATCCTTTTCAAGAAGAATAAGTAGTAGGCCAAATCCGTTGCTTGTCATCAATTTAATTTGATGAAGGATAAGCATACAGTAAATCTTATTCTTATTTCCTCGAAGTGATTAATCTCTGTTTTCCGGAGCTTGTTCATCATATCATATTCTCGGTTCTAAATTCTTCATCTTGTTTTCCGGAGCTCCAAGTTATTTCAATTATATCATTTCAAAGCTCCATCTAATTCATCACAGGCCTTGAATCTTATTCTTTTCATCTTTCACTTCTCATGTTTTCATTACCGGAGTTCTTCATGGAGGTTCATCATGATTTAATTCATACTCGAAGTCTTCATCAAGATTCTTGTTGGAGCTCAAGCATTCTTCATCATGCTTTCCAATTGCAATCCTTTCTACCTTATCTTTTCAGATGGAGGTATGCCATTTTTGACAATTTCCCTTCATGTTTCATGATTCACAAGTTGTCAGGAATGAGATATTTAAACCCATCTTTTTCTTTGTTCAGGAGATCTTTCCAACACTTCAATTATTCGTTGGAGTTATCTTGGGTTATAATTCACCTAAAAGCTTTCCCTAAGGATTGTTGCTATTATGGTGCTTATAAATGACCCAAGTTCTTCATTTATCATTCCGGTGAAATAAGTTTTTCATCTCCTTGTTGATCTCAATCCAATCAAATGTTTCGTAAGTGGCTGGTTGTCACCTCTTAATTTTGAGATGATTTCCATAAGCCCACATCAAGCTTATTCTTTTGTTGTTGATTATTTTCAACAACTCCGTTCAACCCTTCTTCGTAAGGATGCTCTTTCAAATTCATTTTTGAGAGAAATTGTCATTTTTCTTCTCCATTCATTTCTTTCATTGAATTATATGCTATTCTTTCATTCCGGAGGCATTGTGATATTGCCATTTTGTCCCATAATCTCGTTTTGTCAAGATCATGTTATTTTCTTTGTTTATCTATTTAACTGGAGTGTCTGAATCTTTCTTACCCCTTGTGCCATTCTTTCAATGTTCCGGAGGCTGTGTGTTGTTGTTTTCATCAAGTATCATCCAAATTGGCAAGTTCATGTTCAATTCCTTTGATTTTCAGACGAAGTGCTGTCCAAATTCTGTCATTCTTATTCCTTGGCTATACCATTGCGGTTCCGTATTCTTTTGGTTCGTAAGCTCTTGTTTCATGTCTTCAACATACAAGCTTCTCATAATGCTCCTTGTTCCTCTTTTCTAACGGAGTGTTTTCATCTTCGTTCATCTCCGTTGTATTCTTTCTTTCAAGATTGTTCTAACTCTCAAGGTTCCTGGTTCCACTCGTTTGTCAAAGAAGCAACTTTGTTTTACCTCTTCTTTTTCGTTTCTATCCGATGCCATCTCTAGGATCTCGGGCCGAGATCCTCTGTTAGTGTGGGAGAGTTGTGACACCCGAAGACGACGTCCCATAAGATTCCAGAGGTTCTAGATGTTCCGGGTTCTCCCGTGTGTTTCTTTTGTGCTTGTGTTATTTATTTTTGCATTGCATCATGCCATCATGCCATCATGTCATTAATCTTTTGCATCTCAACCTAGATAAATTGTGTGGACCTTCGGTCCATTTAAATCGAGGGAAGGATGACTTCTCTTTATAACATATCCTCCTAATATTTAGGGAGCTATTTTATTAAATTATTCCATTTGTTGGAATTCACCATAACACACTTGCAAATATTCCCCATGCCTCTTAATTCAAGTTTCACCGTCAAAAACCTTCCCTATATTTCTTTTCTCGTTTATCGAGGTTCCTCCAAAAACCTCAACACTTTTGGACACTTTCTAGCCATGCCCTGATTCAAACCATTTGAATTTAATTCAAATGAGTTTGAATTTAACTCTTGCTTTCAGCCAACTTCTATTTTTCTCGGTACAAGCACATTTCTGTGAGTCCGGAAAAATTATCCCCATGCCCAGATTCCACCTCTACCATCTCCTTCTTTTCCTTCTCTTTTAGGTTTTGTTTATTTATTTATTTATTTGAGAGGGAGAGAGTAGCCCAGCAGCCTAATTCCTTCTGGCCAAGCCACCAGGCCATCCCAGCCTTAGCCGGCCCAAGGCCCAGGCGGCCTACCCTCGCTCTCCCTCCTCGCCGCCAGCTTCTCGTTCCCTCGCACCCCTCGTCCCCTTCTTCCCCATCGCTCCCTCCTCCTCGTAGCCTCCCTCCTCCGCGCCTCTCCTCCGCGCCAGGAGCCCCAGGGCCGCAGCCGCGCCGCCTCCCTGCGCCCTTCCCCTCCAGAGCCAGCCAGGAGCTGCGCCTCTCCAGCATCCGGCCCGCCCCTGCCTCCTCGCCAAGGTCGCCGCCCCGACGCGCCCGGCCTCCCTCCCCGCGCAGGCCAGCGTCCCATCCGCGGCTCCCCCGCGCGCCGCCGTCCAGGTCACGACGGCTCCCCGCCGAGCAGCGTTCGTGCGCCGTCCCTCCTGCTCCTATCGCGCCCGTGCCTCTCTTCCTCGCTCCAGGGAGAGGAGCTCCCTGCTGCATCCCCGCCATGGCCTCTGCCCCAGGCCCCTGCCGCGATGCTGGCCTCCTCCGCCTCGCTGGAGCACAACGGCCGCCACATCGCTCATCTCCAGCGCCTCTGCGCCTCCCTCCGACCTTGCCACGTCCTTGCCATGGTGCCCCGCGGGGATGCTGCTGCTCCCGCCGGTCAAGATGCTGCCGCTGCTCTGCCTTGCTTCACGAGGCCATCGTCCACCTCCGCTTTCTGGTGATGCCAAGACCACGGCTAGAAGACCCGTATCCGGATCGCCAAGCTTCGTCCTGGATACGCCAAGTAACGGATCAGGTACAACTACCGTCGATGCCCCGAGGACACCGAGTACGACTACACAGGGTGATGCATCAAGTTCCATGGCTGTCTACATGCGAGTACCGTGACGCCCAGAGCACTCGAAACCGTCAAGTACATCTACGAAACGAGAACGTCTACTTCCACTACCGTCACCCCGTGTACGACTCCGAAACGAGAACGACTACACAAGACGACGCGTCAAGTACCACTACGTCCGATGCCGCGACAAGTACCTCTCCGAAACAGAATGTGAACGACTACTTCGTTGACGACCTCGTGAACAACTACTTCCTCTACGACCCGTGTACCACTACTTCCACTACGTCCCTCGACGACTCGAACCCCTCCGAGTACGATCGCTCCGAAGGTATAACCCCGAGATGATGACCCGTGGATGAATGCATGTGTTGTATGAGATGTATCGAATGTTTGCTCGTGCCCGTTTTGTCTTTTGTCATGCTCCTCGGTTACCTCGTCGCCGACTCGTGGGAACCCGGTGACGGGATCACCCCACCTTTCATCTTTTTCCGCTCGCTCATTCCACCTATGATTTTGCTCCGGACTCTCAACGAGTTACCGGAACCGAGATGTTGCCGTTGCATCATTTTCGGATCGTTGTCGTGGCACCCTTTCCTTCCACCATGGTGAAAAATACTCCTTATCATCTTCATGTTAACTTTTACTAAAAACTTGCATAAAACTTGATCATGTCATCCGCATCATGTTAACAACATTATATGTGTGGTTTGTTGTTTGCTTAAAAATTGCTAAACATGCACATGGGGATTTTCCCGGAATTGTTGTTGTTATTTCCGGCCTCATTTAAAATGTCTAAATAGGTAGTTTGTTTATGCTTCACTTCTTGCCATGTTAAAAACATTTAATCTTGTCTTGTAAATAACGGGAGTCAATTAAATAATTAAAATGTGGTGTTTTGTCAATATGCAACTCGTTGCATATTGAGCTCCATTTAACTTGTAGCTTTGTTTGTGCACATTGCCATGCTATGCATATTTAAACCGGACATGCATCATACTTGGATGTGCATCGTATGCCATGTTTATGCTTGTGTGTTTACCGTGTTGTTTGCTTCTTTCCGGTTGCTTCTCTTGTTAGCTTCGGTTCCGTTCCGGAGTTGTGAGGATCCGTTCGACTTCTTCATGGATCCGTTCTTCTCCCTTGTGGAATCTCAGGCAAGATGATCATACCCTTGGATACCTTTACTACCATTGCCATGCTTAGTTGTCTCGATGCTATCGTTACATGTCGCGCTACCCATCTTTTATATCAGCCTCTCCTTGTTGCCATGAAACCTCTAACCTTTGACACCTTCCTAGCAAAACCACTGTTTGGCTATGTCACCCGCATGCTCAGCCCCTCTTATAGCGTTGTTAGTTGCGGGTGAAGATGAAGATCGTTCCAGGAGGGAACTTGTTGTTGGAATATCATAATATCTATTATTATTATTACCACACCTATATACTGGGCATGGGTGGAAGGCTTGGCCTTTTGCTCGGTGTTTTGTTCCACTCATGCCACCTTAGGCGCCGATAAACCGGCATTATGTTCCTTGATTTTGCGTTCCTTACACGATCGGTGGATGGGGACCCCTTGACAGTTCGACTTTGAATAAAACTCCTCCAGCAAGGCCCAACATTGGTTTTAATTTGCTCATAATAACAACTTAATTAATTATTTAAATTGCATAGGGAGTTAGCGCTACCCGAGGTTTCTTTCTACATAGCAGGGGGGCCAGTGCTGATGGTGTTGGTCCCAAACGGGGGTCCTGCAAGGCCACCACGGGGAAACTCGAGGTTTTGTTTTACCTGTAGCAGCGCCCATCCGGTTGTGGCCCGAGACGAGATACGCGCGGCTACTATCAGGGTGTCGACACACCGGGAGGTCTTGCTGGACTTGTTTTACCATTGTCGAAATGTCTTGTGCACCGGGATGCCGAGCCTGATCGGATTTCCCTAAGATAAGGGGTGATGATATTATATTTATCACTTCAGCTAATCGTGAGAGCTTGTGATGGGCTAAGTTGGGACACCCCTGCAGGGTTATGATCTTTCGAAAGCCGTGCCCGCGGTTATGTGACAGATTGGAATTTGTTAATGTCCGGTTGTAGAAAACTTGACAGAGGATCCGAAGTAAAACACACAACTGTGTGAGTAACCATGACTGTCTCTTTTCACTTTGAGAAGAGAACACGATGGGGTTATGTTTGACTCGTAGGTAGTTCAGGATCTTTAGCGATCACTACTAGTTGCGACCATTTGCGTAGATGCTCATCTTATTCTTGTACTCGTAAGATAGCCACCATATTATGCTTAGCCGCTGCTGCAACCTCACCACTTTACCTCTTCCTACCCATAAAGCTTTGCTAGTCTTGATACCCATGGTTATGGGATTGCTGAGTCCTCGTGGCTCACATATACTACAACACCAGATGCAGGTTCAGCCGAGTTTGACGCAGGAGCTGGTTCAAGTACTTCACTAGGAGCTCAATGAAGAGAGTGGCCGTATGCTTGTGACGTTTTCGACGATCAGTAGAGGTTTCTACTAGGGGCGATCCTGACCTGTGGCTTTATGTTGTTTTCGGTATCTTTCTTTTGGATCTTCGCCCGTAGTCGGGTGTTGATGTTTTGGATGATGATTTGCTTATGTAATGTATTGTGTGAAGTGGCGAGTGTAAGCCAACTATCTCCTTTTGCAATTTAATCCCTCTTTTACATGAGTCGTGCAAAGATACCAAACTTGAGATCATTCCATAATGGGCTTATACCTTTAAGTCGTGCCTCGACACGTAGGAGGTATAGTCCCATCCTGGGCATTACATTCATGTGCTTGCCTGGAGAAATAATTGATAACTCCTTGTCCAACGGTGCCGAAATGAAATCATGCTTGGTAATGAATGGTCTTGACATGAAGCAAAGAGATGCACCAGAATCAAACAATACTTTAGCAGGAATAGAGTTAACTGAGAGGTTACCCAATATCACATCAGAAGAATTCTCCGCTTGAGCTGCATTCATCAGATTCACACTTGCATGCTTTGGATTGTGCTTGACAATAGCAGTGCTGTCAGGTGGAGGAGGCGGAAGGCGCCTTGGGTTGGGACACTTGTTAGCATAATGACCCTTCTGAGTGCACTTGTTGCAAACCACTTCTGAGAGAGGACGGTGATAAGGAGCACTTGACTTCGAAGCTTGAAAGTGATTCTTGGACTGATTGCTTGGGTTGGGTGGGTGGGAGAAACCACGGCCACCAGAATGCTTGTTGTTGTTGTTGGGAGGGTGGAGCACTGGAGGAGGTGGAAGCCAAAACTTCTGCTGCTTTGAGACCACTTGGGAAGAAGAGGAGGAGTTAACAGCATCTCTGATCCTCTTTTTGGAAGCTTCAACCTTGAGCTGGGCTGCCTCTTGCTTAAGTGCCATGTTATAGAATTGATCAAATTCATTCGTCTCAAACAAGGTGAGAGCTAGTTGGAGTTCATCCTTCAGACCACCACGGAACTAATAAATCTTGCTCTTGGAATCTGGGATGTCTTGCTTGGCATAGGGGGAAAGGTTCTGGAACTTGACATTGTATTGATAAATGGACATGGTGCCTTCCTTCAGGTTGCGGAATTGCTCACGCATACCTTCGATGACACTAGTTGGAATGTGGTCAGAGCGAAAATCCTTGCAGAAGTCAGTCCACGAGATTTCACGTCCTTCTTTGGAATCTTTGTACTATTGCCACCAATCAGCGGCTTGGTCCTTGAGTTGGAAGGCGGCAAACTTGACATAATCCTCAGGTCTCACGTTACTGCACTCGAAATGCTTCTTGATATGTGTTATCCAGTCTTCAGCATCTAGCGGATCCACACAGTAACAGAACGCCTTCAGTTTGTTTGCCAGGAATTGGTTGAGAGTGGCAAAGTGAGGTTGGTTGAACAAATTGCCTTGGCCTTGGTTCCCATGACCACCTTGATTTTCTTGATTTGTTCTGCATCATTTGCATAAGCATCTGGATGTTCTGGTTTGTCACTTGCATAATTGCTCTCCAGGCCTCAAACGGAGGAGGAGGGGAAGGAGGACGATCAGGAACTTCTTCACCCTCTGGGTTAGCATTGGGAACCCTTTTAGGAGCCATCCTGAATGAGATGACAACTATTGGCCATTGATTGAAAAAAAAATATAAGCTGAATCAACGGTTAGAAATTGCAACATAAGTCTTCACAAGAACATTCGAACAAGATGAACGAATGTAAACCATAGTTTAATGGTACAACAATCTTCACGAGAAGTCACTTGGGAGAACAAAAGGTAAATAAAAACAACAAGGAGCAGATAGAACAAATACAAGATAGAAGCTTCGTTCGACATATTCGTGCTGAAAGCTGATGGAACATGTTACAAAAGGGTTTTCCAATTGTAACACTCCAAATTTTTGGATTTGTTTGCATCAAACTTTTTGGTCTTTTGGAAGGGGATATTTGAATCTTTCTTAAAACCCCTTTCTCAAATCTTTTCTGGCAAAAGTTTGCCATGCCCTTCTCAACCTTGCTCCCGGTCTTGAAGGTTTTCACCTTGTGTTGGCTCAACACATTTTGTTTTCAAAAGAGTTTTGATAATCTTTTGTTTTATGAAGTGTCTTTTTATAGCAACCTTGGGCTTATTCTTCCCACTCAATTTTTTCTTTCACCATGACACCCAATGAAAGTCTTTCTTTCCAAAACCTCCTTTCCACCTTGAAACAAGTCTCTCATCAATTCCAGTAGGTTTTAACCTCATTTAGATTTTTTCTTCTAATTATTTTATCCCAAAAACAAATTCTGTCTTTTAAATTGAGCCTTGGTGATTTACAAAGGAACTACTAGTCTCCTTTTGATTTTTGACTCCAAACAAACTCCCCTGGATAGTCCTTAGTACCCTCAACCAAGATCCATCTTGATCCACTGGGCCACAGTTAAAAATTTTCAAATTTCACTTGCTGCAAGTTTGGACCAGATTTGCCATTTTTGGTGAAATTCATATTTTCTCTTCTCCTAAAATTCTGTGAAAATTCAGGCAGCCTTTGTGTCGGGGATATTACCGGCGACACCATGAGGATCATAATGAGACTTAGCCTCAAACAGCATGTAGGGCTATTACCGGATGATGTTTCCCGGGGCCCGAAGCTGTCTAAACCCTTGTCTTGCATCGCGTCTCTCGATTCCGCTCAACCCCTCTCAAGCTACTACATATATGTGCGGCCTCACGACTAAGTCCGCTAAACCGGACATCTGCCGTGTTAATTCCACGACAGTTGGCACCCACCGTGGGGCCTGCGCACGGTGGTGTTGAGTTCTTGGAGGGATCTCTTATAAGGATTGAGAAGTACGCGATTTGTTAGATGTAGAAGGGCCAGCAAATTCATTGTTTGTGATCGGAGTTGGCTTCGGAGCTGATAGTACAAGGATCAAGAGAAAATAAGGTGGCTTTGAGTACAGCGCCGCCTCTACTGCAGAACAAAGATGTGCACAAGATCAATCTAGCACAGGCATCAAAGACGTGCGCTTAGAAAGTGGTCAAATCACAAGTCGAGGTTGCCAAAAAAGAAAAAAAATCCGTTGCAGTATCAACCTGTACGGCGTCCGTATCCGACTGCTACTACATCTTCTCTAGTCCAATAATCAAATCGTCAGATGAAAGGCACTTGATGGTGTGCGTCGGCTCGAGGTGCTAGTCCGTATCCGACTGCTACTCCCTCCGTTCCACAATGTAGTGCCTATAGATTTTTGTGAAAGTCAAACTTTGTCAACTTTGACCAAGTGTATAGAGAAAATTGTATACATCTACAATACCAAACATGTACATTCCGAAAATATAACTAGCGATGTATCCAATGATGTGCATTTGGTATTCTAGATGTACATACTTTTGTCTATAAACATGGTCAAAGGTTGTAATGTTTGACTTTTGTAAAAATCTATAGGCACTACATTATGGAACGGAGGGAGTACTACACCACCTCAAGTGCTAATAGTGTGTGTCGGTTCGAGGTGCTAGTACGTATGCAAGCTTCCAAAAAACTACTCCGACAACTGCTACAAACTTCCCACGAGCCAGTCCTGCGTGTCTATTCTTCGGCCTGAGACTGTTCTTCTACCGCGCCACGAGTCGGTTGCGGCTTCGTTCAGCTGCCCCTGCTGCCGGGTTGAGACGGCCCTGTTGACCTGAGCCGCCTACATTCTTCGCCAAGACTTGGGGGTTCGGCGCTTTCTCTGTGCATCGCTGAAGCAACGTGATCCGTCAAATCCGAGTTGGAAATCAATTTTTGCCGCTACAGCCGTGTATCGCCAAGGCCCGACAGGAATTACGCTGGCGTACGACTGCGTCAGATCGGTCCGTAGCAACGTGTGCTGCTGCCAGTAAGCTATCCGCCAGATTAAAAAAAAGAGGAGGACTGTTCCGATGAGAAAACCAGCAAAACCACATATTTCTTGGGATGCTGTCGCACGACGCCGAGACTGGATTAATTTTCGTAACCCACTACCTAGGATTCAAGAAGCACGGCACATGTTTCTCTGTCCATAGCAGCCACACGGCAGGGAAGTTTCAAGTCCCAAGGAGCTCAGGCGCTGCTGGTGTTTTTACTGCTTGTCTTATCTAATCAACACCGTTGAAGCTATTACGAGGCCATATTGCTGCTACTTCCCGTCAATCCAAGTACTCCAGTCTAGTTACACAAACGGGCCAAATCCCAAAAGACTTCTACGGGGCGGTGCTGTGTGGATATGCCCCAGTTCAACATAGCAGAACTAGTATCAAGCAAAGGATGCATCGTTTGACCAAAACAACATTTTCTATAACATGGGCGAATCCATCCATCAAGGAAGAAAAATATGTACCAGCGTCCGCATTCATCCGGGCAATACCAGGTGTTATTTTTCCCATATGTATTTTATCAGTACATATTAATTCATCCGACAACAATTACTTTCGCATGTAATATTTTTTACGCAGGACAACTATTAAAAGCGGCAGCCGGATCATCATTAGGGTATGCCACGGACGCACGTTCAGCTGGGTTGCGCGGCTTCACGAGCATGCGTGTTGCGCTGGTTTACATCAACACGCCGGCCGGGTCGTCTATCCGCGCCCACGCGTGCTGGTATCCAACACCGTGGCCGACTCCCTCGCCAATGAACGTGCGCACGCCATCACTTCCGCGGTCCGGTCTACATTAACACACCAGTGCCGCACCCGTCCTCATAAACCGGCCCAGTGGATACGCGCTTACAATGCCACAGCCGATTCATCTGTTTTCCGGGCAAGTCAGTCTGGTTCACGCGTCTACATCGGTTTATAAATGTGGAGAACATCTTGCCCATCCGCACCGGCTTACAATGCTACGGCCGACTCATCTGTTGTTCGGGCGAATCAGGTGATATCTATCCTATTTATTTTTAATACATATTAATTCATCCGAGCAAAAATACCTCGCCTTGCTGTATTTTATACGCAGGAAAATTATTCATTACAAAGTGGTATTATACCGTGAAGATGGAGGCACGCCAACATCATTCTGCACAAGTGGTCGTCGTTACTCAACGCACTCCCGCACCGGTTTACAGTACTGTGGCCGTCTCTTGCGACCACACCGGTTTACAATACCGGGACCATCTCTCGCGACCGTGCCGGTTTACAACGCCGTGGCCATCTTTCACAACCGCGCCGGTTTACCACCAGGAGGACAACTAGCCTATCGGCGCCGGCCGACCCATCCGTTGTTCGAGCACATCAGGTGTTATCCCTCCTATATATTTATCAGGACATTTTAATTCCTCTGAGCACCGTTACACTGCCCTATTGATGTTTTTATACACATGTAAATTATTATTCTACTGCGGGAATAAAGCACGCGCTGGCAATATTCTACAACGGCGTTTCCTCTGTGTCACACTGCCCGTTGAACGGACGGCCGGTTTACGCATCCGCACCGGTTTACAACACGGAGGAAAACTTGCTCATCTCCGCCGGATTACAATACCGAGGCCGATTCATGTGTCTGTGCTGCCTCTGATGCTGCGGTTGTTTTTACTGTCCGCCCTGCGATCCGGTCTATTCAATAAACCGGCACCCCTGGTAAACCGGGGGATCAGCCATTTTCTTCTAAATAAGTGTCTTATGGGAGTTCACTCAGGTGATATCCATCTAAAAGTTTACTTCTGTTGATATATATCATGCTCATCAAGAAAACAAGATGCTTTGATCAGTCTATTTTGCTATGCAGGACAATTCTATAAGGGACCAGCCAGGACTTGCCATTCAAGCGCAACTCTTTCATAGGTACCCTACCTCCACGGTCACTAGGGGGCTACGGATCACATTCGAATCCTCGCTTAATCCCTCCTGGTCCGGTTTATATGATCGTATTCGAACCATCGCCCCTTGGATTACATCCATTGATTGGCAAAATATGTTCTTGCTCCTTGGATTACATCCATTGATTGGCAAAAGAAATTATTGCCCCTTGGATTACATCCATTGATTGGCAAAAGAAAAGTTCTTGCTCCTTGGATTACATCCATTGATTGGCAAAAGAAAAGTTCTTGCTCCTTGGATTACATCCATTGATTGGCAAAAGAAAAGTTCTTGCTCCTTGGATTACATCCATTGATTGGCAAAAGAAAAGTTCTTGCTCCTTGGATTACATCCATTGATTGGCAAAAGAAAAGTTCTTGCTCCTTGGATTACATCCATTGATTGGCAAAAGAAAGTTCTTGCTCCTTGGATTACATCCATTGATTGGCAAAAGAAATCATTGCTCCTTGGATTGCACCCATTGATTGGCAAAATGAATCATAGCCCCTTGGGTCGCATCCATTGATTGGCAAATATGGAGCCTGGCACCTCGCAAAAAGCCTCGACTACATGGTCTTATTTGCAACAGTGTTTTGTGTTTTGTGTTTTTTCAAAGTTTTCTGTGGTTTTAGATCCGGAACTGGGCAACTTCAAAGTTGACCACATAACTACAAAAGTCTGGGTCATAGAACACCAGCATGATTTAAACCGGCGTCTATCATACCCCGGAACAATCATTGGGCAAACGCCAAGAGGGCCAAGAGCCTCATCAGAATCTGCACGTTCAATTATGCCTACCGGATTAAGGATGTCAAGCACACTTAATTAAAGGTGTGAAGTGTTTTATTTTTAATACATATTGGCAGTACATGATCAGTTATAATGACAGATGTTTATTAAACCGGCCTGGCTTTTGACTATAAGTCGCCAGTATGAGATAAGATAATGACCGGTGTTTATTAAACCGGCCTGGCTTTTGACTATACGTCGCCAGTATGAGATAAAATAATGACCGGTGTTTATTAACCCGGCCTGGTTGTGATCAAATATCACTGGAACCAGTCTTCCAACCGGATTATATTTTTAAAATCTTTAAATAGCCAACATGGCTGGATTTTTATTATGGTTATAAATATTGTGATTGAGGTTTTCAAAGTCGCTTTAAGCGCAATGGATATTATTTCTTCGACAGAAGTGATTTATTCTACAAAGGAATAGTCCCGAGTCGCTGCAGGCTTACGACCCGGCACTTGGGGGCTACAGTATTCAAATTGAGATTACATCAAATACACAAGTCTCATGTCGCTGCAAGCATGCACCATGACACTTGGGGCTAATGCAAAGTCATTTTTTGCTCACTTTATTGAAGACCCGACTCATCATATTGTAATGAGCCGGCCCTTAGGGGCTACCAATTGCTCTTGTCAACAATTCAAGGTACACAAGTATTACTCCATTATATTGAAGGGTCAATTGCTTAGTTGGTAAAACACAAAACTCTTAACCTTGTGGACGTGGGTTCAAACCCCACGATAGAAGTTACATTATATAATGTTATTTTCAATGATTATATCTACAAAGTCCCTGCTCATTATTGCATAATGACCCGACACTTGGGGGCTACATGTTGCTGTTCAAGTTTACATGATCATATTTTCAAAGTCCCTGCTCATTATTGCATAATGACCCGGCACTTGGGGGCTACATAATATGGAATATTCAGTTTCATAGTGATTGGGATGAACAATCCGGATTTCTTCAAGATTACAATTTTTATATTGAAACAAGTCGTAAGCTACCACTATGTTCTCCTCTTAAGACTTGGGGGCTACAGGTAATATGCATATAAAGGAGAATATCTTCAAATTCTCAGTTTTCAACAAACCAGGAAGATCAATTGTGTGACCCGGCATTGGCAACAATCATAACCTGGCATCTATAAACAGTCACGACACGAAATTATCAGTTTTTTATAAACCGGCAATGGTGGTAATCATAAACCGACATCCTCAAGCCGGCTGGATATCAATTGAATATTTGAAGACCAATATTTTTATTAAGTCAGAGCATTGAAGGCCGAGTCAAATGGATTCTTTATTTGCAATATTTTTTCTACAAGAAAGTTGATTATGAAGCTGGTCTGTTGACCCGGATTTTCTAGAAGAAGGACAAGGATTTACGGATGGTCAGGTGCCGGTTTACAAGAATTCATAACCCGAAGCAAAACCTATCAAATTTGTTCTTGTGTTGCAGCATAAGTTTACCATGGATAAATCCAAGCTAAACTGGGGGCTAATGTCGGGGATATACCCCGCGGTATGACCCGGCCAGAAATATGACCCAGCCGGACTGGGCGGTTTACTTGAGACCCGGTTTACACTTGGTGATTCACTGGCGATTCGTCCTAACCGGACGGTTTACAAGCAACCTGCCTGAATAATATCACTCACTGGTAACCCGGCTGGTGGATCACGGATGACAAGGCCCAAGGCCCAGAAGGCCGGTTCAAGTTATGGTGGGCCGGTTTACGAAGAAAGCACAAAGGAATATTCTCTTACAAAGGAAGCAAGACTAGGACTCCTTGTAATATAGCAATCCTAATCCTACTAGGACTAGTCATGTAACCCGCCCCTTCAACATATATAAGGAGGGGCAGGGCTCCCCAAAGAGAGACAAGTTCTCACAAGTTAGATGCGTCATATTCTTTAGGGCTAGACACTAAGAGTCGGTTTACCGGCGACACCATGAGGATCATAATGAGACTTAGCCTCAAACAGCATGTAGGGCTATTACCGGATGAGGTTTCCCGGGGCCCAAAGCTGTCTAAACCCTTGTCTTGCATCGCGTCTCTCGATTCCGCTCAACCCCTCTCAAGCTACTACATAGATGCACGGCCTCCCGACTAAGTCCGCTAAACCAGACATCTGCCGTGTTAATTCCACGACACTCTGGATGCATCAAGAGACCACCTCACCAAAATTCAGCCCAAGAAAAATTTGGCAAGTGCCTAAATCATTTCATCAAACAGTTGATGTGCACTGTTTCTGTCGAAATTCAGAAAAAGTTAACTGAAGAATTCAGTCGACAGTGCAGTTCGTCAGAGCTTCTCGTCAATCTCGCCAGTGTCACCTTGGCACCTTGCCGCACTACTCCTCTCCCTTATCCTGAGCGCCGCACGCTCGCTTGGCTGGTTGTGAGCGTCGGTGGCGTCGTGGACTGCCTGTGCCGGTGCCTTCCGCGGCGGCAGAGCCACCCGTGGCGGCCGACAGGGGCCACCCTGCAAAGCAACGCCATTTGGCACCGCCTAAGCCACCTGGGAGCTCCGCGTGGCCGTCTTCTTCTCTGTTTCACGCTGCAGCACCGTCGTCGTGGCCTGAGATGCACAGAGGATGCTCTCTGCCGCCGACGTGCCCGCACGGCCGTTCCGTTGGAAAAGTACCGTAAGCACCCGTGTCTTGCTAAGCTCTGCATTGGAATGGAACCAGTAAACCGTCTCGTCGATGCTCAAGTGCTTAAGCCACCCGTCCAGCGACAGCCTCGCCGTAATCGCTCGCCGGACTTATCCCGTTTGCGGCAACCACCTCGGGCCGGCTATAAATAGCACCCCCAGGCTCGCAATCGACCCCGCACAGCTCCACCATCTCACCAGACCCCGCCTAGCCACTGGAAGAGCCTCGAGGGCCCCTTCTTCCCCAACTCCGGCAACCCCGATCCGCTTCGGGATCCGGCAGCTTCCTCTCTGGTGAGAGTTCCTCCACCGCCCTAGTCTGGCCAGTAGCTTCCTGGCACACCTAGACGACTAACCCCGACCCCAATTTGACCCCAACAGCTCTCTCCGACGAGACCCACAACAACCCGAGCCACTGTCCGCCGGAGATAGGGTCACCGTCGACGTGGTGCTCGCCGACGTCTAACTCCACCACCCACCGACGCGGAAGAGCACTAGGAACCCGTAGGTATCATCCACTTCCCCTACCTCGCCGTGGATCGGCGCCGGCGACCACCACAGCTCTCTGGCGCCGGCGCGACTCTGTTTTCAGTTCGAAGATTCAAACCTGACGGGTGCGACCCCCTCGTTAGTTTCTCTGTTTCATTCGAATCGTTTTTAATGGAAAGCGCCTTCGGGCGATATACGCCTTCTCTTTTCAGCTGGCGTACTGCTGACTGAATCGTTTTCTGTTTTTATATTCTAGCCCCTGGAAACTTTCTGTTTCATTACACACAAGTCCCTGAAAAAAAACCTTAATAACTTTTAAACAAAAGATGATTTTGAGTTGATTCTTTTTCTATCCTCTTTAGTTTTTTGTCTAGTTTTTATCATATTTATTTGAAATTTTTTTGGGACAACATTTATGCACGCACGGTATTTATGTTAGTACCCGTTTTATTTGTATTCGTAGATACCGAAGGAAGTGACGGAGCCGCGAACTTCACCGAGTTAGACTCCGACTACTCCGAACCAGGCAAGCATGTTTGAACCTTTGATATGATGAGTGTGCTGCATGTTTGCTTGAGAGGTTTTTCTTCATGGCATGGTTATATAAGCATTTTGCGGATGTTAAATATTTCATGCAAATCAATCTCCGTACGAGCTCCAAAAGATGATGGTGAACCAACATGATCATGTGGTGACATGAAAAGTTGTGAGTTGGTATTGTTGAAGCATGCCAGTCAAACCGTTAACTCTACTATTTAACATGGATCAAGTCATGATCCCGTTCGTCTCCTTTTTGGTACTGTCACATGTCTTCTGTAGAGAATATGGTTTAGTCAGCTATAAACCTCTTTCCTTGTACACACCAAATAGAGGGCCGGGATGAGGGTTCCATGGCCCTGGATTAAAGCCCGTCATCTGGTCAGGGGGCATGGGTGTTTAAGGTTGGGACCGAGAGGGTGGCACCCCTAAGAGCGCGCGGTATAAATTTGATCCCATGCTATTCGAGGTTGTAGCCTCCCCGTCTTAAAGTTTTTCGTAAACGTTGTCTCGGGTGATTCCGGGCAGCAGGATGTGAATGGGTGTGTACTGATTAGTTTTGTTTCTGCTAAAACACCATAGACGGAACTAGTCCTTTGCGGCTAGTGAAATCCGTTGGCTGAGATTTAAGAGTACGAACTCTACAGAGTCAAAATCTTCCGAGTAGCCATGTCTATGGTCTAGCGTCAATCTCCGTGTCAACCTCAGTGACCGTCTCAGATATTCCATGATAGTTATAAGAAAGGTAATCTAGTCAAGGGTCATCTTGGTAGATGAACTAACCAGTTATTTCTACACTGAGTAATCTTTTGAGATAATTTACCGTCATACCAAAGTTTATATAAGCCCTTTATGTGATGTCGCTCAGACGTCCGACTGTGGCATTTCTTGTTATTTACTTTCAAACATAAGCCCTTTATGTGATGTCGCTCAAACGTCCGACTGTGGCATCCTTGTTATTTACTTTTGAATATAAGCCCTTTATGTGATGTCGCTCAGACGTCCGACTGTGGCATCCTTGTTATTCACTTTTGAATATAAGCTCTTTATGTGATGTCGGTCAGACGTCTGACTGTGGCATTCTTGTTATTTACTTTTGAATATAAGCCCTTTATGTGATGTCGCTCGGACGTCCGACTATGGCATTCTTGTTATTTACTCTTAAATATAAGCCCTTTATGTGATGTCACTCAGACGTCCGACTGTGGCATTCTCGTTATTTACTTTTGAATATAAGCCCTTTATGCGATGTCGCGCAGACCTCCGACTGTGGCAAGTTTATTCATTTTCCCTTACGAGGCGTCGCTCAGACACTCGATCGGCATTCTTTTATTTCCTTGGGATTTCGGGAGGACTACCGCCCGACTTCCATTTTTATTTTGCAGCGCGAGTTTAATTTTTGAGTACATACTGCTAGTCTGCTCATATGCATCATGTTTGCATTTGTTATATCTTATGTCCGAACTGTCTTGCGAGTACATTCAAAGTACTCACCTGGCTTGTTGATTTGGCCAGATGTTGACGAAGGCGATCCCATGGATGAAGAGTTCGATAGCGAGTCTGACGCCTAGTGGAGTCCCAGTCAGTCTCTTGCGATCCTGGAGTTGATCACTGTATTATAACCGCTTCCGCCAACAACCAAATAAATTCACCGGGTCTCACTCCGACACTCGATGTGCTGTAAGATATTGGAGTCGTGTCACCCGACTACACTGTGACATATCCACCACCACTTTTATTACGAGTCAGTAGTTATGCCACCCCACCCTTGTGTCATATCCGCCCTTATGTATAATATCGGCGTGCATGTAATAAATTATTGAGTAACCTCAGCTCAACCTTGTATAATATTCAGTACTCTGGAATTCTGTATCAAGGATTTGTCTACCAGTCAGAAGTATTCTTCTGTGCTAGTCCGATAAAAATGTCGGTTTCTTAGTAAATATTTTACTGGAAAACCGGTCCTGACAACCTTGGTACCAGAGCCAGGCTGACTGTAGGAAGCCACTAGGTGAGATCGCTAATCGGTTATTACCATATTAAGTGCTATTTCGGCATTTTTACATTTGTAGCAATTTTATGTTAGTCGTCATAAATTTATGATTTGACTATTCGGAATTTTTGTCTACTTTTGTAGATGGCCGACAGCGACTGTGAGTCACAGGTGTTCGCCAACATACCTGAGGGGTTTATCAAGCTCCTCGTCGCCATCACCAAGGTCGCTATCGGGCCATCGACTCGTCCAGAGTTCACACTCTACCAGCACAAGATCAGCGACAGCGTGTCGATGCACGAGGCTGGGGTGCAATTCAAGGGAGGGCGTTCTGAAGCACGCCGCTTCCGATATGTGGGCAGGGCCATGCCTACGGAGAGGCATGGCATGCAAATGGCTGCCCGCGAGGCGATAGCTCGTCTACAGAATGCTCTTCCTTCGATGAAGACTCGTCGCTACTGCTACCTCCCCTGCCACGTACCTTACACGTGCCACTATGCGTTTGCTTGTGCAAGGGGAGAACGTGATGAAGCCATCAAATCATTGGTTGAGTACCTCAAGGCTCTTGAGGCAGCCTTTGATAACCTAGTGGACGACTTGGTGGCTGCTCGTATGGACTTGGTTCAGAGCAGTTCCGCCAACAGGAGGGAACTTCTCCATACTTCACCACCACTGACATATGTCTCGTCCTCAGCATCTTATGCACCTGCCATCCTAGCTACCACTCGCCGCCTACCTACCACTGTGAAGTTTAACCAGGTCATTGCTCCTACTCCAATCAGAGCGGCACCACCTGCCGCGCCCGCGCAAACTCCTCGAACCAGTATTCCACGCCTGGGGCCTATTAGTGAGGAGGAGGTTGAGTCTCCATCTCCACTGGGTCTTACCCTCGGTAGGCCGAAGGAAGTCTTCACCATCTCCGACTGAGTGCGCCTGTCCGCGACGCGATGTGTCCGCTTGTATGATATGTTTTATATGTAAAATAGGTTGATGAGAAGTAGTCTGTTTGCGCATCATGTAGGAACTCGGAGAAGTGCACTAGCCTCAATAACATGTCAGGAGTGTGTACGCGCATCATGAGTGACGTATTGTATAATTACGACTCGCGTGTAAGATATGTACTAAGCGGTCCTTCTCCATGCGCAATCAAGAATTTTATTTAAAATCTTTGGAGTTCATGCGTTTTCTGCATTTGCAAATGATTTGTTTATTTTTGCTGCACAGTTTTTCTCATGAGTTCTGCAATAATACCCCAGAGTGGAAAATGACTCATCCCTGGACTCATTCCATGCCAAGTCCGCTAGAGGAAAATTATGGTACCCAAACAAGTAACAATTTCACGCAGGGGCAGTCGAGTCAGCAGGGCAGTGAAACAACATTTTCTCAAGTATGCCGCCTTTACGAGCAAAGCCAGCAGCAGCACCAAGAAATGATGAACCAGGTTATAAATATGGGAAATCATCATGAGCCACATCAGCAGCATTCCAAATTGGCTGAATTACAGAAGACACGTCCGCCAACATTTTCTCACACCGACAGACCTCTTGAGGCCGATGATTGGCTTCGAGACATTGAAAGGAAATTGATTATTGCACAATGCTCGGATCGTGAAAAGGTACTCTATGCACCACACTATCTTACTGGAGCAGCTGCATCATGGTGAGAAATTTTTCTGCATATGCACCCCAATGAAAATGATATCACATGGGAGGATTTTAAAGAAGGTTTTCGTGGGGTGCACATCCCTAGAAGCATCATGAAGATCAAGAAAAGGGAGTTTGATGACCTCAAGCAAAGGGGCATGACAGTGACTGAGTACAACAGCCAGTTTACTCAATTATCTCGTTATGCCAACGAAGAGCGTATGACTGAAAATAAGAAGATGGAAAAATTCCTGGACGGTTTGGCACCAGCACTTAAATGCCAGCTAGTCGTACACACATTTCCAGATTTCAGGACACTTGTGGACAAGTCTATTACTTTGGAAAATGAGCGCCGCAGTTTGAAAGATATTCGCAAGCGAAAAAGGGATAAGACTACCCACACTCGCAACAACCGGAACAAGACTAATTTTCAGAAGAATGGGGCGAACAAATCCATGACCAATGATACGCGTCCGAACAAAAATTTCCATGCAAGGGACAAGGATTTTACGTATCGCCCAGGCGTTACTTGCTACGCTTGTGGAGAAGAGGGACACTATGCCAAACAGTGCCCAAAACCAAGGAACTCGACCCCGAAGCCGAACAGTAATGAAAACAATTCAACACCCAAGCGTAACAACTTCAACCCCAATAACAACCACAAGAAAGGCCACCTGAACCATGTGACCAAGGAGCAAGCACAGGATGCCCCGGATATCGTACTCGGTACGTTCCGTGTCAACACAATACCTGCCACGGTTTTGTTTGATTCTGGAGCTTCTCATTCGTTCATTTCGAAGAACTTTGCTTTGCAACATGATTTTTCGATGCTCCCCTTGGGAAAATCAATTACCATCAAGTCCCCCGGAAGTAAGCAGATCATTCAGAGTTACTGCCAAGGTGAGATTATTGAGATTGAAGGATTAAAGTTTCACGCAAACCTCATCGTGTTGGAAAATAAGGGACTTGATGTTATCCTAGGTATGGACTGGCTGACCACCAACAAGGGATTTATCGACTGCTTCAATCGAACTGTGATTCTTACTCATCATCACGGAAAGACGATAAGAGTCGCAGCTCAAGAAAGACCAGTATCACGGCAACCAAAATTGAACAAGGTAGACACTTGTGAGTTAAGCAAGGTTCCAGTAGTATGTGAGTTTCCGGACGTATTTCCCGAAGAATTGCCAGGCATGCCACCAGACAGGGAAATAAAATTCATTATTGAGCTAGCACCTGGAACCACCCCCATTTACAAGAAACCATACAGAATGACACCATCCGAATTTGTTGAATTAAAGAAGCAAATAAAAGAGTTACCGGACAAAGGATTTATACGGGCCAGCTCCTCATCTTGGGGTTCGCCGGTATTATTTGCCAAGAAAAAGGATGGGACACTGAGATTGTGTATAGACTACCGAGCGCTCAACATGGTCACCATCAAGAACAAATATCCGATGCCACGGATAAATGATTTATTTGACCAGCTCGCTCAAGCCAAGGTATTCTCAAAAATTGATTTAAGGTCGGGGTATCATCAATTAAAAGTACGGACAAAAGATATCCCTAAAACAACATTCACCTCCAGATACGGACTATATGAATTTACAGTAATGCCGTTTGTACTGACCAACGCCCCCCGCATATTTTGTCCAACTCATGAACAAAGTGTTTATGAAATTTATAGACAAATTTGTTGTGGTGTTCATTGATGATATCCTGGTATATTCTAAGACACCAGAAGAACATGCGGAACATCTCCGAATTGTACTGGGAGAATTAACGAAACATCAACTATATGCCAAATTCAGCAAATGCGAATTTTGGTTAAGACAGGTTGGTTTTCTAGGCCACGTATTGACATAGGAAGGAGTTGCTGTGGACCCGTAAAAAGTCAAGGCCGTACTTGGTTGGAAGCCACCGGCCAATGTAACAGATGTACGAAGTTTCCTCGGAATGGCTGGATATTACCGAAGGTTTATTGAAGGATTTTCCACCATAGCCAAACCAATGACACAGTTACTCAAGAAGGATAAGAAATTCGTATGGACTAAAGCTTGTGAGAAAACCTTCCAGGAACTCAAAACGAAATTAACAACAGCCCCAGTATTGGTCGTACCAGACATACACAAAAGTTTTGAAGTGTATTGCGACGCATCCCGGAAGGGCCTCGGATGCGTACTGATGCAAGAAGGCAAGGTAGTCGCATACGCTTCCAGGCAACTACGGAAGCATGAAGAAAATTATCGTACTCACGACTTAGAATTGGCAGCAGTCATTCATGCACTCAAGGAGTGGAGGAACTTTTTGCTTGGAAATCGTTGTGAAATATATACGGACCATAAGAGCCTCAAATATATTTTCACACAACGAGAACTCAGTTTACGACAACGACGCTGGTTGAAATTGGTGAAAGATTATGACGTTGGTATTCACTATCATCCAGGAAAGGCGAATGTTGTGGCAGATGCTCTCAGCCGTAACCCCAGCACGAACAATGGCATCCTACAAAACTTGAGACCTGAATTTCAACAGGAATTCGCCAAGCTCAACTTGATGATGGCCACCGAAGGCGAAGTGTCAAATATGGAAATACGGCCTACACTAATAGAACAGATTAAGAAAGCTCATCATGGACACCCCAGCATTGAAGGCATAAAAAGAAAAGTTTGTCTGGGCAAGGCCTCAGAATTTGTCATAGACGATGAGGGAATATTATGGTTCGGGGACAGGCTTTGCGTACCCAATAACGAAGACCTCAAACAACAAATTCTAGCACAGAGCCACACCGCTCCATATTCAATTCACCCTGGAGGGACCAAAATGTACATGGACATTCAGGAAAGATTTTGGTGGCACGGTATGAAGAGGGATATAGCCACATACATTGCATGTTGTGATTCATGTCAACGCATAAAAGCCAAACACCAAAAACCAGCAGGGCTATTACAGCCAAACAAGATACCTGAATGGAAATGGGACGATATTGGGATGGACTTTATTGTTGGTCTACCTCGGTCACAGCACGGAAATGATGCCATATGGGTCATCACAGATAGACTAACTAAGGTGGCACACTTCATCCCCGTCAAAACAACCCACACCATCCAAAAGCTTGCCAAACTTTATCTCTCCCGTGTAGTTTGCCTACACGGAGTTCCAAAGACTATAATATCCGACAGAGGCACTCAATTCGTCTCTAAATTTTGGGATCATTTACAGCAAGCTCTGTGAACACAACTAGTATTCAGTACAACACATCACCCCCAGACTGGAGGACAAACTGAACGGGTAAATCAAATTCTAGAAGACATGCTGAGGGCATGTGTTCTCACCTATGGGACTAGTTGGGAAGCGAGCTTGCCGTATGCCGAGTTCGCATACAACAATAGTTACCAAGACAGTTTAAAAATGGCACCTTTCGAAGCCTTGTACGGACGAAGATGGCGTACCCCATTAAACTGGTCAGAAACAGGGGATAGTCGTATTTTCGGACCAGACATGCTCAAAGAAGCTGAAGAGAAGGTTAGACTCATACGAGACCGACTCAAGACAGCCCAAAGCCGACAAAAGAGTTATTACGATAAAAATATATCATGAAGTCAGCTTTGAACCTGGTGAAAATGTGTATCTACGTGTATCTGCTATGAGGGGCGTACAACGATTCAAAGTCAAAGGAAAGCTAGCACCACGGTTTATCGAACCCTTTCGTATAGTTGCACGGAGAGGCACAATAGCCTACCAGTTAGACCTTCCCAAAGAACTATCAGACATCCACGACGTGTTCCACGTCTCACAGCTAAGGAAATGTGTAAGCAACCCGGAGAAGCATGTATCGCATGAAAACCTTGATGTGCAACCAGACCTCACCTACAGGAAACGCCCAATAAAAATATTGGAGGAGTCTGAAAGAAGAACCCGTCGGAAGACAATTAAATTTCTCAAGGTTCAGTGGAGCAATCACACCGAGGATGAGGCAACATGGGAAAGAGAGGATTTTCTTCGGACAGAGTACCCACACCTATTTGAGGATCAGCTGAAATCTCGGGGACGAGATTTTTCCTAAGGGGGTAGGTGTTGTAACACTCCAAATTTTTGGATTTGTTTGCATCAAACATTTTGGTCTTTTGGAAGGGGGATATTTGAATTTTTCTTAAAACCCCTTTCTCAAATCTTTTCTGGCAAAATTTTTCCATGCCCTTCTAAACCTTGCTCCTGGTCTTGAAGGTTTTCACCTTGTATTGGCTCAGCACATTTTGTTTTCAAAAGAGTTTTGATAATCTTTTGTTTTATGAAGAGTCTTCTTATAGCAACCTTGGGCTTATTCTTCCCACTCAAATTTTTCTTTCACCATGACACCCAATGAAAGACTTTCTTTCCAAAACCTCCTTTCCACCTTGAAACAAGTCTCTCATCAATTCCAGTAGGTTTTAACCTCATTTAGATTTTTTCTTCTAATTATTTTATCCCAAAAACTAATTCTGTCTTTTAAATTGAGCCTTGGTGATTTACAAAGGAACTACTAGTCTCCTTTTGATTTTTGACTCCAAACAAACTCCCCTGGCTAGTCCTTAGTACCCTCAACCTAGATCCATCTTGATCCACTGGTCCACAGTTCAAAATTTTCAAATTTCACTTGCTGCAAGTTTGGACCAGATTTGCCATTTTTGGTAAAATTCATATTTTCTCTTCTCCTAAAAATCTGTGAAAATCAGGCAGCCTCTGGATGCATCAAGAGACCACCTCACCAAAATTTAGCCCAAGAAAAATTCGGCAAGTGCCTAAATCATTTCATCAAACAGTTGATGTGCATTGTTTCTGTCGAAATTCAGAAAAAGTTAACTGAAGAATTCAGTCGGCAGTGCAGTTCGTCAGAGCTTCTCGTCAATTTCGCTAGTGTCACCTTGGCACCTTGCCGCACTGCTCCTCCACCTTATCCTGAGCGCCACATGCTCGCTTGGCTGGTTGTGAGCGTCGGTGGCGTTGTGTACTGCCTACGCCGGTGGCTTCCACGGCGGCAGAGCCACCCGTGGCGGCCGACAGGGGCCACCCTGCAAAGCAACACTGTTCGGCACCGCCCAAGCCACCTGGGAGCTCCGGGTGGCCGTCTTCTTCTCTGTGCACGCTGCAGCACCGTCGCCGTGGCCTGAGATGCGCAGAGCGCGCTCTCTGCCGCCAACGTGCCCACATGGCCGTTCCGTTGGAAAAGTACCGTAAGCACCCGTGTCTTGCTAAGCTCTACATCGGAATGGAACGAGTAAACTGTCTCGTCGATGCTCAAGTGCTTAAGCCACCCGTCCAGCCACAGCCTCGCCGTAATCGCTCGCCGGACTTATCCCGTTTGCGGCAACCGCCTCAGGCCGGCTATAAATATCACCCCCAGGTTCGCACTCGACCCCGCACAGCTCCACCATCTCACCAGACCCTGCCTAGCCACTGGAAGAGCCTCGAGGGGCCCTTCTTCCCCAACTCCGGTAGCCCCGATCCGCTTCGGGCTCCGGCAGCTTCCCCTCTGGTGAGAGCTCCTCCACCGCTCTATTCTGGCGAGTAGCTTCCTGGCACACCTAGACGACTAACCCCCACCCCAATATGACCCCAACAGCTCTCTCCGATGAGACCCACAACCACCCGAGCCGCCGTCCGCCGGAGATAGGGTCGCCGTCGACGTGGTGCTCGCCGACGTCCAACTCCACCACCCACCAACGCGGAAGAGCACCAGGAACCCGTAGGTATCATCCACTTCCCCTACCTCGCCGTGGATCGGCGCCGGCGACCACCACAGCTCTCTGGCGCCGGCGTGACTCTGTTTTCAGTTCGAAGATTCAAACCTGACGGGTGGGACCCCCTCGTCAGTCTCTCTGTTTCATTCGAATCGTTTTTAATGGAAAGCGCCTTCGGGCGAAATACGCTTTCTCTTTTCAGCTAGCGTTCTGCTTACTAAATCGTTTTCTGTTTTTATATTCTAGCCCCTGGAAACTTTCTGTTTCATTACAGACAAGTCCCTGGACAAAAACCTTAATAACTTAAAAAAAGATGATTTTGAGTTGATTCTTTTTCTGTCCTCTTTAGTTTTCTGTCTAGTTTTTATCATATTTATTTGAAAAATATTTGGGACAACCTTTATGCACGCACGATATTTATGTTAGTACCCAATTTATTTGTATCCGTAGATACCGAAGGAAGTGACAGAGCCGCGAACTTCACCGAGTTAGACTCCGACTACTTCGAACCAGGCAAGCATGTTTGAACCTTTGATATGATGAGTGTGCTGCATGTTTGCTTGAGTGATTTTTCTTCATGGCATGGTTATATAAACATTTTGCGGATGCTAAATATTTCATGCAAATCAATCTCCGTACGAGCTCCAAAAGATGATGGTGAACCAACATGATCATGTGGTGACATGATAAGTTGTGAGTTGGTATTCTTGAAGCATGCCAGTCAACCGTTAACTCTACTATTTAACGTGGATCAAGTCATGATCCCATTCGTCTCCTTTTTGGTACTGTCACATGTCTTCTGTAGAGAATACGGTTTAGTCAGCTATAAACCTCTTTCCTTGTACACACCAAATAGAGGGGCCGGGATGAGGGTTCCATGGCCCTGGATTAAAGCCAGTCATCCGGTCAGGGGGCATGGGTGTTTCCGATTGGGACCGAGAGGGGGGCACCCCTTAGAGCACGCGATATAAATTTGTTCCCATGCTATTCGAGGTTGTAGCCTTCCCATCTTAAAGTTTTTCATGAACGTTGTCTCGGGTGATTCCGGGCAGCAGGATGTGAATGGGTGTGTACTGGTTAGTTGTGTTTTTGCTAAACCACCGTAGACGGAACTAGTCCTTTGCGGCTAGTGAAATCCGTTGGCTGTGATTTAAGAGTACGAACTCTACAGTGTCAAAATCTTCCGAGTAGCCATGTCTATGGTCTAGTGTCAATCTCCGTGTCAACCTCAGTGACCGTCTCAGATATTCTATGATAGTGCTAAGAAAGGTAATTTAGTCATGGGTCATCTTGGTAGATGAACTAACCAGTTATTTCTACACTGAGTAATCTTTTGAGATAATTTACCGTCATACCAAAGTTTATATAAGCCCTTTATGTGATGTCGCTCAGACGTCCGACTGTGGCATTTCTTGTTATTTACTTTCGAACGTAAGCCCTTTATGTGATGTCGCTCAGACGTCCGACTGTGGCATCCTTGTTATTTACTTTTGAATATAAGCCCTTTATGTGATGTCGCTCAGACGTCCGACTGTGGCATCCTTGTTATTAACTTTTGAATATAATCCCTTTATGTGATGTCGCTTAGACGTCCGACTGTGGTATTCTTGTTATTTACTTTAGAATATAAGCCCTTTATGTGATGTCGCTCAGACGTCCGACTGTGGTATTCTTGTTATTTACTCTTGAATATAAGCCCTTTATGTGATGTCACTTAGACGTCCAACTGTGGCATTCTCTTTATTTACTTTTAAATATAAGCCCTTTATGCGATGTCGCTCAGACATCCGACTGTGGCATGTTTATTCATTTTTCCTTACGAGGCGTCGCTCAGACACTCGATCAGCATTCTTTTATTTCCTTGGGATTTCGGGAGGACTACTGCCCGACTTCCATTTTTATTTGGCAGCGCGAGTTTAATTTTTGAGTACATACTGCTAGTCTGCTCATATGCATCATGTTTGCATTTGTTATATCTTATGTCCGAACTGTCTTGCGAGTACATTCAAAGTACTCACCTGGCTTGTTGATTTGGCCAGATGTTGACGAAGACGATCTCATGGATGAAGAGTTCGATAGCGAGTCCGACGCCTAGTGGAGTCCCAGTTAGTCTCTTGCAATCCTGGAGTTGATCACTGTATTATAACCGCTTCCGCCAACCACCAAATAAATTCATCGGGTCTCACTCCGACACTCGATGTGCTATAAGATATTGGAGTCGTGTCACCCCACTACACTGTGACAAATCCACCACCACTTTTATTACGAGTCATGAGCGTGCTTGTAATAAATTGTTGAGCAACCTCAGCTCAACCTTGTATAATATTCAGTACTCTGGAATTCTGTATCAAGGATTTGTCTACCAGTGAGAAGTATTCTTCTGTGCTGGTCTGATAAAAAGGTCAGTTTCTCAGTAAATATTTTACTGGAAAACCGGTCCTGACAGCAATCCCCGGATCAGCATAGCCAAGGACCCTTTAAGATGCAACTCCCGATCGGAACAAACGCCCATAAAACTACTACACTCAATGTAGAACCCCGAACTCCATATCATGCATTCGTTGGAAGAATGCCTACGAACTACTAGATGAACCCACCTATTAATTTCTGAAAGTTTCCAGTTATGCAATCAGGTGTTGGGGATACAGGGGAAGCATCGCGCACTCAACTCTAATCCTACATCCAGCTGTATCCATCCTTCAACACATAACCAGTTATTTCCAGAAACCGTCTACCTCGGACCTCCGAAACGCATCTGCTATACAAGCTATGGCAATACTCCCGAACTACCTCCCCAGTACTGGGTGATGTTGGGGTTATCTTGCCACTAACCGCATAGAGGAGTTTTCGATGTCGGCCGTATTAAGTATTACAGAACTGCTGCGATAGATTTGTGACGACAACACCTCGGAGCTCATCTCCACGAGACACTTCCACAACCCCTAAATGACAGGAGGCATCGTGAACAATGTTCTCGTCACAAAGACATCGGAACAATCCAAACAATACTCGCGTGATCCTAAAAAAATTAGTGAATTTTTGAGAGTAGAAGAGATAAAGTAATCGTCGGGAGTACTCACCAGAGTGAAAAAGGGATGAGGAGCAAAAAGAAATCCTACTCTCCGATATATATATAGGACTCAAAACATTTTCAAGTGTGTGCCTAGACTCAACCATCAACGATTCGATCAATCAGTGGGGGCTCCTAGGTCAGAGAAGGCTCTGATTACCAACTTGTTATGCCCAGTATGAGATTATACCTCCTACGTGTCGAGGCACGACTTAAAGGTATAAGCTCATACTAGAATGATCTCAAGTATGGTATCTTTGCACGACTCATGTAAAAGAGGGATGAAATTGCAAAAGAGTAGTTGGCTTACACTCGCCACGTCACACAATACATTACATAAGCAATCATCATCCAAATAACATTACAGTCCGACTACGAACGAAGATCCAAATGAAAGATACCATAACTGAAGCCACAAGGTCTGAATCGCCCCTAGTAGAAGCCACTACTGATCGTCGGGATAAGACACGTAGTATCGCCCACGCTCTTCATCGAACTCACACTATAGCTCTGTGCCATCACCTGTGTAGTTCACCATGGTACCTGCATCTGGTGTTGTGTAGAATCTGTGAGCCACGGAGGACTCAACAATCCCGTTCCCGGGTAGCAAAACTCTCTAAGCCTTGGGTGTGGAACAAGGCTGAAGAACAAGGTTGCAGCTACGCTAGCACTAGCTTACATGTTTAGAGCGAGAAGAGAAGTGCCACGAGCGTCAAAGTGATCACGAAGTGATCCTATCTAAGCACGTCAAACATAACCCCACCGTGTTCACTTCCCGAACCCCTTCGAAAAATGACCGTCACGGTTACTCATGCTGGTAGTGTATTCTGAACATGGTGTCAAGTTATCTACAACCAGATATTAACAAATTCCCATCTGCCACATAACCACGGGCACGGCTTTCGAAAGATCAAACCCTGCAGAGGCGTCCCAACTCAAGACCCTTGCGAGGGGCCAAGCCTCACGAGGCGAACGATGACAAGACCTCCCTGGGGGCTGCCTCTCTAGGCCGGCTCCCGAGGAGCGGAGATATCTATGCAAGGCGACCTCGTGAGGTTCACGTGACGTGAGCCATGATGACCAATGTCAGGCGGGTGCCAGCGGGCGGAGTGTACCAGTTTCCCCTTTGGTGCTAAGGTGGCAAGCGCAGACGTGGACTCCCGAGGAATCAAGCAAAGGTTTCCATATCGGTGCAACAAGACCAAGGACCGACAGGACGGCAAGATGGAGGTCACCATGGAGCCCAGCACGGCGTCACCACCAGAGCCTTTGGCAAGCGAAGACCACTTTTGCGAGGATAGCTTGTACTGGTTGTCCTCCTTCAAATTTGGGCATTGTGGGATCCCTTCCCGCCAATATTTGGGAAGTGGACCAAGGCCACTATAAATAGGACCTAGCCACCACCATAGAGGGGCATCTCATCTTGAGCTGATCCAACCATAAAAGGGACCGGATCCATTCCACCCTGACCACACCACAAGCTCATCCGAGCCCAAGAACACCTCTCCTCCGGAGGCAGTTCATCCATTGTACTAGTTCATCCTCAGCTGCACAAGGCAATCCACCACACACTGGAGTAGGGTATTACACCAAAAGGTCGCCCGAACCAGTATAATCCTCTATGTCCCTTGTTCTTTGAGTTCGTCGAGCTTGGTCATGGAATCGTAGGGCAAGCGCGCTGGAGAGAGAGTGTACTTCGTGCGCACCCCAGAGTTCGAACCTCTCAAGGGTTTGCGGAACCCGAAATCCGACAACCCGGACTGGCTAGCCAACTTAGTCATGGTGCCAAAGAAGGACAAATCCTGGCGCCTTTGTGTCGACTTCACAGACTTAAACAAGGCTTGCCCTAAGGATCCCTTTCCACCGCCCCGCATTGATCAAATTATCGATGCAACCGCAGGACATGACTCGTTATGTTTCCTCGGCGCCTACTCCGGATACCATCAAATAAAAATGAAGGAATCCGATCTGCCTGCTACGACATTCATCACTCCGTACGACCCCTTTTGCTTTAACACTATGCCATTTGGACTAAAAAACTCAGGTGCCACATATCAATGCATGATTCAAAACACGCTTAGAGAAACAAATTGGCAAGACAGTGGAGGCATATGTTGACGACATAGTCATCAAGACTAAACACGTTGAAACATTGGTGGATGATCTCCGCCTTACGTTCGATAACCTACGAATATATGACATACGGCTCAATCCGGAAAAATGCATCTTCAGCGTTCCGACCGGAAAGCTGTTAGGGTTCATTGTATCCAATAGAGGAATTGAAGCGAACCCAGCTAAAATCTGGGCCCTGTCACAGCTAACTACGCCAACCGATCTAAAACAAGTGCAAAAGCTAACATGTTGTGTAGCAGCCTTGAGCCGCTTTATCTCCATATTAGGAGAGAAAGCACTACCGCTTTATAGACTGCTGACGCGCACAGACAACTTTGAATGGACGGATGCGGCCACGGCTGGACTGGAGGAAATAAAAACCCTATTAGTAGGTAACCCAATCCTAGCCGCTCCAGGTGTTGGTGAGCCAATGCTGCTTTATATCTCCGCCACACGTCAGGTAGTGCGTGCGGTGCTCGTCATCGAATGAGATGAAGATGGACATAAATTCCCTGTTCAAAAACACGTATACTATGTATCCAAGGTTGTCACACCGTGCAAATCATGACACCCCCATTACCAGAAAATTGCCTATGTGGTATTCATGGCATCTCAGAAGCTCCGACACTACTTTCAAGAGTGTTCGATCACAGTGGCATCCGAAGTACCACTCAATGATATCATAAACAATAAAGACGCCACTGGACGCATAGACAAATGGGCCATCGAGCTCTTACCGTTCTAAATAACATACAAACCATGCCGGACTATTAAGTCCCAGGTGTTGGCCAACTTCGTTGCGGAATGGACCAAAGCCGAACTCCCTAAAGAGTACGGATCATACTCCCACTAGACCATGTATTTCGACAGTTCCAAAATGCTAGCTGGGTTGGGGGCCGGCGTCATCTTCATATCCCCAACAGGGGATACAGTCCACTGCATGCTGCAAATCATGTACATGAACTCAAACAACGCGGCCGAATATGAGGCACTACTGCACGGTCACCGCATGGTTGTATCCATGGGTATACAACGCCTCGAGGTGCGCGAAGACTCAAACCTCGCCATATCTCAGGTAAACGGAGAATTTGATGCGATGGATTCAAAGATGGCAGCTTATCGAAACGCCATATTAAAAATATCGGCTCGATTTGAGGGGCTGGAATTTCACCATGTAGCTCAGGACAGTAACCAGACAGCGGATATACTTGCTGGTATGGGTGCTAAACGTGACCCAGTCCCGCCTAACACCTTTGTGGAAAGGCTGTTCAAGCCATCAGTAACATGGCAGGACGAGAGCAGTGACGCCAATCCGGACCCGAACACGCCCCCAGCCGAACTCAATACAGATGTCATCAGGGACCCCAACATGGAAATTACATCATCGGCTCACGAGATCATGGCTGTTATAGCCCCTGGACCGAGCCTTTCCTTGCCTACCTTAATAGGCAAGAGCTCCCCGATGACCAAAATGAGGACCGACGCATAATTTGGCATTCTAAAGCCTATAAGGTTCACGAAGGTGAACTATACAAGAAAAGCACTACTGGTATTCTCCAACGGTGCGAGGAGGGATGGTAACTTCTAGCTGAAATACACGCTGGCATGGGCGGCCATCATGCCGCGGCCCGGGCTCTTGTAAGCAAGGCCTTTCGAACGGGTTTCTTCTGGCCAACTGCATGCGCAGACGTGCAAACCCTAGTCCAACATTGTGTTGGATTCTAGCTTTTCACAAATCAAAGTCATATGCCTCCCACCACTCTCACAACCATCCCCATTACCTGGCCCTTTGCGGTCTGGGGGCTGGATATGGATGGACCTCTTAAAGGGGGAAGCCATAACAAGAAATATTTATTGGTCATGGTGGACAAATTCACTAAATGGATAAAAGCCAAACCAGTCCGAACAGCTGAGGCAGGGCCAGTGATATATTTTATATCCGGTGTAGTACACCGTTATGGTGTCCCGCACAGTATTATCACAGATAACGACTCCAACTTCAGAGCTGACGAGGTGAAAAATTGGTGCGCTAAGTTAGGCATTAAACTTGATTATGCCTCTGTGTACCATCCTCAAACAAACGGTCAGAAAGAGACAATGGCTTGATAATGAGTGGCATTAAACCCTAACTAGTGCACTCCCTTCGGGAGTCAGATAAACACTTGGTGGAGGAGCTCGACTCCGTACTCTGGGGGCTGCGAACTACACCCAATCGGACAACCGGATACACACCTTTTTTTATAGTGTACGGTGCAGAGTCTGTCTTGCCCTGCGATATTATTCATGACTCACCTCGAGTGCGCATGTACGAAGAGAGAGAGGCCGAGCTCGATTGGCAAGATGACCTAGACGACATTGAAAAGGAGCGCGATATCGCGTAGGCCCGTTCCACATTTTATCAACAACAGGCTAGGCGATACCAAAGCAGAGAAGTGCGTGCCAAGACATACAATGTTGGCAAACTCATCTTACGCCCCCATGGAGAAGAAAAAGGACAAGCTCAAACCAAGATGGCAGGGCCCCTTCATTATTGACAAAGTACTCACCGGTGGGGCCTATCGCCTTCGAAACACATCAGACAATTGCCTTGAGCTGAACCCATGGAACGCCGCCAGGCTCCGACGATTCTACGGATAGTTCGGTAGCACATGTTTTCTTTTCAGTCTAGGTCTTATTCCCAGTTTTTATTTTTACGTTCTCCTCTTCTTTTTCTTATTTTTTCTTATTGATAATTTTTCGTCTCAACCGAACTATCATAGGGTAGAACATCTTCAAATGTATATACCTAAAAAATACTTGGGGGCTTCTATAACGAAGCCCATTATTAAAAATCATATTGCTCAAATTATTTATATCGTCTGTTTCATACTGTCTCCTTGCCATTATATGCACCGTTATGACTTAAGTTTTTGCCAAGCTAGGTTGCCTGGCTCCTGTGTTTATATCCTACGTTCCCGATTGTTCGGCTAGGGTGTAAAGGGAGCACCTCTGCAATTGTTACAACTGGGAAATCTGGACCTGTACCTCAAATGGGTGAAGACGAAAGCTAGCGTTCTTAAGGGAATAATTGGTCGGCGGATATAAGACATACTGCTTTTAAAATGCATAAACTTTAAAATCTCATAGGACACGGCATCCTACACTCCTTTTACAGGATCAAAGCCTAGGCACACATATATACACATGCTGAACCAGGGAAAGGAATCCTTAATAGAACTATTCTCTCTGGAAGATGTTTCTTACGTTAAATAGTAATATAACATAACTCCCCGAATATAGTTTGTCTGTTCAAGCAATTATGACCGGACTGCCTGGTTACCAAACATACCATGTGTTTACCACAGGTACAGTATTCGGAAACACTCCAGTAGTTGGGTTTTGGGAGGTTAAAGCGGAAGGTCTGCCTGACAATCTTTTAATTAAATTCGACATGAGATAAGTTTGATGATAAAGTACATCGTTACATCGAATCAAATTCTTATTCTTCATCAATACCATCTATAAGACTGTCTAATTTACAGTCTTGTTGAGAATACTTGGCGGATGTCTTTACTTGGTCATATACCAAGCTTACAGGGATTTCTAGTCCGCCAGGCCCTCGAGGTCCAACCCGAGCCATATGGTTCGGGTCAAGTCCGTTCTAGCGGGTCTTCACCATAGCCCAAGCTTCTCGAGCACCTTCCCGACATGCTGATGCTTTCCATAATTCAAAGTGGCGTCGAGCCCCTTTGAACAAACTCGCCAGTTCCTCCATAATTTCTGGAGGAGAATTGGCTGGCCATAAAGCCTTCGCCATTTTCTTCATGGCTTTCTGAGCTCGTTCATGTACCTTGGAGAGCTCTTGCAGGAGGTAACCTTGAAATTCGGGCACCTCCCCTTCGGGCCGCCTAGTTTACAAGCCTGCAGGAATAGTTTTCAAAAAGAAACTTTGAATCAAGGGACTATAATGAAAGCTAGGTTCAAGGTCATACCTAATATGCCACCCTTAAGCTTCTTGTTCTCTTTTAAGGCATCCCAGAGTTGGGCTCGCACGTTCTTTAGCTCTTCGGCTAGCTTGACGTTTGTATCCTGCAGCCTGTGTTTCTCATTTATGGTCCACGTTAGTACACGATGACTAGTAGCCATTTTCCCTTCGGCTTGTTCCTTCACTGCCATAGCAGCCCTTAGCTTTTCCTCCAGCTGGTCTGTTTTTCTTGTGGCTGCAGTTCAAACAGTGTATATTTAAAAATTATTGATCGGTACAGGACAATACTGTCCGGACACTATTGTTCTTACCACCAGAGCCCTTCTTGGACTTAATTTCTTCTAATTCGGTGGTGACAGTACTAAGCTTGGTCTGGCATTCTTCTAGCTCCATGGATAATACATTATCCTTATCCTGGAGTACCTAAAAACACAACGATCCTTAAATTAGTTGGGCCAACTGCTTTAAGTCTCGAGGGCTACTAGCATATGAACATTGAATTAACACTCACCCGCATATCCTTGGAAAGCTGGTGAGTGGTTCCAGCAAGTCTGTCTCGAGCGGCTCGGATATATGCATCCACATAACTAAAGGTGTTAAACGCCTCCTCAGTGAAACCGGGTCACGCATGGCTACTTTTCGCCACCGATGATTCATTGTGCTTTCTGTTTCAGAATTGGTAACTGGTAACTCATCTGAATCCTCTTGAAGAGGACAATTCGGCGTTATACCCGCATCAACCCTAGTCCTTGTGGATGGGCCTGGGGCCGGATTGGTTGGAGCATGTCCAGCAGGATCCTCGAACATAGTCCGGTGTATACTCCTGCTAAAAAGAAAAAATAAAGCGGGAAATTATGATCCAGCTCCGCCACGAGATATATGTTAAGAATTCATACCTGTTTGATAAAGGAGGAGGTTCGGTGGTGTCTTCGGTCCCCTTTCGCTTCAGAGACCCGGCCTGCGCAGGCGTCGCCTTCTGGGAAGACGCTCTTGATGAAGTACGACGGGATGAGCACCGCCCCTTTTGAGCATGAGATAGTGCGGTGGGTGAGGGGTGTTGGGAATATTCTCTTTGAAGAGGTGTCCCCTGGTTACTTACATGGAGGAAGGAAGGAGGCCAGGATAGTTGGCTATAATAGCCACTTCTGTACCGTCATTGCTGGTTTGACAAAAAACTCCATCTTTAAGATCAATGCCAATGTCCGGATCTTCCTCAAATCCGGGATCCATGTCTCGAATATGGTCCTCTGGCTGTGGGATGTGATTGTTGGCGGGGAAACGACACCTATAGGATCCCGGGGACCCCTTTTGCTACTGTTGCGGGGCGTAGAGCTGTGCAAAGAGCAGGTCTAGACGATCAATGCGTGGGAATTTTTACCCAGGTTCGGGCCACAAGGTGATGCGTACAACCCTATTCCTGCTTGTCTGTGTATATTTGGTGTTCTTGAGCTCTTGAACTGGCCTCTATGTGTGGCTGTCCAAAAAGTCGGAATCCTCTCTCTGTAAGCCTCGGGCCTCCTTTTATACGTCGAAGGGGTTGCCACATCGACACACAGGAGGTGTAAAGTTACTATAGTGTACAGGGTTATCTCCTGACATCTTAGGAAAAACGCATTTAATGCGCCGCCTATGTGTCCCCTAGCTTTATCGGGGACGGCAAGGAAGCTTGTCCCGCCCATTGCCGCCTCACCTCGCTCCGACATGCGTCCAGGCTAACGAGGCATGCGGCGCCATGCTGGCTGCTTGCTGCTGTGGTTGCAGGATCTTCACGAAGATTTGCATGCCACCACGCAGGTGCTTGTAGTTGGTGTAGGAGCCGCATGCTGCCACACAGGTGCTTGTACAGTTGCCGAGTCGGTCATCGTGTAGGATTTGACGCGGGGCGGCGAAACCTTGGCGGGCACGGGACTGGCTGCGGCCCCGCAGACGCTCCCGGCAAGGGGTCTTGCCGGGGTCTTGTGGCCGTCCCCAGCAAGGATCTTACCGGCGGTCTTCAATCATCCCCGACAAGGCTCTTTCTGGGGGTCTTTGTCTTCTAGTCCCTTGACCCTACAAGAATCTACATGCCACTATGTAGGCGTCCCTTGAATCTTGGTCTTGACGTTATCGATAGTGTCAGTGCTCTCGGACCCGGGGGTGGTGGCCTTGCTGGTGTTTGGGCAAGCTGGCCCCGGCAAGGCTCTTGACGGGGTCACGTAGCCCGCCCCAACAAGGGGGTTGCCGGGGGAGGAGTCCACCATGCCCCTCTGTCCTTCATGTCTCTGGCTCGAGAGCCGCCTTGACAACCTTGTGCTTTCCTTCTCGTGCTCAGCCAAGTGTGGATGTAGGCGCGGCTTCAACTGCCCATGCACAAGTAAAGTGGTGCAAAAGGACCCCTACTTTTGTACATCGACAACTGCTAATCCCTTCGACCACCTTCCTCCACTCATGTTGGAAGCAACCGAACTCAGTTTGGTTAATGAATCTCAAAATAAAAATTGAGTAAAACTAGTGATCAGGGAAAGGCTTACCTAGTCGATGGGGTTATACATAGAGAAACCCTCCCGACACTTCAAGCGAAGAAAATCCTCCTTCTCCCCTTTGTAGAGATCAGCTAGGATGGCGGCCAAAGCGGCGGGGTTGTCCCAACCCTGGCGTAGACAGCGTGGGGAATCATCCTGGCCATTATAGTGCCACATAGGAAACCCTCTGGCCTGAAGCGACTGCACGCACCGCGTTATTGAGATCGCCATCACTTCAATTATCGTCAGCTCGAGGTGGGAAAGTAATCTGATCTTGCTTGCAAGTCTTTTGACCTCTGCACTATCTTCCTCCTTGAGGCTGCGGGGAAACCAGTTGAAACGCTTCTTTAAAGCAGCACTAGTGTATTCGGGAAGGCCTTGCTGGATTGGGTCCGGCAGGACAACATCCTCGATATAGAACCACTCCGAGGGCCATTCTTCGGATGCCTTCTTCGGAGTGCCGGATAGATAGCATGTCCCAGCTATGAGCCACACTTCAGCGCCGCCTACCTCGAATATAGATCCCTTCTAGGAGCGAGGAACAAGGTAGAAGAACTTTCGCCATAGCCAGAAATGAGCTTCGCAGCCCAGAAATAGCTCACAAAGAGCGATGAAGCCCTCAATGTGCAGGATAGACCCCGGTGTAAGGTCGTGCAGTTGGAGGCCATAGAACTCCAGAAACCCCCTCAGGAAATGGTGGATAGGAAATCCTACGCCTCTTAGGAGGAAGGAGATAAAGCACACTCGTTCTTCTTTGGGAGGGTTGGGGAAACTTTCTGCCAGGGCTTGACCGTCAATAGAAGTTAATCCAGCCCGGACGGGGACTAGATCCTCGGGAGGGAGATAACACTGTGTCTGAAGTTTTCTCAGATGCGCATGAGATACTGAGCAACTCTCCCAATCACCTGCTTGAGGGCCATGAGGGTGCGAGGAAGAACCGGGAACGCCGGCCATGTTTGAAGATTTTCCGTGGCAGGCTCTAAGGATTTTCCACGTGGAATGGAATGGCATTTGAGATCTCGTCTCTTTAAATAGGCACCTTCCTTATGCAGTCGAGGGGTTAATTGTAAAAATACCCAGACGATTCGCATTCGTCTGACACGTGGAAGCCAAGATGACAACGGCAACGAATCAACATGATATAATATTAATATGGAGATGAACTATCATCTAGTCCAAAGGAGGACTCACCTTGCAAGACCGAAGACATGAAGCCGGATACAACCTCGTCCTTGAAGGCAAGTCCGGGCGCTACTTAGGGAGTCCTGTATTTATGGGTCCTCAGCCGTCTGGGCCATTGATGCTGGGCCGAATTGATGGGCCATGAAGATAGAAGCAGAAGGCCCTCCCCTGTATTCGGTTAGGACTCCTATGTATGTAGTAAGGCAAGAAAGATATCCAGATGTAATGATTACTTCCTTCCCAAGTCACCTTTGTAACCCTAGGCCGCCTCCGGTGTGTATATAAGCCAAGGGGTTTAGTCTGTAGAGACAAAATAATTATATCACATAGGCTTGACTTTTAGGGTTTAGCCATTACGATCTCGATGTAGATCAACTCTTGTAACCCCATATTCATGAAGATCAATCAAGCAGGAAGTAGAGTATTACCTCGATCGAGAGGGCCTGAACCTGGGTAAACATCGTGTCCCCTATCTCCAGATACCATCGATCCTAAGGTGTATAGCTTGGGCACCCCTACACGAGATCTGCCGGTTTTGATACCGACAAGAGGGGTCCTTCCCACACAAACCAGAAACCGTCGTGGATAGGGAGGCTTGATGCATATACAGTACTCTCTAGTCGTTTGTGATCGCATTGCCATCTCAGTCGGTATTCTATGGTGCTACATTTACGATGCACGACCCATCACAAACGGTTCACGATTATATAATGTGTATGATAAGCAGACAATCACACACATTCGCCTTTCCCAAACCGTATGCGATAACTAATTAAGAAGATTAGCTAATCATCGTATGAGTGTCGGACATGATTACGAAACGTCACACCATCGTAATATCATCGTACATGACAAGTATTGCACACACTATTTTGTGGTCCAACGTTCACGATGCATACCACATCAGAAACAGTTCATGGTTGCGAATCGTGTACGACAAGCAAGCTATCCCAAATGTTTAGTTTGCCCGCACCGTTTGTGATATTATCTGACATTGCACACTCGTTGCAAACGGCAACTGTGTGCATGCTTGCACTCGTTTCCTCTCTGTGAACCGTGTCGGATTATGGTGTATATCGCAAACGTTGGTGTTTTACCAACTGTGTGTGCCGTAACGACCTACAGAGCATATTTTCACCGTGATTTAATCGTATTGGAATTTGAATGTATGCTATAGCTTTATTCATATCCATCAGGTTCAAACAACCAATGCATTATTCGATTCATAGGTACATATGTTCCAGAATTACATAAGAACCAAATAAATAATGATGAACCACGGTTGTATAGTTGTATAAAAGGTGAAGTGGAATCCCATATTGTGCCCTCCTCCATGTAGAAGGCACGCACGACTCTAGTCCAACCCCTTGTGATGGCCGACCGCCTATCCTTCACGGTCTTCATGAAAACATCTAGATAATCATCGTGTTCTAGTAGAAATACTTTAACCTTTGCATGCCCACCAATCATGTAGTTTGAGAGGTAATCTTGAGTAAACTGCTTTGGGAACCACTCCAAAGGAAAAATATTCAAACATTATCATCTAACATAACTCATTATGGGCAGTAAAAAGAAGGTTGCAGAGTTCTTACTTATCATCCTGCAGTTCGCTGTTGTCTTGGATAAAGTGTAAACAAATAGTTTAATTTCCATCTTTTAATCCATTTTACTAATAATCTTTATCAGCTTCCTCGCTTGATGATGGTTCATTAATATCTCATTGCCCCATACACAGAAAGGGTCGAAGCGCGGATCTTTACCAATGACATATGTACCTAAAAAGCACCAAGTTAATATTAGAAGCTAAATAGCAATTGCACAATGATGTAGTACAACACTCTTTTATAATATCTTATAACATCCAATATACTCACATATTAGATGAACTAACATCTTATATTATGGGCCGGAACGAGTTTATTATATTTTTACAAATTATCGGCTGATTAACTGCTATTGTATCCATGGGTTAGAGTTAGTTTGACCTAGTTCGGGCTCAAATAGCCCTAAAGTATTTCCAAACAGGAGGGCTAGTTTCAGCTAGTTGCATCTAACACACCCAAAAAAACTATCCCACCCAAGAGGTGCTAATTGGAGCTAGTTCTCCTAGTGCATTTATTGTCAATCTAACCCTATCATCCAAACACCTCTTTGGATGGAGTTAGTTCAGGGTTAGTCATGAGCTAGAAACTAACTCTATCCTCTAGCTAAGTTGAGTATCCAAACAGGGTTGTGTTGTTGTTGTTGTTGCTGCTGCTCTTCTACATATATCTTGACATGATCAGAACATTAAGGTAACACTCTTCCTTGTTCCTGTGTAGCCTAGGATTGCATATTTAGACATTAAGTACAATGCATGTTTCTATGTAGCCTTAGATATATTACATATGGCCCTAGTTAACCCAACGATAAATGGGTCACATATATATTTAGTTAAAAGTCCGATTAACCAATTAGTCCCTTATCTGCCCCCAACCTATATGGTACCAGCTACCGATATCCTGAAGAGTGAGTATATATAAGCCTTGGGATGAAACTAACCTTGATGGAAAACAGCAGGCGTTCCCAAAATTGTCCGGTGTAGGTACATCGAGAGGCATGTTAAGCACATCAGGCTAAACATCAACCAAATATATCGATGGCAGACAAAATAATCTCCAAAACATAGCTTCAGTGTGCATGTTTAAACATGCTAGTAAATCAAAACAAGTGGAAAGGTGTGTTAACTGCAACAGGCATAACATTTAACAACAAGCAAAACATAGTCATTCAAACTGGTATTGTGCTGGTCTAAGTACACTGGTTATTGTTAAATAAAAGTGGAAAGGCGTGTTAACTACAAGATGCAACAACCAAATGTAGTCATTCATAGTGGTATTATTGAAACTAGTATTGATGAAATTGAACTGCACCATTCATACTTGCACATATAGAACATCACATTGTGAATAACTAGAATAAACAAGGCATACTAAAACAACCAAATATATCATTTGAAACTGGACATATGCTAACTACAAACAACCGAACAATCAAAAATCTTTAAGAGAGCAGGCATATGCTTGCTATAACAGGCTTAACAGCAAGCAAATATATGCATTCCTATCGGTATGTTTAAAACTAGATTGATGAAATGTACTGCACAGTAAATCATTGCACATATAGAGCAACACATTGTGAACAACTGAGATAAACCATGCATACTGCAAACAACAAAATATAGCAATTAAAACTGGACATATTCTCACTACACTACAAAAGGGACTCGAGAAAACAAATCGTGGGTTCCCACTGTGAAGAGGCACGGCAAAACAAATCATGGGTTTCCTCACTTGTCACAGATGGGCTCGTTCCCATGGGCGGAACACAGTCCCTGTATGCACTCCCTGTTGTCGCAGATGGGCTCCTTCCCCTTGGAAGAGCATGGGTGTAGGGTGCCCTCCCTGATGTCACTGATGGGCTTTTGACCCTTGGAAGAGCATATGGGCTCTTTCCCCTTGGAAGAGCCAGAGAGGGTGCCCTCCTCGTGGTCGCCGTCGATGAGGTCTGACTTTAGAAGCTGTGGATCCCAAGACAGTGTTGCAGAACATGTCCATTAGAAATGAAAAAAGGGGCTCGATGGCGATGTAGGATGGCAAATTTTTGACAACGAGCCAGAGGAGATCAACGGCGGGGCCATGGATGAGATTGACGTCAGTTGAACCCGAGGGGTTGGGGGTGGGCCACTTAACCTGTGACATAGCCCGCATCAGGCCATCACTATCGATGACCTCGACGTCGTAGCCAGCGTCAGCGATATACCCGCATACTCTAGAGTTAACAAGAACGGAGTAACGCCTTAAGCAAGATAACATGATGTACAGGGATAGATCCAATCAATATGAATATACCCCATATTTTTATCCTTAATGGCAACAATACAAATATGTGTCATGTCCCTTTCTATCATTGGTATTGAGCACCACAAGATTCAACCCATTACATAACACATCTCTCATTGCAAGAAAAATCAATCTGGTTGGCCAAACCAAATCAATAGATCGGAGGGAAATACAAAGCTATAGCAATCGTGCATAAAAGAGTTTAGAGAAGAATCAAATGATATTCCTATATAATTTGATCATAAACCCACAATTCATCGGATCTCAACAAACACACCGCAAAATAAGATTACATCGAATAGATCTCCAAGAAAATCGAGGAGAACATTGTATTAAAGATCAAAGAGAGAGAAGAAGCCATCTGGCTACTAGCTATGGACCCGCTGGTCTGTGGTAAACAACACACATATCATCGAATGGGTAGCAAGGTTGATGTAGAAGCCTCCGTGATTGAATCCCCCTCCGGCGGAGTATCAGAAAAGGCCTCCAAATGGGATCTCTCAAAGTCAGGAAATTGCGGTGGCGGAAAAAGTATTTTGGGTGGCTCTCTAGTCTTCATGGAATATTCGAGAATTTATAGAATAATAATTAGGTTCAGGGGTGCCATGAGGACTCCACAAGCTTGGGGGTGGACCCCCTGAGTTTGTCGTGGCCTCGTGGCTCCTCTGGCCTCCTCTCGAAGCTTCAAGAGTGTCTTGTGCTCTAAGAAAAATCGTCAAGAAGTTTAGTTCCATTTGGACTCCGTTTGGTATTGATTTTCTGTAAATCCAAAAACAAGGAAAAACAGGAACATGCACTAGGCACTAGGTTAATAAATTAGTCCAAAAAATGAATTAAAATTACATAATAATGCATATAAAACATCCAAGATTGATAATATAATAGCATGGAACAATCAAAAATTGTAGATACGTTGGAGACGTATCACTAGCACAGAAATATGAGCCTTCTTCGGATCTGGTCCAACTATTGGCATTCGGACTATAATTGATGCCTGCATGAAAAATATGGTGTATATGTGCCCAAGTATATGGTATATAGGGCAAAGAACATAGCAATTGACGTTGTGTTAGGAGATCATAAGAAGCAATATCCTAGGCTTAGAGACTATGCTCAAACTATCATGGATACAAACCCTGGTAGTAGAGTAATAGTCACTATTGTTACTCCAACACCTTCTGAAAAATTTCCCATCCAGGACCAAGATTCCATGCCATATTCTATTGCATCAATGGAGCAAGGGAGGGGTTTCTCAAGGGGTGCAAACCATTCATTGGTTAGTTTCTGAACCTTGTGCACTACTTACATATTATTTCTCATTTAAATGTATTTAATTTTTTTCAAATGTTCATTCTGTAGGTGTAGATGGATGCTTTATTATGCTCACTACTGGTGCTCAACTCCTTCCTGCCACTGGTAGAGATGGCAACAACAATATATATCCATTGGCATTTGGCATTGTTGGACAAGAGGAGACACCTAGTTGGTGTGGGTCTCTACACCAACTTAAAAATTTCCTAGGGGGAGAAGTGGGACAATTTGGACCATGTACTATAATGTCAGATATACAAAAGGTATGTGTATGCATATTTCATATTGTTTTGCACAAGTGTTTATATTGTCTTGCAATATTTCATTTTGTTATCTTTGTGCTAGCTAGTAGCTTAGACTGTTAAATTGTGTGTACCAGGGCTTACTAAATGTAGTGAATGTTGTGTTTCCAAACTGCAACCAAAAATTCTGCTTTGGACATTTATATGCAAATTCTTAGAATGCTGGGTTTAGGGGGGAGATCTTAAGAAGTGTATGGATAATGCCAGCTATACCTACGATGAACACAAATTTAATATTACAATGAATGATCTTAGAGCTGAAAGTGAGGAAGCTTGGAAGTGGCTTAGTGCAATACCAGAAAAAACATGGGCAAGGCATGCATTTTACATAAACTGCAAGAATGCTTGGTAGTTAATAACTTGTCTGAGGTGTTTAACAAGTACATTCTAGATGTTAGGAGAAAACCTATAAGGACAATGTGTGATGGGATAAAATATTAGAAGATGGTGAGGTGGCACAAGAACAGAGAGAGTAGAAAGACAGCTAGATGGGAGATAACACCTCATTGCAATGAGAAGCTAGAGATTGAGAAGGAGAGGGCTAAATATTGCAAGCCAATACAAGTTGGGGTGAACTTATGGCAAGTTACAAGTGGGCAGCAAACACATGTTGTGAACTTGGAACTTCTGACTTGTGGATGCAGAAAGTAGGACCTTAGTAGCATCCCATGCAAACATGACATCTCTACAATAAACAAGGCTAATAGATTTCCTTAGGATTATGTTGGCAAATTCTTGAAGAAACAATTTTATGTGGCAGCTTATGAACCACTGATCTAATATGTTCTTTGTCAGCATAATTTGTGACACCCCGAGACCGATGCGCCAGGTGTCAGCCAGTTATTCGTTGCCGTTGCCATGTCATCTGCTTGCGTGTTGCATTTTGGCATGTCATCGTGTGCATTGCATCAACATCTTTTCAAAACTTGCATCCGTCCGAGTCCCCTCGTCCTCTCTGTTGTCCGTTCTGAGCCCAGACACACTTGCACGCGCCCGCGGCGCCTCCAAATATTTATTTTATGTGTGGCTAGAAAATGTTCTTGGAATGGGATGAAACTTGGCGTGTGGTCTTATTATTATAGCATAGGTAGACCGCCTGTCAAGTTTCATCGCGTTCGGAATTTATTTGATAGCCCAACGGATATATATATCGGCACTAGTCGCCGGTTAGAACGTCGGACGTTGTCAGTCTCCGAAACACAGTCCTGGGCCCGTCTTCTCTTCTCTTCTCTAAGCTCGAGGCCTCCTACACAGCCTAATAGGCCCATCCTTAACCCCCTCTCGACCGGTGCCGTCTGATCGAGATCGAAGGGCTCCAAACACCCCCAAATCCCCTAAACCTAACCCCTTTTCTATAAATAGACACCTCCACCTGCCAAAAATGACCTAAACCTAGCCTAACCCTAGCCTCCTAGCCTTCTCCCTCGGATCCGGCGCCTCCACCTCCCTCCTCCACTTGGCTCCGCCGCCAGCCGCCACTCTCGGCCTCTCCCGGTTCGCCACCTGGCCCTGGCTCCCCTGCCCCGCCGCCAGCCCGCAAGGCACGGGCCAGGCCCACTCCGCCGCCCGATCAGGCCAGAGCGCCGTGCCCGCAGGCCCGAGCACCGTGCCCCGCTGGCTCCCGCGCGCTCCGCACCAGCGCTCCGCTCGCCTCCTCGCAACCCCGCCGCCGGTGCCCCGAGCCCCGCCGGCGACGACCTCCGCCTCGCCGACCTTTGAGCTCACCGCCACCTCACGTCGTCCCCGCCGCCATCCACGCTCGCCTCCGCATCGCAAGCTGCCATCGACCGCGGTGCCGAGCCTGAGCCCGCTGCCGGCCTCTTCCTTCGACGCTCGCCGGAGTTGCCTCCTCCGGCCGCGTCCTCATAGGACCGGCCAGATCCGGACGCCCCGGGTCCCCTCTTGCCAGATCAGGCCCCGCCGCCGTCCTTCCCCGTCGGATCCGCTCCGACCTGACCTCCTCGGCCTTCCTCCGGCTGGACAGCCGTTGCCGTCGTTGCCGGACGTGTCCGGGAGGAGCCCGGACATGTCCGACCCCTTCTTGTTGCCAGGTGGGCCCGTACCCATGCACCGACGAACATGTCCGATTAGTCTGGACAATGTCCGCCCGTCCCCTAGGTCCTTTTTCTTCTAAGTCCCTGGCCCATTTGTAAATTTATATGCATCTTTGTCTGCCTGTAATTTTTTGTGTGTATGTCCAAATTGTGCATGTAATATGTCAAAATGATCGTGGTGATATGCTCTTCATTTTGTTCCATTGTGCCATGCTTGTTTGAGTTCATCTTGATGGCCTAATCATCGTTGCAAGAGTGCTACTTGTTTAAAACTAATGTTACCTGTATTTTTTTTGCATACTTGTGATGCTTGTAACTTTGTGCATGTTCATCCAAATGGAGCATATGACATGTCAAAATGTTCATTGTGAAGTGCTCTACATGATGGTTGCTGTAGCATTCATGTTAGGTGCCATCTTGCCATGTTATTCTCTGTTGAAAAGTGCATGTGGCTGTTAAGTGCTAAAACTTGTTATGAGATGCTGATTTCACTTGCTCATTGCTATTGGTGTGGTTGTCTTCATGCCACATGTCAATATATTTTAGAAGCACAATCATATGATGTTTTCTGTGGTGCAATCCACTTTCCATGATATGCCTTGAGGTGACTTAAACAAGCCTGTAAACATGCCATGTGGTTGTTGCTATTTTATACTTAGTGAAAAAATTGCTAAGTCTGGAATCTGTTAAACCTGATGCTATGTTTGCTTGATGCCTTGTCAAATCCATGCTTGTTTTGGAGTGGCCAATGATCATGTCTTGTTGTCCATGTTATGCTCTATCCATCCATGCCTTAGTTTGCATATGTGACTGTCGGGGGAAACTGTCCGCCACGAACACCTATGGGACCGGAGCCCCTTGTCTGTGCGGTACGAGGGCGGAGGGAGCACAAAGAGCAGATCGAAGCAAACACGCGGGCAGTTTTACCCAGGTTCGGGCCGCACGGATGCGTAAAACCCTACTCCTGCTTGGTTGTATATTGAGTTGAGTGCTCGGGAGCTTGAAGAAGCAGCTACACCGTGCGTGAGAGTGATCAAAGTTCCGAACCCCCTCCACGTTGTGCATGGGCCTCCTTTTATAGTGCAAGGGGTCACCGACAGGTGTCAACGTAGGAGAAAGGGGTAAAAAAGTAAAAGAGGTGGTAGTTGTAACAGTGCGGGAACAGTGGAGCTACAGTACAGAACAGTGGTCTATACCTACTTTAACAGTGGGGGACAAGGGCATTTAATGCCCGTCGCCGTCGACCCCAAAAGCTCCCGCCTTAGCGTCTCCGTCCGCCACGGCGACGGATTTATCGCCGTGGAGTGCCACCGTGTACCCCAGGCTGCACAGCCATCCGCCACGCGTCCCTGGATAGGCCCCAGGGCGACGCGTGGGCCGCTGAGCTGGAGCGCGGGCACACAGCGCAGCCTTCCCGGCAAGTACCTTGCCGGGGCCTTGATCTTGCCGGGCCCGGAAACTTGCCGCTCCCCGGGCCCCTTGCCGGGGCGCGCATAGCGCCGAGGCGTTATCTTCCGATCTCCCTGGCAAGCCCCTCTTGCCAGGGTCTTGTGTTAGTGGAGCAATCTTGAGCCTGGCACGGCCTTCCCGGCAAGCTCCTCTTGCCGGGGTCTTGATCTTATGACTTGTATACTTTGTTTTTGAATGGTTAAATAAGGAGCAGGAAGGTCTCCGGCGAGCCCGCAGTAAACCTTGCCGCGGGAAGCTGCGACTGCCCGTGCACAAGTCGGGGTACTGAGGTACCCCTACCTTAGTGCACCGACAGGAGCCCCCGGGCCTGGGCCACACACGGTGCCGAGCGCTGTTGGGCCAGGCCCAAAACAGTGCAGGGCACCCGCGGCCCGCGGCGCGCCGAATCCACTTCCATATCCGCCGCACCCCACGGTAACGGCACGCGTCGATTGCGGCGCCGTGGGATGGGACGTGCCCACGATCTCTTAATGGAAAGGGCGAAACGCCCCCCACTCCCCCATAAAAGCAGAGGTAGCGGGCGCGGTTCCCCTCCTTGTGCTCTCATTACGTCGTCTTCCACCTGCAAAAGATTCCTTCTTGCGCTTCGCCTCCACACCTCCGCCGCCGCCGAGCTCTTCGTCCCCTTCCTCCCGCCGCGTCCGCCATGGCCCCAAAGACCGACAAGGCGAAGGCGGAGAAATCCAAGAAGGAGAAATCCGAGCAAGCGGCCAAGCTCATCGCTTACCGGAAGCGGCACGTCGTCTTCCCGCCGAAGCTCGGCGTGCAGGAACTCTGGAACAAGTATTACTTGTTCTGGTCCAAGGGAACCGATGCGCATCCCCGCACGCGAGCATACCCGGCCGTCGCCAAGGACAACTATCCCGGCGGGTATCACTTCTTTGCTGCCTTTTTCCATTGTGGTCTCTGTCCTCCTTTTTCGAACTTCTTCTGTGATATCATGAATACATATGGCTTCCATCTGCTTGACTTCACCCCCAACGCCATTCTCACCATGGCTGTTTTCGCACATATGTGCGAAAACTTCATAGGAGTCCACCCCAATGTAGCCCTCTTTAGACACTTCTTCACTCCTAGAGCCGAGGCCGATGCCCCCCTCTCCAGAGGAATTTCTTGGATCTTTCGCCTGAATAAGAAAGGGACGTACTTGCCGGGGGAGCTCCGCGGCAAGTGGGAGGAATGGCGAGCGGAGTGGTGCTGGATTGTAGAAGACCAGCCGCAAGCCTTCACTGCGCCGCGCACGACGCCCATCGTGCGCGGCAGGGATTGGAGTGATCTAGACTCCGACGACGTCAAGCTCGACATCGCCCTCGTCCGGATTCTCCGTCTTCGGATGGCCAGGCTGTCAGTTGCCGAGGTGGGCGCAGATTTCCTCCGCCGGCGCATCGCCCCTCTCCAAGACCGGAAGAGGCCGGCCTGGGAGTACGGCGGCCCGGCAGACATCATGAGGCTGCGCCCCGGGCTCAATTTCAACTTCACCACTCTGGAGCTGCGCGGAATGGTACGGGAACTCTTCAAGTACGACCCGACGCACCCTAAGTGGTTCAGGACTCCCCGGGAAGTGGTGCCGCTCTGCAACAACGCCGCGAGGGACCGGATCCTTGCCATGATGCCCATGTGCGACTCGCATGGCTTGGACCGCTCGTGGATCGCCCCGAAGCCCATCGACGTCCTCAACTTCTACGACAACCTCGCCGAGGTGGCGAGGAACAAGGAGGACCTCAAGCTGCACACGCGGGACACCACCGACCAAGAAATCGCCTATATAGCTTCTCGGGCTGAGGAGGCCGCCGCAGCCGCGGCGGCAGGAGTCTTCGGGTTCTCGCCGGAGGAGGCGGAGGCCGAGGAGGCGTCCACCCAGGCGGAGGAGGCGGAGATCCGCCGGTTGCTGAACCTTCCACCTGACGCGCTCGCCGGGGTCCCCTCGTTGAGGCACTCCGGGATCCATGGGATCGCGACGGAGGCTGCGGCAATGGAGGGCACCGCCGGAGGGAGCAGAGGCGCCGCGAGGGGCGGAGGCGCCAAGGGAAAGAGGGCCGCAGCGCTGGACGCTGGGCCCAGCGAGCCGGCCGGGGCAGAGGAGGAGGAGGAGGAGGAGGCCGAAGACTCCGGCGGATCCACGGAGTTATACGCCGACGACCTCTCCTCGTCGGAGAGCTCCCCGCCCCCGGCAAGCCCGAAGCAGTCCCCGGCAAAGCGCCTCCGCAAGGCAGCAACAGGGGAGAGGGCGCAGGCGCCCCGGCAACAGCCACCTCGGCGGGCGGCTCCCCGGGGGAGTCAAGCCGCGCCAAGGCCGTCCGGCGCACCAGCCGCAGCGGAGGCGGCCCGCGCGCGGACCACGACGGAGGCGCCCCGCAGGCCGGCCGCGAGCCGGCAGGGGTCTTCTCGGAGCGGAGCAACGGCTCCGCCCGCCCCTCGGGCGCCGGTAGCCACAGGGGCTGGGTCTTCGCAGCCCCCAGCCCCGGTGAACACCAAGCGCGCGAGGGAGTCTTCATCTTCCGCTCCTCGCGCCGACGCGCCCACGGTGGAGTATGACTTCTCCGCCCTGAGCGAGGACGACGAGGAGGACCAAGAGTAAGGATTCGGGACCTCATATCTTCTTGATTTCTGTCTTGATTTTTCCGCTGACGCTGACTCTGTCTTCTGTTCTGATTTCAGGACCCTGGCCCATCGCGCAGCGAAGAAGGCCAAGGCGCCCGAGGCCGAGGTCGCGGAGGACTCGGCAGCGGCAGCAACAGAGGGCGTGTCGGAGCCGAGCCTGCCGGACCCGAGTGCTGCTCCGAGGAGCAGCCCCCAGCGTAGCCCGCAGCGCAGCCCCCAGCGTAAGTCTGGGTTTCCTTTTTTTTCGCTTTGGGGAACGCCTGAGGCTTTGATTTTGTCTTCGCGCCTTGACTTTTCTTGTCTTGCTTTGTGTAGAGGAGGAGCCGCAGCGGGAAGAGCGCCCGGAGACCACCGCTGAGGAGCCGCAGGCCCCGCCATCCCCGCCAAGGCAGAACTCTCCGGCAAGGGAGAGTGCTCCGCCCAGGGTGGGCACTCCGCCGAGGCAGAGTACCCCGCCTGGGGCGAGCAGCCCGGCGAGGGCGGCCACCCCGCCAAGGCCAAGCTCCCCGGCGAGGGCGACTACTCCGACGAGGCCGAGCTCCCCGGCGAGGGAGCCCGCCGCTGAGGACGTCCGCCAAGGTAAGCTTTGTGACTTGTCTTCTTGGTTTGCCTCTTCTTTCTTTTTTGGATATTTGCTTGAGTCTTGAATTTCTTTCTCTTCTTCTTCTTAGATCTTCCTCCTCCTGCGCCCATGGAGACGGAGGTGATTATCCTCGAGGAGGAGGACGCGCAGGGCGGCGGCGGCGACGCTCCAGTCGTCGAGGAGGTAACCGAGGCCGCCGAGCCGGCCGCGCAAGAGACTGCTCCGGCTGCAGACGCAGCGGCCGGGGAGGGGGACGGTGGCCGCACCGCCGACCCGGAGGCGGCGGGAGCATCGGATGCTGCACCGGCCACCGGTCCCTCCGCCGGCGAGGAGCAGAGGTTCTATCTCGAGGCCCCCAATGGCGTCTTCATCCAGATGCCGTGGGGGTCTTCGTCGCGAGCTCCTGCGGAGGGCGAGGCGTTCGACGGAGAGGTCCTCGCCTCCGCAGGCCTGAAGATCGTCCAAGCGCCCGGTGGAGGTGAGGGGCCCGAGGAGGAGCGGTTGCTCCATCAGCTCCTGACCCTTTACCGGGCCAGGCAAGCAAAGCTCGCTTCCCGGGAGGCTCTTGCCGCCAAGGCCGCGGCAGAGATGGAGAAGCGTGCGGCGGAGCTCAGCGCCGCCAATCAGGCTGCCCTCCGCCAGGTGGCGGAGGAGCGTGAGCGTCTCGCCGGCGAGTACCAAGAGTGGGTGCTCGAGAAGGCTGAAGCCGATGAACAGCAGCGTCTCGCCGGGGTGGAGATGTCCCGGCGAGAGGGAGAGCTCGCGCAGCGGAAGGTCGAGCTGGATTCTCATGAAGAAGACCTTGCCGCTCGCGAGGCTGCCCTTGGCGGGGAGCTGAAGGACGCGAAAGCCGCCGCGGTTGCCGCGGAGGACGCCAAGAGAGAGCTCGCCGCCAAGGTCGAACAACTGGAGAAGGCGATGAAGGTGAGCGCCGAGAAGGTTGCCGCGCTCATCTTGGAGCGCGAGAAGGATGCTCACACAAACTCAGAGCTCCAGGTGAGTTTATCCAAGAGGGGTGACGAGCTGAAGGCCGCCAAGGACTCCATTGAGGACTTGGAGCTGAAGGTCACCACCCTGAAGGAATCGCTCGATGCTGCCCGGGCCCAGGAGACCAAGTTGAAGGATGAGCTCCGCAAGGAGCGAACCTTGGTGGAGAGCGTCAACAAGGCATCCGAGCTCTTCCGGCAGACTATTGAGGTGTGGACCGAAGAGCTGGTTTCTTCTGCGTCCAATATTGACCAGGAGTTGCTGGCGTTGAAGGTCGAACATCTTATCTATTCGCCGGACCCGGATCTCCCGCACAGCGCCAAGCTCAGCCTCTTCTTCAGAGGCGTCGCTCCGGCTCTTGCAGGTCTCCGGAACCGCATCCCCGCGCAGCTGGCCGAGGAGTCGTGCCGGCTCTGCGCGGGAACTCTGGAGCGGGTGTTGACGAAGATCGTGTACCGCAACCCGGGAATCAACCTCACGAACGTTCTTCGCACCCTGCCTGCAGATGCAGATACGGAGGCCCTGAAGGAGCAGGTCGGCCACATCATCGCCAAGGTGGCAAAGCTTGGCAGGAAGGAAGGCGACCGCGTAGACTAGGGCTCCATTTATCTTTATCTTTTTGTTGCTGCACATTACGTTATGAACTCATTAGTCCACTGCGACAAGTTATCCTTGTAAGATATTTGCTTTACTTCGATCAATCAGTGCAATGTTATCTTCCTTGTTCCAATCTTTGACTTTGTATGTTTTTCACCCTACGCTCCCGGGGAGCTCGCCGGCAAGGGGCCCTTGCCGCGAGCGCTGAGTGCTGGACTCTGAGCAGCCTGCTGGCCAAGGTCCTCGCCGGCAAGCAACCTTGCCGCAGCTGGTCGCAACGCACTTAGTTTGCTGAGCGTACTCGGAAACGAGGCAAGGGCGCGACACTTGTCGCAGCTCACTTAAATCGTTGAGTGAACTCGAAAACAAGATAAGGGTGCGGCAAGCTACGGGTAGGTTCCTCCGCGCACAGGTTTTCCATACAAAGTGTGATCGTTCAAGGAAGACAACCAAAATTTAAAATTTGAACTGGTCAAATTCTAACAACTTATCTTTCATATGTTGTTTGCTTATGTTGCTTGTTCTCCGGTAAGGCTTTTCTTTCTTGAACAGCACTTGGCTCCTCCTCCAACTCCTTCCCCCCCGGCAAACTTGTGCGCGAGGAACGTTCCTTCTGTGTAAGAGGAAAGAAAAGGGAGAGGAAAGCAAGTATCTGGCCTTTTGGTGTAATAGTGCTTACCGTATATCTGAGTGTTGCATCAAATGCCAAACAGAACATGCAAACAGCAAAGAGAAGCATGCGAAAGGCAATCGATGCGAAAAACACGAAAACTTTACTGATGCACGGGGTCTGCGCCCGGCTTTGTACAAAGGGTTACATGCAACAGCGGCAAGGCTTGTACAAAAGGTGGTTGCCGGAGCGGATCACGGCAACCGCGCCTTAGGGGTGAAACTTGCGAAGATGCTCTATGTTCCAGGAGTTGCTCACCGGTAAGCCTTCTTCGGTCTCGAGGCGGACAGCGCCGGGCCTCGTAACTTGTCTCACCCGATAAGGGCCTTCCCACTTCGGCGTCAACTTGTTGGAATTCTTGGCGGACTGAACACGCCGAAGAACAAGGTCGCCTTCCTCGAGACTCCTGGCCTTGACTTTGCGGCTATGGTAGCGGCGCAAAGCTTGCTGGTATCGAGCAGCTCGTACAGCAGCCTGGAGACGTCCCTCCTCAAGGAGCAATGCGTCATCTTGTCGCAGTTGCTCTTGCTCGAGCTCATCATAAGCGAGTACTCGAGGAGATCCGTATACGAGTTCCGTGGGGAGAACTGCCTCTGCTCCATAGACTAGAGCAAAAGGTGTCTGTCCGGTGGCTCGACTTGGTGTCGTCCTGATTGACCAAAGAGCCGCCGGGAGCTCCTCTATCCAATTCTTTCCGCACTTGCGCAGCCTGTCAAAGGTCCTTGTCTTGAGTCCGCGCAGCACTTCAGCATTCGCCCTCTCCGCTTGGCCGTTGCTCCTCGGGTGAGCAACAGAAGCGAAACAGACCTTGGCGCCAAGGTCTTGGACGTACTGCATGAAGGTGCGACTAGTGAATTGCGTACCGTTGTCGGTGATGATCCTGTTAGGGATCCCGAAACGGCAAACAATCGACCTGAAGAACCTGACTGCTGACTGTGCTGTCACCTTTCTCACTGGCTCCACTTCTGGCCACTTTGTGAACTTGTCGATTGCAACGTACAAGTACTCAAAGCCCCCGACAGCTCGAGGGAAAGGGCCGAGGATGTCGAGCCCCCAGACCGAGAAGGGCCATGATAAAGGGATTGTTTGGAGAGCTTGAGCTGGCTGATGAATTTGCTTTGCATGGAACTGGCACGCTTCACACTTGGTTACTAGTGCAGTTGCATCTTGGAGGGCTTCTTGCCAAAAGAACCCTTGCCGGAAAGCCTTCCCGGCAAGCGCCCTTGCGCCAATGTGGTGGCCGCATATGCCTCCGTGTATTTCCGCCAACAGCCTCTGTCCATCTTCTCTGGAGATGCACTTCAACCTGACACCGTTGAGTCTCCTTCTGTACAGCTCGTTATCCACGAACTGATACATACTTGACTGCCTGGTTATCTTCTCTATCTCTTGAGGGTCGTCGGGAAGTTCTCCAGTTTGCAGGAAACGGACGATCTGCTGCGCCCATGCCGGAGCCCGAGGCTCGACGGCAAGGACTAAAGGCTCGAGGGCCGCTGCGGGAACCTCAGCTTCTACGGCAAAGACCTCTGGTTCTGCCGGAGCTGACGGTCCCCCGGCAAGCTCGCCGGGGCGAGGCTTGTCGGGAACACTTGCTTCAACTGCACAAGCCCGAGGGCTTGCAGGAGCAAACTGTTCCTCAGCGTTGTTGTTGATCTTGGGAACTTTAGCGGCGGTCTCAGGAAGATCCGCCGGCAAGTAGTCGCCAGAGACCAACTTTCTCTTCTTGGACTGCCCAATTGATGGTGTAACGGATGGCTGAGTCAGCTTGAGTAAGAAGGTCCCTGGTTCCACAGGTAACTTCATCGCGGCGCACTTTGAAAGGCCATCTGCAATTTCATTTTGAGCTCTCGGGACGTGCTCCATCTGCAGACCTTCAAAGTGCTCTTCAAGCTTTCTCACTTCATCGACATATGCTTCCATCAAAGGGCTCTGATAGCTCTTGTTAACTTGTCGGACCACCAACTGAGAATCTCCCCGCACAATCAGCTTTCTGATCCCAAGTTCGGCCGCAATCCTGAGGCCGGCAAGCAAGCCTTCATATTCTGCGGTGTTGTTTGTCGCTTGCTCCCTGGGAAAGTGCATCTGGATAACATATTTGAGGTGCTCTCCGGTGGGCGCGATGAGTACCACGCCGGCACCGGCGCCTTGCAGCGAGAAGGCACCGTCAAAATACATTAACCATTCACTTGTCGCCTCTTGCACGGGTGCGCTTGTTTCTTGAATTTCTTCATCTGGCGTTGGGGTCCATTCGGCAATGAATTCTGCCAAAGCTCGGCTCTGTATGGTTGAAGTACTTTCAAACTTGAGTCCAAAGCTTGACAGCTCCAGTGCCCACTCGACGATCCTGCCTGTTGCCTCTGGATTGTGCAATATCCTCTTCAACGGAAAGCGAGTGACCACTGTTATCTCATGGGCTTGGAAGTAGTGGCGCAGCTTCCTCGAGGCCATGAGGAGGCCGAAAAGCAATTTTTGCACACCAGAGTATCTTGATCTAGCCCCCTGGAGAAGGGAACTTACAAAGTACACTGGGCGCTGCACCATCTTCTTTCGCACCTCTCCTTGTTCCTGCGCAGAGTCTTCCTTGTCGGGGCCAAAGCTTGTCGGGACAGCCCCCTGCTTGTCGCTAGATTCGCTTGCCGGTGATGCTGACTCCTCGTCGGACTCCCTCTCCGCTACCAACGCAGCACTAACCACCTGGTTGGTTGCCGCTAAGTATAGCAACAACTTTTCCTGTGGTCTAGGTGCGACAAGTATAGGAGTGGAAGACAGGTACCGTTTCAAATCCTGCAACGCCGCCTCCGCTTCCGGAGTCCACTTCATGGGACCTACCTTCTTCAAGATTTTGAAGAAAGGTAGGGCGCGTTCTGCGGACTTTGAAATGAACCTACTGAGGGCAGCAACACAACCTGCAAGCCTTCTGACATCCTTGACGCGCTTCGGGGCTTCTATCTGCTCAATGGCTTTGATCTTGTCGGGGTTGGCTTCAATCCCCCTCTGTGATACAAAGAACCCGAGAAGCTTGCCGGAGGGAACTCCAAAGACGCACTTCTCGGGGTTCAACTTAAGCTGTATCCTGCGCAGGTTCTGAAACGTTTCTTCCAAGTCTTGAATCAGGGTTTCCTTGCTTTTGCTCTTCACCACGATGTCATCCATGTAAGCTTCTACATTTCTGTGGATCTGTGGCTCAAAAGCAGTGTACACTACCCTTGCAAAGGTTGAGCCTGCATTCTTCAGTCCAAATGGCATGCGGATAAAGCAATAAGTGCCACATGGAGTGATAAATGCAGTCTTCTCTTCATCCTCCTTGGCCATGAAAATCTGATGATAGCCTGAGTATGCATCAAGAAAACAGAGTAGCTCACATCCGGCAGTGGAGTCAACGATCTGGTCAATGCGCGGCAAAGGGAAGGGATCCTTGGGACATGCTTTATTCACATCGGTGAAGTCTATACACAGTCTCCACTTCCCGTTGGCCTTGCGCACGACGACTGGGTTTGCCAGCCACGTCGGATGGATCACACCTCTAACTAGGCCAGCTGCTTCTAGCTTCTTGATTTCCTCGTTGATGAACTCTTGGCGCTCCACGGCTTGCTTCCTCACTTTCTGCTTGATGGGCCGCGCATGAGGACAGACAGCAAGCTTGTGCTCAATCACCTTCCTGGGAACACCGGGGATGTCAGATGGTTGCCAAGCAAACACATCGACATTCGCCCGCAGGAAGGCGACGAGCGCGCTTTCCTATTTGCTGTCAAGGGTGGCACTGATGGTGAAGGTACCACCAGTGCCATCCTCCTTTGCGGACACTTTCTTGGTTGCCGGAGGAGCAGCCATTCCTCTCTTGCTCTTGCCGGTGGAGCTCGATGGAACGTCCTCGACGGCAGCGCAGCACTCCGAAGAGGTGCGGTTGCCGGAGTGGGTCCCAGAGCACTTGCCGGACTTGGTCTTCGTCTTCTTCCCCCCGGGAGCTTCAGCGGCAAGAGTATCCTTCTCGGCCGCAGCTGCCGCGTCCCGGTAAATCTTGTCGGCGCAAATAAGCGCATCCTTCTTGTCGCTGTGGACAGTGATGACGCTTATTGGCCCCGGCATCTTCAGCACGTTGTAGGCATAGTGGGAAGCTGCCATGAACTTGGCGAGGGCGGGACGGCCGAGTATTCCATTGTAGGGCAATGGAATATCGGCGACGTCGAAGGTGATGCGCTCAGTCCTGAAGTTGAGCTCCCCGCCAAAGGTCACCGGCAGGGTGATCTTTCCCTTGGGCTTGCTCCTTCCCGGGTTGATTCCTTGGAATGAACCGGTCTCTTCGAGCTCGCCATCTTGAATTTGGAGCTTCTTGATCACAGCAGAGGAGATCAAGTTCAGCCCGGCCCCGCCGTCAACCAACATTTTGGTGACCTTGAGGTTGCGGATGGTGGGAGAGACCAGCATCGGCAAACACCCGACCGCGGTGGTGCGGTCAGGGTGATCCTCAAGATCAAAAACGATGGGCGTGCTGGACCATTTGAGGAGCCTGCGCGACTCCACGGGCGGCTCCGCTGCATTCACCTCACGCACCCACTGTTTTAGCTGGCGGTGGGAGGTGTGCAGGGAGGCGCCACCGTCGACGCACAGGACCTCCGTGGCCTTCTGGAACTCCTGCTCGCTGTTCTCGTCGTCCTCCATGTCTTCATCGTCGTCTTCGTCGTTGTCGCGGCCCCGGGGAGGTCGATCCCCTTGCCGCTGCTTAGCCTTGCCGCGGCGTCCTCCCCGGCCGTTGAACAGCCGCTTCTTGCTGGGCTCTTCCCCGCCACCTTGGGCCTTCTCCTTGTCGCGCCTCTCGTACTCAGCTTTTTGCTGCTCGACGAGGTACTCGACGCGCTTGCAGTTGGAGAGATCGTGACCCTTGGTGCGGTGAATCTTACAGTATTGCTTGTCGGAGCTACCCGGCTTGTCGGCCGCCGCCGCAGGGGCAGGCTCCTTGCCGGAGCCGCCAGCCTGCGCTTGCTTGGCGGGGGCCTCCTTGCCGGACTTCTCGACGGCAAGCACTTCCTTCTTGCCCTTCTTTCTGTTGTTCCGCCGCCGGCTCTTCTTTGCCGGGGCGGCGTCGTCGCTGTCGCTTCCCCCTGCGCCAGCATCCTCCCCGGGGAGTTTCCTCCCCTCTTCCGCGCGTGCGCACTTGTCAGCAAGAGCGTAGAGCTCGCTGACGTCCCTAATCTTGGTCATCGCCATTTCCTCACGCATGCGGCGGTTACGCACGTTCTGATGGAACGCGCTGATAACCGCGGCAGGGTGAACGTCAGGGATGTTGTGCTGCACCCGGCTGAAGCGTTGGATATATTTGCGCAGGGGTTCGCCTTCCTTCTGGGCCAAGATGTGGAGATCGCTCTTCTGGCCATGGGGTTTGTGGCCGCCGGTGAAGGCGCCAACAAACTGATGGCAGAGGTCGGCCCAAGAAGAGATAGAGCCTTCCAGCAAGTGCATGAGCCACGAACGGACGTTCGGCTTCAGCACGAGCGGGAAGTAGTTGGCTAGGATCTTTTCGTCGCGCCCCCCGGCAGCTTGCACTGCGATAGTGTAGACGCTGAGAAACTCCGAGGGGTGCGTCTTGCCGTCGTACTTCTCCGGTACGTCGGGCTTAAAGTTCTTCATGCTGGGCCACTGGACGCGCCGCAGCTCGCGGGTGAACGCAGGGCAGCCTGCCGCGTACGGCAAGTCGCCTGGTTCACCGGGCGCGTGCGCGTCGACAGTGTTCCCAGCTCTCTTGTCAGATTGTCGCCGAGCTTCTCGGCGGCGCTCGATCGTGGTTCGAGCGTCTTCATCTCGCCGGTCGTCGAGGACCTGGCGCTGGTCCCGACGGGCCCGCGGGTCCGACGAGGCTGTGGAGCCGTCGTCGGGGTTGTTCCGGCGTGGCGGCGTCTTCTGTTTCTGCGGCGGGGAGTGCACGCTTGTCGCACCCCCGGCAGTCTTGTCGCCGATAGCCTTCGTCTTCTCAGGTTGCCGCGGCCGTGAGGCCGACGGCTGCTGCGGAGAGTCGTTGTTGGCGAAGTCTATCAGGCTCCGGATAGTAGCCCTCCATTCTTCGGCCTTGTCGGCCGCCGGAGGAAAATCGAGGAGCAGCTGCGCCCTTGCGAGCGCTTCCGCTGGAGTAGAGGGGAACGCGGGTGAGCGGTGCGAGGAGCGGGACACGCTCGGACTTCTAACAACGTTAGAAGGAGCGGGATCCCGCGCCGGCGCCTTCGCTTTGCTTGTGCCCGGACGGGGGTCCGGGGCGTCCCGCGAACCTCCAGTTTGGCCTTGCCCCAGCAAGCGGATACCACCTCCCGTGGTATGGCGCTGCGGGGTCGTCGTGTGCTGTGATGGACGCGGCGCGTCCACGGAGACCGAGGTCCGGTCGTCCGTCCTGTTCTTGGATCTGGTGGCACCGTGAGTGTCCTCGCCGGCAACCACCCTTCCGACGGCGTCTCCCCCGCCCACCGTTGGCTCTGGTGGCGGCGGGTGAGACGCAGACGGGCCTCCGACCTCCGAAGGCTTCTTCTTCGGGGCCATGGAGTTGTCGCTGACGAAGTTGCTGACGAAGCTGGAGAGGTTGATGAAGAATGCGCCCGCGCGAACGCCGGATCAGGTTCGCACAACCTCGACGCCCCCTACCTGGCGCGCCAAAGATGTCGGGGGAAACTGTCCGCCATGAACACCTATGGGACCGGAGCCCCTTGTCTGTGCGGTACGAGGGCGGAGGGAGCACAAAGAGCAGATCGAAGCAAACACGCGGGCAGTTTTACCCAGGTTCGGGCCGCACGGATGCGTAAAACCCTACTCCTGCTTAGTTGTATATTGAGTTGAGTGCTCGGGAGCTTGAAGAAGCAGCTACACCGTGCGTGAGAGTGATCAAAGTTCCGAACCCCCTCCACGTTGTGCATGGGCCTCCTTTTATAGTGCAAGGGGTCACCGACAGGTGTCAACGTAGGAGAAAGGGGTAAAAAAGTAAAATAGGTGGTAGTTGTAACAGTGCGGGAACAGTGGAGCTACAGTACAGAACAGTGGTCTATACCTACTTTAACAGTGGGGGACAAGGGCATTTAATGCCCGTCGCCGTCGACCCCAAAAGCTCCCGCCTTAGCGTCTCCGTCCGCCACGGCGACGGATTTATCGCCGTGGAGTGCCACCGTGTACCCCAGGCTGCACAGCCATCCGCCACGCGTCCCTGGATAGGCCCCAGGGCGACGCGTGGGCCGATGAGCTGGAGCGCGGGCACACAGCGCAGCCTTCCCGGCAAGTACCTTGCCGGGGCCTTGATCTTGCCAGGCCCGGAAACTTGCCGCTCCCCGGGCCCCTTGCCGGGGCGCGCATAGCGCCGAGGCGTTATCTTCCGATCTCCCTGGCAAGCCCCTCTTGCCAGGGTCTTGTGTTAGTGGAGCAATCTTGAGCCTGGCACGGCCTTCCCGGCAAGCTCCTCTTGCCGGGGTCTTGATCTTATGACTTGTATACTTTGTTTTTGAATGGTTAAATAAGGAGCAGGAAGGTCTCCGGCGAGCCCGCAGTAAACCTTGCCGCGGGAAGCTGCGACTGCCCGTGCACAAGTCGGGGTACTGAGGTACCCCTACCTTAGTGCACCGACAGTGACCTGTTGTAGCTTATTTATTTCTTGCTCTCAAGTTGCTATAAATTTTATCTGTCAGCCTTTTATCAGCATGATCAATTTGGTGAAGCTTGTTGTTATTGATCTATGCCTCCTATGGAGTTGCCCCAATGGAGTTGTTTGATGTATGCTATGTCTACTACATGTCCATGATCTATGCCTCCTATGGAGTTGCCCCAATGGAGTTGTTTGATGTATGCTATGTCTACTACATGTCCATGATCTTTATATGCTTAGTAGAGTTGATATGATTGTTGTTTTGTGCCTCCGAAGGCAGCATCGTGATGATGTTTTTGCCTTCCCAGATTTTGACTAAGTCTGGATAAATTTATTACAACTTGCCATGCTTGGTTAATTGTGTTCCAACAAGCTTTTGTGTTTGTTCTAAGTTCATGCTTGTTAATTATCATGTCTATTTCACAACCATGCTTTTTGTTATCATGTTTGGGTGTTGTAGCATATATATATATATATATATATATATATATATATATATATATATATATATATATATATATATATATATATATATATATATATATATATATATATATATATATATATATATATATATATATATATATATATATACCTTGCTCCAAAGTTGCTATGTGGCTGATTGTGGACAGTTGTTGTTATATCTTGTTCATGTGTATGTGTTGAACCGTTGCTCCGTTTTGAGTGTTGCCTATATGAAACTTGTGTGATTCTGCATGTAGAAGCATAATATCATGTTGTTTACCTATTTGGAGTGTGTTTGCTTGATGTTTGGGTGCATCTTACACCGATGCCATGTTTGTCTTGTTTTGCTCATATCTTCTAGGCCGTAGCTCCGAATTAAACAAACTTGATATGAAACTTGACTAGATTTACGTGTAGATCCTCATGGTGCATGTTAACTTGCTGTTTAACAACTTTAATTTAAGGTTTGTTCAGATCTGGTCCAATTTGAAAATGTGAATATGAGGACTTACCGGATTTGTTATATGTAGTTTCCGACCTCATTTAAGCTTGTTGGTTTGTGTTGTTCTTGTGTGCTTCATCCCTTGCCATGAATTGCATCATATAGACTTGTCTTGCATCATACTTGGTTGAGCATCTTGTCATGTTCTTGAGTGGTGCATTTACCGTGTTGTGTGCTTCTTCTCGCTAGTTCATATTCCGTTGCGTTCGTGAGGATTCGTTCGACTTCATGTGCTTCGTCTTCAAGGCTTCTTCTTCATCTTCTTCATGGTCTCATTCTTCTTCCTAGCAGGATCTCAGGCAAGATGACCATCACCTTGGATACCTTTACTATCATTGCCATGCTTTGTTGTCTCAATGCTATCGTTACATGTCGCGCCACCCATCATTTATTGTCAGCCCCTCTCCATGTTGCCATGAAACCTCTCACCTTTGACTCCTTCCTAGCAAACCATTGTTTGGCTATGTTACCCGCTTGCTCAGCCCCTCTTATATTGTTGTTAGTTGCAGGTGAAGATGAAGATCGTTCCATGTTGGAACTTGTTGTTGAAATATCACAATATGTCTTATATATATTAACACACCTATATACTGGGCATGCGTGGAAGGCTCGGCCTTTTTCTCGGTGTTTTCTTCCACTCACGCCACCTTAGCAGCCGATAAACCGGCGTTATGTTCCTTGATTTTGCGTTCCTTACACGGTTGGGTATATGGGGACCCCTTGACAGTTCATCTTTGAATAAAACTCTTCCAGCAAGGCCCAACATTGGTTTTAATATGCTCATAATAACAACTTAATTAATTAATTAATTGCATAGGGAGTTCGCGCTACCCAAGGATTCTTTCTACATAGCAGGGGGGCCAGTGCTGATGGTGTTGGTCCCAAAAGGGCGGACTGCAGGGTCGCCTCGAGGAAACTCGAGGTATCTGGCTCTCGTAGGATGTCCCATCCGGTTGTGGCCCGAGACGAGATTCGCGCGGCTACTATCAGGGTGTCGGCACGCCGGGAGGTCTTGCTGGACTTATTTTACCATTGTCGAAATGTCTTGTGCACCGGGAAATCCGAGTCAGATCGGGCCTTCCCTAAGATAAGTGGTAATATTATTATTATCTCTGCTGATCGTGAGAGATTGTGATGGGCTAAGTCGAGACACCCCTGCAGGGTTATGATCTTTCGAAAGCCGTGCCCGCGGTTATGTGACAGATTGGAATTTGTTAATGTTCGGTTGTAGAAAACATGACAGAGGATCCGAGATAAAACACACAACTGTGTGAGTAACCGTGACTGTCTCTTTTCACTTTGAGAAGAGAACACGATGGGGTTATGTTTGACTCGTAGGTAGTTCAGGATCTTTAGAGATCGCTACTATTTTGCGACCGTTTGTGTAGATGCTCATCTTATTCTTGTACTCGTAAGTTAGCCACCATACTTTTGCTTAGCCGCTGCTGCAACCTCACCACTTTACCTCTTCCTACCCATTAAGCTTTGCTAGTCTTGTTACCCATGGTTATGGGATTGCTGAGTCCTCGTGGCTCACAGATACTACAACAACAGTTGCAGGTGCAGGTTTCCGATGACTTGACGTGAGAGCGATGTTGGTTGTGTTGGAGTTTTTTCTTCTTCTTCTTCTTCAGTCTTGGGTTAGGTTCCGGGTCGGCAGCCTGGGATAGCAGATGGATGTCATTGTGCTTTCATGTTTGCATCCGTAGTCGGATGCCTTGTATTGATGTTGTTGTATTCATGTGACTTGTATGTATTGTTGTAGCCCCCATGTGTGTATGTAATGGTACGATGTAATGATATCCATCTTGCTAAGCGCCTGAGATGTGGTTGTGCCCCAATCGCGTATGCGTCACGTGATCGGGATAGAATTGCATCTTGGGCCTGACAAGTTGGTATTAGAGCCTCGACTGACCGTAGGAGCCCCCTTGATTGATCGTAGGAGCCTCGACTGACAAGCTTGTCCATTGTTGAGTCTAGCAGAAAACTTTTTTTCGGAGTCTAGTTATATCGGAGAGTAGGAATTCTTTTTACTCCTCTGCCCCTTCGTCGCTCTGGTGAGGAATCTTAACGTAGGTGTTTTGAATTACTCCTCTTCCCCTTCAATTTTTTTTAGGATCACGCGGTTAGTTTTCGTTCATTGCGTTATCAGTTCTTGTCATCTGGTGCATCTCTCGTCAAGTGGATTCGACCCTCTTCTTCTTTGCAAATTCAATCCTCGGTTCTTTTCAACCGATGTTGTTTTCCCCATCCGAAGTGGTCTTTCTTTTTCCAACCCGCCCACCCTTTTTCTTCTCGGAGCCGGAATCCTTAATCGAGTATCCATCCGACTCGTGTGAATCCTTTGCTTCCTTTTCCTCAGTTATTCCAACTGGTGAATTCTCCTCTCGTTTGATATTCTTCACCTCTTCTTCTTTTCTGGTGGATTCAATTCAAGTATTCGGTGTTGTTCATATTCTTTTCCCCTGGCTCAGATGTTTCCTCTTGCTAGTTTGCCTCTCGCCACTTAATTGTTCCGGAGTTCCGAAGACATCTCAGGAGATTTGTTTGTATTCTAATTAATTCGAGGTTGTCACCTCCTTCGAGCCTTTTAATCGTTCCGGTGCATCATCTCCTTTTAGTTCCTTTCCAACGGAGTTTTCTCTTCGCTGGGCTCATAACCCACAGGTTTATTCCCAGGATCTTACCTGACTCTTCTAATATTTCCCGGAGTGTTCCGAAATTCTTTTCAAAGTATGACGTAAGAATGTATTGCATCAGTCATATGACTTCTCCAAGATAGCTTTTAATTCTTTCATGTTTGGTTCAACCTTTCCTCTTTTCATTCTTCCAGAATATCTCAATAATTTTGGTGATGTTCCTCCTCGGTATTTAAGGACCACATAAGTTTTTCCTCTAAATCTTTCCCGTTCTCTCAGAGATTCGTGCTTCTAGCATAATACTATCCTCTCAAATTATTCCGTTGTCATAAATTCTTTCTTTAATCATCCGAAGCATTTCATCAATTCTTTTCATTGTGTTCCATCGAAGGCCATCATTTCAGAAGATTTCTTCGTTCTCAGTTTTCAACTTCATCCTCCAAATATTCTTCATTGTTGTCTCTTCGTTTGTTTCACATTCGTCCGGTGCTTCGTTCAAGTATTCGTTAATCAGTTCGCGATCTCTTCGTTCTCTTGTATCTAAATGTCCTCAAGTGCCTTATTCTTCCCGGTGATTCATCGTATTCACTCAATTTCAATTCTTTACGGTGGTTCGTTCTTTTTTTTCACTCGGCTTCAATTTTTTTTAAGGTGGTTCGCTCAGGAGTTCTTTTCCGGTGTTATCATATCAATCCATTCGTTCTTTCCAATCCTACCGGTGGTTCATGAAGACCTTCCCAAGTTTTGTGTTATATCCCTCTTTAATCTTTTTCAACGAAAATAAGTTGTATGCAAATCCATTGCTTCGTATCAATTTAATTGGTTGAGGTTGAGCATACCATAATTCTTATTCATTCTCGTCAAGTTGATTTATTCCTTCCTTTCGGAGTTTATTCTTGATGAATAAATTCTAGTTCCAAGTGCTTTAACCTTTTCTTTTCCGGAGTTAAAATTTTCTCGGTTATCTCGCGGGAGGCTCTTTCTAAATCATCGCAAAGCTTTAATCTTGTTTGTGCATCCTTCACTTCTATCTCATTATCCTCTTGTTACCGGAGTTCTCCATGGTGGTTCTCCATCATTTAAATCAGTCTTTAAGTGTTCATCTAATTCTTCTGGAGCAGCTCAAGCATTATTCTTTTGTGTCTCGAGATGTAAATAATTAAGTGGAGTTTTACATTTCTTCCTTCATGTTATCTAATCAATCTTTTGGTTGCAGCATAATTCACCTCAAGTCTTGAGATGTTTTAATAAGTCCACAACAAGTTAATTCTTTTGTTGTTGATTTTTTCTCAACAACTCCGTTCAAACCTTTATCCTAAGGAGGCTCTTTCAAATTAATTCGCGCACGAAGTTGTTCTTCTCTTATCCGTTCTTTTCATTCAACTCTTTCAATTCTTCTGCAGGCATTGTGTTGTTACTCTCGTCGAGTATCGTTTTCATCTTTCCAAGTTCTTGTTCTATTCCATTCATACTCAACCGGAGTAGCATCTAAATTCGTTGTTCTTATTCCTTGTCTATCTCTTATTAACCGGAGTGGTTCTGAATTCATTCTTGTTCCTTCAGCTCTCAATTTCGTGCCTTTCAACCTCCTTGATTCTCATCGTATCCCTTCTTCCTCTTGTCTAACAAAGTCTTCGCAACTTCGTTCTTCTTTGTCGTGTTCATTCTTTCAAGTTGTTCAACCTCTGAAGGTTCTTTGGTTTAACTCTTTTGTCCTCGAAGAACTTGTGTTCTTCCTTTTTCCCTTCCGTCTCGTTCCTAAGATCTCGGGACGAGATCTCTTGTTAGTAGGGGAGTGTTGTGACACCCCGAGACCGATGCGCCAGGTATCAGCCAGTTATTCGTTGCCGTTGCCATGTCACCTGCTTGCGTGTTGCATTTTGTCATGTCATCGTGTGCATTGCATTAGCATGCTTTCAAAACTTGCATCTGTCCGAGTCCCCTCGTCCTCTTCGTTGTCCGTTCTGAGCACAAACACACTTGCACGCGCCCGCGGCGCCTCCGAATATTTATTTTATGTGTGGCCGGAATACATTCTCGGAATGGGATGCAACTTGGCATCTGGTCTTATTATAGCATAGGTAGACCGCCTGTCAAGTTTCATCACGTTCGGAGTTTGTTTGATAGCCCAACAGATATATATAGCGGCACTAGTCGTCGGTTAAAACGTCGGACGTTGTCGGTCTCCGAAACACAGTCCCGGGCCTGTCTTCTCTTCTCTTCTCTAAGCCCGAGGCCTCCTACACAGCCCAATAGGCCCATCCTTAACCCCCTCTCGACCGGTGCCGTCTGATCGAGATCGAAGGGCTCCAAACACCCCCAAATCCCCTAAACCTAGCCCCCTTTCTATAAATAGACCCCTCCACCTACAAAAAATGGCCTAAACCTAGCCTAACCCTAGCCTCCTAGCCTTCTCCCTCGGATCCGGCGCCTCCACCTCCCCTCCACTTGGCTCCACCGCCAGCCGCAACTCTCGGCCTCTCCCGGTTCGCCACCTGGCCCTGGCTCTCCTACCCCGCCGCCCGCTCGCAAGGCCCGGGCCAGGCCCGCTTCGCTGCCCGAACGGGCCCGAGCGCTACGCCCGCAGGCCCAAGCGCCGCGCCCCGCTGGCTGCCGGGCGCCCCACCCCAGTGCTCCACTCGCCTCCTCGCGACCCCATCGCCGGTGCCCCGAGCCCCCCCGGCAACGACCTCCGCCTCGCCACCCTTCAAGCTTACCGCCACCTCACGTCGTCCTCGCCTCCGCATCGCAAGCTGCCGCCGGCCGCGGTTTGGAGCCCGAGCCCGCCGCCGGCCCCTTCCTTCGACGCTCGCCGGAGTTGCCTCCTCCAGCCGTGTCCTCGTCGGACCGGCCAGATCCGGACGCCCTGGGTCCCCTCTTGCCAGATCAGGCCCCGCCGCCGTCCTTCCCCGCCGGATCCGCTCCGGCCCGACCTCCTCGGCCTTCCTTCGGCCGGACAGCCGTTCGCCCGTCCCCGAGGTCCTTTTTCTTCTAAGTCCCTGGCCCATTTGTAAATTTATATGCATCTCTGTCTGCCTGTAATTTTTTGTGTGTATGTCCAAATTGTGCATATAATGTCAAAATGATCACGGTGATATGCTCTTCATTTTGTTCCATTGTGCCATGCTTGTTTGAGTTCATCTTGATGGCCTAATCATCGTTGCAAGAGTGCTACTTGTTTAAAACTGCTATTACCTGTAATTTTCTTGCATACTTGTGATGCTTGTAACTTTGTGCATGTTCATCCAAATGGAGCATATGATATGTCAAAATGTTCATTGTGAAGTGCTCTACATGATGGTTGCTGTAGCATTCATGTTAGGTTCCATCTTGCCATGTTATTCTCTGTTGCAAAGTGCATGTGGATGTTAAGTGTTGAAACGTGTTATGAGATGCCGATTTCACTTGCTCATTGCTATTGGTGTGGTTGTCTTCATGCCACATGTCAATATGTTTTAGAAGCACAATCATATGATCTTTGCTGTGGTGCAATACACTTTCCATGATATGCCTTGAGGTGACTTAAACAAGCTTGTAAACATGCCATGTTGTTTTTGCTATTTTATACTTAGTGAAAAAACTGTTAAGTCTGGAATCTGTTAAACCTGATGCTAAGTTTGCTTGATGCCCTAGTCAAATACATTCTTGTTTTGGAGTGGCTAATGATCATGTCTTGTTGTCCATGTTATGATCTATCCATCCATGCCTTAGTTTGCATATATGACCTGCTGTAGCTTATTTATTTCTTGCTCTCAAGTTGCTATAAATTTTACTTGTCAGCCTTTTATCAACATGATCAATTTGGTAAAGCTTGTTGTTATTGATCCATGCCTCCTATGGAGTTACTCCAATGGAGTTGTTTGATGTATGCTATGTCTACTACATGTCCATGATCTTTATATGCTTAGTAGAGATGATATGGTTGTTGTTTTGTGCCTCCGAAGGCAGCATCGTGATGATGTGTATGTGTTGAACCGTTGCTCCGTTTTGAGTGTGCCCTATATGAAACTTGTGTGATTTTGCATGTAGAAGCATAATATCATGTTCTTTACCTATTTAGAGTGTGTTTGCTTGAAGTTTGGGTGCATCTTGCACTGATGCCATGTTTGTCTTGTTTTGCTCATATCTTCTAGGCCGTAGCTCCGAATTAAACAAACTTGATATGAAACTTGACTAGATTTACGTGTAGATCATCATGGTGCATGTTAACTTGCTGGTTAACAACTTTAACTTAATTTTTGTTCAGATCGGGTCCAATTTCAAAATGTGCATATGAGGACTTACCGGATTTGTTATATGTAGTTTCCGGCCTCATTTAAACTTGTTGGTTTGTGTTGTTCTTGTGTGCTTCATCCCTTGCCATGAATTGCATCATATAGGCTTGTCTTGCATCATACTTGGTCGAGCATCTTTTCATGTTCTTGAGTGGTGCGTTTACCGTGTCGTGTGCTTCTTCTCGCTAGTTCATATTCTGTTGCGTTCGAGAGGATTCGTTCGACTTCATGTGCTTCGTCTTCAAGGCTTCTTCTTCGTCTTCTTCATGGACTCATTCTTCTTCCTTGCAGGATCTCAGGCAAGATGACCATCACCTTGGATAACTTTACTATCATTGCCATGCTTAGTTGTCTAGATGCTATCGTTACATGTCGCGCCACCCATCATTTATTGCCAGCCCCTCTCCTTGTTGCCATGAAACCTCTAACCTTTGACACCTTCCTAGCAAACCATTGTTTGGCTATGTTACCCGCTTGCTCAACCCCTCTTATAGCGTTGTTAGTTGCAGGTGAAGATGAAGATCGTTCCATGTTGGAACTTGTTGTTGGAATATCACAATATGTCTTATATATATTAACACACCTATATACTGGACATGGGTGGAAGGCTTGGCCTTTTGCTCGGTGTTTTGTTCCACTCATGGCACCTTAGGAGCCGATAAACCGGCGTTATGTCCCTTGATTTTGCGTTCCTTAGACGGTTGGGTATATGGGGACCCCTTGACAGTTCGTCTTTGAATAAAACTCCTCCAGCAAGGCCGAACATTGGTTTTAATTTGCTCATAATAGCAACTTAATTAATTAATTAATTGCATAGGGAGTTAGCGCTACCCGAGTATTCTTTCTACATAGCAGGGGGGCCAGTGCTGATGGTGTTGGTCCCAAACGGGCGGACTGCGGGGCCGCCTCGGGGAAACTCTAGGTATCTGGCTCCCGTAGGATGTCCCATTCGGTTGTGGCCTGAGACGAGATTCGCGCGGCTACTATCAGGGTGTCGGCACACCGGGAGGTCTTGCTGGACTTATTTTACCATTGTCGAAATGTCTTGTGCACCGGGAATTCCGAGTCTGATCGGGCCTTCCCTAAGATAAGTGGTAACATTATTATTATCTCTGCTCATCGCGAGAGCTTGTGATGGGCTAAGTCGAGACACCCCTGCAGGGTTATGATCGTTCGAAAGCCGTGCCCGCGGTTATGTGGCAGATTGGAATTTGTTAATGTCCGGTTGTAGAAAACTTGACAGAGGATCCGAGATAAAACACACAACTGTGTGAGTAACCGTGACTGTCTCTTTTCACTTTGAGAAGAGAACACGGTGGGGTTATGTTTGACTCGTAGGTAGTTCAGGATATTTAGCGATCACTACTAGTTTGCGACTGTTTGCGTAGATGATCATCTTATTCTTGTACTCGTAAGTTAGCGACCATACTTTTGCTTAGCCGCTGCTGCAACCTCACCACTTTACCTCTTCCTACCCATTAATCTTTGCTCGTCTTGTTACCCATGGTTATGGGATTGCTGAGTCCTCGTGGCTCACAGATACTACAACAAAAGTTGCAGGTGCAGGTTTCCGATGACTTGACGTGAGAGAGATATTCGTTGTGTTGGAGTTCTTTCATATTCTTATTCTTCAGTCTTGGGTTAGGTTCCGGGTCCGCAGCCTGGGATAGCAGATGGATGTCGTTGTGCTTTCATGTTTGCATCCGTAGTCGGATGCCTTGTATTGATGTTGTTGTATTCATGTGACTTGAATGTATTGTTGTAGCCCCCATGTATGTATGTAATGGTACAATGTAATGATATCCATCTTGCTAAGCGCCTGATATGCGGTTGTGCCCCAATCGCGTATGCGTCACGTGATCGGGATAGAATCGCATCTTGGGCCTGACATAATTGGACAAAGACCCTTGGTCCAGACATAGAACCACCTGCATTTAAATTGAAGAGAGGAAGAAAGAAAGAAAAGAGGATTAAGGGGAATTTTAAGTACCAAAGCCGAAGGACACATAAAGAATGGGGACTATAGCATGTCGCAATTGTGGTCTCCGAGGCCATAGGTACACAAGTTGTCTTAAATAGTTGAACCCTGAGCTAGCTTTCAGGAAGAACAAATGGGGTAATAATGTTTCCCCTTGCCGTATACTACTTTTTCCATACTTGTACATTTGTTTCCTTCCACTATTATTAACTGTTTTCCATGTGTATGCAAGGCTACTCCAAGCAATTCACAGCCAAGAGTTGTTGCTCCTGCTCCTACACCACCACCAAGACAGCCAAGAGTTGTTGCTCCTGCACCTACACCACCACCAAGAGATGGAAGAGGAGGAGCTGGTAGAGGATGTGCTGGCAGAGGAGGAGCTAGTGGAGGAAGTTCGTGCAGAGGAGGAGTTGGGAGAGGAAGTGATGGAAGAAATGGTGCTATGTAGGATCGAAAGTATGTCTAGAGGGGGGTGATTAGACTACTTGACCAAATAAAAATCCGTCCTTTTCCCAATTTTAGTTGTTCGTAGATTTGAGCAATATATACAAGTCAAGTATCACCCTACACATGAATGTCTAAGAGTATAGCATCAGAATGTAACACATTGCACCTGTAAGTAAAGGGGTGGCATTTGAGAGTGCAAACGCAATGGAGACGCGGAGAATTTTTGGCGTGGTTCCAATAGGTGGTACTATCGTACATCCATGTTGATGGACACTTCAACCCACGAAGGGTAACGGTTGCACGAGTCCATGGAGGGCTCCACCCACAAAGGGTCCACGAAGAAGAAACCTTGTCTAGCCCACCATGGCCATCGCCCATGGAGGACTTGCCTCACTCGGCAAGATCTTCACGAAGTAGGCAATCTCCTTGCCCTTAAAAACTTCTTGGTTCAACTCCACATCATGTCAGAGGCTCCCAAGGGACACCTAACCAATCTAGGAGACACCACTCTCCAAAAGGTAATAGGTGTTGTGTTGATGATGAACTCCTTGCTCTTGTGATCCAAATGATAGTCTCCCCAACACTCAACTCTCTCACACAGATTTGGATTTGGTGGAAGAAGGATTTGAGTGGAAAGCAACTAGCGAAGTCTACAAATGAAGGTTCAAATGGTAGGATAGGAATCTCTTAATCTCAACACATGAGTAGGTGGTTCTCTCATAGAAAATGAATGGTGGAAGTGTAGGCATGTTCGGATGTTTCTCCTCTACGAGGAAGAAGGGGTGGAGGGGTATATATAGCCTCCACACAAAAGCCAACCGTTACACACTTTTGACCCATCTCGGTGGCATCGATCAGAAAACTTGGTGGCATCGATATGTGCAAAAATATAAACGTTAGGAGTCTTGGTGCGACCGATGGAAAAAACTCGATGGGACTGATGTGCTAGGGATTAGGGCAAACTACGTCTCGATGGCACCGATTGCATAAACTTGGTGGGACCGAAGTGAAGCAATGAGGAAGCGGAGAGTTGGTCAAGCCATCTTGGTGAGACCGATTGCAATTCTCGGTGGGACCAAATAATTGCAACAAGCATAAGATAATTTGCAAGGCCATCTCGATGAGACCGAGATCCATATCGGTAGGACCAAATTGTTAGGGTTTTGGCAGTGGCTAAGTCCAGATGAACTTGGTGGCTCCAGCTAGGAAATATTTGTGGGGCCTAGTTTGGAAATTAGGTTTGGACATATTTGGGTAAAAAGAGTGGATGAGGGCTTTGGAGCAATATCACTAAGCTCTTGAGCAACCAGATCATTAGGCAACACCTCATCCTATTTTAATAGTATTGGCTTTCCTATGGACTCATTGTGATCTTGGATCACTTAAATGAAAATGTAGAGTCTTGAGCTTTTGCCAATCCTTTTCCTTAGCATTTTGAGGGGTCCAAATCTCTAGTCCATGCCATGCGAATCATTGAACATCCTGAAATATTCATCTTGAATGGACATTAGTTCAATGAAATATGTGTTGTTATGAATTACCAAAACCACCCGGGCATTAGTTGCACTTTTAGTCTCCCCCTTTTTGGTAATTGATGGGAACATATATATCAGAGCTTCGACAAATGAATAAGTGAATGAATTGTTGCTTTGTGAAGTATGTGATAAGCAACAGCTCCACCTAAGTTTCTACATTATTAAAATTTTGCATTTGAATGCAAATTCACAATCGATTAGGTTCATGCGGCACTCTTCCATCTCACATACAACTTGATGGAGCACAAAAATGATATGAGTAATATAATAAGCACGCATCACGAAAGATATAAGTGAATGATCATACAAAAATAATTATAGAGATCAACATTAAGCATCACATGAAGCATAATATGACGAATCACACAAAACCAACATAGTATCTCACACACAAACGAACATAACAGCATGAATCAAATGGAAGTAGTAGCATAGTAGCAAGAACTCAAGAAGGAGAACGAGAAAAAGTGAGACACACTCTCTCTCGAATCCTAATGATCTATACAACCCCCCCCCCTTGGAAACAAGTACCAAAAAGTTCAAAAGGTATAGAGATATGTGTCTATCTAGGAATGATCCTCGGTAGCTCCTTAAGATGACTTCTGGTTGGCAGCTCCAGGCGTGCGTAGATGGCGTTGAGATGAGTGCATCGGCAAAGCCTTCAGCTGATATCTGCTGGGCTGGTGGAGTGGATACTGGAGGTGGCTCTGGAGTAGTAGCAGCAGGTGCAGAGTGAGTAGTCATCGTGTCTACAACTGGCATGTCTGAAGATTTGGGTGCCCTAGGCATTGTCCAAAACCTCTCAGTAGTCGGTCTATCATCTCCACTATCATCTGAACAGTCCTAACTCTATCATCATCATCTCTGAGCTTCTCCACAATGGTTTGTACCTTAGTGATCTTCACATCAAGATCATATATCTTAGCCTCGACTATCCGCTCTAGTCTCTCCTAGTTCTTGGCGAGGTTGGCCAGACTTCGCTCAATACTTAGTGTTGCTTCAAGCAGATAAGTCATTTGGTCATTCTTTGTCTTGAGGTTTTCTATTGGGGCAGTGGATGTTGATACCTCTTGTGCTGGTTTTGCTGTTGCAGCTGCCTGGATCTCTTCTTGAGCTTGAGCAGATGAGGGATGTGAAGCCTCCATCACCAAAATTTTGTCCTCAAACTCAGGCTTGAGTGGAATATGCTCACGGTCAAGTAGATAAGTGCTCGTTTGAGCCTTGGAATTGATGAGCAACTGAATGTGTGGAGAAAATCCACAAGATCTCTTATGGTCAGCCGCGGTTCTCTTGATGGTCTCAACTGTCAAACTCATAACCTTGAATTTTTGTGGATTATCGAATAGGTCCAGCAAGTTGACGGAGTGGCCGCTGATCATCTTACCATCTCCAGACTTGGGAAAAAGAGTGTGCCACAAGATAGTATTTGTGGTGGCCAAACCATCAAGCATGTGCTTCACTGGACCACGCTTATGTGTAGCAAGATCTTTCTTGGGGATAGGCTTGTACATATTAGCCATGGAGTTGTGATCCATCCTAGGCTTCCCACACACATCAATGTCATTATCTTCTTCCTCGGGGGCACCAAGAAGTTCAGCCAACTCAGAGATTGTTGACTGGTATTTGGAACCCTCAGTCATCCATACAATCATGCCATCCGGATAGAAATGAGTTGTGGAATAGAATTGCATGATCATCTCATCATTCCATTTGGTCAGCTTATTCCCAATGAATGCATCAACTCCTGCAAGTCGGTTGCTCTCATGAACATTGGGGGAATGATCCTCATTCGCATTGATGTACTTCCAATCCACCCATTTCATGTCGCTGACTATGGGATTCTTGTCGATCAATATGGTCTCATAGAAATCATGTTGCTCTCCGGTGTGAAAATGGTAATCACAAGCAGTTCTCCTCCGTGTAGCATATGGATCAAGTAATCTCCGCTGACACAAACCTTCGTCCTTCTGGAGCATCATGTTCTCGGCTACTGGATGAGCATTGTCATGATCTGGAATCTTTGGCTTCAGCTTCCTGAGCACTAGTGACTCATCATCCATATCAATCTCAGGCACTAGGACCTTATTCTTCTCAGCAACAATTATGTTCCTGTTTGACCTCTTAGGAGGTGGTACATTGGGCTTGGACTTCAGCTTGGAGGGAGCAGCAGACTTCATAGCAACTGACCTGAGCTTTTGAGTCTTGGCTCGAGGTGCATCTACATTAGGTTCCTCTTCCTCCTCCTCCTCCTCCTCAGAAGTGTGCTTCTCAAATCCAACCATGGGGTCTACAAGTTTGCACCATCTACCTCTTTTGTTCTCCTTCTTCTTATTGATTCCTTCTCAGAGATCTTTTCCTGCTTCAACAAAGGAACTTTCCTTACTACCAATCTCTCCTTGGCACTGACAGAAGGCCCGGTGCTGGCTGTTGTGCCATACTCCTTGGCAAGGACCTTCTTCTTCTTTGAGGTTACTTCCTCAGGTTGGAAGTCCTCATCCTCTGTTTCTGAGCCTTTGTTCTTTATAGTCCTCTTGGTAGCCTTAGGAAAATTTCTACGAGTGCTCCTGCTGCCTACATCATATATCTCAGCTGGACTAGATCATTGACTTAGATCCACATTCTGCTCTGACATGTTTTGACTATCACTGCAACTTGACATCTTACAAGCTGACCCTGTGAATAGATATGTGTGGGAAGAGTAGATGAGTTATCACCAAAAGCTAATGATTTTTCAAAAATTTGATTTTAAATTTTAGTTCTAGGTTTTCACATATTGCATTTCGAAGCTACCGAGTTGGTCATTTTAGTGATACTGCAGCACTCAACAAAGAAAAAAACAATGCATTTCGGTCGGACCAAGATGTGGTTCAGTGTCTCTGAGTTGCTAAGGTTTCATTGAAACTTCACTTTCAGTCTCACCGATTAGCACTTCCCGGTGGCATTGCCACGTACTAGTGCAATGGCCATAGCCAAATCGATGGAACCGAAAATTCCTAACCGGTCGATCTGAGATGCTTTCAGCGGAAACCTAAACCTATTTTTTTTCTCAAAACTAGTCTAAGCAATTAATCTGGTGGATGGTAGAATCTCAATCGTAGCAAGATACATGAAAAAAAAACCTTGTGTATTGAATCATGAGGGGGTTGAATCTCACCCTAACTTAGTGTAGATCCTCTAGGGTGGCAACAGCGAGGCAGATTGCCGTTGACGATGATGGAGTCCTACGGCAAGGGCGTGCTGGAGATGAGGGCGATGATCCGGAGACCAGGGAGGCGGCAACAACGGGGTGGGAGTCATGATGTTTGAAGAAAGTTTCAACGTACAGTCACACGGGATATATACCCGTATGTTGTCGGTGGCACCGAGTAGAACAAATTGGTGGCACCGAGATGTGCAATTGCGTGCAATTACAGCAAATAGGTGGCACTGAGTTGGTCTAATTGGTAGCACTGAGATGAAAACATAGATCAATCTAAATGATTTCGGTCTGACCGAGTTTGTGTGAGTTGGTCCAACAAAAATGCATAGAGAAGGTTTTGGAGGTCAGCCCTTGTCGGATCGATGGCTCCGAGTTCTCATCACCCGGAGGGTCCAAAAAATACTTGTGCAATTTTTGTGATATAGCTTGAAAATAATTTGAGACAATAATGCATAGATAGCTAGAGAAGGTTCTTAGGCATTATTGTACATCCACTTCGTAAGAAAAACTAAGACAATCAAAACAACAAATGGATGTCCTCGAATGAAGAAAACATGCATAGCAACATGCTCACACAATAAAATAGCAAATGAAATATGTGTCAAACTTGCACAACCAATTCTAGCATCTATCAAGCAATTGGCGATGACTAGGTCATCTATATATGAATATGTTGACTCAGGAGTCAAATGAGAACATTTGATCATAGGTCATACTCATCATTTAAGAAAAGTGTGGTTGCCACTTTTACATCACGCATTAATGTGTTCACACCATTAGAGATGCTTTAGGTCAATTGTAGAGAAAAGCTCCCCCTGGATGTGATATCCCCCCTAAGAGGGATGAACGAACCTTGGGTTTTGTCCATGATGACTTCATGTAGATAGTGAGGATGTGGATGCTCAATGTTGATGTGGTCCATCAAGAGTTGGGAGCAATACTTTGAAGTTTTGCACTTTCAATACCTACATGGGTTAGAACCACAAGGAACATACAAGGATATCCACAGGCATAGAGTGAATTGCACAGATTATGACGTCCATGAAAACATTAGGTTACCTTGTCCCTTGTCTTACCAACAAGAGGGTTTGTGACTCCATAAACTTAGTGCAAGATATGATCGGTTGCACAAGTCCTTGCCAAATTGAGTATGAGTGAAGTACGTTGGTGGAGTCACTCTCAAGAACACTCTAGTTCTTCTTCATTGGGACCAACATCAACTTGATGGTAATCCTGGGAGTTGTAGTTGAACTTGATGAAGTAGATCTTGGAGTAGTCTTGGGAACCCACTTGACCTTGGCTTTAGGACCTTTTCCAAATGAGTCAATCTCCTCTTGATGCTTGTCCTTGCCTTTTAGCTTGTGGTCTTGTGGTGGTGGATCATATTCAGCTTGTGTTCCCTCAAAAGAAGCGGGGTCATACTTCTCTTGTTGAGGAATGATACGTCTCCATCGTATCAAGTTTTCCAAACTCTTTCAACCTTATTTCAGACTCTAATTTGCATGATTTGAATGGAACTAACCCAGACTGGCGTGTTTTCAGCAGAATTGCCATGGGGTTATTTTGTGCAGAAATCAAAGTTCTCGGATTGACCTTTAAATTTATGGATAATATTTTTGGAAAATATAAAAATATATTTGCGGCAAAGATACCAGAGGGGGCCACCCAGGAGCCACAAGCTCTAGGGGCCCGCCTACCACCCCAAGGCGCGCCTCCTATGCTTGTGGGCCCCATGGACCTCCCGCGACCCTTAATCCAACTCCATATATTCCTATTTGTGGAGAAAAAATCAGAGAGAAGGATTCATCGTGTTTTACGATACAGTGTCACCGTCACCTCAGGTTCTTCATTGGGAGGGCTGACCTTGAGTCCGTTCGGGGCTCCAGAGAGTGGAATCTGACGCCGTCGTCATCATCAACCTTCCTCCATCACCAATTTCATGATGCTCACCACCGGGAGTGAGTAATTCCTTCATAGGCTTGCTGGACGGTGATGGGTTGGATGAGATTTATCATGTAATTGAGTTATTTTTGTTAGGGTTTGATCCAAAGTATCCATTATGTTCTAACATTGATGTTGCTATGACTTTGATATGCTTAACGCTTGTCACTATGGCCCGAGTACCATGATTCAGATCTGAACCTTTTATGTTTCCATGAATATATTTGTGTTCTTGATCCGATCTTGCAAGTTATACGCACCGATTACGTGTTATGATCCGCATACCCCAAGGTGACAATAATAGGGATTCTTTTCGGTGATCACCGTAGTTTGAGGAGTTCATCTATTCACTAAGTGCTAATGCTTTGTTCTAGGTCTCTATTAAAAGGAGGCCTTAATATCCCTTAGTTTCCATTAGGACTCAACTGCCACGGGAGGGTAGGACAAAAGATGTCATTTAAGTTCTATTCCATAAGAACGTATGACTATATATGGAATACATGCGTACATTACATTGATGAATTGGAGGTAGTTCTATGTCACCCTAGGTTATGACTGCTACATGACGAATATCATCCTACACAATTATCATCACCAATCCAAAGCCTATGTGCTTTTCACATATTGATCTTTGCTGAGTTACTTTTGTTGTGCTGCTATTACAATCACTACAAAATTGTTACTGTTACTATTGCCACCGTTATCGTTACTATCATATTTCTTTGCTACTATAAACTTTGCTGCAGATATTAAGTCTTTCAGGTGTGGTTGAATTGACAACTCAGCTACTAATACTCAGGAATATTCTTTGTCTCCCCTTGTGTTGAATCAATAAATTTGGTTTGAATACTCTACCCTTGAGAACTGTTGCGATCCCCTATACACGTGGGTTATCAAGACCTTTTTCTGGCACCGTTGTCGCAGAGCATAGCTATATTTGTTGAGTCACTTGGGATTTATATATGTTGATCACTATGAGGAATCTGAAGGGTGATAGAACCAAGATCGTTCCCTCTAAGATGAGGGGAGGTAAGGAACTGCCATCAAGCTCTGCACTTGATTCAACTTTTGTTTTGAATAAGGTTGCGGCACCACCACCTACTATTAATCCTGATATGTCACAAGTAATTGATGATGCTACAGCTGCTATGAACGATACTTATGGTGATGCTAGTACTTTGCTTAATGACGATGTGACACTAGGTGAATTTATTGATGAACAACTTGCTAGAGTTAAAAATATTGAGAATACTAAAACTGATGAAATTGATGGAACTGGTGAAGTCTTTAAATCAGAAAATTATGAAACACATATTAGACCTAGCACTCCTAGATATGACTTGCCTGATATACCTGAGGGTTATGTTATGGATGGAGAGGCAGCTAGGGATATTCTTGCTTGTAAGGATAGAGACGATCTTAAGAAACATCTGGTTAAATTGCAAGAAAAATCTTTGAATGCTAGATTGAAATATGATCGTGAGTTTGCTACTTCACCTATTTTTGTTACTGATAAGGATTATGAATTCTCTGTTGATCCTGTGTTAATTAGTTTGGTTGAATCCGATCCTTTTCATGGTTATGAAACAGAAACTGTTGTGGCCCATCTTACTAAACTGAATGATATAGCCACCCTATTCGCTCATGAGGAAAAAATTGCTATTAATATATTCTTAAATTGTTTCCTTTCTCATTAAAGGGTGATGCTAAGATATGGTTTAATTCTCTAGCTCATGGATGTGTGCGTAGTCCCCAGGATATGATATACTACTTCTCTTGGGGGGCTTCTCCAGCTACTTAATGCTTTGCTTGATCATCCTGCCAAGAAAAATGAAATACTTGATATCTTTTATAATGGACTAACCGATGCTTCTAGGGACTACCTGGATAGTTGTGTTGGTTGTATTTTTAGGGAATGAACTGTTGGACAAGCTGAAGAACTATTGAATAACTTATTGAGAAATTATACTTATTGGACTCTTCCTGCACCACCTCCTAAGACAACTCTGAAGAAGAGGGGTATTCTACTTCTAAGTCCTGAAGATATGCAAGAGGCAAATAAATCTATGAAAGAAAAAGGTATTAAAGATGAAGATGTTAAGAATATACCACATGTCAAAGAAATACATGGTCTCAATACCCCGACACACATAGTAAAGGTAAATTCTCGCTATAGATTCGATGAAGGTGATATTCCTTATACTAAATCTGCTAGTCAATGCTTAGATCAATTTGATAACTTTACTGTTAAACGAGAAAATTTCAATGCATATGTTAGTAGACAATTGGAACGAAATGCTTATTTGATTAAACGTTTGAGTCACTACATGTCTAGAACTATCAATGATCTCAAGATTGTTAGTAAACATGCTTCCATGATAAAAACTCATGTACAACAAGTTCTCAAAGCACAAAATGACTTGCTCAATGAGATCAATAATAAAAAAAATGATCATGCTATTACAATTATGACTAGGGGAGGTAAAATGATTCAGGAACCTTTGTATCTTGAAGGTCATCCTAAAAGAATTGAGCAAGATTCTCATAGAATTAATATTGATGCACCTAGTCCTTCTAGTAAGAAAAAGAAAATTGATAAGAGTTTGCACGCTTCTAGTGAACCTATTGTAGACACACCTGAGAATCCAAATGCTATTTCAATTTCCAATGCTGAAACACAATCTGGTGATGAACATGAGCTTAGTAATAATAACAATGATGATGTTCATGTTGCTGATCGACCTAGTAATGATAATGATCTAGAAATAGAGCCCGCCGTTGATCTTGATAACCCACAACCTAAGAATAAAAGATATGATAAAAGAGACTTCATTGCCAGGTAACATGGTAAAGAGAGATGTACCTGTTATACCCATCGGTATTTGTGAGGATGTACCTGTCGTGTTGCAACTGTTACTATCTTAACGAACTTTGTTATTCTTGATATACCTGACGATGACAGTATGTCGATCATCTTTCGTCGACACTTTTTGAGTATTGTAGGGGCTATTATTGATTGCAATAAAGGCAATGTCACTTTTCATGTCAATGGTAATGAGCATACGGTACACTTTCCAAGGAAACAACCTCAAGTGAATAGTATCAACTATGTTGGAAATTTTTCAACAATTGCTATTGGAGGTTTTGAATTCCCTATTCCAAATCACTACTGCGGGATGCTGCTAACATGACACTACGATTAGAGACCCTTTCATGACACTGTGTGCGATGAATTAATCGTAAACGGGGATGTAAAAACACATAAAAAAACATGCAAAACATTTTGGATGGCGGAGCCAATCAAACACGATTCAGATTTTAGTTGCGTGTGCGATGCAGGGCACATAGTTAATCCATTCGAACTGTTTGCGATGAGGCGGAACAACAGAAACATGCAGCCATATCAATGTGTGTGCGATATATGGTATACAGTTCGCTCCGATGAATAGTTCTCTATTAGGGAGTGCAACAGAAACGGTTAGCCAGATCAAGTTGTGTGTGATATACGACATATGGTTCACTCGGACGAATTGTTTTCGATAAAGGAACACAACAAAAAGGGTTCAACTTAACAGGATGTGTGTGATACGTGGCAAACAGCCGACTCGGATGAACGGAGCCCGCCGCGGCTGCCTCAATGGCGATGAAAACGCTCGGACGAACGCAAGCAGAGCGCATCCCGGCCACCTCAACGACGAGCAACCACATGGTCAACCTTCTGCCATCAATAAATTTTGACCTTGTTTCTCGTCACATTGCAGATTACAACGCAATAAGTAATTGCAAATATGTTCACACCTATCAAACAAATATGTGTTCACACTTAGCACCGAGCTATAAAAACTACCCACTAAAAGTTACTTCACAGTTCCTCGCATCATCACCCACAAAATTGGTCTTTCTTGTCAAGTCATTCCGCCATGACCGCTAGGACGAGTTTAGGGTGGACATATAACCACGCAGCAAAGGCCAAGGCCGCGGAAGAACTAGAGGTCCCGCCGCGAAGCCTCAGCCGCAGCAGAGATGTCCCAGCGCGGCGCGAAGCCCTCGAACAAGCTCTCACTGGCACGCAAGGGATCTCACAAGCGCAATCGCGGCGTGAGCCATCGCGACGAGTTAGCGTTCCTGAAGTGCTTGGCCGGCGACGATGACATTCTCGCTGGTGTCAGTAAGCAGAAGGAGCTGGTCGACGGCTTGATAAAGCTGCTCAAGATCAGTGATACCTTGGTTGACAAGGCGACCGTCCTCGTCGAGCAACTCATGGGTGACAATGCAAAGCTCCTCAAGGCGCTCGCCGAGAAGGAGGAGGAGGCCACCGGCAAGAAGATGTTGCAGGAACAAAGCAGTGCCTCGGGGATGACGCTTACAATGGTCGTCGAGAATCTGATGGGTGACTTGAGGAAGCTCCGGATCGAATGCGAGCAGGAGGTGCAGGTATGCGTGGCTACTTTCAAGCAAAGTCGCGAGGAATTGAAGAAGGAGCTGGAGGATGTCGTCGCTCGGTGATCCATTGACGAGTAGAGACAGTAGCGACACAGATCGTTGTTGGCAATTTCCTTCTTCTCTTGCCATCGTGTCTTTCGGGCTTTGCCGCATGTGGCATTTTAAATTATCCGGAATATGTAAGACAATTATTATCTGTGCCATTGCAAATTTGTCGTCGTATTATCCGTTGCCATTTTATTTGTGATCATATTATCTGTTGCCCTATGTGGCAATTTAAATTAGGCCGGAATACGAGTTGAAAACACGAACAAAGCAAATGCTGCCATGGGATGACAAGCAAACACCACCGTCCAGGTGCTTTAATTAAACCGTTAATGGAGAAGTTGTGAGCAAGGCGGGAGGCGACTGGTGCATGGAGGTCAAAGAGCTCGCTTCCCGGTGAGCATGGGCGGCCTTGTGGCTCACACATGTCTCGTCGAGCCTGCGAGGTGGATAGGATGCATGCGTCCCGTTGAGCCTGCGTGGCGGACTGCTCGCATGCGTCCCGTCGAGCCTACACAGCGGACTTCTCGCGCTCGTCCCGTCTAATCAAATAGCTGCACGCATGCCACCGAGTATGGTTAAATTTTGACATGGTTAATCTAATACAACCATTTGAAATATTAATGTGTTAGCTTTTTGTTTCAAAAAGGACTTCGTTGGCTACTAATGTGTGCGCCTCTTCTCAAACTGGACAATTTTTACCACGGCATATATGTGCCATGTCACGAAACCATGCCAAGTTTCATGTATTTTTGGTGGTGAGTTTTTGATTTGCTGGGATTTAAAAACCGAGATTCTCAATATTTCAGGATGACTACAAGTTTGTAATTCATTCCCATTACTTAAATGAGATCTAAAAATGCACCCAATGACACATGTAAGATTTCCCACCCATTTTGCTTCAATGGAGCATGTGCTCGCAGTTCAAATTTGAATTATGGACTATATTAAATGCATAGAAAACTTAATTAGTAATATATACAATGGCCAAGGGAACCCTGAACAGTTTCAAATTTCAGCACGACACTCCTGTTATTCTATGTTGCTTGTAGAAAACAAAGTTCAAGGCAAGAAGAGGCAGCGACTATCGTTTCGCCCACAAGAGGGGCATGTTTCCCTACCAGAACCACGAGGGTTGCGACAGGCTCCGGTTTGTAAGAGAGGCTTGTAATATAGCTTCACCCAAATTGGACAATTATATGTACCATGTAGTGACACCATGCCAAGTTTCATGATTTCCTGGTGAGTTTTGGATTTATAGAGATTTAAAAACCGACATGCGCAATGTTTGTGGCCAAGTCAGGATGGCGAGACGGTTGAATTCGTTCCCATTCATTCCATGGGACCTAAGCATGCACCCCAAGGAAACATGTACGTTTTTCTAGCCATTTTGGTGCACTGGAGCATGTATTTGTAGTTCAGATTTGAATTATGGACACTAAATGCCTAGAAAGCTAAATTAATGAATAAAAAAGGTCAAACGAACCCAGAATAGTTTCAAAGCTCGGCGCGAATCTCCTGTTATTCCGTGTTGCGTGTAGAAGAAAATACGAGGCTAGAAGAGGGAGCAACTATCGTTTATCCCACAAGGGGACACGTTTCCCTATCAAAACCACGAGGGTTGTTGCGATAGGCTCCAGTTTGTAAGAGGTTTGCAATAAAGCTTGGCCCAAATTGGCAATGTTTTTACCATGACTGTCAGTGCAACAAGCCCTGGGTCTGTTGCCCCAGACTGTGCACAGGCTCAAGAGCAAGATCGAAGCACCAGCCCAAGTCAGAGTATAAGAAACCAATAGATTCAGAGTACCAGCTCTGAGCAGAGAGACCAAGGCCAAGCCAGAGAAGCAGGGCATGACCGAGAGAAGGTCCTCCCTTGCCGGGCAGGCGAGCCCGGCAAGGGGCGAGGCCACCCCCAAAGCATATAACAGAAACACCCCGACAGGGCCTACCAGGGGCTCACGAAGGCCAAACTGCCCCACCGAACACTCAGGCACGACCCATGTCATCAATCAATGCAGTGTCAAGCCGCAAGATGAGTAAGTGGCAACAATTAGCCACATGGCAGCCAGTTCCTACAAGAAGAACCCGCAGATGACACCCATCCTACGACGTGTCGAGCAGGCAGACATTGAGCTAGCGGGATATCCCGGCAAGGCTTGCCTGGAAGCCAACGATGTGACGTTAAAAGGCGCATTTAATGTGCCCTGTCAGCCTGCAGAGTTAGGTATGATAGCACTATTCGCTATCACATCAGTGCATAATGACTACTTTTCCACCATGGTAACCCCTTAATCTATAAAAGGAGGCCCAGGGCAACCGTAGAAAGAGGTTGGGAAAGTTGAGGAACCCACACCACCATACGCGCGTAGTCACTGCGGCCCCGAGGCAAAACCCTACCAGGCAAGTGTACCATGCACCACCTCGCTCATTTCACCATCAATCCACCAAAGCGAGAGTAGGGTCTTACGCCTTGCAGTGGCCCAAACATGGGTAAATTGCTTGTGTGCTCCTGGTCGTGCTGCCGCACGCTGATCTTCTCTTTGTGCAACGCGACGTCCCCCTGCGGAACCAGCAAGGGGCCACCCGGTCCCATAGGTGGCCACAGATATCCGGTGACATCTTTGGCGCGCAAGGTAGGGGGATCACTCGCGCAAACCTGAAAGTGTGCGCAGCGCGTCATCTTCATCACCATCTTCATCTCCGACCGCGCCATCGACCATGGCACCCAAGAAGAAATCTGGTGCCTTGGTCCATCCCTCCACTTAGAAGGCTCCACCGCCCGCGATCTCCAACGCCGCGGGGGATGCGGCAGCGCACAAGGACGTGGACGTTGCTTGGGACGTGGTTGGAGCAGGTGGCGCCATCACCACTTCCCCCGCGGTCGACACGGGAGCCGGGTCTATTGGAAGAGAATAGCATCAACAACGCCTCGACGGTCATGGCCTACAAGGTGCAGGCGAGGGGGTCACTCCGTCTATGCCCCTCCTCTCACCGACAGGCATAGCCGCAGCAACGGCGCTCGGTCCGGGACGAGGCGTGGCCCTCCGGTCGCCCCCACCACGGGAGCGACCACGGCACATGCGCCTCCTCCTGGACGATCCAACCAAAACGCGGCGCTCGACGGAGCCTCTGATCTTCGAGCACCATCACCGCGCGACCCCGCCGCCCAGGTGGTCATCCCACAGCAGCGTGGGCGCGGCGCCACCGTCGCCGCCGCCACCGCTGGCATCATCACGAGCCAGGCGACAGTGTGGTCGATGTCATCAACATCTATGCCAAGCACAGCCACGGAGGCCATGGCGCGAGCTAAGCTACTACTGAGGTTCCCGCCAGTGGCCGAGCAGATGGATGTATGGCATGCCACCATCCAAAGCCTACTCGGCTTTGCTGAAGCTGGGGGCTCACGACGAGCTTACCCACCGCAACCTCCCCAAGCGATAGCCATCACCCGCACGCTGGCTGTACGGAGGGGACCGTCCCCATGGTGCAGTCCCCACCATGTCAGGCGGTCAGGGCGCATCGGAATCAGGACCACGATGACGCCTCGATGGCCTCTTCTGACCCTCAAGCATGTTCAGGCCAATGTCGAACCCCGGAAGATAGGCAGCGGGGAGATGCGCGCGTCATCACCGAACGGTGCCGCAATGACCCCCATCAGGCCGACGGGTGGGACGGCCTCAACATCGATGAGCCCGCGCTTTGTGTCGGCGGGTGCCTGCCTTTCGAGGTTGGTGCCCTGCCTTTACACAAGAGCTGCGGCAAGTCCATTGACTATACGTTTGAACGTTCAAGCCAGAGATACCTCAGAAATACGACGGGAGGCTGAACCCGGCAGAGTTCCTGAGCATCTACACCATCGTTGTTCAGGCTGCTGGGGGAAGAGATGAAAAGGAGTTCTCCAACTACTTCCCTTTGGCTCTCAAGTCCAATGTGAGGTCTTGGCTCATTCACCTGTTGGAGAACTCCATTTCGTCATGGGCGGATCTGTGCCACAAGTTCATTAGTGCCTTTACCGGTGGCCACCAAGAGCCCGACAGGCCCAGCGACCTGCAGCTTCTCCAGCAGAAGGAAGGAGAAACCCTCCGTAAGTATTTGCAGAGATTCAGTAGAGTTCATCGAAACATTCCGAATATCCATCCAGCAGCCGTCATAGTAGCTTTCCTGTCCAATGTGCGCAACCGCCACATTCGTTCCAAAATGAACGTGCGGTTGCCCAAGACTGTGAAAGAACTATATACACTGGTGGATAAGTGTGCTCGGATAGAGGAAGGAAGGAAGTTCACCGGAGAATAAGATTACATTAATGTTGTTTCAGAGGATGAGGATGAATCAACTAGCGAGAGAAAGGGCAAGAAACGCAATAAGAAGCTGAGGGACAAGGCAGTGATGACTGTGGTAGGATCGGGAACGCGTAGTACCGGCAAGAAGGCCAAGGCTGAGGCCCTCGGCAAGGAAGTTGCCGCATGCGCTACCTGCCGGGAAACCGCTACCGCCGAAAAAGAGAGTGCGCCCTATGCATTGACGGGATTGCATCTTTGCACACCTCTCATCGCCAACTCAAGAGATGGGCACGACAGGTCAATGCCGTGGAACCAGCGCCAGCGGCCCAAAAACCGCTCAAATGTCCCCGCACACCCATGATCTTTGACAAAGAGGATCACCCTAGTTGCACCACTTCCGTAGGGTGATAGCCATTCTTGGTCTCCCCAACAATTCGCAACCTCAAGGTTACAAAGATGCTAGTGGATGGCGGGGCCGGGTTGAATCTGATTTCCCCAGCATTTGTTAGCAAGCTTCAGATAGGAGAAGAAGAGCTAGAGATCACCGTCACGTTTCAAGGAGTTAATCCTCACAGGAGCCATCCTAAGAGATAGATTACGTTGCCGGTGACGTTTGGGGGAGAACTGAACTATCAGACTGAGAAGATTGTGTTTGATGTGGTTGATCTCCCCCTACCGTACAATGGGGTTCTCTAACGACCAGCCCTGGCCAAGTTCATGGCAGCATCCCACTATGCTTACAACACCTTGAAAATGCCTGGGCCATTGGGGGTCCTCACTATCCCATCGGATGAGAAGGATGCCATTATTTGTGTGGACAAGATGTACCGGGATGCAGTTGCAGCAGAAGCAGCGGCAACGGCAGTTTCCACCAAGGAAAGCAATGGAAAGAAAAGGGATTGTGGGACCTCTGGCAAGGAGTCCGGGAAGCGTGCCCCCTCCGAGTGCAGGGCACCCGTTAACGACATGCCGGAGTGCTCCAACAGCAAGAGATCCAAGGTTACTACACCCCAAGTGAAGAAGGTCCCGGCAGGGCTGGCTAGCGTTGATGGTACTTTCACTATCAGCACCACCCTCGATGACAAATAGGAAAGCGCACTTGCTTCCTTCCTACGGGCGAATATCGATGTGTTTGCCTGGCAACCATCCGATATCCCCGGTGTTCCCAGGGAGGTAATTGAGCACCACCTTGCTATCTACCCACATGCCCGACCCATCAAGCAGAAAGTACGGAAGCAGGCCTTGGAGAGGCAGCAGTTCATTGCCGAAGAGATCAAGAAGTTGGTGGTAGCTGGTTTAGTCAGAGGAGTACTGTACCGTACATGGTTGGCAAATCCAGTAGTGGTCCGGAAGGCTAATGGGAAGTGGAGGCTTTGCATTGATTCCACAGACCTCAACAAGGCTTGTCCAAATGACCCATTTCCCTTGCCCCGCATCGACCAGATTGTGGATTCTACCTCAGGATGTGATTTTCTCTCCTTCCTGGATGCATACTCTGGGTATCATCAGATCTTCATGTCCAAGGAAGATGAAGAGAAGACATCATTCATCACTCCGCGTGGTATGTACTGCTTTGTCTGCATGCCATTCGGATTAAAGAGTGCCAGGTCCACATTTGCAAGGGCAGTCCAGATCAGTTTTGAGCCACAGTTGCACAGAAATATAGAAGCTTATATGGATGATATCGTGGTCAAAACCAAGGATAAGGCCACCCTTATCCAGGATTTGGAAGATACATTCGCTAATCTGCGCAAGATCAATCTGAAGCTTAATCTGGAGAAGTGTGTATTCGGTGTTCCCTCCGGCAAGCTACTTGGGTTCTTCGTGTCTCATTGAAGGATCGAAGCCAACCCCGACAAGACCAAGGCCATTGAAAAGATCCAAGCACCAAGGATAGTTAAGGATGTGATGCACTTGACGAGATGCGTTGCCTTGCTGAGCAAATTCATCTCCATGTTTGCCGAGCGTGCCCTGTCGTTCTTCAAGGTTTTGAAGAAATCAAGGCCTGTGAAGTGGACCCCAGAAGCAAATGCAGCTCTGCAGGAATTAAAAGCCTACCTATCAGCCTCACCCACCTTGGTTGCGCCCAAACCCCAAGAACCACTGTTATTATACTTGGCGGCAACCAACCAGGTGGTCAGTGCAGCCTTGGCAGCACAGCGAGAGGAGAATGAGGCAGAGACTGAACAGAGAACAACGGAGTTAGAAAGTACTAGATCAGCAATGAGCACGGCAACGAAAACAACCACAGGAATGCGGTAAGGAAGAGAATGGTGCAGCGCCTAGTGTACTTCGTCAGCTCCTTGTTACAAGGGGCTAGATCGAGGTACTCTGGTGTTTAAAAGTTGATCTTTGATCTCATTATGGCCTCAAGGAAACTGCATCACTACTTCCAAGCCCATGAGATCACGGTTATTACTCATTTTTCGTTACAAAGGATACTCCGAAACCCTGAGGCAACTGGCAGAATAGTGGAATGGGCTTTGGAGATATCCATATTTGGTTTTAAGTTTGAGAGCACATCACCTATTTAGAGCAGGGCATTGGCAGAGTTTATTGCAGAATGGACGCCAACCCCTGATGAGGAAAAAACAGAGACAACCATCCCCGGCAAGGAATCACCCCAAGAATGGATTATGTATTTCGATGATGCTTTTTCCGTACAAGGTGCAGGGGCTGGCGTGCTTCTCATTGCCCCCTCCGGGGAGCACTTGAAATACATCATCTAGAAGCACTTTGCCCGGGAAGAAGCCACCAACAATACAACTAAGTATCAAGAGCTCCTTGCCGGGCTCAGGATCGCAGTAGAATTGGGAATGAAGAAGTTGATCATTCGAGGAGACTCACAGCTTGTGGTGAGACAAGTTAACAAGGATTATCAAAGCCCATTGATGGAAGCATACATCAAGGAAGTGAGGAGATTGGAGGAGCACTTTGATGGGTTGCAAACAAAGCATGTACCTCATGCCGAAAATAGCACAACTGATCACCTGTCAAAGTGTGCTGCACAGAAGCTTCCTGTGGAACCAAGAACATTTGTTCTCCATTTTTCTCAACCCTCCGTATCACCAGCCACAATGGCCCGGAAAAGGAGAAAGTTGGACTACGGTAAGCCTCCCCTGGTAAAGCTATCCGCTCCCGGCAGAGACCCTGCTGGAAACAACTCCTCACAGCCTGCTGGACCAACCCCTCCAGCCGGGCCCATGGACCCCGCGAACGAGGCTGGTGCTCCCGCAGCAGAGGAGGTGCCTCTATTCCTCGTTGCCCAGCCCCAGTTTCCAAGTTGGGCAAGGCACATTGTCCACTTCCTCCAAACCGGAGAACTCCCGGGCAATCAAGATGAAGCTGAAAGAGTAGCCTGGAGGGCCACTATGTATCAGTTTGTCGATGACACTTTGTACAGAAGAAGGCCCAATGGCGTGAAATTTAAGTGTGTTTGCCGGGATGATGGAAAGGAACTACTGACTGAGATTCACAAAGGAATATGTGGCTCCCACATTGGGTTAAGGGCATTAGTTGGGAAAGCATTCCGGCAAAGATTCTATTGGCCCACAACCCTCCAAGATGCGGTTGAGTTAGTCACCAAATGTGAAGCCTGCCATTTCCATTCCAAGAAAATACATCTGCCTTCCCAAGCTCTTCAGACAATCCCTCTATCATGGGCATTTTTGGACTGGGGGCTCGATATCCTCGGCCCTTTCCCCCGAGAAATCGGGGGCTTTGAATTCTTGTTCGTTGCCATCGACAAGATTACAAAGTGGCCGGAAGTGACTGCCATGAGAAAGGTGACTGCTCTATCAGCTATCAAGTACTTGGAAGAATTGGTGTGTCATTTAGGAGTTCTAGCAAGGATCATCACTGACAACGGCACCCAGTTCACGAGCCACGCCTTCATGCAATATGTTCATACCCTCGGATGCAAAATCTCATTCGCTTCTGTGGCACACCCCCGGAGCAATGGACAAGCTAAGAGGGCGAACGCTGAAGTGCTTCGTGGACTCAAGACACTAACTTTTGATACCCTGCAAAAGCACGGCAGGCGGTGGATCGAGGAGCTGCCAATAGTTCTCTAGTCTCTCAGAGCAACACCTAACCGAGCTACCAGGCAGACTCCCTTCTCCCTGGTCTACGGGGCAGAAGCAGTTATCCCCACGGAACTCATTTACGGGTCCCCTGGAGTGCTTGCCTACGATGAAGTAGCCCAAGATCAGCACCAGCGTGACAATGTTGTGCTATGATAACCCACAAGTGTAGGGGATTGCAACAGTTTTTGAGGGTAAAGTATTCAACCCAAATTTATTGATTCGACACAAGGGGAGCCAAAGAATACTCTTAAGTATTAGCAGCTGAGTTGTCAATTCAACCACACCTGGAAACTTTGTATCTGCTGCAAGATAGTTTAGTAGCAAAGTAATATGATAGTGGCAGTAGCAGCAATAAAAGTAACAATAGTGTTTTTATAGTTTTTGTAATAGTAGCAGCAGAAAAGTAAATAAGCAACAAGCAATATGTGAAAAGCTCGTAGGCATTGGATCGGTGATGGGAAATTATGTCGGATGCAATTCATCATGTAGAAGTTATAACCTAGGGTGACACAGAACTAGCTCTGATTCATCAATGCAATGTAGGCATGTATTTCGAATATAGTCATAAGTGCTTATGGAAAAGAACTTGCATGACATCTTTTGTCCTACCCTCCCATGGTAGCGGGGTCCTATTGGAAACTAAGGGATATTAAGGCCTCCTTTTAATAGAGTACCGGACCAAAGCATTAACACATAGTGAATACATGAACTCCTCAAACTAAGGTCATCACTGGGAGTGGTCCCGATTATTGTCACTTCGGGGTTGCCGGATCATAACACATAGTAGGTGACTATAGACTTGCAAGATAGGATCAAGAACACACATATATTCATGAAAACATAATAGGTTCAGATCTGAAATCATGGTACTCGGGCCCTAGTGACAAGCATTATGCATAGCAAAGTCATAGCAACATCAATCTCAGAACATAGTGGAAACTAGGGATCAAACTCTAACAAAACTAACTCGATTACATGATCGAACCCATCCAACCCATCACCGTCCAGCAAGCCTACGATGGAATTACTCACGCACGGCGGTGAGCATCATGGAATTGGTGATGGAGGAAGGTTGATGATGACGATGGCGACGATCTCCACTCTCCGGAGCCCCGAACGGACTCCAGATCAGCCATCCCGAGAGAGATTAGGGCTTGGCGGCGGCTCCGTATCGTAAAACACGATAATTCTTCCTCTCTGATTTTTTTCTCCCTGAAAGTGAATATATAGGATCTGGGGGTACGTCGGTGGAGCACCAGGGGGCCCACGAGGCAGGGGGCCGCGCCCTAGGGGGGCACGCCCCCACCCTCATGGACAGGGTGTGGTCCCCATGGTCTGGATCTTCTTGCAGGTATTTTTTATATTTTCCGAAATAATTCTCTGTAGATTTTTAGGTCATTCCGAGAACTTTTTATTTCTGCACAAAAACAACACCATGGCAATTCTGCTGAAAACATCGTCAGTCCGGGTTAGTTCCATTCAAATCATGCAAGTTGGAGTCCAAAACAAGGGTAAAGGTGTTTGGAAAAGTAGATACGTTGGAGACGTATTAACTCCCCCAAGCTTAAACCTTTGCTTGTCCTCAAGCAATTCAGTTGATAAACTGAAAGTGATAAAGAAAAAGTTTGACAAACTCTGTTTGCTCTTGTTGTTGTAAATATGTAAGCCAACATTCAGGTTTTCAGGAAGATCATGAACTAACCACATTCACAATAACGTTCAGGTCTCAAGTGTACTCATATCAATGGCATAATCAACTAGCAAGCAATAATAATAAACCTCGGATGACAACACTTTCTCAAAACAATCATGATATGATATAACAAGATGGTATCTCGCTAGCCCTTTTTGAGACCGCGAAACATAAATGCAGAGCACCTTTAATGATCAAGGACTGACTAGACATTGTAATTCATGGTAAAAGAGATCCAGTCAAGATCATACTCAACGCAAATTAATAGTAATACATGCAAATGACAGAGGTGCTCTCCTACTGGTGCTCTTTTATAAGAGGATGATGACTCTGCATGAAAGTAAATAGATAGGCCCTTCGCAGAGGGAAGTAGGGATTTGTAGAGGTGCCAGAGCTCGTTTCTTAATTGGAGAATGAATCACATTTTGAGCGGTATACTTTAATTGTCAACATAACAACCAAGGATCTTGATATCTCCCACACTACACACATTATAGGTGGTTCCCAAATAGAATGGTAAAGTTTATACTCCCCCAACCACCAACCACCACACTCCACGGCTAGCCCGAAACAACGGGTACCGTCCAAACCAGCAACAACCCTGGGGAAGTTTTGTTTAATTATTATGATTTGAGCATGGGACTGGGCATCCCGGTTCCCAGCCATTTTCTCATGAATGATGAGCGGAGTCCACTCATCGTGAGAAGAACCCACCTAGAATGGAAGATATAGACAGCCCTAGTTGATACATGAGCTGTTCGAGCATACAAAACAAAATTTCATTTGAAGGTCTAGAGTTTGGCACATACAAATTTACTTGGAACAGCAGGTAAATACCGCGTATAGGAAGGTATGGTCGACTCATGTGGAATAACTTTTTGGTTTATGGAAATGGATGCACAAGCAGTATTCCCGCTTAGTACAGGTGAAGGCTAGAAAGAGACTGGGAAGCGCCCAGCTAGAGAGCAACAACGGTCATGAACATGCATTAAAATTAATCAACAATGAATGCAACCATGAGTAGGATATAAATCACCATGAACATAAATATCGTGGAGGCTATGTTGATTTTGTTGCAACTACATGCATGAATATGTGCCAAGTCAGACCACTTGAATCGTTGAAAGGAGGATACCACCTCATCATACTACATCACAACCATTTTATTATCATGTTGGCACACAAGATAGACCATTATAAACTCTGAGCTAATTAAGCATGGCATAAGCAGCTATGATCTCTAATTGTCATTGCAAGCATGTTTCATTCATAACAAGCTCAATCAGGAATGATGAACTATCATATTTACAAAAACAAGAGAGGTCGAGTTCATACCAGCTTTTTTCATCTCAATTAGTTCATCATATATCATCCTTATTGCCTTTCACTCGCACGACCGAACGGTGTGGATAATAATAATAGTGCTCGTGCATTGGACTAAGCTGAAATCTGCAGGCATTTAATACAAGAGAGAAGACAAGGTAATATGGCTCAATGTTAAATCAACGATAAAGTATATGAGAGCCACTAAGAAATTTCATTCATGTTCTTCCACTCTTAACCCCCAAAGAAAAAGAAAAGAACTATTTACACGGGAAAGCTCCCAACAAGCAAAAGAAGAACGTGAAATCTTTTTGGGTTTTCTTTTAATTGCTACTACAAGCAGGAAAAGTAAACTAGCTAGAATCTACAACTGATATTTTTTGTTTTTCTTAAGGTTTGTCTAGCACACGAGAAAAAGACTAAGAAAAAGAAAATAAACTAAACATGGATGGTACAATGAAAGAGTGTGAGCACCGACAACTAGAATAAGTGTGGGAACATGAATGTAAAGTCGGTGAGAAACACGTACTCCCCCAAGCTTAGGCTTTTTGGTCTAAGTTGGTCTATGGCCACGGATCGAAGCTACTCCCTCCAGTGTACTGAGATGTGTCCTCTAGGTGCCACTGGTTGGCAAGCTCATCCAGCTCCCACCCATAAATAGACTGACGATAAGGATCAAGTGGTGGCTCCGGCTCAGGCTCCGAAGCTTGCGCTTGGCCCTGGTACTTGCAGAAGGCATCTGATGTAACGAGACATATGCCTGTAAACAGATCAAACAGAGATGGTGCAGGCAAGGTAACAATCTCACAATATTTTTCATCAAACCTTAATTTATAATTAAGCAACCTATCCTTGTCTTTAACAATAAAATCATGTGCTACCATGCTCTTGTAGTCTAGATAAACAGGGGCAATCAATTTTTCTTCCTTCTCATGATGCCTAATAGGTATTCTAAAATGTTAAGCAAGGCGAGAAGCAAAGATGCCTCCAAAGACGGGCCACTTTGACCGGTTCAAACTCAGTCGTTTAGCCACGACTGCACCCAAGCTAAAAGTTGTGTCTTGAAACAAAGAATGGCGTAAAATGACAATCTCAGGGGCACTAAGATCCCCACTATTCCCGCTACCAATTAAACATCTACTAGCAAATAAAGCAAAGTAGCGCAGAACAGGGAAGTGTATGCTAGTAATTCTTGCCCCTGAGACTTGTCTAGTTTCCCCTAAAGCTATCATGTCAATAAACCCTTCAATGTCTTCACGACGTGGTTCATCAAGTCTACCTTCAAAGGGTATCTTGCATACTTCACAAAATTCTAAGAGTGATATCTCTTTAACCTCATCTGTAGGTGGTGTTTTCTTAGCATGAAAATGAAAACTTTGCGTGAAATATTAGTGAGTAAGAGATACTGTTCACGCTGGTTGTGGAGGAAGTCGGTGAGGCCTGCATTATTTGCCAACCAATAAAAGTCTTCGTAAATCCCGGCGGACACCATGAAATCGTTGCAAGGCCATTCACACGGTCGAACTTCCGCCATGCAAGGAAGATTATATTTGGGCTTCTTATTTTCTTCCTTCTTCTTCTCCTCTGAGCTCTTACTGGAGGAGCCCCTCAACAATCTCTTTGTCATTTTTCCCTTCTGAAAATTTCTGAAATTTTTAGTAACTCAAAATAAATGTTGACCAAACTCAACAAGATTGATAGAAACAACTCCTACTAGTGCCTAGAGACTATATCATGCATTAGAACTACTTGGGACCAAGAAAATTTGACATGCAAGCTCAAGAACAAGGTCACCACAGCAACAAAAATTTGCGATAAATAAAGCGCTTGAACAAAAACTAATTGGACCAATGGAGGAGTCAAATACCATGGAACAATCTCCCCAAACAGGTTGGTGAATGGTGCTTTGAGCAAGGAGATCGAAAATGGCAGCAAGATGAGCTAGAACTCGTGCTTTAGCTGGTTGGTGATTTTTTGGGAGGAAGAAGAAGAGTGTAAGTGGAGGGGGGCCACGTGGGGCCCATGAGGCAGGGGGCGCGCCCTGGACCCTCATAGCCAGGTGCTGGCTTCCCTCGATGTGTGTTCTGTGCCATATATTCTCAAATATTCCAGAAAAAATCATATTTCATTTTCAAGGCATTTGGAGAACTTTTATTTTTGGGCTATATTTTTTATTGCACGGATAAGTCTGGAAACAGACAGAAAATACTATTTTTGCTCTATCTATCCTACTTATCAGAAAGTAAAAGGGGGGTACAGAAGGTAGTGCTATCTAGATTCACCTATCCCATGCTCATCAAAAGGAATCCATTAACAAGGTTGATCAGGTCTTGTTAATAAACTCTTTTCGAATAACATGAAACCGGAGAATTTTCGAATAACACTAGGTTACCTCAATGGGGATATGTATGTCCCCAACAATAAGAATGTCATATGGCTTCTTGACAGTAGGAAGAGGAAATTCACAACCTCCAATAGTAATAGTTGAAAATTTTCCAATATAATTGATATTGTGGACCTGAGGTTGTTTCCTCGGAAAGTGTACCGTATGCTCATTACCATTGACATGAAAAGTGACATTGCCTTTGTTGCAAGCAATAACAGCCCCTACAATATTAAAAAAGGGTCTTCCAAGAATAATAGACACACTATAGTCCTCGGGAATATCAAGTATAACAAAGTCTGTTAGAATAGTAACATTTGCAACCACAACAGGCACATCCACACAAATACCGACAAGTATAGCAGTTGATTTATCAGCCATTTGCAAAGATATTTCAGTAGGTGTCAACTTACTCAAGTCAAGTCTACGATATAAAGAGAGAGGCATAACACTAACACCGGCTCCAAGATCACATAAAGCAGTTTTAACATAGTTTCTTTTAATGGAGCAAGGTATAGTGGGTACTCCTGGATCTCCTAGTTTCTTAGGTATTCCACTTTAAAAGTGTAATTGGCAAGCATGGTGGAAATTTCTACTTTAGGTATGTTTCTTTTATTGGTGATAATATCCTTCATATACTTAGCATAAGGGTTTGTTTTAAGCACATCAGTCAAACACATACGCAAAAAGATAGGTCTAATCATTTCAGCAATGCGCTCAAAATCCTCATCATCCTTTTTCTTGGATGGTTTAGGAGGAAAAGGCATGGGTCTCTGAACCCATGGTTCTCTTTCTTTACCGTGCTTCCTAGCAACAAAGTCTCTCTAATCATAACGCTAATTCTTTGATTGTGGGTTATCAAGATCAACAGCAGGTTCTATCTCAACATCATTATCATTGCTAGGTTGAGCATCATCCTGAACATCGTCATTTATATTATCACTAGGTTCATGTTCATTGCCAGATTGTGTCTTAGCATCAGAAACGGATATATCATTGGGATTCTCAGGTGAGTGAGCTACAGGTTCACTAGAAGCATGCAAATTTCTATCATTTTTCTTTTTCTTCTTCTTAGAAGAACTAGGTGCATCTAAATTAGCTCTCTAAGAATCTTGATCAATTCTCTTAGGATGGCCTTCAGGATACAAAGGTTCCTGAGTCACTTTGCCACCTCTAGTAGCAACTCTAACAGCATAGTCATTATTCTTACTATTTAATTCATTGAGCAAATCATTCTGAGCCTTAAGTACTTGTTCTACTTGAGTGGTGACCATGGAAGCATGTTTACTAATGAGTTTCAGTTCACCTTTAGATCTAGAAAGATAATCACTCAAGCATTCAATCATATAAGCATTTTGTTGTAATTGTCTACCAACATAAGCATTGAAGTTTTCTTGTTTCACAATAAAATTTTCAAACTCATCTAAGCATTGGCTAGCAGACTTATAATGAGGAATATCACCTTCATCGAATCTATAAAGAGAATTTACCTTTACTACCTGTGTCGGGTTATCAAGACCATGTATTTCTTCAATAGGTGGTAAATTCTTAACATCTTCAGCTTTAATACCTTTTTCTTTCATAGATTTCTTTGCCTCTTGCATATCTTCAGGACTAAGAAATAGAACACCTCTTTTCTTCGGAGTTGCCTTAGGGGCTGGTTCAGGAAGTGTCCAATTATTTTCATTGGCCAGCATATTATTCAATAGTAATTCATCTTGATCAACTGTTCTTTCCCTGAAAACACAACCAACACAACTATCCAGGTGGTCTCTGGAAGCATCGGTTAGTCCATTATAAAAGACATCAAGTATATCATGCATCTCAAGAGGATGATCAGGCAAAGCATTAAGTAATTGGAGAAGCCTCCCCCAAGCTTATGGGAGACTCTCTTCTTCAATTTGCACAAAGTTGTATATTTCCCATAAGGCAGCTTGTTTCTTATGAGCGGGAAAATATTTAGCAGAGAAGTAATACATGATATCCTAGGGAATACACACACAACCAGGATCAAGAGAATTAAACCAAGTCTTAGCACCACCCTTTAATGAGAATGGAAATAACTTAAGGATATAGTAATAACGAATCTTTTCATCATTGGTAAACAGGGTGGCTATATCATTTAACTTAGTAAGATGTGCCACAACAGTTTCAGATTCATAGCCATGAAAAGGATTAGATTCAACCAAAGTAATTAACTCAGGATCAACAGAGAATTCATAATCCTTATCAGTAATAAAGATAGGTGAAGTAGCGAAAGAAGGGTCATGTTTCATTCTAGCATTCAAAGACTTTTCTTTCAGCTTAGCTAATAATTTCTTAAGATCATATCTATCATTGTAAGCAAGAAAGTCTCTAGCAGTTTCTTCATCCATAACATAACCCTCGGGAACAACATGCAATTCATATCTATTGGGAGAAGCTTCATCATCACTTTCATAAATATCACCAGTTTTAATATTTGCATTCTCCCTAACTTTAGCAATTTGTTCATATAGAAATTCACCTAGTGGCATGATATTATCAGGCATAGAAGTAGTTTCATCATACATAGCAGAAGTGGCATCATCAAGAACATACGACATATCAGATTCAATAGCAGGAGTAGGTGTCGCAAATTTACCCATAATAGATGGTGAAACAAGTGCAGAGCTAGATGGCAGTTCCTTACCTCCCCTCGTAGTTGAGGGTAAGATCTTGGTTTTTGAGTCCTTCAAATTCTTCATAGTGATCAACAGATATAAATCCCAAGTGACTTAAAGAATAGAGCTATGCTCCCCGGCAATGGCACCATAAAATTGTCTTGATAACCCACAAGTGTAAGGGATCACATCAGTTTTCGAGGGTAAAGTATTCAACCCAAATTTATTGATTCGACACAAGGGGAGACAAAGAATACTCTTAAGTATTAGCAGCTGAGTTGTCAATTCAACCACACCTGGAAACTTAGTATCTGCAGCAAGATAGTTTAGTAGCAAAGTAATATGATAGTGGCGGTAGCAGCAATAAAAGTAACGATACTGTTTTTGTAGTTTTTGTAATAGTAGCAGCGGAAAAGTAAATAAGCAACAAGCAATATGTGAAAAGCTCATAGGCATTGGATCGGTGATGGGAAATTATGTCGGATGCAATTCATCATGTAGAAGTTATAACCTAGGGTGACACAGAACTAGCTCCAATTCATCAATGCAATGTAGGCATGTATTCCGAATATAGTCATACGTGCTTATGGAAAAGAACTTGCATGCCATCTTTTGTCCTACCCTCCCGTGGCAGCGGGGTCCTATTGGAAACTAAGGGATATTAAGGCCTCCTTTTAATAGAGTACTGGACCAAAGCATTAACACAGAGTGAATACATGAACTCCTCAAACTAAGGTCATCACTAGGAGTGGTCCCGATTATTGTCACTTCGGGGTTGCCGGATTATAACACATAGTAGGTGACTATAGACTTGCAAGATAGGATCAAGAACACACATATATTCATGAAAACATAAATAGGTTCAGATCTGAAATCATGGCACTCGGGCCCTAGTGACAAGTATTAAGCATAGCAAAGTCATAGCAACATCAATCTGAGAACATAGTGGATACTAGGGATCAAACCCTAACAAAACTAACTCGATTACATGATAGATCCCATCCAACCCATCACCGTCCAGCAAGCCTACAATGGAATTCCTCACGCACGGCGGTGAGCATCATGGAATTGGTGATGGAGGAAGGTTGATGATGACGATGGCGACGATCTCCACTCTCCGGAGCCTCGAACGGACTCCAGATCAGCCCTCCCGCGAGAGATTAGGACTTGGCGGCGGCTCTTTATAGTAAAACGCGATAATTCTTCTTCTCTGATTTTTTTTCTCCCCGAAAGTGAATATATAGGATCTGGGGGTACGTCGGTGGAGTACCAGGGGGCCCACGATGCAGGGGGCGCGCCCTATGGGGGGAGCCCCCCACCCTCGTGGACAGCTTGTGGGCCCCCTGGTCTGGATCTTCTTGCAGGTATTTTTATATATTTTCCGAAATAATTCTCCGTGGATTTTCACGTCATTCCGAGAACTTTTTATATCTGCACAAAAACAACACCATGGCAATTCTGTTGAAAACAGCGTCAGTCCGGGTTAGTTCCATTCAAATCATGCAAGTTAGAGTCGAAAAGAAGGGCAAAAGTGTTTGGAAAAGTAGATAAGTTGGAGACGTATCATGCTACTCGAGGAGAACCGTCTCAGGGCTGCTACGCGTGCTGCATGATGCCAGCAAGCCCTGCGTTGCTATCATTGCCGCAGGGTTCATGCCCGGTGTTTTGAGGAAGGTGATCTTGTCCTTAGGCGCGTTCAGTCCGCCAAGGGTACAAACAAGTTGTCACCCAAGTGGGAAGGCCCTTACCGGGTGGTACAGGTCAGCAGACCTAGCGCAGTCGGTGTGGAGACCGAGGATGGCACTCAGTTGCAAAACACATGGAATATTGAGCATCTCCGTAAGTACTACCCGTAAGGTGCGAGGCTGTCGGGCACTACCCGACAGCCACCCTTTTGTACAGGCCTTGCCTCAGCTGCATGTTACCCCTTGTACAAAGCCGGGGCAATGACCCCGTGCAAGAGAAAATAAAGAAGCATTGAGAGAGGGGGGGCAACCGAGATCACTGCACACTACTAGCATCAGGAACTTTGCCATCAGCCAGTTCTTTGCCGTCAGCTAGCTGATGGCAAATAGGGTCTTTGCCATCAGCATGAAGAAAACTAACGTCAAAGAAGTAGCTAACGGCAGAGAAAATGTTTGCCGTCAGCAAGCGGACGGCATAGAACCTTTGTCGTCCGCTAGCTGACGGTAAAGAGGCAGGTTGGGCCGCTAGCGAGGGGCTGCTAACGGCCACTTTCTTTGCCATCCGCCAGGTGACGGCCCGTTAGCTAGGCTCTTTGTCGTTAGCTAGCGGACGACAAAAAGTTGTGCCCTATATGTAACAAGCCGCCCTTGAGCCCTGCCCCTCTCTCTCCCACCCTCATCCCAACCCCGCGCCATCGCCCCGCCCCGACCGCCCCCCTCGCCGCACCGCCCCGGGCCGTGTCGCCGCCCTGGCCCCCCTGTCCCGTTCGTGCCGGCTCGGGCCCTCCTCGCTCCCTTGGCCGCCCTGACAGGCCGCGCCAGCCCTGCACCGGCCGCCCCGCCCCTCCGCGCCGGCCCCGCCTCACCGCCCCGGCCGCTCCGCCCCGCCTCCCCTCCTCGCCGCCCCGGCCGCTCCAAGGTGAGACAATTTTTTTCTTCAGTTTTTTTAGATTTAGTTTAATTAGGTTTAGTATAATTTATTTTAGGTTTTGTTTAGTTTAGTTAGATTACTTTAGGTTTAGTTTAGTTAGTTTAATTTAGGTTTAGTTTAATTAGTTTAGTTCAGGTTTAGTTTATGTTAATTGTTTGGTTTATTTTAGGTTTAGTTTAGTTTAGGTTTAGTTTAGTTAGTTTAGTTTAGTTAGTTTAGTTTAGTTAGTTTAGTTTAGGTTTAGTTTAGTTAGTTTAGTTTAGGTTTAGTTTACTTTACTTTAGGTTAAGTTTGGTTTATTTTGAACATGTGAAAATTATTGTTATTTTTTTAGTTCAAGCATTTATTCCCGCATCGATGTCGACGATGCCTAACCCACATCCTCATTATCGACTCGGCAGAGGAGGCCTGCTTGATCAGAGGGGCCATGTCCGAGATTGGGCTCCGCCGGGCTGGTACTGGGAAGTTCTACCTTCCGGGGGCGCAGCTTGGTGAGAAGCCAGCCCGTTGTTGATCCGAACCTTGTTTGGTGGCGGTCGCGTGGGCCAGTGATGGTGTCGAGGCTTTGGGACACCGCGGAGGTGGTACGTCACCGTGTCAGCGAGGAGGACGAGCACGTCCATTGCTATGTGGTTGCATTGGAGGGCAGGTTCGACAATACCTGGCAGGTTCTTCAGGGATCTCACTGTTGCTATGATCCTGTGATGGTTCCTTCTCTTTGGGTGTCCACCGCCCGCGTCGGTACCCGTCGTTCGCTATAGTTCTAGTTGTATTAGAGATGCTATATCTATCGTACTATTCGAGATGTATTAGTGATAATATTTGACGATGTACGAACGCAAGAGATGATGTAGTTTTGCTTATTGAATGCATGCTAATTTAGTTTACTCGAGGACGAGCGGGTTAGGGGGTTCCTCAGTGTCGATGGTACCTTAAATAGCAAGTATCGTCAGTGCGAGATACATGTGGCCGTTGGTGTCGAATACTACATCCACGTCCCACAAGGGACACAGGGGTCCTGCGTCCCGCGATAACAGTTCTTGGTGTCGATGGCGATCGAACACCATCGTGAATTTGGCTGGCAGCCTCTGAGATGGCGATTGAAAGTTAAGTGTTGAAACTTGAAACACCCAAACTGACTCAAGTTTGTTTGGTTGTTTGAAATTTCAAAACTTGGCTTTAATCCTCATCATAGAGGCTACCAGACAAATTTGCCAAGGTGTTCGACCGTCATCGGCCACCAGAACTATTGTTGCGGGACACCGGGCGCCAGCGTCACTTGTGGGACTTGGATCTAGTGCTCAACGCAGAGCGCCTCGTGTATCTTGCACCGATGATACTTGCTATTTAGGGTTCTATCGAAGCCGAGGAACCCCTAACCCGCTCGTCCGGTTGTAAATATTTAGTTAGGCTGACAGAATAAACAATATTGCTATGAAACTCATCTTTCGATTTAAATGTGCAGTTTTTTCATCCCTGTGAGGGTCTAGTGTTCGACGAGCTCCGCCCTTGCGTTCGTGGGTTAGCACAAATGACATCTCCCCCCTGATTTGCTCTGTTCAGGTCTTCGTGCCGATGAAACTTCCTAGCTATAGGTGTCTTCAATCATCAGTATGCGTGACCACTATGCGTCTCCTGTTCGAAAGGGTTACATCTATAAATATGCATGCATTTGCATATTTATAACCATGATTCTTTCGAATTGTCCAATGTTATCCATGCATGGACAACCAGAGTATGTGTAGACTGGGTTCATTTTACCATATGCTCTGCTCCAGATCCGATGCATAGTTTCATCAGCGCCTCCCTGTTGTTCTCCGGGTACAAATCCTCTCTGCTTATTGCCGAGATGTGTATCAGGAGAACAGCGGGGAGGTGCTGCCGAAATTTTGCATCGAATCCGGAGCAGAGCATGGGAAAACGAACCCAATCTACACATACTCAGGTGGGATTAGGACTTATCTTTACCTATTAGCGTCGAGGTTGCACAGACATAATAAAACTGACAAACTCTATTAACTGATGAATATGGTTTTCTGAATTATGTATATACTTCTTGTGTGTCGAGTAGCTAGGCAAGATGAGTGGTCGTGCGTGGATGTACACCGGTCACACTAGTCAGAAAGACATGACCCATGAATGGATAACAAAAACCAAGGGGTTTGTGAGAACAGAGAAAAATCTGGTGCCCCAGTGCCGAGTCCGACAACTATCATAAGAGGTCAGAGTTTGAAATGATCAAACACCTGCATAAGTGGGGTTTTACGCCTAATTATACGGTCTGGACATTTCATGGTGAGTCTGCCCAACGTGCCAGAGCTGAGGAGGGCCATTGTCGCACCGACGAGCATGGTACCGGGATGGAAGACATGGTGGAAGACTTTGATGATGCTCGGGATTCGGATGATGAGATGGAGGAATCTGCAAAGGCCTTCAACGATATGTTGGAATCTTCAAAACGTCCTCTCCACAAGCACACTGAGCTTTGTCAGCTGGATGCCATCACACAAGTAATGGCTCTAAAGGCTCAATTCAACCTGCGCAGAGAATGCTAGGACGCGATGATGACACTATTTGGACGCTTTCTACCCAAAGGCCATGTAATGCCTGCAAACCTGTACCAGTCGGACAAAATCCTCCGTGTACTTAAGATGCCCTATGAGAAGATAGATGAATGTGAGAAAGGATGTGCCTTAATTAGGCTTGAGTATGCGGAGTTGAAGTATTGTCCCATTTGCCAGTCTTATTGGACGTAAGAAAAGTGAAAAACTCCAATAACTGATGAATATATACATGCTAATTTATATATATATATTTCTTATGTGTCCAGTAGCTAGGCAAGATGACTGATCGTGCGTGGATGTACACCGGTCACACTAGTCAGAAAGACATGACCAATGAATGGCTCACAAAAACCAAGGGGTTTCTGAGAGCCGCATTTACAAATGGCCAGAGGACAACCTGGTGCCCCTGTGCCGGGTGCAACAATTGGCACAAGAGGACAGAGGATGAAATGGGAAAACACCTATAGAAGAGGGGTTTTACACCAGATTATATGGTGTGGACATTTCATGGCGAGTCTAGCCAACGTGCCAGAGCTGAGGTGCTCCATCGTCGCACTAACGAGCATGGTACCGGGATGCAAGACATGATACAAGACTTTGATGATGCTCGGGACTCGAAGGATGAGATGGAGGAATCTGCAAAGGCCTTCAATGAAATGTTGGAGTCCTCAAAACGGCCTCTCCTTGAGCACACTGAGCTTTGTCAGCTGGATGCCATGTCACAAATAATGGCTCTGAAGGCTCAATTCAACTTGGGCAGAGAATGCTACGACGCAATGATGACAGTATTTGGACGTTTTCTACCCAAAGGCCATGTACTACCTGCAAACCTGTACTAGTCAGACAAAATCCTCCGTGCTCTTAAGATGCCCTATGAGAAGATACATGCCCTGTGAGAAAGGATGTGCCTTATTTAGGATTCAGTATGCGGACTTGAACTATTGTCCCATTTGTAACTCATCTAGGTATGTTGTGGTAGACAACGGTATGGGTGCGAAGACGCATACCCAAATCCCCATTAATGTTCTTCGGTATATGCCAATCGTACCAAGACTTCAACGTCTTTTCATGGTCGAAGAGACGGCAAGACAGATGATATGGCACAAAACAGGCAAAAGAACCCAACTAGATGCAGATGGGAAGCTGATGATGGTGCACACATCGGACGGTGAGGCATGGAAGAGCTTCGATGCATTACATGATGACAAAGTGGCAGATCCGAGGCATCCTCGAGTCGGCATCAACACGGATGGGTTCAATGTGTTTGGTCTGACGGCAGCCCAATATAGTTGTTGGCCCGTATTTGGCTTTCCACTCAATCTCCCCCCCAGACAGATTATGCAAAGAAATAACATTTTGCTGACATTGATAATCCTAGGGCCCAACTATCCGGGGACGAATATGAATGTGCACATGCAGCCGCTGAAGGAAGAAATGCAAGAAGCCTGGGATAATGGGTTCAAGACATACGACGCCTTTAGCAAACGGAACTTCATAATGCGTGTCTAGTACATGTACTCGACGCATGACTTACCCGCGTATGCGCTATTCGTTGGATGGTGTGTGCATGGAAGGTTGTCGTGCCCCACATGCAACGGAGCTCTTGAGTTTCGTTGGCTTCAGGCCGGTCGCAAGTTTTCTTGCTTCGACATGCATAGATAGTTCATGGATCTTCGCCATAAGTTCAGGAAAGACAAGAAGAACTTCATCAGAGGTAGAGTTGTCAAAAACTCTGCACCACCTACATTGACAGGCCAAGAGACACTAGATCAGTTAAACGCTCTCGAGCCAGATCCAGAGCGTCAAGGGTATTTCAAGGGGTACAATTCGAAACACACCTGGACTCACAAGACATGCTTGTGGGATCTGCCTTACTTCAAAGACCTCCTTTGCCCACACAACATCGGCGTGATGCACACTGAGAAGAATATTGTCGAGGCACTTTTTGGTACATTGTTCGGCATTGATGGGAAGTCAAAGGATAATACTAAGGCTAGAGTCCATCTGAAGGCACTATGTGATAGGTCGTTACAAAACATGACAGAACCAAAAGGAAAGCAGAACTGGACGAAGCCAAAGGCATGGTTCAATCTTGGAAGGCCAGCTATGAGGGAAATTATCTTGTGGGTGCAACAACAGTTGATGTTCCCCAATCGGTATGCAGAGAATCAAAAGAGGGGAGCGAGTCTTGATAAATTGAAGATATTTGGTCTCAAGAGACATGATTGGCACATATGGATTGAGCGGGTAATGCCGGTGATGTTGCGTGGCTTCATCCCTGAGGATGAGTGGCTAGTACTGGCAGACCTGAGCTATTTCTTCCGTGTTCTCTGTGCGAAAGAACTATTGCCTGGCCTACTAGAAGAAATAGAAGAGTTGGCACCGAAGTTGATCTGCAAGTTAGAGAAGATCTTTCCGCCGGGCTTCTTTAATCCAATGCAGCACTTGATTTTGCATCTTCAAACGGAGGCAAGATTGGGGGGCCCGTGCGAAATCGTTGGTGCTACGCCAGTAAGAGGATGCAGAAGACGATACAAGAAAAATGTAAAAATAAACGTAGAATTGAAGCATCGATGGTTGAGGCATTCATTACTGAGGAGGTGGCAAACTTTGTGACAGCACACTATGAAGCCAAAAATCGCCATTTGCATAATCCGAAGCCTCGGTACAATGGTGACGAACCTAAAAATGGTGGATCGAACCTCAACCTATTCAAAGGGGATCTCGCACCAGCCGGTGCTTCTAACTCCTTAACGTTGGATTTCGAAGAATGGGAGATCATTTCGTTGTATATCTTCACCAACCTAACAGAAGTGCGGCCGTACATCGAGTAATTTCTCGGTACATTGTTTCACAACTTCTAATTGCTTTGAACTACTCTTATTCTCGGATAAATTTGATAAAGTCAACACGTCACCATATTCTCGAATGGAGCGGTCATCCAAAAGGATTCCGTTGAAGAGTATGAGCTTCTGGCAAAGCATGGACGCGGCTATCCCAATTTCATCTCTTGGTTCAAACAAACGGTAATTTCCATTCGACAATTTCATTTCTTCGTCTAATTTCTGGCTAATGCAAATATCCCTTTCGTATTAAACTTGTAGACTAATTCAGAGCTTATGAATGCCGAATTGAGACAAGTCGTTAATGGTTTTGACTATAAGGTCCGTTCATTTGACCAATACGACATCAACAGGTATCGCTTTCGTACCTATGGCAAAGAGCTATCTATGGCCGACCGAAAGTCTGCCGATTGTTTTGTCTCTGCTATCGGCGAAGGAGATACCGAGTATTATGGAAGAGTTGACACAATTTATGCACTTCAATTCAATGGTGCAAACCCACCAAACATCGTAGTCTTCAAATGTTATTGGTTCCAGCCGAAGGAGACTAGAAGGACTCATGAACATATCGGAAATCAATCAAATCACCCATTTGGATGTTCCCGATGTCTATATTATGGCTCAATAGGAAACCCAAGTTTTATATCTACCGTGGGCCTATCAAAGTGATCCTAATATCAAAGGTTGGGTTGTTGTTTATGAAGTGCCACCACGTGTTAGACCACCTCCCCCCAATGAAGATGATTATGAACCACACATTAACCCAGACACATATGAAGGAGAATTCTTCCAAGAAACACGTCTTTCCAAAAAATGTTTCAAGAGTCGCTCTACTTCACCACAAAACATTTAAGTAGATAGGGACAGTGAACCCGACCTCACCCTCAGACGGAACACGAAGAGCCTGAACTAGAAGAGGTTACTGTTGCGGATGACCTGTCAATGCTTGACAGATTATGTAAAGGTGGCCTTCCACATGATGATGCATTCATTAATGATGATGATGAGCACGTCATTACTGATAGTGATGATGATGATGCATTTATTGATCCCGAAGCGTTTATTGAACCAAATTATGACTAGGTATTAATTTTTTTATGTTGTACTTGATTTATAAAGTTACTTGTATGATTGTATGACTTATATAGTTACTTGTATAATTTTATTACTTTGTATGATTGTTTGTTATACATAGTGCCATGGTCTTGATATCCACCCTCGTCGGTCCTCGCCCGCTTTATGATTCAGATGTGGTAAATCCTCTTTTATAACTATTTGTTGCATTTCGCATTTAAGACAATTATGGCCATCAAGTTGACATAGAGATATTTTAATCTAGGAGGTATGTGAACCGGGATTTGCAACCGACTGTCTTGTCGATAAATTAAATTTAGTTGAAAAAGAAAATGAGCATTTGAAAGAAAAAATTAAAAGAATTGAAGAAGAGAAGATGATATTGGAGTTGTATGTTTCCGATGTCGTCGATGATCGCAAGATGAAGATTAATGCAATGCGCTTGAAGATGGATGCAATGCGCTTGAAGATTAAGAAGATTAGAAAATATGCCATTGATAATGAGGCTTGGTATGATTATGCCGTTGGATCAATTGTTACCTTTGTTGCAATCTTCATCGCATTTGTTGTGATGAGGGTATGTTTTCTGTAGTGTTTTGCTTAACAAATGCATACTTACCTTATTTACCTAGCTAGTCTTCTTCTTCTAGCCTTCTTCTTCTTCTTTTTCTAACTTTCTTCTTTCCAAATTTACAGATTTGCTTTAGATGAGGAAGGCTTGCATTGATGGAGTCTACTCTTCTCCTTGTGCTACCTTTTTCTTTGGATTTTGTAGGATGAACAATGTTAAACTTGCTAGCTATATATGCATGTATGGATGAAACCATTGTATGCTTGTTGTTGGATATGTTGGCTAGCTATATATGCACTTTTGATTTGGTATGTATATGTGTTGGATGATCATATCCATATGGCAAGGATATGATTTGGTATGTATATGTGGTGGTATGCTCGTTGAAAGTATTTTCAAATGTGTGTGTGTTTATATATATATATATATATATATATATATATATATATATATATATATATATATCTGTGAAATTCTGTGAAATTGCTTGAATTTAAGAAAAACAGAAAAACAGGGGCTATACAGGCACTTTGCCGTCAGCTGGCAGACGGCAAAGAGCTTTGCCATAAGCCAGCAGACGGCAAAGCTGCCACGTGGCAGCTACCTGTGCAACCTGGGGTGCACTGGGCTGGCCTATATGGCATGCTTTGCCGTCGGCTGGCAGACAACAAAGACATTTGCATCTTTGACGTCAGTTAGCAGATGGCAAAGAATGCCATCTGTCAGCTACCTGGGGACACATGGGACAACCTCTTTGCCGTCCGCTAGCAGACGACAAATACCTTTGCATCTTTGCCGTTAGCCAACAAATGGCAAAGCATGCCGTTAACCCCTAACAGACCTAACCTTCCGTCCAACCTCTTCGCCGTCCGCGGGCTGACGGCAAAGGCCTTTGCATCTTTGTCGTCCACCAGCAGACGCCAGAGTACCCTTTACGGAGCTCATTCAGCCGGACGGTATGCTGTCTGCCAGCTGACGGGAAAGGTCTTTGCCGTTCGCAAGGTATGCCTTTGCCGTCCGCTATGGCTGACGGCAAAGATCCTGATTCCTGTAGTGGCATAAGCATTTCATGAGCATTTGCAACTGAGATATTCATGAACAAACATCAAGTGAGGAAACTGAGAAGGATTATTAGCAAAAATATATGAATGGTGGCAAGCAAATTAATTTTTTATGCTCTATCCAACACAACAGTGAGCTGTAGGTTGGTAACTACAAACTCTGCAACCTTCTCTTTTTACTGCCCATAATGAGTTGTTAGACAACAATGTCTAAATCTTTTTCGTTTGTAGTGGTTCCCGAAGCAGTTCACTCAAGATTACCTCGCAAAGTACATAATTTGTGGACACGCAATGAAGGTTAAAGTATTTCAACCAGACTACAATGAGCATCGAGAAGTCGTAATGAAGACAGTGAAGGATGGACGGGAAGCCATCACAAGGGGTTGGCCTAGAGTCGTGCACGCATTACGCATGGAGGAGGGCACACTATGGGCATTCCGCTTCACCTTCTCCAGCAACCAGAATGTCTTTCGCCTCTCTCTTTACAGTCTTTATTACAACTGTGGTTCATCATTCTTTACATGGTGCTTCTGTAGTTCTTAAGTATATGGACCTGTGCATTGAACTTTGCATTCGTGGTTGAGCCTATATTTGTAATAAACATGGTTGGATATGAAATAAGTGATTGCCTACTTTCAAATTCAAAACATGTGATTTTTAAATTAGGGATTAATTAGGGATTACACTACACATGGTTTGCGAAAGCAAAACGTCGGTGATAGGTGTGGAGATCAGAAACGTTTCTAGGATCCACTACGTGTGCGATCAATCTCCACTGCAAACACGACATCCTCTTGAAAACTCTTTGCATTAGCCCACCTTGCACAAACGTTTAACACAAAAAAATTGTGTGTGATGGACTGCCTTTACCACACAATTTCTCCTACGCACCGTGTGTGATGCATTCAATAACGCAAACGATAAAATAATTAATATCGTGTGCAATGGAAACGCTATCACAAACGATTTAACGGGGAAAATTGTGTGCGATGTACCTGTGAACGGAAACGTTTTCCTTGGAGCGACTATGTGGGATGTACATACGAACGAAAATGTTTAGTGGGGACTGACTGTCTGGGATGTACTTGCAACCGGAAACAATTTCGCACGTATAATTGTATTTTTTAGCTCTACTATACGTATTACCATATTTGAGCGCTCGCCAGCCGCACATGACCTCATTTAGCCAAGCGCGTGTGCCAGGAGGGCATACCCCCGACGGTTTCTGGGTCGTGTGGGAAGGACCCCCCCTATCGCCTACACTCACTTGGCAACTCTCTGTACCCACTTTTTACTTTCTATTATTGGCAGTTAATAAAGTAGAAATACTATTATTTTACTTTTTTTGAATTATCCCTAGAATAAAAAATGACTAGAAAATGAAAGTTTTCCAAATGCCCTGAAAATTTAGTATGATTTTTTCTAGATTATTATAAAAATATTGGCACTGAACACACCCCAGGGGGATGCACCTGTGAGCTACAAGCTCACAGGGTGCGCCCAGGAGGTAGCTTATGGGGCCCACGTAGGCACCCTCACTTATTCCAGCCACCCATCCACTTCTTCCTCCAAAAAAATCACACCATTGCTCCATGTTCTTACCCATCTTGATGCCATTTTCGATCTCCTTGCTCGTTGCTCCATTTGCAAAACTCTTTTGGGAGATTTTTCATCAGTATGTGACTGCTCCGATGGTCCAATTAGTTTCTGTTCTAGTGCCTTATATATTGCAAAAAAAACCGGCTGTGGTGACCATGTTCTTGAGCTTGCATGTCAAATTTATATGGTCCAAAGTAGTTTTGTTGCATGATATAGCCTCTAGATACTTGTAGAAGTAGTTGCTATTACTATTGTAGAGTTTTGTTCACTTTTATTTTGAGTCACTAAAAAATTTAGAAATTTTTAGAGAAAAAGAAAACCATGAGGAGGTGGTTAAGGGCCTCGTCAAGCCGTAATATGGGAGAAACTTCATAGGAGACGGGAGTGGTGGAGGTTTGGCCGTGTGAATGGCGAAGTGGTACATTCTTGAAGGAGGCGGGAATTTATAATGATTTTTATTATTTGGCGGACAATTATGGCATCATCCCCTTCCTCCAAGATAAGTGTGACCAATACCTCCTACTCACTAATACATTCATGCAAAAATTTCTCTTTCATCCTAGGAAGGAACCACCCATGGTAGAATTCCACTTATATGATGAGCCCAACGAAAGGACATTATATGACTTTTGCAATGTTTGCAAAATACCTTTTGTGGGGCGTATGAATGAGCCATGTCCTAGAGACATGGAAGATTTTATTTCTGAAAATGTCATGGGGGAAGAGAGGGGAGTGTCCAAAGCGAGAGTGGCTAGTTTACATTTCCCTGTTTTTTGTTACTATGCACTATTGGCCGGGAGATGTTTGACAGGTCTTGGAGAGAGTGGAACTCTTACTGCACCAGACATCGCTATTTTGCGCCATGTTTTATATGATGATGCTACTTCTTGAGCTTGTGTTGGTTTTTCCCTTAAAGAGGAAAGGGTGATGCAACAAAGTAGAGATAAGTATTTCCTTTAGTTTGAGAACCAAGGTATCAATCCAGTAGGATACAATGCACAAATCACCAATACCTGCACAAACAATCAAACAACTTGCACCCAACGCGATAAAGGGGTTGCCAATCCCTTCACAGTTACTTGCAAAAGTGAGATCTCGTAGAGATAGATAAAAAGGGTAAACTATTTTTTGGTTTTTGGTTTATAGATTGAAAAGTAAAAGACTGTAAAATAGTAGATCGGAAACTAATATGATGGAAAATGGAGCCAGGGGCATAGGTTTCACTAGAGGCTTCTCTCTTGTTAGCAAATAATACGGTGGGTGAACAAATTACTGTCGAGTAATTGATAGAAAAGCGCAAAGTTATGAAGATATATAATGCAATGATTTTGCAATATAGGCATCACGTCCATATCAAGTAGACCGACTCCTGCCTGCATCTACTACTATTACTCCACACATCGACCGACTCCTGCATGCATCTAGAGTATTAAGTTCATGAAGAACAGAGTAACGTTTTAAGTAAGATGACATGATGTAGAGGAATTAAGTCAAGCAATATGCTGAAAACCCCATATTTTTATCCTCGATGGCAACAATAGAATACGTGCCTCACTACCCCTTCTGTCATTGGGTGAGGACACCGCAAGATTGAACCCAAAGCAAAGCACTTCTCCCATTGCAAGAAAAACCAATCTAGTTGGCCAAACCAAACCGATAGTTCGAAGAGAATTACTAAGATATCAAATCATCCATATAAGAATTCAGAAAAGACTCAAATAATATTCATACATAATCTGATCATAAATCCACAATTCAACGAATCTTGGCAAACACAACGCAAAAGACGATTACATCGAATATATCTCCATGAACATCGAGGAGAACATGGTATTGACAATCCAAGAGAGAGAATAAGCCATATAGCTACTAGCTATGGACCTATAGGTTTGTGGTAAACTACTCACACTTCATCGAAAGGGCAATAGGGTTGATGTAGATGCCCTGCGTGGTCGAATCCCCCTACAGCAGAGTACCGGAAAAGGCCTCCAAATGGGATCTCGCAGAAACAAAAGGTTACGGCGGTGGAAAAGTGGTTTCGGTGCCTCCCTAGGGTTTCTGGAATATATGAGAATGTATAGGCGGAAGAAATGGATTGGTGGACGCTCGAGGGGCCCACAAGGGTGGGGGGTGCGCCCTACCCCCCTAGGCGCGCCTTCAATCCTTGTGGCTGCCTCGCAGCTCCCCTGATGTGCACTCCAAGTCCTCTGGATGTCCTCCGTTTGATATTCCTTTTCTGTGAAACTCAAAAACAAGGAAAACAAAGAAATTGGCACTGGGCTCTAGGTTAATAGGTTAGTGCCAAAAATAATATAAAATAGCATATTAATGCATATAAAACATCCAAAACAGATAATATAATAGCATGGAACAATAAAAAATTATAGATGCATGGAGACGTATCATTATTTTCTTTGTTTCACTAACGGATCTCACGAGTTTTATGTTGAGTTTTCTGTTGTGAAGTATTCAAGTTTTGGGTCAGGATTTGATGGACTATGGAATAAGGAGTGGCAAGAGCCTAGACTTGAGGATGCCCAAGGCACCCCAAGGTAATATTCAAGGACAACCAAGAGCCTAAACTTGAGGACACTATTATGCTATTATATTATCTTTTTTGGATGTTTTATATGCATTAATATGCTATTTTATAATATTTTTGGGACTAACTTATTAACCTAGAGCCCAGTCTAGTTTCTGTTTTTCCTTGTTTTTGAGTTTGGCAAAAAAGGAATATCAAATGGATTCCAAATGGAATGAAACTTTATGATGATTTTTCTTGGACCACAAGACACCCTAGAGACTTGAGAACCACGTCAGAAGAGCCACGAGGCAGCGACAAGGGGGAGGGCGCGCCCTATAGGGGTGGGCGCGTCCCCATCCTTGCGGGCCCCTCATGACTCCACTGACCTATTTCTTCCTTTGATATATTTACATATATTCCAGAAACCCTAGAGGAGGCATCAAAACCACTTTTCCACCACCGTAACCTTCTGTATCGGCGAGATCCCATCTGGAGGCCTTTTTCGATACTCTGCCGGTGGGTGATTCAACCACTGAGGGCATCAACATCAACGTCATTGCCCTTGCAATGAAGTGTGACTAGTTTACCATAGACCTACGGGTCCATAGCGAGTAGCTAGATGGCTTCTTCTCTCTCTTTGATTCTAAGTACCGTGTTCTCCTCAATGTTCTTGGAGATCTATTCTTCAAGTTTTGCGGTGTGTTTGTCGAGATCCGATGAATTGTGGATTTATGATCAGATTATCTATGAATATTTTTTGAGTCTTTTATGAATTCTTATATGCATGATTTGATATCTTAGTAATTCTCTTCGAACTATCGGTTTGGTTTGGCCAACTAGATTGGTTTTTCTTGCAATGGGAGAAGTGCTTTGCTTTGGGTTCAATATTGTTGTGCTCAATCCTAGTGATAGAAAGGGACATGACTCATATTGTATTGTTCCCATCGAGGATAACAATATGGGGTTTCATCATATTGCCTGAGTTAATTCCGCTACATCATGTCATCTTACTTAATGTGTTACTCTGTTCTTTATGAACTTAATACTCTAGATGCACAATCGTTTCGGTCGATGTGTGGAGTAGTAGTAAGTAGATGCAGCCAGGAGTCGGTCTACTTGACACGGACGTGATGCCTATATTCATGATCATTGCCTTATATATCGTCATAACTTTGCGCTTTTCTATCAATTACTTGGCAGTAATTTGTGTACCCACCGTAATATTTGCTATCATGAGAGAAGCCTCTAGTACCTATGGCCCCCGGGTCTATTTTCCATCTTAGAAGTTTCCGATCTATTATTTTGTAATCTTTTACTTTCCAATCTATAAACCAAAAATACCAAAAATATTTAGTTTACAGTTTATCCATCACTATCGGATCACACTTTTGCAAATAACCGTGAAGGAATTGACAACCCCTTTATTGCGTTGGGTGCAAGTTGTTTGATTGTTTGTGCAGGTATTCGGCAATTTGTGTGTTGTCTCCTACTGGATTGATACCATGGTTCTCAAACTGAGGGAAATACTTGCTCTACTTTGCTGGATCACCCTTTCCTCTTCAAGGGAAAAACCAACGCAAGCTCAAGAGGTAGCAGGAAGAATTTCTGGTACCGTTGCCGGGGAGATCTACGCCAAGTCAAGACATACCAAGTACCCTTCATAAAACTCTTCTCTCTCGCACTTACCTTATTTGCTATTCGCCTCTCGTTTTCCTCTCCCCCACTTCTAAAATGATTTTTGAAAATATTTGCCTTTTCTTCGCCCTTCCTCCGTTCGTCTTGTTCGCTTTCTTGTGAACTTGTGTGTTGGATTGCTTGCTTTGTCACGATGGCTCAAGAAAATACCAAATTATTGTTGGGAAACATAGCATGCAATTTCAAAACTTTTCTATGCTCACGCAAGATCTATCTAGGAGATGCATAGAAACGAGAGGGGAAGAGTGTGTCCACGTACCCTCGTAGACTGAAAGCGGAAGCATTTAGACAATGTGGTTGATGTAGTCGAACTTCTTCTCGTTCCTACCGATCAAGCACCGAATGTATGGCACCTCCGAGTTTTGCACATGTTCAGCCCGACGACGTCCCTCGAACTCTTGATCCAACAGAGTGTTGAGGAAGTAGATGAGTTCCGTCAGCACAATGGCATGGTGGCGGTGATGATGAAGTAATCTGCGCAAGGCTTCGCCTAAGCACTACGAGATTATGGACGTGGCAGTAAACTGTGGAGGGGGGTGCCGCACATGGCTAATAATGATGTTGTGTGTCTTAGGCGCCCCAACCCCATATATATATATATATATATATATATATAGATATATATATATATATATCAGTTGGAGAGGGGAGGAGGCAGCTAAGGGGGCGCCCAAGTAGGCCGAATCCAACTTGGGTTTGTACCCCAATTCGCCTCCCTTACGTATTTGGTGTAGGGGAAAGGAAACAGAAGGGGGGAGGAAAGGGGGAGACCTAATCCTCCTCCTTCCCTCATCCTTCCCCTTCCTTTTATCTTTCTCCTATTCAGCCTAGGGGGCGCACCAGCCCACTAGGGGCTTGTCTTTCCCTCACTTGGCCGAATAGACCCATAACTTTGTCCGGGGGGGGTGTGCCTGGAACCCGTTTTGGTGACCCGATATCACCCGGAGCACTTCCGGTGTCCAAATATCATTGTCCTATATATGAATATTTACATCTTGATCATTTAGAGACTCCTCGTCATGTTCGTGATCTCATCCGGGACTCCCAACAACATCCGGTCATCAAATCACATAACTCATATAATACAAATCGTTATCGAACGTTAAGCGTGTGGACCCTAAGGGTTTGAGAACTATGTAGACATGACTGAGACACCTCTCTGGTCAATAACAAATAGCGGAACCTGGATGCTCATATTGGTTCCTACATATTCTACGAAGATCTTTATTTGGCAAACCGTACTGACAACATGCGTTATTCCATTTGTCATACTTGCTCGAGATTCGATCGTCGGTATCTTCATACCTAGTTCAATATCATTGCCGGCAAGTCTCTTTTCTCGTTCCGTAATGCATCATCCCGCAACTAACTCATTAGTCACATTGCTTGCCAGGCTTATTATGATGTGCATTACAGAGAAGGCCCAGAGATACCTCTCTGATACTCGGAGTGACACATCCTAATCTTGATCTATGCCAACCCAACAAACACCATCTGAGATACCTACAGAGCATCTTTATAATCACCCAGTTATGTTGTGATGTTTGATAGCACACAAGGAATTCCTCCGTTATCCGGGAGTTGCATAATCTCATAGTCAAAGGAATATGTATTTGACATGAAGAAAGCAGTAGCAATAAAACTGAACGATCAATATGCTAAGCTAACGGATGGGTCATGTCCATCACATCAATCTCCTAATGATTTGACCCCGTTAATCAAATGACAACACATGTCTATGGTCAGGAAACTTAACCATCTTAGATTAACGAGCTAGTCTAGTAGAGGCTTACTAGGAACTTGGTATTTCGTCTATGTATCAACACATGTATCAAGTTTCCGGTAATACATTTCTAGAATGAATAGTAAACATTTATCATGAAACAAGGAAATATAAAACAACAACTTTATTATTGCCTTTAGGGCATATTTCCTTCAGTATCCCACTTGCACTAGAGTCAATAATCTAGATTACAGAGTAATGATTCTAACATCCATGGAGTCTTGGTGCTGATCATGTTTTGCCCGTGGAAGAGGCTTAGTCAATGGGTCTGCCACATTCAGATCCATATGTATTTTGCAAATCTCTATGCCTCCATCCTTGACTTGATCGCGGATGGAGTTGAAGTGTTTCTTGATGTGTTTCGTTATCTTTTGAAACCTGGATTCCTTTGCCAAGGCAATTGCACCAGTGTTATCACAAAATATTTTCATTGGACCCGATGCACTAGGTATTACACCTAGATCGGATATGAACTCCTTCATCCAGACTCCTTCATTTGCTGCTTCCGAAGCAGCTATGTACTCCGCTTCACACGTACATCCCGCCATGACGCTCTGCTTGGAACTGCACCAACTGACAGCTCCACCATTCAACAAAAATACGTATCTGGTTTGTGACTTAGAGTCATCCGAATTAGTGTCAAAGCTAGCATCAACGTAACCATTTACGACGAGCTCTTTCTCACCCCCATAAACAATAAACATATCCTTAGTCCTTTTCAGGTACTTCAGGATATTCTTGACCGATGTCTAGTGGTCCACTCCTAGATTACTTTGGTACCTCCCTGCTAGACTTATAGGAAGGCACACATCATATCTGGTACATAACATTGCATACATGATAGAACCTATGGCTAAGGCATAGGGAATGACTTCCATTTTCTCTCTATCTTCTGAAGTGGTCGGGCATTGAGTCTGACTCAACTTCACACCTTGTAACACAGTGTCACATCCCTAGCTAGCACTTGCATTAGGACCTGCTTAGAGTGTGCATCATGTTTACTTTCAAAGAAACTTGAAATGGGATTAACAGAAACCCCAGCACCCCTCCCCTAACAACTAGGGTTTGCTAAAATATTTTCCAGTGTACCCAAAATGCCCTTCAAAATGTTCATCATTTCTGCCTTGGTCTTAAACCTCTGCCAAAAATGGTGCACAATTTTCTAGGACAATCTAGGGTTTTGGATTAAATCATATGGTATTTGAATTTGGGCATTTAAATGCTATAAAATATTTTAAATGCTCAAATAATCATAAACTATAATGTTTCATACTGTTCATATTATATACAGCAGGTATGACAAGTGTTATGATTTATAAAAATGTTTAGGCATTTTTATTAAATGAACAAAGTTGCAAAAGAAATGAAACAGAAAAGAAAATAGGAAAAGAAAATAGGAAGAACACTTACCTGGCGCCCACCCGGCCCACCTGCCGGCCCAGCCCAGCTGCCGCTCCAGCGAGCTGCTTGGCTCGGCCAGGCAGGCAGGCAGGTGCTCGACGGCGACCGCACGGCGCGCCACGCAGCTGCCCGCCGCCCTGCTTCGCCCCCTCGCCGTCCTGGAGGGATGGATCGAACGTCCACGTCCCCCTCGACCCCCCAGACACCTCCGCTTCCCCCCAGTCCCTCTCCTCCGCTCTCCCCGCGCCATGGCCGACGCCGCCGTGATCGCGCCGTCGTAGAAACCACGTCCACCCTTGTCCCCGAGCTCCGCCGTGTTGTCCCTCGTCTCCGCCGTCCTCGACTGCTTCGAACAGGCTGAGCCCCGAGCGCTCGCCCGCCCTGGAGACGCCCCCGACCTCTTCTTCCCCAACTTCGGCCGCGGAGATCCCTCTCACCGTGCTGCTCAGCTCCGACCACACCCGAGCTCGCTTCGGTGCTTGCTGCAACCGCTGTGAGCCTAGCTACCTCCTCCCCCTCTCCGCTGGCTCCCTCTTGCCCTGTAACACACTGCACGAAGCTCGCCCGCACGTACCGCCGCCGTGCTCGTCGCCGGTGATGCTCCGGTGACCATTTGGTCACCGGCACCCGTCCAACGCACTCACCACAGCACGTAGATGCGAACGGTGCCACGCACGCATCGCCTAGGCCCCTGCAGCCGCATCACCACACACGCCCGACGCCGGTCGCCGCCGTCGAGCTCGTTGCCGTCGTCTCCGGCCACCCCAGGTCCGGCGACCACCTCCATCCGACGCGCAAGAACAAGGGCTATCCAACGCACCCAGCCGCAGCTCGAGCCGTGCACCGTAGACGTTTTCCGAGGCACGCCGCCGCGTTTGGCCTCGCCGGCGGCTAAACGCCGGCGAGTTGGACCTGTTTTGACCACGGGTTTGACCCCCTGGGTCAATGACATGTGGGCCCTGCCCACAAGTCAAACTTAGTTAGGTGTTAATTTAATAGTAATTAGTTAATTAGTTTAGTCACTGACACGTGGGCCCTGGCCCCACTGACAGTTAATTAGTTTTAGTTTAACTCTAATTAACTCAATTAATTAGCTGTGACACTGACATGAGGGACCCACTGGTCAGGTTTGACCTGGACTGGTCCTGTTGACTGGCTGACGTCACCATGATGTCATGCTGACGCAGTAAAGGTTTTTCTGGGATTTTTAGATTTAAAATAATTCAGGAAATTCCAGAAAATACCCAAAACTTCTAAAAAACATATAAAATCAACCATAGCTCAGATGGAAAAGATTTATATATGAAAAATGATCAGAAAAATCCAATCTATCTAATGGCACTGGTTTCATGCATGTTTGAACAAGTTAACTTGCTGTATATATCAAAAACATGATAATGCACTTATTTAAATAATAGTTTGAACTTCAATTTGAATCCTTGATTCAAATAGGTTCAAACCCTTCTGGTTTTAGTTGCATTAGCCAACACACATGCATCTTGCCATGTCATAAACATGCATCATATTGTTGCATTTGTTTGTTAATGATTGTGTCGTCGGTATTCCCTGTGTTAGGTCCTGCTCCCGAGGATACAGCTGCATATCCAGTTGAAGAGCAGTACCCGACAACTACCTTGTCAGGCAAGCAATCATTGATCATTCCGATACAACCCAATCTTCTCGCTCCTGCTCTCTTTTACTGCATTAAGGCAACAGCGCGTGAACTGCTACTTGCTGCGGTAGTTGAACCCTATTCCCTTGCATGACCTGTCATTGCCACAGTAAATAGTTGAAACCCACTAGCATGTGTAGGAGTTGACTGAGCCATGTGATGTGTGATCCACCATGCTATTTGTTTATGTTGCCTGCTATGCTTAGAGTTGTGTCTGGTCTGATTCATCTGGGTGATGGATCAGAGTGAAATGATCTTATCGATAAAGAGAAGGAAGTGTGGAATACGCTTGGTAAAGGTATCGATGAAAGGCCATGTAGGAGTACATGGTGGGTTGTTTCATTGGAATCGTCCATAGGACCCGAGATCTGTATGTGTGGTTCAAGTTACAGCTACTACCACGCATTGGGATCCTTAATTGACCCTCTCGGCTTATTAATTACCCTTGATCTCTGTCCAGGAGTTGCAACTAGTTTCTGGTGTTTATAGCTTACTGGAGGTCGTGCACAACGCTGACCCTCGGGGTGGGTTGTGATGCGACAGGTACGTGGCACGGTGTACCGGTTGCCCGTTTGGTGACTCGGGAACCCTGTACACATCGTTTGGGGCCGTGAGCGACACCCCGGCCGGATCTCCCCACAGATGGAACCCAAATAGGCGATAAACCTGGAAGAGAGACTTGAGTAGTTAGTCAGGTCGTGGCCGACACCCTCGCTAGGCTTCCGCTTGAAGGTTGCCGAGTACACGCCGAGTAAACGGCGATAAGTGGTGGAAGCGTGTGTGAAGAGGTACACCCCTGCAGGGTTATCAAACTATTCAAATAGCCGTTGTTCGCGGTACGAACTACTTGGTTACTCTTACAGTTCATAGACAAGTTGAGGGATACTACTAAAAGCCTCAAGATAAGCGTGAGTGTCGTGGATGGCCCTTCCGTAGGATGACGGAAGAGGATCCTCGGTAGTGTATTGATGTGGTGAGTAGTGGACTCGTGTTCGTAACAATATCTTGCAATCCGTTGAGAGTTGTAGTATAGGTTAGCCAAGGTCAAAGCTGGCATTCTGCTATAAACTCCACTACCCCTTTTGATAATGTTGCATGTATGATAGGTTCTGTGGTAAGACTTGCTGAGTACCTTTGTACTCATGTTTGCTTAATAACTGTTGCAGAGGAGAACCCTGCCCCTGCTGATGGGTTCTACATAGACGCTGACGTCGACGAGTAGCTTGACACCCAGACGGTGATCTGGAGCTTGTGAAGGGCCTTGTAGATAGTCAGGCTACACCAAGCCTGTTTTATTTTTCCAAGTTGTCTGTACTCAGACATGTAGCTTCCGCTTGTGCTTGTATGACTGTATGACTTGAGTGTTGGGTCATGTGACCCCTACCTGTATGAATATGTTATGTATGGCTCTTGGAGCCTTTTTAAATAAAGTACTTTGAGTCATAGAGTTCTGTTGTGATGCAATGTTGTATTTGCACATATTGAGCATATTGCGTGTATGATTGAAATGCTTGGTATGTGTGGGATCCGACACCTAGTTGTTTTCCTTGGGTAGCCTATCTTACAGGGAAATGCCTCCTAGTGATTCCAATGAGCCTTGGTAGCTTGCTACTGCTCGGAACACGTAGGCTGGCCGGCATGTGTCCTTCTTCGTTCCTGTGTCTGTCCCTTAGGGGAAATGTCACGCGTTGTTCCTTTAAGTCCATGTAGCTTGCTACGACTTGGGTTCATACGTTGATGACCGACACGTTCGTTGGTGGGTCATGGATGCCTGTCTCTGTAATTTAGTGCCACTTTTGGTTTATAACTAGCCATGTCGGCCCGGGTTCTCTGTCATATGGATGCTAGCGACACTGTCATATACGTGTGCCAAAATGCGCAAACGGTCCCGGGCCAGGTAAGGTGGCACCCGTGGGGTTACCGTGCGTGAGGCCACAAAGTGATATGACGTGTTACAGCTAGATCGGTGTGACTTAGGATCGGGGTCCTGACAGCGTTGGCATCAGAGCTGGACTGCCTGTAGGTTTCTCAAGCCAAACTGGTCGATGTTGAGTCTAGAAATATTCTTAGTTATATGTAGGGGAATTGATTGTGGAAGGGAACGTAAGGCTCTTTTTACTCCTTTACCTTATGCCCTTCTGATCTGAGTCTGTCTATTCTTTCTATGGGGAATTAGGACTAGGCCTCTTATCCTTACTAGGTTCACGTGTTACTAATCCGTAGACTCTTAGGATTGTTGGTTTCAAGCCTCAGTTCAGTTTCTATCCTTTGAGTATGATGATTGTTGAACCCGGAACCTTGATATGGAATTGTTGAGTGGCTATGCTATCATTTGTATGATGTCTCAAATCTTTGTTTGAGCATTTACAGTTGTTATGCTGCCCGATTTCTTCCAGAAACACTAATGCCTTTGCATTATTTTGTGTTTCAGATGTCTGGCCGCATCCCTCACCAAGTGGTTCGTTTGACTCGGTGCATTAATGTGCCCGGTCACACGGCCATGCTAGTCCGTGTGATGACTGAGACCGGTTATCGCTGGTATCCTGAATACACTGTGGAGGAACAGTATCGGGATTTCAATCAAAGTCAGTATTTCTGCACAGTCCGGATATACCCCTCTTATCCCGGAGCTAATGATCCCATCCATTGGTCTTATGGACTCAGGATTACCATCGAGATGGCAGTACAGGATGCCGCTTAATCGATGATGACCATTCTCCGTGCTAGGCATGTCCTGTTGCTGAACACTGAGTTCTGTTACATGCCAGCTTCACTCCCCGGAGAGGAAGGCTACTACACTGGTCTGTATACGGATGCTGCTCATGAAGAGCCACTGCTTCAGACTACTGTTCAGATGTTGGAGGATAGGGACCGCGAGGTCCGTGCCCTCCGAATGGAGCTGTATAACACCCGAGCCGCTCACTGGACTACTTTGACACGGCTTGCACCTGCTGTGCACGCCGGATATCTGGACATGCGGGATTTGTATCCTGTGCGGACTCGTCTGCCTGATCGCATGGATTGGCGTGACGTTGGGGGTATTACACCTCCACGTGGGCGTCGGTTACCACCAGCATCGGGACCGAGACCACACCCATGCCCCTATGGTCCACAGCCTTCGACTGCTCGCGAGTTCCAAGATCCGTCTGTACCACTTCCAGGCTACGGTGGTAATCTTTACGAGGATTACTACGCGAATGTCTGAGCTAGTCCGTGGTAGTAGTAGTATTGTAGTAGTTGTATTTCCACAGTCCTGCGCGTCTTGTGGAATATGACTTAGTGTGTACTGAGTTCCGGAGGTGTAGTTAAATAATGTATAGGAGCTTGGAATGCCTCTGATGGGATGTATCGTCTTTCACCGCAGTTGTACTTTAGCCTTGGCTTGTACTAAACTTTGTATGGTGTGTATGACCACTGGTGTATATATAGCAGTTCCTATATTACCATGTCGTACGGATGAACATCTCTGCATTCTGTGTCATCCATTACATTCTGCACTTCTATGTCAAATTTTTGCCATCCTTGTCTAAACCGTTGTTTGTTTTCCTAGGATGGTCAACACTCGCAACACTCCTGCTGCTCAGGAGCAGGGTGAGGCTAGTGGGGCTAGAGATGGAAATCTGCCCCAGCCACCCTCTTTGGCGGAAGTTATGCTTGAAGCAGAACGGAACAAGAGAGAGACCAACCATCTGCTGGAACGCATAGAGCAAAACACTGGGTTCCGTCAGAGGAATGACGTGGTGTCAATCCACGATTTTATCAAGATGTGTCCACCAAAGTTCCTTCACTCCACTGAACCTCTGGATGCTGATGACTGGCTACGTAGTATCACCCACAAGCTACACTCTGCCCGTGTGGCCGAAGCTGATAAGGTTATCTACGCCGCCTACCATCTTGAGGGCCCTGCCAATCTTTGGTGGGAAAACTTTGAAGCTATGCGTCCTGCTGGCCAAGTCACTACCTGGGTTGAGTTCAGTGAGGCATTCCGTGAACACCACATTCCGGAAGGTCTCATGGATCGTAAGCGGGAGGAATTCTGCAATTTCACCCAGGGCCGTTTAACTGTGGATGGCTACAATCGTGAGTTTGGTAATCTGGCACGCTATGCACCTGAGGAAGTATCCACCGATGCCAAGAAACAGGCGAGGTTCCGCAAGGGACTCAGCCCTGAACTTCGTCGAGATCTATGTCTGCACGAGTGCACCTCCTTCCAGAAGTTGGTTAACAAGGCTATCAGTGCTGAGACAGGCCAGACCGACTTCGAGGCTACCCGCAAGCATACTCGAGACCTTGGTTCCTCATCCGGCTCTGGTTCTCACAAGCGCCGTGTGTGGGTTCCTAACACTGCTCTGCCACCCAAGTATACACCGAGGCCATCCTATGAGGCGCCTCGCCCAACTCAACAGTTTGCACCTGCTAAGACCTATGGAGGTCCACCCTCCAACTTTGCTCCACGCACCACCACTGTGACATGTTTCAAGTGTGGAGAACCGGGACACTACATGCGTGATTGTCCCCAGAATCAGCCAGGAAAACCCGTTGGCCGTGGTAAGCCAACCGGCAAGGTGAACTATGTCAAGCCAATCCCCACTGCACGTGGTCATGTCAACTATGTTTCTGCCGAAGAAGCTTATGAGGATCCTAACGTCGTCCTTGGTACGCTTCTTGTAAACTGCCATCCGGCATCTGTTCTTTTCGATACTGGAGCATCCCATTCGTTCATATCTGAGAGCTATGCTCGATTGCACAACATGACTTTTTGTGACATGCCTACTTCCATGGTTATTCAAACTCCTGGTTCAAAGTGGCAAACCTCTAGGGTAAGCCATGGAAATGAAATCCTTGTCGATAGACTTGTTTTCCTTGCATCTTTAATCGCTCTCAAGTCCTCGAACATAAATATCATTTTGGGTATGGATTGGATGACAACCCATTACGCCAAAATTGATTGCTTTACTAGGGCCGTTCAACTTACACATCCATCCGGCAAGATAGTCAATGTCTTGACCCGAATGGCTGAACGTCAGCTCTACTCTCTTAATGCCAGCCCTCTACCAGAACTCGAAGATATCCCGGTAGTCTGTGACTTCCCGGATGTTTTTCCCGAAGAACTGCCAGGAGTTCCACCTGACAGAGATGTCGAGTTCGTGATAGATCTTATCCCTGGAACTATCCCGATCTCTAGGAGACCTTATAAGATGGCACCACTAGAATTAGCTGAGCTAAAGAAACAACTCGATGAGTCTTTGCAAAAAGGTTTCATCCGTCCTAGTTCTTCCCCTTGGGCTTGCCCCGTCCTCTTCGTCAAGAAGAAGGATGGAACGGAGCGGATGGTTGTAGATTACCGACCTGTCAATCTGGTCACCATAAAGAATAAGTATCCGCTTCCCAGGATCAACGACCTGTATGATCAGCTCGCTGGATCCTCAGTCTTCTCTAAGATGGATTTGAGGTTGGGCTACCATCAAATCAAAATCAAGAACGGGGACATTCCTAAAACGGCTTTCGTTACTCGTTATGGCCAATATGAGTACACCGTCATGTCCTTCGGATTAACCAATGCCCCAGCTACCTTTTCTCGGTTAATGAATTCTATATTCATGGAGTATTTGGATAAATTCGTCGTGGTATACCTCGACGATATACTCATTTTCTCCAAGAACAAGGAAGATCATGCCGAGCATTTAAGGCTGGTATTGACGAAACTTCGAGAGCACCGCCTTTATGCCAAATTCTCTAAATGTGAATTTTGGTTGCCAGAAGTAACCTATCTAGGTCATGTGATCTCTGGCAAGGGTATTGCTGTCAATCCTGAGCGAGTTCAAGCCGTCCTTGATTGGACTCCTCCTGAATCGGTCAAGCAAGTTAGGAGTTTTCTTGGCTTAGCGAGCTATTGCCGGCGTTTCGTCGAGAACTTCTCCAAGGTTGCTAAACCTTTAACCGAACTCCTCAAGAAAGATAAAAAGTTTGAGTGGACCCCACAGTGCGAGTCCAGTTTTCAGGAACTGAAAAGACGCCTGACATCTGCACCTGTACTGGTACCACCAGACTTTTCCAAGGATTTTATAATCTATTGTGACGCCTCGCGACAAGGACTGGGTTGCATTCTCATGCAAGATCGTCAAGTGATTGCATACGCATCCTGACAGTTGCGTCCACATGAGGATAACTATCCTACTCATGATTTAGAGCTTGCAGCTGTAGTCCATGCACTCAAAACATGGCGACATTACCTTCTTGGTAATCGCTGTGAAATCTTCACTGATCACCAAAGTTTGAAGTATATCTTCACCCAACCGGATCTAAATCTCAGGCAAAGACGTTGGGTTGAGTTGCTCACCGACTACGACTTAGGAATCACTTACACTCCTGGAAAGGCCAATGTCATGGCTGATGCACTAAGTCGTAAGTCATATTGTAACAATTTAATGTTACAACAAAGTCAACCACTTCTCCACGAGGAATTTCGTAAGCTTAACCTTCACATTGTTCCTCGAGGATTCCTTTCCACCTTGGTGGCGAAACCTACCCTTATGGATCAAATCATAGTTGCCCAGCGGTATGATAAAGGCATATCTCAGATCAAGGAGAACATTGCTAGCGGAGTTGCTAGGAGCTTCTCTATGAATGATCGAGGTGTTGTGTACTTCGAGAACCGCTTGGTGGTGCCCAAGAAACCACAACTACGACAAATGATTCTTAAGGAGGCTCATGAATCTCCTCTCACGATTCATCCCGGTAGTACCAAAATGTATCAAGACCTACGTCAAAGATTCTGGTGGACTAGGATGAAGAGAGAAATCGCTCAATTCATTGCTAACTGCGACGTTTGTCGTCGAGTCAAGGCAGAGCATCAACGGCCTGCTGGCACCCTTCAACCTCTAGCTATTCTTGAATAGAAATGGGATAAAGTCGGTATGGATTTCATTACCGGGTTTCCCAGGTCCAGGAAAGGGAATAATGCTATCTTCGTCGTTATCGACCGCCTCTCTAAAGTAGCTCATTTCCTGCCTGTTCGGGAAAGTATTACCGCTAGCCAGCTAGCAGACTTATATATCTCTCGAATAGTATCACTTCATGGCGTACCGTTGGAGATTAACTCAGACCGTGGAAGTCTTTTCACTTCCCGATTTTGGGAAAGTTTCCAGAATGCTATGGGAACTCATCTCTCTTTCAGTACTGCCTTCCATCCGCAATCAAGTGGTCAAGTGGAAAGAGTCAATCAAATTCTGGAAGACATGCTTCGAGCCTCTGTCATTTCTTTCGGTATGGAATGGGAAAAGTGTCTTCCATTTGCCGAATTCGCTTATAACAATAGTTATCAAGCCAGCTTGGGTAAAGCTCCCTTCGAAGTTCTATATGGACGAAGGTGTCGAACACCTCTTAACTGGTCAGAGACCGGGGAAAGACAATTCTTTGGCCCGGATATGATCCAGGAAGCAGAGGAACAAGTTCGCATCGTTCGTGAGAGATTGAAAACGGCCCAGTCTCGCCAAAAGAGCCAATATGATAGTCATCATAAGGCTGTGACTTTTGAAGTCGGCGATAAGGCTTACCTTCGGGTTACTCCTCTTAAGGGAACCCATCGATTCGGTATCAAAGGCAAATTCGCCCCTCGTTACATCGGTCCTTTTCGCATTCTTGCCAAACGAGGAGAAGTTGCCTACCAATTGGAACTACCTCCGCACCTCTCCAGAGTTCATGATGTTTTCCACGTTTCTCAACTCAGGCGTTGCTTCTCGGATCCTATCCGTGGAGTGGAACACGAAACGCTTGATCTCCAAGACAATCTCACCTATCGAGAATACCCCGTTCGTATTCTTGATCAAACTGAGCGCACCACTCGATGCCACAATATCAAGTTTCTCAAGGTTCAATGGTCACATCATTCCGAGAGTGAAGCTACTTGGGAAAGGGAGGATCGTCTTCGACTTGAGTACCCCACCCTCTTTCCGGAGGAACCCGAACCTCGGGACGCGATTCTTTTAAGTGGGGGTGAGTTGTCACATCCCTAGCTAGCACTTGCATTAGGACCTGATTAGAGTGTGCATCATGTTTACTTTCAAAGAAACTTGAAATGGGATTAACAGAAACCCCAGCACCCCTCCCCTAACAACTAGGGTTTGCTAAAATATTTTCCAGTGTACCCAAAATGCCCTTCAAAATGTTCATCATTTCTGCCTTGGTCTTAAACCTCTGCCAAAAATCGTGCACAATTTTCTAGGACAATCTAGGGTTTTGGATTAAATCATATGGTATTTGAATTTGGGCATTTAAATGCTATAGAATATTTTAAATGCTCAAATAAACATAAACTATAATGTTTCCTACTGTTCATATTATATACAGCAGGTATGACAAGTGTTATGATTTATAAAAATGTTTAGGCATTTTTATTAAATGAACAAAGTTGCAAAAGAAATGAAACAGAAAAGAAAATAGGAAGAACACTTACCTGGCGCCCACCCGGCCCACCTGCCAGCCCAGCCCACCTGCCGCTCCAGCGAGCTGCTTGGCTCGGCCAGGCAGGCAGGCAGGTGCTCGACGGCGACCGCACGGCGCGCCACGCAGCTGCCCGCCGCCCTGCTTCGCCACCTCGCCGTCCTGGAGGGATGGATCGAACGTCCACGTCCCCCTCGACCCCCCAGACACCTCCGCTTCCCCCCAGTCCCTCTCCTCCGCTCTCCCCGCGCCATGGCCGACGCCGCCGTGATCGCGCCGTCGTAGAAACCACGTCCACCGTCGTCCCCGAGCTCCGCCGTGTTGTCCCTCGTCTCCGCCGTCCTCGACTGCTTCGAACAGGCCGAGCCCCGAGCGCTCGCCCGCCCTGGAGACGCCCCCGACCTCTTCTTCCCCAACTCCGGCCGCGGAGATCCCTCTCGCCGTGCTGCTCAGCTCCGACCACCCCCGAGCTCGCTTCGGTGCTTGCTGCAACCGCTGTGAGCCTAGCTACCTCCTCCCCCTCTCCGCTGGCTCCCTCTTTCCTTGTAACACGCTGCACGAAGCTCGCCCGCACGCACCGCCGCCGTGCTCGTCGCCGGTGATGCTCCGGTAACCATTTGGTCACCGGCACCCGTCCAACGCACTCACCACATCACGTAGATGGGAACGGTGCCACGCACGCATCGCCTAGGCCCCTGCAGCCGCATCACCACACACGCCCGACGCCGGTCGCCGCCGTCGAGCTCGTTGCCGTCGTCTCCGGCCACCCTAGGTCCGGCGACCACCTCCATCCGACGCGCAAGAGCAAGGGCTATCCAACGCACCCAGCCGCAGCTCGAGCCGTGCACCGTAGACGTTTTCCGAGGCACGCCGCCGCGTTTGGCCTCGCCGGCGGCTAAACGCCGGCGAGTTGGACCTGTTTTGACCACGGGTTTGACCCCCTGGGTCAATGACATGTGGACCCTGCCCGCAAGTCAAACTTAGTTAGGTGTTAATTTAATATTAATTAGTTAATTAGTTTAGTCACTGACACGTGGGCCCTGGCCCCACTGACAGTTAATTAGTTTTAGTTTAACTCTAATTAACTCAGTTAATTAGCTGTGACACTGACATGAGGGACCCACTGGTCAGGTTTGACCTGGACTGGTCCTGTTGACTGGCTGACGTCAGCATGATGTCATGCTGACGCAGTAAAGGTTTTTCTGGGATTTTTAGATTTAAAATAATTCAGGAAATTCCAGAAAATACCCAAAACTTCTAAAAATCATATAAAATCAACCATAGCTCAGATGGAAAAGATTTATATATGAAAAATGATCAGAAAAATCCAATCTATCTAATGGCACTGGTTTCATGCATGTTTGAACAAGTGAACTTGCTGTATATATCAAAAACATAATAATGCACTTATTTGAAAAATAGTTTGAACTTCAATTTGAATCCTTGATTCAAATAGGTTCAAACCCTTCTGGTTTTAGTTGCATTAGCCAACACACATGCATCTTGCCATGTCATAAACATGCATCATATTGTTGCATTTGTTTGTTAATGATTGTGTCGTCGGTATTCCCTGTGTTAGGTCCTGCTCCCGAGGATACAGCTGCGTATCCAGTTGAAGAGCAGTACCCGACAACTACCTTGTCAGGCAAGCAATCATTGATCATTCCGATACAACCCAATCTTCTCGCTCCTGCTCTCTTTTACTGCATTAAGGCAACAGCGCGTGAACTGCTACTTGCTGCGGTAGTTGAACCCTATTCCCTTGCATGACCTGTCATTGCCACAGTAAATAGTTGAAACCCACTAGCATGTGTAGGAGTTGACTGAGCCATGTGATGTGTGATCCACCATGCTATTTGTTTATGTTGCCTGCTATGCTTAGAGTTGTGTCTGGTCTGATTCATCTGGGTGATGGATCAGAGTGAAATGATCTTATCGATAAAGAGAAGGAAGTGTGGAATACGCTTGGTAAAGGTATCGATGAAAGGCCATGTAGGAGTACATGGTGGGTTGTTTCATTGGAATCGTCCATAGGACCCGAGATCTGTATGTGTGGTTCAAGTTACAGCTACTACCACGCATTGGGATCCTTAATTGACCCTCTCGGCTTATTAATTACCCTTGATCTCTGTCCAGGAGTTGCAACTAGTTTCTGGTGTTTATAGCTTACTGGAGGTCGTGCACAACGCTGACCCTCGGGGTGGGTTGTGATGCGACAGGTACGTGGCACGGTGTACCGGTTGCCCGTTTGGTGACTCGGGAACCCTGTACACATCGTTTGGGGCCGTGAGCGACACCCCGGCCGGATCTCCCCACGGATGGAACCCAAATAGGAGATAAACCTGGACGAGAGACTTGAGTAGTTAGTCAGGTCGTGGCCGACACCCTCGCTGGGCTTCCGCTTGAAGGTTGCCGAGTACACGCCGAGTAAACGGCGATAAGTGGTGGAAGCGTGTGTGAAGAGGTACACCCCTGCAGGGTTACCAAACTATTCGAATAGCCGTTGTTCGCGGTACGAACTACTTGGTTACTCTTACAGTTCATAGACAAGTTGATGGATACTACTAAAAGCCTCAAGATAAGCGTGAGTGCCATGGATGGCCCTTCCGTAGGATGATGGAAGAGGATCCTCGGTAGTGTATTGATGTGGTGAGTAGTGGACTCGTGTTTGTAACAATATCTTGCAATCCGTTGAGAGTTGTAGTATAGGTTAGCCAAGGTCAAAGCTGGCATTCTGCTATAAACTCCACTACCCCTTTTGATAATGTTGCATGTATGATAGGTTCTGTGGTAAGACTTGCTGAGTACCTTTGTACTCATGTTTGCTTAATAACTGTTGCAGAGGAGAACCCTGCCCCTGCTGATGGGTTCTACATAGACGCTGACGTCGACGAGTAGCTTGACACCCAGACGGTGATCTGGAGCTTGTGAAGGGCCTTGTAGATAGTCAGGCTACACCAAGCCTGTTTTATTTTTCCAAGTTGTCTGTACTCAGACATGTAGCTTCCGCTTGTGCTTGTATGACTGTATGACTTGAGTGTTGGGTCATGTGACCCCTACCTGTATGAATATGTTATGTATGGCTCTTGGAGCCTTTTTAAATAAAGTACTTTGAGTCATAGAGTTCTGTTGTGATGCAATGTTGTATTTGCACATATTGAGCATATTGCGTGTATGATTGAAATGCTTGGTATGTGTGGGATCCGACACCTAGTTGTTTTCCTTGGGTAGCCTATCTTACAGGGAAATGCCTCCTAGTGATTCCAATGAGCCTTGGTAGCTTGCTACTGCTCGGAACACGTAGGCTGGCCGGCATGTGTCCTTCTTCGTTCCTGTGTCTGTCCCTTAGGGGAAATGTCACGCGTTGTTCCTTTAAGTCCATGTAGCTTGCTACGACTTGGGTTCATACGTTGATGACCGACACATTCGTTGCTGGGTCATGGATGCCTGTCTCTGTAATTTAGTGCCACTTTTGGTTTATAACTAGCCATGTCGGCCCGGGTTCTCTGTCATATGGATGCTAGCGACACTGTCATATACGTGTGCCAAAATGCGCAAACGGTCCCGGGCCAGGTAAGGTGGCACCCGTGGGGTTACCGTGCGTGAGGCCGCAAAGTGATATGACGTGTTACAGCTAGATCGGTGTGACTTAGGATCGGGGTCCTGACACACAGGCAAGAACCCTTTCTTTGACTGATCTATTTTGAACTTCTCAAAGCTTTATCAAGGTATGTGCTTTGATAAAGTCCTATCAAGTGTCTTGATCTATCTCTATAGATCTTGATGCACAATATATATGCAGCTTCATCGAGGTCTTTCATTGAAAAATTCTTATTCAAGTATCCTTTTATGCTATCCAGAAATTCTACATCATTTCCAATCAATAATATGTCATCCATGTATAATATCAGAAATGCTTACAGAGCTCCAACTCACTTTCTTATAAATACAGTCTTATCCAAAAGTCTGTATAAAACCATATGCTTCGATCACTTCATCAAAGCGTATATTCCAACTCAGAGATGCTTGCACCAGTCCATAGATGGATGGCTGGAGCTTGCACACTTTGTTAGCACCTTTAGGATCGACAAAACCTTCTGGTTGCATCATATAAAACTCTGCTTTAAGAAATCCATTGAGGAATGCAGTTTTGACATCCATTTGCCAGAATTCATAATCATAAAATGCGGCAATTGCTAACATGATTTGGATAGACTTAAGCATGCTACGGGTGAGAAAGTCTCATCATAGTCAACTCCTTGAACTTGTCCAAAACCTTTTGCGACAAGTCCACATTTGTAGAAAGTAACATTACCATCAGCGTCAGTCTTCTTCTTGAAGATCCATTTATTTACTATGGCTCGCCGATCATCAGGAAAGTCCACCAAAGTCCACATTTTGTTCTCATACATGGATCCTATCTCAGATTTCATTGCTTCAAGCCATTGTGCAGAATCTGAGCTCATCATCGCTTCCTCATAGTTCCTAGGTTCGTCATGGTCTAGTAACATGACTTCTTTAGTAACATGACTTCCAGAACAGGATTACCATACCACTCTAGTGCGGAACATACTCTAGTTGACCTGCGAGGTTCGGTAGTAACTTGATCTAAAGTTTCATGATCATCATCATTACCTTCCTCATTAGTTGGTGTAGGCATAACGGGAACGGTTTTCTGTGATGAGTTACTTTCCAATTCGAGAGAAGGTACAATTACCTCATCAAGTTCTACTTTCCTCCCACTCACTTCTTTTGAGAGAAATTCCTTCTATAGAAAGGATCCATTCTTAGGAACAAAGATCTTGCCTTCAGATCTGTGATAGAAGGTGTACCCAATAGTTTCTTTTGGGTATCCAACGAAGAAACACTTCTTCGATTTGGGTTCGAGCTTATCAGGCTAAAGCTTTTTCACATAAGCATCGCAACCCCAAACTTTAAGAAACGAGAGCTTAGGTTTCTTGCCAAACCACAGTTCATACGGTGTCGTCTCAACAGATTTAGATGGTGCCCTATTTAACATGAATGTAGCGGTCTCTAATGCATAACCACAAAACGGTAGTGCTAAATATGTAAGAGACATCATAGAGCGCACAATATCTAATAAAGTACGGTTATGACGTTCGGACACACCATTACGTTGTGGTTTTCCAGGTGGCATGAGTTGCGAAACTGTTCCACATTTTTTTAAATGAAGCCAAACTCGTAACTCAAATATTCGCCTCTGCGATCAGATCGTAGAAACTTTATTTTCTTGTTACGATGATTCTCTAGTTCACTCTGAAATTCTTTGAACTTTTCAAATGTGTCAGACTTGTGTTTCATCAAGTAGATATACCCATATCTGCTTAAATCATCTGTGAATATTAGAAAATAACGATACCCGCCGTGAGCCTCAACACTCATTGGACCGCATACATCGGTACGTATTATTTCCAATAAGTCATTAGCTCGCTCCATTGTTCTGGAGAAAGGAGTTGTAGTCATCTTGCCCATGAGGCATGGTTCGCAAGTATCAAATGATTCATAATCAAGTGATTCCAAAATCCCATCTGTATGGAGTTTCTTCATGCGTTCAACACCAATATGACCTAACCGGCAGTGCCACAAATATGTTGCACTATCATTATCAAATTTGCATCTTTTGGCATCAATATTATGAATATGTGTATCACCACAGTCGAGATTTAACAAAAATAGACCACTCTTCAAGGGTGCATCACCATAAAATAAATTACTCTTAAAATAGAACAACCATTATTCTCTGATTTAAATGAATAACCATCTCGCATCAAACAAGATCCATATATAATGTTCATGCTCAACGCTGGCACCAAATAACAATTATTCATGTCTAAATCTAATCCCGAAGGTAGATGTAGAGGTAGCATGCCGACGGCGATCACATCGACTTTTGAACCATTTCCCACACGCATCGTCACCTTGTCCTTAGCCAATATTTGTTTAATCCGTACGTAGTCCCTGTTTTGAGTTACAAATATGAGCAACCGAACCAGTATCAAAGACCCAGGCGCTACTACGAGAATTAGTAAGGTACACATCAATAACATGTATATCAAATATACCTTTGTTCACTTTGCCATCCTTCTTATTCGCCAAATACTTGGGGCAGTTCCGCTTCCAGTGACTAGTCCCTTTGGAGTAGAAGCACTTACTTTCAGGCTTAGCTCCAGACTTGGGTTTCTTCTCGGGAGAAGCAACTTGCTTGCTATTCTTCTTTGTCGGGGAAACTGATCGCCCACGAACACCTATGGGACCGGAGCCCCTTTTCGGTACGGCAGGGGGCGGAGGATGCACAAAGAGCAGGTCGAGGCGTACACACGAGCAGTTTACCCAGGTTCGGGCCGCACGGATGCATAAAACCCTACTCCTGCTTTGGTTGGTATTGAGTTCTTGCTCGGGAGCGAAGAGAGCTACAATACACTCTAACCGATAGCGAGACCGGGCGTGAGAATGATCGATGTCCGGAACCCCTTCTACGTTGAGCATGGGCCTCCTTTTATAGGTCAAAAGGGGTCACCGACAGGTGGCAACATAGATGGGGGTAAAAAAGTAAAAAGGGTGGTAGTTGGAACAGTGCTCCATACCTAACCCTGACGGCAGGGGACAAGGGCATTAAATGCCCGTCGCCGTCGCCCAAACAGTGCAAAAATTGGCCGTCAAGGGCGCCACCGTCCGCCACGACGGCAGCCTTGTCATCGCTGCTTGCCACTGTGTACCCCAGGCTGCACAGCTTTCCGCCACGTCCGCCTGGGATGGTCCCAGAGCGACACGTGGGTGGATGCGCTGGAGCGCGGGTGCTGAGTGGAAGCTTGCCGCGGCAAGCTCCTTGCCGCGGTCGCTATCTTGTCGCTTCCGGGAGCTTGTCGCTCACCGGGCTTTGCCGGGACGCGTGGCGCGTCGCGGCAAGTTCCTTGAGATGCCTTGATTAGCCTTCCCGGCAAGCTCCTCTTGCCAGGGTCTTGTGCTTTGAGTGGTTTTGTGCCTTGAGTGGCTTTCCCGGCAAGCTCCTCTTGCCGGGGTCTTGTCATTTTGACTTAAATACTTTGTTCTTGAATGGTTCCAAGGTAAACACATAGGATCTTGGCGGTCGCCGGGCAGGCCTTGCCGCGGGACGCTGCAACTGCCCGTGCACAAGTTCGGGATACTAAGGTACCCCTACTTTAGTACACCGACAGGAGACCCCGGGCCTGGGCCATACACCGTGCCGAGCGCTGTTGGGCCAGGCCCAAAACAGTGCACGGGTACGCGCGGCCTGTGGCACGCCGTATCCCACTCCGTATCCACCGCGTCCTCCCCTAACGACACGCGTTTAATGCGGCGTCGTGGGGGAGATCGTGGCCTGTTTCTTTAATTGGAAATGCGGAACGTCCGCCCCCTTCCCCCTTATAAGCAGGGGAAACAGGGGCAGTTCGTCCATCTGCCCGTTGCTTCTTCAATCCTCAGAAACCTCCGCCGCTCCCCTTCTTCCCGAAGGCCGAAAGAGAGCAGCGCTCCGCCTTCCGTCACCACCAGCACCGTCGTCCTCCTTCACCGCTTCCGCCATGGCTCCGAAAGGCGAGAAGGGGAAAACTAGGAAGTCGGTCGAGGCGTTGCGGCTCGCGGCGATGCGGAAGAAGAAGGCGGTCTTCCCCCCCAAGCTTGACGCGGAGGAGCTGAGGGATTCCTTCTAACTTTTCTGGTCGAGGGAGACGAAGGCGCATCCGCGCACCAAGGTACTCCCGGCCGTAGCTTGCGATACGTTCCCGAATGGCTACGCATTCTTCACTCTGTTCTTCTACTGCGGGCTCTGCCCGCCCTATTCTGAGTTCTTCTGCGACATCATGAACACCTATGGGTTCCACCTCCTTGACTTCACCCCCAACGCCGTTCTCACCATGGCCGTTTTCGCACATCTGTGCGAAAACTTTGTCGGAGTCTTCCCCAATGTAGCTCTTTTCCGCCACTACTTCACGCCTCGAGTTGAGAGGGGAGAGCCTCTGTCTGGCGGAATCTCTTGGATCTCCAGGACCCACAAGAAGGAAGCTTACTTATTGGGAGAGCTCCGCGGCAAGTGGGATGAGTGGAGAGCCAATTGGTGTTGGATCGTAGAGGATAACCCGCAGCACTTTACCGCCCGGCGCCAAGCCCCAGTAGTGCGCGGCGACGACTGGAGCGACCTGGCCCCGGATGATAGCAGATTGAAGATCGCCACTACCCGGATCCTTCGCCTCAGGCTTGCCGGGCTGACCGTAGGCGCAGTTGGAGCAGATTTTCTCCACCGCCGCATCGCTCCCTTGCAGGAGAGGAAGAGGCCTGCCTGGGAGTTCGAGAACGCGACAGATATCATGAGGCTGCGCCCGGGCCTTAACTATAACTTCACCGTCTTGGAGCTCAACGCAATGCTCTAGGCATTGTTCAAGTACGACTCCGACCACCCCGAATGGTTCAAGTTGCCGAGGGGCGTAGTTCCGTTGTGCAACAGCTCGTCGCTCAGTGGCATCCGTGCAGTGATGCCGCTGTGCGACTCCCACGGGATTGACCCAACTTGGCAAGAGCCCACCGACGAAGCTGTGCAGGCGTTCTTCGACAACTTGGAAGAAGTGCCAGTCAACTCTAACGAGAAGAAAGGCCTAACACACGACACCACTAACCAGGAGATGGCATATATCGCCACCAGACTGGAAGAGGCGGCGGCAGCCGCGGCCGCGGGCCAGTTCGGGTACATAGTGGAGGAGGCGGAGGCAGCGGAGGCGACGAGCCTTGCCGAGCGGGAAGAGTTCCTCAAAGCGGGAAAGCTTGCCGGGCAGGTCGCCGAGTCAAGTGAGCCCGCCGAGCAGGGCGTCGGGTCGAGCGGGCCCGTCAAGCAGGGTGCCGAGTCGAGCGGGCCCGTTGGGGACACGAGCGGCTCACTAGAGATCGGCTCCTCTTCTTCGTCTTCAGGTAGCTCGCCACCACCGGCAGAGCCTCCAGCTCCGCGAAGGTGCCTCCGCAAGGCCGGAGACGTGACGGAGCGGCCGACGGGCAAACAGCCGCCGCGTCGCGCAACGTGCGCCACCGCGGCAAGCAAGCCTGCCACGGGAGCACCTCGCGCTTCTACAGCGGCTGGAGGGGGGTCGTCCTGGACCGCAACTTCTGCCCCTGCCACTCCCCACGCCACGGGGGCAGGCGGAGCGGGGTCGTCTCAGACCGCCGCCCCTGCTCCCGCCAAGCGGCCAAGGGAGCCCACTCCTCCGCCTCCTCATACTGCGCGTGAGCCAGAATTTGATTTCTCCGCGCTCAGCTCCGACGAGGAAGAAGAAGAGTAAGACTTTGCAATTCTTGTTCTTATATTTTTTTGTTGCTTTGTCTTGTATCTCTCTTGCCTAACTCTGAACCTGTTCTTCTTTTCAGAACTTTGGTCCAGAGGGCGGCAAAGAGGGCCAAGGTCCCGGTGATTGTCATCGAGGACGAGCCCGCCGCGACGGCAGGGGGTGCGCCCGAGACAAGCCTGCCAGACCCGGCAACTGGTCTACAGAGCAGCCCCCAGCGCAGCCCCCAGCGTAAGTGCGGTTCATCTTTTGCTGTCAGGCGTGCGTGGGTGCTTCTTCTTTATTGACGTCTTGTTCGTTGATGCGTGTAGGAACAGAGCAGCAGCACCAGGAGCGCCAGGAGACCGCCCCCGACGTGTCGCATGCTTCGACCACACCGCCAAGGGGAAGCTCTCCGGCAAGGGAGAACACTCCACCAAGGGCGAGTACCCCGCCAAGGGCGAGCACCCCGCCAAGGGCAAGTTCTCCGGTGAGGGACAGCACCAGCGGCCCTCCGCCGGTGGGAGCTACAACCACGCCGCCGAGTGAGAGCTCCCCGGCAAGGAACCTCAATGAAGAGCCGGCCCGCGCAGGTAATCCCTTCGCTTTAAAAATTCCCCTTGGGCTTTTCCTCTTTGGATTCTTTCCTTTTTTGGATATTTGCTTGAGTATTTTTTTTCTTTTCTTCCGTCAGACCCGTCCGTATCTGAGCCAATGGAGACGGAGGTCGTTGCTGACGACGCCGCCGTTGCAGACAATCCCGCCGGCGCAGAGGCCGCCGAGGCTGCCGCCGCAGCAGCTGGCGAAGGGGCAGGTGGTCGTACTGACGGCCCTGAGGCCGCAGGAGCGCCAGGCGCTACACCGGCCGCCGAGCCCTCCGCCGCTGCCGCAGCCCCCAGCTCCGACGAGCCCGAGCCGGGCGCCTACTTAAAGGCCGGCGACGACGTCTTCATCCAGCTCCCTTGGGCGTCCACGTCCAGGGCGCCAGTCGAGGGAGAGGTTTTTGACGGGGAGGTGCTTGCCTCCGCCGGGCTGAGACTTGTCGATGCACCAAGCAGCAGCATCCAGCCTGAGGAGGAGCGGCTGCTCCGCAAGTTGTTATCGCTTTACCGCGCCCGACAGGCCAAACTGGAGTCCCGCGAGGCTCTATCCGCGAAGGCGGGAGCCGATATCGAGAAGCGCGCGGAGGAGCTCCGGGCCATCAACGAAGCGGCTCTCCGGTCTTTGGCGGAGGAGTGGGAGCAGCTTGCCGAGGCGCAACAGGCCTTCATCTTGGAGAAGGCTGAAGTGGAGGAACAGCAGCGGCTCGCCGCCGAGAAGTTGTCCACGCTGGAGGGTGAGCTGGCGCAGCGGAAGGTCAACCTCGACGGTCACGAGGAAGAACTTGCTGCGCGCGAGCAATCTCTTGGCGGAGCTCTTCAGGAAGCAAAAGATGCTGCCGCGGCCGCTGAGACCGCCAAGAAGGAGCTAGAGGCAAGGGTGGCGCAGCTCGAAGCCAACCTCAAGACGAGCGGCGAGGAGGTTGCCGCGCTCAAGCTTGAGCGAGAGAAGGATGCCCACAGCCACTCGGAGCTGCAGGTCCGCCTCGCCGATAAGGGCAAGGAGCTCACCGCCGCCAAGGACTCCATTGCTGATCTCGAGCTGAAGCTGGTGACCGTGACCCAAACTCTGGACGGTGCCAGGGAGCGGGAGGCGACCCTGAAGGGGGAGGTCAGGGCCGAGAAGGCGTTGCTGGCAAGCGCTGCCGTCACCCAAAACATCTTCAGGGAGAACGTCGAGCACTGTACAGAGGTTCTTGTGAACGCCGCCGCAGATATCGACAAGGAGCTGGCGCTGCTGGGGGCGGAGTATCTCGGGTACTCCACCGACGAGAACCTCCACCCCAGCGCCAAGCTCACTCTGTTCTTCAGAGGTGTGGTGACGGCCCTCCAGCAGCTCCGGGAAAGGATCCCAAGGCAACTGGTGGACGAGCCGCGCAAGCTCTGCGCGGGCGCTCTCCAAAAGGTGTTGATGAAGGTAGCTTTCCACAACCCAGGCCTCAACCTCACCAACGTCCTCAGGAGCTTGCCGTCGGACGTTGATATAGAGGCGCTCAAGGCCCTTGTCGCACCCATTGTGGACAAGGTGAGCGGCATCAAGAGGGTCGAGGGCGACCGCGCGGATTAAGCTCGCCCATTTTCTTCTTTCCTTGTCGCTGCCAACCATGTTATGAGCAATAGTCTATTAGAACTGCGACAAGTCACTTTGTAAATATAACTTTATTTTGGGTAGTAATTGCAACGTTATTTCCTTTACTCGATTTCCTTGCTTTGTATGTCTTTACCCTATGCTTTTAGGGAACTTGACGGCGCAGGCACCTTTGTCGCGAGCGCTGAGTGCGGAACTTCAGCAGCCTGCGGGCGGTGTTGCTGCCGACAAGAAACCTTGTCGCAACTAGCTGCAGTGCACTTAAGTTGTTGAGCGGGCTCGAAAACAAAGTAAGGGCGCGACACTAGTCGCAGCACACTTAAGCTATTGAGAAAACTCGAAACAAAGTAAGGGCGCAACTAGCTACGAGTTGGTTCCTCCGCGCACAGGTTTTCCATACAAAGTGTGGTCGTTCAAGGAAGATAACTTAAAAATTTAAAAATTCGATCGCTCAAACTTTGGCAACTTAGCTTTTGTGTTGTTTGCTCCCCGGCAAAGCGAAGCTTTCTTGAACGGCGCTTGGTCCATACCACCATCTTCTCTCCTCCCCCCGGCAAACTTGCGCGCGAGGGAACTTTGCTTTGCTTTAGAAAGAAAGAAGAGAAAATACAGATATGGGGCCTTTGTGCTCGTTACCGCTTACCGGGGGCAGGTGCTGCACAAAGTGTCAGATAATGCATGCAAGAAAATAAGAAGCATGAAATGACAAGGTGTGCGAGGCACATAAGCTTTACTGATGCACGGGGTCTGCGCCCGACTTTGTACAAAGGATTACAAGCAACAGCGGCAAGACTTGTACAAAAGGTGGTTGCCGGAGCGGGTCACGGCAACTGCGCCTTATGGGTAAAACTTACGAAGATGCTCTATGTTCCAGGAATTGCTCACCGGAAAGCCATCTTCGGTCTCAAGGCGGACAGCTCCAGGCCTAGTGACTCGTTTCACCCGATAAGGGCCTTCCCACTTCGGCGTCAACTTGTTGGAATTCTTGGCGGACTGAACGCGCCGAAGAACAAGGGCGCCTTCCTCGAGACTTCTGGCGTTAACCTTGCGGCTATGGTAGCGGCGCAAGGCTTGCTGGTAGCGAGCAGCTCGTACAGCAGCCTGAAGACGGTCCTCCTCAAGGAGCAGCGCGTCATCTTGTCGCAGCTGCTCTTGCTCGAGCTCATCATAAGCGAGCACTCGAGGTGACCCGTATATGAGTTCCGTGGGGAGAACTGCCTCCGCTCCATAGACTAGAGCGAAGGGTGTCTGTCCAGTGGCTCGATTTGGCGTCGTTCTGATCGACCAAAGAACCGCTGGCAGCTCCTCGATCCAGTTTCTTCCACACTTGTGCAGCCTGTCGAAAGTTCCGGGCTTCAGTCCACGCAGCACTTCAGCATTTGCCCTCTCTGCTTGACCGTTGCTTCTCGGGTGAGCAACAGAAGCGAAGCAGACCTTGGCGCCAAGATCTTGGACGTACTGCATGAAGGTGCGGCTCATGAATTGCGTACCGTTGTCGGTGATGATCCTGTTAGGGATCCCGAAACGGCAAACAATTGATCTGAAGAACTTGACTGCTAACTGTGCGGTCACCTTTCTCACTGGTTCCACTTCTGGCCACTTTGTGAACTTGTCGATTGCAACGTACAAGTACTCAAAGCCCCTGGGCGCGCGGGGTAAGGGGCCGAGGATGTCGAGCCCCCAGACCGAAAATGGCCAAGATAAAGGGATCTTCTGGAGAGCTTGAGCTGGCTGGTGTATCTGCTTGGAATGGAACTGGCACGCTTTAGACTTGGTTACTTGTGCAGTTGCATCCTGGAGGGCTTCTGGCCAAAAGAAACCTTGCCGGAATGCTTTGCCGGCAAGTGCTCTTGCGCCAATGTGGTGACCACATATGCCTCCGTGTATCTCTGCCAACAGCTTCTGTCCATCTTCCCGGGGAATACACTTCAATTTCACACCGTTGAGTCTTGCTCTGTACAGTGTGTTGTCGACAAACTTGTACATATTCGACTACCGGGCTACTCTTTCTGCTTCTTCTTGCTCTTCGGGAAGCTCTCCTGTCTGAAGGAAACGGACAATCTGCTGTGCCCATGCTGGAGCTTGTGGCTCGACAACGAGGACTAAAGGCACGTCTGCTGCTGCGGGAACATCCGCTTCTATGGCGAGAACTTGTGTCTCAGCCGGAGCTTGATGTTCCCCGACAAGCTTGCCGGAGCAAAGCTTGTCGGGAGCGTCTGCTTCAACTGTACAAACCCTAGGGCTTGGAGGAGCAGACTGCTCCTCGGCACTCTTAGTGTTGATCTTGGGGACCTTGTTGGCGGCGGCTTCGGGAAGCTCTGCCGGAAGATAGTCGCCAGAGATCAGCTTCCTCTTCTTGTTCTGCCTAGTCGATGGTGTTACGGATGGTTGAGTTAGCTTGAGCACAAAGATCCCTGGTTCCACAGGTAACTTAAGTGCGGCGCACTTTGACAGGCCGTCGGCGATGTCGTTTTGAGCTCTTGGAACATGCTCCATCTGTAGGCCGTCAAAGTATTCTTCAAGCTTCCTCACTTCATCAACGTAAGCTTCCATCAACGGGCTCTAATAATTCTTGTTCACTTGGCGGATGACAAGTTGCGAGTCACCCCTGACAATCAACTTTTTAATCCCAAGGTCTGCCGCGATCCTGAGACCGGCAAGCAAACCTTCATACTCTGCAGTATTGTTTGCCGCTTGCTCCTGGGGAAAGTGCATCTGGACCACGTCCTTGAGGTGCTCTCCGGTGGGTGCGACAAGCAGCACACCAGCCCCGGCGCCTTGCAGCGAAAAGGCACCATCAAAGTACATCAGCCACTCCTTGCTTGCTTCTTTGACGGGGATGCTCGTTTCTGTTATCTCTTCATCCGGTGTTGGCGTCCATTCTGCTATGAACTCAACCAATGCTCTGCTCTGGATAGTTGAAGTGCTTTCAAACTTGAGTCCAAAGCTTGACAGTTCTAGTGCCCACTCAACAATCCTGCCTGTTGCTTCTGGATTTTGCAATATCCTCTTCAACGGAAAGCGAGTGACAATTGTTATCTCATGTGCTTGGAAGTAATGGCGCAGCTTTCTCGAGGCCATGAGAAGGCCGAAAAGCAGCTTCTGCACACCAGAGTACCTTGATCTAGCCCCCTGGAGAAGGGAGCTGACAAAATAAACTGGGCGCTGCACCATCTTCTTCCATATCTCCTCTTGCATCTGCGCAGATCCATTCTTGTCGGGACCAGAGCTTGTCGGGGAAGTTCCTTGCTTGTCGCTGGATGCACTCGCCGCGGTTGCTGGCTCGTCATCTGCCTCCCTCTCCACTACTAACGCATCACTAACCACTTGGTTTGTTGCCGCTAGGTACAGCAGCAACTTCTCTTGTGGTTTAGGTGCGACAAGTATTGGAGTGGAGGACAGGTACCTCTTCAAGTCTTGCAGCATAGCCTCCGCTTCCGGAGTCCATTTCATTGGACCTGCCTTTTTCAAAATTTTGAAAAAGGGCAGCGCGCTCAGCTGACTTAGAGATAAACCTGCTGAGAGCAGCCACGCAGCCGGCAAGTCTTCGCACATCCTTGACGCGCTTCGGTGCTTCTATCTGCTCAATGGCCTTGATCTTGTCGGGATTGGCTTCAATTCCCCTCTGAGACACAAACAACCCGAGAAGCTTGCCGGAGGGGACTCCAAACACGCACTTCTCGGGATTGAGCTTGAGCTGGATCTTACGCAGATTCGCAAAGGTCTCTTCTAGATCTTGAACCAGGGTCGCCCTGTCTCTGCTCTTGACCACTATGTCATCCATGTATGCTTCTACATTTCTGTGAATCTGTGGCTCAAAAGCTGTATGGACCACCCTTGCAAACGTTGAACCGGCATTCTTCAAACCAAAAGGCATCCTTATGAAACAGTAAGTGCCACATGGAGTGATGAATGCGGTTTTCTCTTCATCTTCTTCAGCCATGAAGATCTGATGATATCCTGAGTATGCGTCAAGAAATGAAAGCATGTCGCATACGGCTATGGAGTCAACAATCTGGTCAATGCGCGGCAAGGGAAATGGGTCTTTTGGACAAGCTTTATTTACATCGGTGAAGTCAATACAAAGCCTCCATTTCCCGTTAGCCTTACGCACAACTACTGGATTGGCCAACCACGTTGGATGGAGCACTCCTCTGACAAGGCCTGCTGCTTCCAACTTCTTGATCTCTTCTGCTATGAACTCTTGGCGCTCCACTGCTTGTTTCCTAACTTTTTGCTTGACGGGCCGCGCGTGAGGACAGACAGCAAGCTTGTGCTTAATCACTTTCCTGGGAACAACGGGGATGTCGAACGGTTACCATGCAAACACGTCGGCGTTCGCCCGTAGGAAAGCAACGAGCGCGCTTTCCTATTTAGGGTCAAGCGTGGCACTGATGGTAAAAGTACCACCAGTGCCGTCCTCCTTGGCGGGCACCTTCTTCGTCTCTGGCGGAGCCGCCATCGTCTTCTTACACTTGCCGGTGAAGCTCGATGGTGCGTCCTCGACGGCAGCGCAGCACTCCGAGGAGGTGCGTTTGCCGGAGTGGGCCCCAGAGCTCTTACCGGACTTGGTCTTCTCCTTCTCCCCGGGAGCTTCAGCGGCAAGTGTCTTGCTATTTGTTGCGGCTGCTGCTTCCCGGTAGATCTTGTCGACGCAGACAAGGGCATCTTTCTTGTCGCCAGGGACAGAGATGACGCTTATCGGGCCGGGCATCTTCAACATGTTATAAGCATAGTGAGAGGTTGCCATGAACTTGGCGAGCGCTGGACGACCAAGTATTCCATTGTAGGGCAATGGAAAATCGGCGACGTCAAAAGTGACTTTCTCAGTCCTGAAGTTTAGCTCCCCGCCAAACGTCACTGGCAGCGTGATCTTCCCCTTCGGCTTGCTCCTTCCCGGGTTGATTCCTTGGAACGTGCCGGTTTCTTCGAGCTCGCTATCGGGGATTTGGAGTTTGTGAAGCACAGTGGAGGAGATTAGGTTCAAGCCGGCCCCGCCGTCAACTAACATCTTAGTGACCTTGAGGTTGCGGATGGTTGGTGAAACCAACATCGGCAAGCGCCCGACCGCAGTTGTGCGATCAGGGTGGTCCTCAATGTCAAAGACGATAGGCGTGCTGGACCACTTCAGAAGTTTTCGCGATTCGACAGGTGGTTCCGCCGCATTGACTTCCCGCACCCATTGTTTGAGTTGGCGGTGTGAAGTATGCAGAGAAGCACCGCCGTCAACGCACAAAACCTCTGTGGCTTTCTGAAACTCCTGCTCATTGTTCTCAGCATCATCCATGTCTTCGTCGTCGTCGTCGTCTTCGTCCTTGTCGCGGCCGCGGGGAGGTCTGTCTCCTTGCCGCTGTTTGGCCTTGCCGCGGCGTCCTCCCCGGCGGTTGAATGGCCGCTTCTTGCCGGATCCCTCACCGCCTCCTTGGGCCTTCTCCTTGTCGCGCCGCTCGTACTCAGCCTTCTGCTGCTCGACGAGCTGCTCGACTCTCTTGCAGTTTTGGAGATCATGACCCTTGGTGCGATGGATCTTGCAGTACTGCTTGTCGGTGCCGTCCTGCTTGTCGGCGGCCGCCACAGCCTGGCAGTTGGTGCATGCGGCAGTCTCCTTGCCAGAGCCACCAACTTGGGCTTTCTTGGCGCCAGCCTCCTTGCCGGACTGCTCAACGACTAGCACTTCCTTGTTCTTTTTCTTCCTGTTGTTCTGCCGCCGGTTTTTCTTTGCCGGGGCGGCATCCTCACTGTCTGATCCCCCTGCGCCTGTATCCTCTCTGGGGAGTTTCTTCCCCTCCTCAGCGCGTGCACACTTGTCGGCCAGGGCATAAAGCTCACTGACGTCTCGGATCTTGCACATCGCCATCTCCTCCCTCATCCTGCGGTTACGCACGTTCTGATGGAACGCGCTGATAACCGCGGCAGGGTGGACGTCTAGGATGTTGTGCTGCACGCGGCTGAATCTATGGATATACTTGCGCAGGGGCTCTCCATCCTTCTGGGTGAGCAGGTGGAGGTCACTCTCCTGGCCATGAGGTTTGTGGCCGCCTGTAAAGGCGCCGACAAACTGATGGCACAGGTCTGCCCAAGAAGAAATGGAGTTGTCCGGCAAGTACATGAGCCAAGACCTGACATTGGGTTTGAGTACCAGAGGGAAGTAGTTGGCAAGGATCTTCTCGTCTCGCCCCCTAGTAGCTTGCACCGCAATGGTGTAGATGCTAAGGAACTCTGACGGGTGCGTCTTGCCGTCGTACTTCTCTGGCACGTCTGGCTTGAAATTGTTCATGCTGGGCCACTGGACTTGCCGCAGCTCACGAGTGAACGCAGGACAACCTACCGCGTACGGCAAGTCGCCTGGCCCCCCTGGCGCTTGCATGTCGACAGTGGGCCCAGCGCGCTGGTCTGACTGATGCCGCGCTTCTCTTCGGCGCTCGATGCGAGTACGAGCGTCTTCGTGTCGGCGATCTTGAAGAATTTTGCGCTGATCGCGACGAGCTCGCGGATCCGACAACGCGGTGGAGTCGATGTCGAGGTTGACCCGGCGAGTCGGCGATCTTGGCCTTCGGGGCGGAGAGTGCACGGTGGTTGCACCCCCACCGGTCTTGTCGCCATCAGCCCGCGCCTGGCTGGCTTGCCGCGGCCGCGATGTGCTCGGCTGCTGCGGGGTGTCGCCGTTGGCAAAGGCGATGCAGCTCTGAATGGTGGCCCTCCAGTCGTCGGCCTTGTCTGCTGCTGGAGGGAAGTCTAAGAGCAGTTGAGCCCGTGCTAGAGCTTCTGTTGGAGTGCGGGTAGCGGCGGCGAACGGCGCGAGGAGCGGGACATGCTCGGACTTCTAACCGTGTTAGAAGGAGCAGCATCCTGTCCAGGCGACCGTGCCTTGCTCGTGCCGGCACGTTGGTGTGCATGCTGGCCTTGAGCATCCCGAGATCCGCCGGCTTGGCCTTGGCCCAGCAAACGTATGGTACCGTGGGTACCATGACGCTGCCGGTCTCGCACCTCCTGAGACGGGTGCGGTGCATGTACGGACGCCGAGGTCTTGGAGTGCACCCGGTCGTCTGCCTTGTCCTTGGACTTGGCGGCGCCGTGAGTTAACACGTTGATGTCTGTTCTTCCGCCGGCGTCTACCCCACCAGCCGTTGGCTCCAGCGGTGGTGGGATCGACGCGGACGGACCTGCTGCCTCCGAAGCTTTCTTCTTTAGCGGCATGTTGATGAAGAAGTTGAAGATCTAGCCCGTGCGAAGGCCGGATCAGGTTCACACAACCTCGACGCACCCCCTACCTAGCGCGCCAAAGATGTCGGGGAAACTGATCGCCCACGAACACCTATGGGACCGGACCCCCTTGTCTGTACGGCAGGGGGCGGAGGATGCACAAAGAGCAGATCGAGGCGTACACACGAGCAGTTTACCCAGGTTCGGGCCGGACGGATGCGTAAAACCCTACGCCTGCTTTGGTTGGTATTGAGTTCTTGCTCGGGAGCGAAGAGAGCTACAATGCACTCTAACCGCTAGCGAGACCGGGCGTGAGAATGATCGATGCCCGGAACCCCTTCTACGTTGCGCATGGGCCTCCTTTTATAGGTCAAAAGGGGTCACCGACAGGTGGCAATACAGATGGGGGTAAAAAAGTAAAAAGGGTGGTAGTTGGAACAGTGCTCCATACCTAAACCTGACGGCACGGGACAAGGGCATTAAATGCCCGTCGCCATCGCCCAAACAGTGCAAAAAGTGGCCGTCAGGGGCGCCACCGTCCGCCACGACGGTAGCCTTGTCATCGCTGCTTGCCACCATGTACCCCAGGCTGCACAGCTTTCCGCCACGTGCGCCTGGGATGGTCCCAGAGCGACACGTGGGTGGATGCGCTGGAGCGCGGGTGCTGAGTGGAACCTTGCCGCGCCAAGCTCCTTGCCGCGGTCGCTATCTTGTCGATTCCGGGAGCTTGTCGCTCACCGGGCTTTGCCGGGACGCGTGGCGCGTCGCGGCAAGTTCCTTGAGATGCCTTGATTAGCCTTCCCGGCAAGCTCCTCTTGCCAGGGTCTTGTGCTTTGAGTGGTTTTGTGCCTTGAGTGGCCTTCCCGGCAAGCTCCTCTTGCCGGGGTCTTGTCTTTTTGACTTAAATACTTTGTTCTTGAATGGTTCCAAGGGAACCACAGAGGATCTTGGCGGTCGCCGGGCAGGCCTTGCCGCGGGACGCTGCAACTGCCCGTGCACAAGTTTGGGATACTAAGGTACCCCTACTTTAGTACACCGACATTCTTGAAGTTCCCCTTCTTTCCCTTGCCCTTTTTCTTGAAACTAATGGTCTTCTTAACCATCAACACTTGATGCTCCTTTTGGATTTCTACCTTCACATCTTTGATCTTTGCGAAGAGCTCGGGATTTGTCTTCTCCATCCCTTGCATGTTATAGTTCATCACGAAGCCTTTATAGCTTCGTGGCAGTGATTGGAGAACTCTGTCAATGACACTATCATCTCGAAGATTAACTCCCAGCTGAGTCAAGTGATTATGATATCCAGACATTCTGAGTATGTGTTCACTGACAGAACTATTTTCTTCCATCTTGCAGCTATAGAACTTGATGGAAACTTCATATCTCTCAACTCGGGCCTTTGCTTGAAATATTAACTTCAACTCTTGGAACATCTCATATGCTCCATGACGTTCAAAACGTCTTTGAAGTCCTGGTTCTAAGCCGTAAACATGGCACACTGAACTATCGAGTAGTCATCAGATTGAGCTTGCCAGACGTTCATAACATCATCAGTTGCTACTGTAGCAGGCCTTTCACCTAGCGGTGCATCAAGTACATAATTCTTCTGTGCACCAATGAGGATAATCCTCAAGTTATGGATCCAGTCCGTGTAGTTGCTACCATCGTCTTTCAACTTAGCTCTCTCTAGGAACGCATTAAAATTCAGGGGAATGGTAGCACGGGCCATTGATCTACAACATAGATATGCAAAAACTATCAGGACTAAGTTCATGATAAATCAAAGTTCAATTAATCAAATTACTTAAGAACTCCCACTTAGATAGACATCCCTCGAGTAATCTAAATGATCATGTAATCCAAATCAACTAAACCATGTCCGATCATCACGTGAGATGGAGTAGTTTTCAATGGTGAACATCTCTATGTTGATCATATCTATTATATGATTCACATTCGACCTTTCGGAATCCAGTGTTCCGAGGCGATGTATGTACATGATAGGCTCGTCAAGTTTAACCCGAGTATTCCGCATGTGCAAAATTGTCGTGCACCTGTTGTATGTGAACGTAGAGCTTATCACTCCCGATCATCACATGGTGTCTCAGCACGACAAATTGTCGCAACGGTGCATACTCAGGGAGAACACTTGTACCTTGAAATATTCCTAAGGGATCATATTATAATGCTACCGCTGTACTAAGCAAAATAAGATGCATAACAAGATAAACACCACATGCAATCAAAAATATGTGACATGATGTGGCCATCATCATCTTGTGCTTTTGATCTCCATCTCCAAAGCACTGTCATGATCTCCACCATCATCGGTTTGACACCTTGATCTTCATTGTAGCGTCGTGGTCGTCTCGCCAACTATTGCTTCTACTACTATCGCTAACTCATAGTGACAACGTAAAGTAATTACATGGCATTTGTATTTCATACAATGAAGAGAAACCATAAGGCTCCTGCCAGTTGCCGATAATTTACAAAACATGATCATCTCATACAATAACATATAACTCATCACGTCTTGACCATATGACATCACAACATGCCTTGCAAAAACAAGTTAGACGTCTTCTACTTTCTTGTTGCAAGTTTCAAATAACTTCTACGAGCTTCTAGCAAGAACCGTTCTTACCTATGCATCAAAACCACAATGTTGTTTCGTCAAGTTTGTTGTTTTAACCTTCAACAAGGACCGACCGCAGTCAAATTCAATTCAACTAAAGTAGGAGAAACAGACACCCACCATCCACCTTTATGCAAAACTAGTTGTATGTCTGTCGGTGGAACCGGTCTCATGAACGTGGTCATGTAAGGTTGGTCCAGGCCGCTTCATCCAACAATACCACCGAATCAAAATAATATGTTGGTGGTAAGCAGTATGACTATCACCGCCCACAACTCTTTGTGTTCTACTCGTGCATATCATCTACACATAGTCCTGGCTCATGATGCCACTATTGGGAAACATAGCATGTGATTTCAAAAAAAAATCTTAGCTCACGCAAGATCTATCTAGGAGATGCATAGCAACAAGAGTGGAAGAGTGTGTCCACGTACCCTCGTAGACCAAAAGTGGAAGCGTTTAGACAACGTGGTTGATGTAGTCGAACTTCTTCTCATTCCGACCGATCAAGGACCGAACATACGGCACCTCCGAGTTCTGCACACGTCCAGCTCGACGACGACCCTCGAACTCTTGATCCAGCAGAGTGTCGACGAAGTAGATGAGTTCCATCAGCACAATGGCATGGTGACGGTGATGATGATGTAATCCATGCAGGGCTTCTCCTAAGCACTACGAGATCACGACCGTGGGAGTAAACGATGGAGGGGAGCGCCGCACACGGCTATCAGTAATGTTGTGTGTCTTAGGTGCCCCCCTCCCCCACATATATATAGGTTGGAGATGGGAGGAGGCAGCCAAGGGGGCACCCAAGTCGGCCGAATCCTACTTGGGTTTGTACCCCAATTCGCCCCCGTTCCTTATTTGGTGTAGGGGGGGGGAAGAGAAGGGGGAGAGAAGGAAAGGGGGAGGCTGAATCCTCCTCCTTCCTTCCTCCTTCACCTTAATTTTCTCCTTCTCCTATTCAGCCTCGGGGGCGCAAGAACCCACTAGGGGCTGGTCTGTCCCTCACATGGCCGAAATGGCCCATAACTTTGTCGGGGGGGTGCCCGGAACGCCTTCCGGTGACCCATATCACCTGGAACACTTCTGGTGTCCAAATATCATCGTCCTATATATGATTCTTTTCCTCTTAGTCATTTCGAGACTCCCAGCATGTCCATGATCTCATCCGGGACTCGGAACAACATTGGTCATCAAATCACATAACTCATATAATACAAATCATTATCGAACGTTAAGCATGCGGACCCTACGTGTTCGAGAACTATGTAGACATGACCGAGACACCTCTCTGGTCAATAACCAATAGCAGAACCTGAATGCTCATATTGGTTCCTACATAATCTACAAAGATCTATATTGGTCAAACCGTAATGACAACATACGTTATTCCCTTCGTCATCGGTATGTTACTTGCTCGAGATTCGATCATCGGTATCTTCATACCTAGTTCAATCTCATTACTAGCAAGTCTCTTTACTTGTTCTGTAATGCATCATCCCGCAACTAACTCATTAGTCACATTGCTTTCAAGGCTTCTTTTGATGTGCATTACCGAGAGGGCCCAGAGATACCTCTCCAATACTCGGAGTGACAAATCCTAATATTGATTAATGCCAACCAAACAAACACCTTCGAAGATACCTGTAGAGCATCTTTATAATCACCCAGTTATGTTGTGACGTTTGATAGCACACAAGGCATTCCTCTGGTATCCGGGAGTTGCATAATCTCATAGTCGGAGGAATATGAATTTCACACGAAGAAAGCAGTAGGAATAGAACTGAACGATCAATATGCTAAGCTAACGGATGGGTCATGTCCATCACATCATTATCCTAATGATGTGATCTCGTTAATCAAATGACAACACATGTCTATGGTCACGAAACTTAACCATCTTTGATTAACGAGCTAGTCTAGTAGAGGCTTACTAGGGACTTGGTATTTTGTCTATGTATCCACACATGTATCAAGTTTCCGGTTAATACAATTCTAGCACGAATATTAAACATTTATCATCAAACAAGGAAATATAAAATAATAAATTTATTATTGCCTCTAGGGCATATTTCCTTCAATTATGTGACTTTTCCAACAACAATAATAATGATTTTATCAATACCCTGATTGCTCTCGCTACTAATGCGGAATCTTGTGAAATCAATGCTGCTTTATTGAATCTAGTTATGAAAGATCAATTTTCTGGCCTTCCTAGTGAAGATGCCGCATCCCATATGAATAATTTCGTTGATTTGTGTGATATGCAAAAGAAAAGAGATGTGGATAATGATCTTGTTAAATTGAAGCTATTTCCGTTCTCACTACGAGATCGGGCTAAAACTTGGTTTTCATCTTTGCCTAACAATAGTTTCGATTCATGGAATGAGTGTAAAGATTCTTTTATTGCCAAGTATTTCCCTCCCGCTAACATCATCTCCCTTAGGAATGATATTATGAATTTTTAACAACTTGATCATGAGCATGTCACACAATCTTGGGAGAGGATGAAACTTATGATAAGAAATTGCCCTACGCATGGTTTGAATTTATGGATGATTATACAAAACAATTATGCCGGATTGAACTTCGCTTCTAGAAATCTTTTAGATTCGGCCACGGGAGGTAATTTTATGGAAATCACTATAGGAGAAGCTACTAAACTCCTAGATAATATAATGATTAACTATTCTCGATGGCATGCCGAAAGATCTTCCACTAGTAAAAAAGTGCATGCAATTGAAGAGATTAATGTTTTGAGTGGAAAGATGGATGAGCTTATGAAATTATTTGCTAGCAAGGGTACTAATATAGATCCTAATGATGTGCCCTTGTCCACTTTGATTTAGAATAATCATGAATCTATGGATGTGAATTTTGTTGGTAGGAACAATTTTGGTAACAACGCATATAGAGGAAATTTTAATCCTAGGCCGTTCCCTAGTAATTCCTCTAATAATTATGATAATTCCTACAATAATTCTTATGGAAATTATAATAAGACGCCCTTTGATTTTGAGAATAGTGTTAAATAATTTTTGAGTGCTCAAAAGTATTTTAATGCTTTGACTGAAGAAAAATTGCTTAAGATTGATGATTTGGCTAGGAACGTGGATAGAATTTATCTTGATGTTTTATTCTTTGAAGTTTAGATATATTCCACCAAAGAATGATATCAATGAGTCTCTCAAAGCTATGAGAATTTCCATTGATGAGCGCAGAGAAAGAACTGTTAAGATCTGTGCTAAAAAAGATTGGTTTATAAAAACATGTTCTTCTAGTTTCCGTGAAAATAATGGTGAAGATCTTAAAGTAATTGATGTGACTCCTATTGAATCGTTGTTTTCCAATAAAAAACTTGATAAAGATGAGACTGGTGATGAGTCAACTTTAGCTAAAAGGCGTCCCAATAATTCGGAGTTTTTGGATCTTGATGCAAAACTTGATAAAAGTGGGATTGGTGAGGTTAAAACTTTAAGTAGCAATGAACCCACTAGTTTGGATCTCAAGGAATTTAATTATGGTAATTGTTCTTTATTATATTGTATTTCCTTGTTGAATTCTCCTCATGCTTATAACCCAAAATAAAGCTTATACTAAACATATTGTTGATGCTATGAAGCAATCTTTTGAAGAAAAGCTTGAAATGGAAGTTTATATCCCTAGTAAAATTTATGATGAGTGGGAACCTACTATTAAGATCAAGATTAAATATTATGAGTTCCATGCTTTGTGTGATTTGGGTGCTAGCGTTTCTACGATTCCAAAAACCCTATGTGATGTGTAAGGTTTCCGTGAATTTGATGAGTGTTATTTAAATTTGCATCTTGCGGATTCCACTATTAAGAAACCTATGGGAAGGATTAATGATGTTCTTATTGTTGCAAATAGGAATTATGTGCCCATAGATTTCATTGTTCTTGATATAGATTGCAATCCTACATGTCCTATTATTCTTGGTAGACCTTTCCTTAGAACGATTGGTGCAATTATTGATATGAAAGAAGCAAACATTAGATTTCAATTTCCATTAAGGAAGGGCATGGAACACTTTTCAAGAAAGAAAATTAAATTTCCTTATGAATCTATTATGAGAGCAACCTATGGATTGCATACCAAATATGACAATACCTAGATCTATTCATGTTTTATGCCTAGCTCAGGGCGTTAAACAATAGCGCTTGTTGGGAGTCAACGCAATTTTATTTTTGCTTTTTTTGGTTTTGGTTTTCAAGTTTCGCACATTTTTACTTCTGTAGTAATTGTGTTTTTGTGTTTTAATAAGTGTTTGAGCCAAGTAAGACCTTTGGGATGGCTTACGATGATCGTTGATTTGATTTTGCTGAAAAATAGAAACTTTTGAGCCTAGTGCAGAAAATTCATAATTCTGTGGAATGTGAAAACCTTCTGAAATTTTTACACAAAATTTATTAACAAATTCCCCACGTCGTCCTAATTTTTCAGAATTTTTACAGTTACATCAGTATGCAAAGTTTTCAGATTGCTACAAATTGTTCTGTTTTTTACAGATTCTGTTTTCTATGTGTTGTTTGCTTATTTTGATGAATCTATGGCTACTATCGGGGCGTATGAACCATGGAAAAGTTGGAATACAGTAGATATTTGTAATGCCCAGGATGGGACTATACCTCCTACGTGTCGAGGCACGACTTAAAGGTATAAGCCCATCCTAGAATGATCTCAAGTTTGGTATCTTTGCACGACTTATGTAAAAGAGGGATTAAATTGCAAAAGGGGATAGTTGGCTTACACTCGCCACTTCACACAATACAATACATAAGCAATCATCATCCAAAACATCACAGCCCATCTAAGGGTAAGATCCAAAATACAAGATACCAAAACAACATAAAGCCACAGGTCAGGATCGAATCCTAGTAGAAACCACTACTGATCGTCTAAACGTCACTAGCATACGGCCAAGCTCTTCATCGAACTCCCAGTGAAGAACTGAACCAGCTCCTGCATCAAACTCGGCTGAACCTGCATCTGGTGTGGTGAAGTAACTGTGAGCCACAGAGGACTCAGCAATCCCGTTCCCGGGTAACACGACTATTTAAGCCTTGGGTGTGGATAAGGCTGAAGAAAGAATAAGAGGTGAAGGAAAAACAAGAGTCTGCAGCAACTAGCACTAGCTTACGTATACGAGAGCGAGAAGAGAAGTGCCTCGGTCGAGAGATGATCACAAAGTGATCCTAACTAAAGCTCAACAAACATAACCCCACCGTGTTCAACTCCCGAATCCCTATTCGGAAATTGATAGTCACGGTACACACGCTGGTAGTGTATTGGAACATTGTGTCAAGTTTTCTACAACCGGATATTAATAAGCTCCCATCTGCCACATAACCGCGGGCACGGCTTTCGAAAGTTCATAACCCTGCAGGGGTGTTCCAACTTAACCCATTACAAGCCCACGATCCGTAGAGTCGCAACTCCATAGGTGGGAAGACCCGAGTATTCTCGGAATCCCGTGCTCAAGATACTCCGAACTAAGGTAAGGCTAATCCAGCAAATCCTCCCGGCGTGTCGACACCCTGATAGTAGCCGCGCGTATCTAAGTCTCAGGACCCGACCGGATGGGCGATGCTATAGGTGTATGCCACATACCTCGGGTTGCCCCAAGGCGGCCCTGCAGGACCCCCATTTCGGACCAACACTCATGTGGAGCACTGGCCCGGGGTTGTTGAATTAAGAAAGAGGGTTTGCAAGACCCTTATGCAAGTTTTATTAGTTATTAGGTGAATAGTACCAATGTTGGGACTTGCTGGAAAAGACTTAGCACTTAGCGGTTTATCAAGGGGGTCCCATACACCCCAACCGTGTTAGGAACGCATAATCAAGGAACATAACACCGGTTTATACGGTTCCTAACGGCATGAGTGGAACAAATCACCAAGCAAAAGGCCTAGCCTTCCACCCTTGCCAATATATAGATGATTTCATTTAAGCATTAATATAGTGAGATATAACCCAACAAACTTCAACAGGAAGCAAGCATCTTCGATCTTCACCTGCAACTAGCAATGCTATAAGAAGGGCTGAGCGAAGCGTACTTAGCCAAGCAACGGTTTGCGTGGATAGGGTGGTTAAACATGGCAATGGTTACAAGTAGGAGGCTGACAAGAAGAACATGGGCATCGAGGCAAAACTATAGAGCGGAACTACTAGCAATAGGCAAAAATAGTAATGGTATCCGGGTTCGGTCATCTTGCCTGGGATTCCACAAGGGAGAAGAATGGGTCCACGAAGAAGATGGAGCAACAGACGAGCGAATCCTCACAACTCCGGAGCGAAACCGAAGCTAACAGGAGAAGCAACCGGAAAGAAGCAAACAACACGGTAAACACACAAGCATAAACATGGCATACGATGCACAAACAAGTATGATGCATGTCCGGTTTAAATATGCATGGCATGGCAAAGTGCATAAACAAATACTACAAGTTAAGTGGAGATCAATATGCAACGAGTTGCATATTGACGAAACACCACATTTAATTATTTAATTGACTCTCTTTTATTTACAAGACAAGATTAAATGTTTTTAACATGGCAAGAGGTGAAGCTTAAACAAACTACCTATTAAGACATTTTAAATGAGGCCGGAAATAACAACAACATATCCGGAAAATCCCCATGAGCATGTTTAATAATTATAAAGCAACAACAATTAAACATTTTAGTGTTGTTAACATGATGCGGATGACATGATCAAGTTTATGCAATGTTTATTAGAAGGTTAACAAGAAGATGATATGAAGCATCGTCACCGTGGTGGAAGGAAAAGGGTGCCACGGCAACAATTCCGAAAATGATGCCACGACAACGTATTGGTCCCGGTAACTCGTTGAGAGTCCGGTGCAAAAGGGAAGATGGCGTGAGCGGGTCAACGAGATGAAAGGTGGGGCGATCCCGTTACTGGGTTCCCACGAGTCGGTGACGAGGCAACCGAGGAACATGACAAACGGACGAAACGGCACGGAGCACACACGGGAAACATTTCATACAACCACAACAAGCATTCACACGGGTCATCCACGGGGTCGTCTCGTTATACCTTTGAAGCGTGCGTTTCCGGGCGGATCGAGATCGTAGAGGGACGTAGACGTTCCGTTCGGAGAGGAAGTAGTAGTTCACATCGGTAGCGGAAGTAGTGGTACACGGGGCGACGGTAGGGGTACTTGGGGTCTCCGAGTAGTCGTTCATGTAGTCGTTCTCGAGCTCGTAGCCGTTCGGTCGTCGTCATGTAGTTGTACTCGGGTCCTCTGTCAAAACAGCAGCAAGACAACACAACAAAGGAACAACACAGGAGCAAAAACAAAAGGGGCAGCACGGTAGTCGCTGTCGAGGCCATGGCAGCAAGGTCTCGGGCGCGGACGGAGGGAGACGGATGCGGGGCGCCTCGAGGACAGACGAGGCAGCAGGACGAGGGGCTTCCTCGAGGGGCTGAGGAACGCGGCTCCAGGAGAACGGAGGGAGGATGCGGACGGAGGGAGGCCACGCGCAGGGCGGTCGCCGGCTCTGGCGAGGTCGGAGGTGAGGCTTGGGGCGTCGGGCTGCTGGTGGAACCTCGCGCGAGGAGGCGGGGCCTGGCCGCGGGATGACTGCGAAGAGGGACGCCGCGATGCAGGGGCGTCGTGCTTGGGGGCGGTCGTCGCGAGCACTGAGGAGATGCAGCGGCGCGGCCGGTCGTCGCGGGCACGGAGGGGGCCAGAGACGAGGCGAGGAGGAAGGGCGTCGGGTTGATGGGGCTTTCGGTCGTAGGGCGAGGCGACGGGATGGAGAGGTGCGGTGGCTGGGGTCGAGAGGAGTGGAGACCGGGTCGGGACTCGCGAACGAGGGAATCGGGCTAGGTTCGAGCGACAGAGGGAGAGTGCGCGCGGCTTGCGGGAAAGGGAGGAAGAGCGAGGGAGGCGTCGCTCGCTAGGGTTAGCGGGGTGAGGGAGCGTGCCGGATGGCCAGGAGGCTGAGGCCTGGAGGGAAGTTGGGCCAGAAGGAGAGAGTTGGGCCTTGAGAGGAGGCCGCGGCTGGGATTGAAATGAATAGATAAAACTGAAATAGAAAAGGGAAAAATAAAAAGGGAGGTTAGGGGTGGAATTAGGACATGAGGTCAATTTCCTTGGGCTCACAAAAATGTCAGGAATTTAAATAAAATAGTTGGGGGGGGGGTTTTGGAGGAACCTCGAAACATGGGAACAGAAAATATAGGGAGGTTAGACGGCCAGGAAAATGAGAAGAAAAGGCATGGGGAAAAATACATGCAAGTGTGTTGGGTTATTCCGAAGCAATAGAATATTTATTAATATAGCTCCCTAAATATTGGGAGGATATGTTTTAAAGAGAAGACATTCTTCCCTCGATTTAAATGGAACGAAGGTCCACACGATTTATTGGTTGAGATGCAAAAATAAATATGACATGATGGCATGATGACATGATGCAATGCAGAAATAAATAAAGCAAGAACAAAGAACGTCGGTCTTCGGGCGTCACAACTCTCCCACACTAACAGAGGATCTCGACCCGAGATCCTAGAGATATCACCGGGTAAAAACGGAAGAGGAAGAGGTAAAACAAAGTTGCTTCTTCGACAGACGAGTGAAACCAGGAACCTTGAGAGGTTGAACAAAATGAAAGAAGAATACCACAGATATGAACGAAGATGAAAACACTCCGTTAGAAAGAGTAACAAGGAATATAACGAGAACCTTGCAGGTTGAAAAACATGAAACAAGAGCTCACGGACCAAAAGAATATGAAACTGCAACGGTATAGCCAAGGAATAAGAATGACAGAATTTGGACAGCACTCCGTCTGAAAATGGAAGGAATTAACAGGAAGTTGAGGAGATGAAGTGATACTTGATGAAAAGAACAACATATTGCCTCCGAAACAATTAAAAGAATGGCACAAGGGGTAAGAAAGATTCAGACAGCACTCCGGTTGAAAAGTGAGGCAAAACTAGATAAGATGACGGAACTTGAATGAAGAATACAACACTCCGGTTAAATGATAAGCAAGGGAAAGAACATGATCTCGATAAAAAAATGAGGTGATGGTTGGAGAGAGCAACATCACAAAGCCTCCGGAATGAAAGAATAGCATATAAATCAAAGAAAGAAATGAATGGAGAAGAAAATGACAACATCTCTCAAAATTGAATTTGAAAGAGCATCCTTACGAAGAAGGGTTGAACAGAGTTGTTGGAAAAATCAACAACGAAAACGAATAAGCTCCATGTGGGCTTATGGAAAAACATCTGAAAATTAAGAGGTGACAACCAGCCACTAATCAAACAATTGATTGGATTGACATCAACAAGGAGACGATAAACTTATCTCGCCGGAATGATAAATGAAGAATTTGGGTCATTTATAAGCACCATAATAGCAACAATTCTCAAGGAAGGCTTTAGGTGAAATACAACCCAAGATAACTCCAACGAATAATTGAAGGGTTGAAAAGATCTCCTCATCAAGGAAAGTGATGGGTTTAAATATCTCATTCTTGAAAACTCGTGAATCGTAATCCATGAAGGAATTGTCGAGAATGACATAACACCATCTGAAAGATAAGGTAGAAAGGATTGCAATTGGAAAGCATGATGAAGAATGCTTGAGCTCGAACAAGAATCTTGATGAAGACTTCAAGGATGAATTAAATGATGATGAACCACCATGAGAACTCCGGTAATGAAAGCATGAGAAGTGAAAGATGAAAAGAATAAGATTCAAGGCCTGCGATGAATTAGATTGAGGTTTGAAATGATATAATTGAAATAACTTGGAACTCCGGAAAACAAGATGAACAACTTAGAACCGATAATATGATATGATGAACAAACTCTGGAAAAAGAGATTAAATCACCTTGAAGGAATAAGAATAAGAATTATGTTATGCATCTCCTTCACCAATTTAAATTGATGACAACCAAAGGATTTGGCATACTACTTATTCTCGTTGGAAAGAATTAAAGAGAGATCTCGCACAAACTTGGGTAAATCTTCAACGAAGCACCGGTAGGATTGTGAAAAGAACAAATGAATTAAAACGATAACAACGGAAGGGTAATCTTGAATGAACCACCGTAAGACTATGGAGACGAACGAAGAGACATCAATGAAGAATAGTTGGAGGACGAAGTTGAAAACTGAGAACGAAGAATCTTCTGAAATGATGGCCTTCGGAGGATCACAAAGAAAAGAATTCATGAAATGCTTCGGGTGGGTATGAAAATGATTCCTCACAATCGGAACAATAATGAGGACGGCATGAAGCTAGAACCACGAATCTTGAGAGAACGGGCCAAGATTAAGAGAAACACTTCTCCGGTCTCCAAATGTTGAGAGTGAAGACAAGAAATGCCATGAAGAATTGTTGAGCACTCCGGAATGAAGAATTTAAAAGGTTGAACCAACGAAGAAAAGAATTTGAAAGCGATCTTGGGGAAGGCATGTGACTTATGGAAATCATTCTTACGTCACACTTGAAAAGAATTTCAGAATACTCCGGAAAATAGAAGAGTCAGGTAAGATCGTGGGAAAAGACCTGTGGGTTAGGGCCCACTCAAAAGAAATCACCGTTGGAAAAGATAGCTTAAGAGATATTGCACCGGTTGAATTAAATGGCTTGAATAAGATGACAATCCTCAAAAATAATTTGAACGGATTAAGAATGGAATTATGAATCTTCAGCACTCCGGATATGAATAGCAAGAGGAGAATGATTAATTGGTGCACCGGAATAAGAAAGCATTGTGAAAAGAGTAAAAGGATAAGATCAACACCGAAATCTTGAATTACATCCACCGGCAGAATTCGAGAACAAAAGAATGATGAACTTGAAGCACTTGAGCATCTTCACGAGAAATCACCGGATAAGAACATTGAAGGAAAAGAATGAAGAAATATCACATTAATAAAATGGATATTTCATGTGAGAATTGCTGGCTCCAAGAAGAAGAAGGGTGGGAGGGTGGGGAAAACAAAGACAACTTGGGATGAAAGAATACAGACAAATCGTCAGATTTCTCAACGGCGTCCGTATGGAATAACTTGAAGAGAAAGCACACCGGTTGAAAAGGATTAGCATGAAAATATTGATGGTCAAGAGGAATTAACACTCCCATAGAAATATGAGAATACTGATTAGGAAAGGTATGGAATCAACATTTGACATCGAAGCAACTCGAATACCAGAATCAAAACAAAACAAAGGATAGATATGCAACATGATCTTCACAATATCATCCGAACAGGGAATTGAACGAATGAATTCCGCAGGTACATCAACTAGACGAGAAGCCACTTGGAGAACAAAAGGTAAATAAAAGGAACAAAGAGCAGATAGAACAAATACAAGATAGAAGCTTCGTTCCACATATTCGTGCTGAAAGCTCATGGAACGTGTTACAAAAGGGTTTTGCAATCCCCGGATCAGCATAGCCAAGGACCCTTTAAGATGCAACTCCCGATCAGAACAAGCCCATAAACCACTTCACTCAATGTAGAACCCCGAACTTCATATCATGCACTCGTTGGAAGAATGCCTAGAACTACTTGATGAACCCACCTATAGATTTCCGAAAGTTTCCAGTTATGCAATCAGGTGTTGGGGACACAGGGGAAGCACCGCGCAATCAACTCTAAACCTACATCCAGGTGTATCCATCCTTCAACACATAACCAGTCTTTCTCGGAAACTGTCTACCTCGGACCTTCGAAAAGCATCCACTATAACAAGCTATGGCAATACTCTTGAGCTACCTCCCCAGTATAGGGTGATGTCGGGGTTATCTTGCCACTAACCGCATAGGAGAGTTTTCGATGTCGGCCGTCTTAAGTATTCTAGTACTGATGCGATGGATTTGTGACGACAACACCTCGGAGCTCAACTCCCCGGGACACTGCCACAACCCCTAATGACAGGAGGCATCGAGAACAATGTTCTCGTCACAAAGACATCGAAACAATCCAAACAATACTCGCGAGATCCTAAAAAAAATTTGGTGCAATTTTCGAAAGTAGAAGAGGCAAGAGTAATCGTCAGGAGTCCTCACCAGAATGAAAAGAGATGAGGAGCAAAAGAAATCCTACTCTCCGATATATATATAGGACTCAAAACATTTTCAGTGTGTGCCTAGACTCAACCGTCAATGATTCGATCAATCAGTGGGGGCTCCTAGGTCGGAGAAGGCTCTGAATACCAACTTTTAATGCCCAGGATGGGACTATACCTCCTACGTGTCGAGGCACGACTTAAAGGTATAAGCCCATCCTAGAATGATCTCAAGTTTGGTATCTTTGCACGACTCATGTAAAAGAGGGATTAAATTGCAAAAGGATATAGTTGGCTTACACTCGCCACTTCACACAATACAATACATAAGCAATCATCATCCAAAACATCAAAGCCCATCTAAGGGTAAGATCCAAAATACAAGATACCAAAACAACATAAAGCCATAGGTCAGGATCGAATCCTAGTAGAAACCACTACTGATCGTCGAAACGTCACTAGCATACGGCCAAGCTCTTCATCGAACTCCCAGTGAAGAACTGAACCAGCTCCTGCATCAAACTCGGCTGAACCTGCATCTGGTGTAGTGAAGTAACTGTGAGCCACAGAGGACTCAGCAATCCCGTTCCCGGGTAACACGACTATTTAAGCCTTGGGTGTGGATAAGGCTGAAGAAAGAATAAGAGGTGAAGGAAAAACAAGAGTCTGCAGCAGCAACTAGCACTAGCTTACGTATACGAGAGCGAGAAGAGAAGTGCCTCGGTCGAGAGATGATCACGAAGTGATCCTAACTAAAGCTCAACAAACATAACCCCACCGTGTTCAACTCCCGAATCCCTATTCGGAAATTGACAGTCACGGTACACACGCTGGTAGTGTATTGGAACATTGTGTCAAGTTTTATACAACCGGATATTAACAAGCTCCCATCTGCCACATAACCGCGGGAACGGCTTTCGAAAGTTCATAACCCTGCAGGGGTGTTCCAACTTGACCCATTACAAGCCCACGATCCGCGGAGTCGCAACTCCATAGGTGGGAAGACCCGAGTATTCTCGGAATCCCGTGCTCAAGATACTCCGAACTAAGGTAAGCCTAATCCAGCAAATACTCCAGGCGTGTCGACACCCTGATAGTAGCCACGCGTATCTAAGTCTCAGGACACGACCGGATGGGCGATGCTACAGGTGTATGCCAGATACCTCGGGTTGCCCCAAGGCGGCCCTGCAGGACCCCCGTTTCGGACCAACACTCATGTCGAGCACTGGCCCGGGGTTGTTGAATTAAGAAAGAGGGTTTGCAAGACCCTTATGCAAGTTATATTAGTTATTAGGCGAATAGTACCAATGTTGGGACTTGCTGGAAAAGACTTAGCACTTAGCGGTTTATCAAGGGGGTCCCATACACCCCAACCGTGTTAGGAACGCATAATCAAGGAACATAACACCGGTTTATACGGTTCCTAACGGCATGAGTGGAACAAATCACCAAGCAAAAGGCTTAGCCTTCCACCCTTGCCAATATATAGATGATTTCATTTAAGCATTAATATAGTGTGATATAACCCAACAAACTTCAACATGAAGCAAACATCTTCGATCTTCACCTGCAACTAGCAATGCTATAAGAAGGGCTGAGCGAAGCGTACTTAGCCAAGCAACGGTTTGCGTGGGAAGGGTGGTTAAACATGGCAATGGTTACAAGTAGGAGGCTGACAAGAAGAACATGGGCATCGAGGCAAAACTATAGAGCGGAACTACTAGCAATAGGCAAAAATAGTAATGGTATCCGGGTTCGGTCATCTTGCCTGGGATTCCACAAGGGAGAAGAACGGGTCCACGAAGAAGACGGAGCAACAGACGAGCGAATCCTCACAACTCCGGAGCGAAACCGAAGCTAACAAGAGAAGCAACCGAAAAGAAGCAAACAACACGGTAAACACACAAGCATAAACATGGCATACGATGCACAAACAAGTATGATGCATGTCCGGTTTAAATATGCATGGCATGGCAAAGTGCACAAACAAATACTACAAGTTAAGTGGAGATCAATATGCAACGAGTTGCATATTGACGAAACACCACATTTAATTATTTAATTGACTCTCGTTTATTTACAAGACAAGATTAAATGTTTTTAACATGCCAAGAGGTGAAGCTTAAACAAACTACCTATTAAGACATTTCAAATGAGGCCGGTAATAACAACAACATATCCGGAAAATCCCCATGAGCATGTTTAATAATTATAAAGCAACAACAATTAAACATTTTAGTGTTGTTAACATGATGCGGATGACATGATCAAGTTTATGCAATTTTTATTAGAAGGTTAACAAGAAGATGATATGAAGCATCGTCACCGTGGTGGAAGGAAAATGGTACCACGGCAACAATTCCGAAAATGATGCCACAACAACATATCGGTTCCGGTAACTCGTTGAGAGTCCGGTGCAAAAGGGAAGATGGCGTGAGCGGGTCAACGAGATGAAAGGTGGGGCGATCCCGTTACCGGGTTCCCACGAGTCGGTGATGAGGCAACCGAGGAACATGACAAACGGACGAAACGGCACGGAGCACACACGGGAAACATTTCATACAACCACAACAAGCATTCACACGGGTCATCCACGGGGTCGTCTCGTTATACCTTTGAAGCGTGCGTTTCCGGGAGGATCGAGATCGTAGAGGGACGTAGACGTTCCGTTCGGAGAGGAAGTAGTAGTTCACGTCGGTAGCGGAAGTAGTGGTACACGGGGCGACGGTAGGGGTACTTGGGGTCTCCGAGTAGTCGTTCATGTAGTCGTTCTCGAGCTCGTAGCCGTTCGGTCGTCGTCATGTAGTTGTACTCGGGTCCTCTGTCAAAACAGCAGCACGGCAACACAACAAAAGAACAACACAGGAGCAAAAACAGAAGGGGCAGCACGGTAGTCGCTGTCGAGGCCATGGCAGCAAGGTCTCGGGCGCGGACGGAGGGAGACGGATGCGGGGCGCCTCGAGGACAAATGAGGCAGCATGACGAGGGGCTTCCTCGAGGGGCTGAGGAACGCGGCTCCAGGAGAACGGAGGGAGGATGCAGACGGAGGGAGGCCACGCGCGGGGCGGTCGTCGGCTCTGGCGAGGTCGGAGGTGAGGCCTGGGGCATCGGGCTGCTGGTGGAACCTCGCGCGAGGAGGCGGGGCCTGGCCGCGGGATGACTGCGAAGAGGGACGCCGCGATGCAGGGGCGTCGTGCTTGGGGGCGGCCGTCGCGAGCGCTGAGGAGATGCAGCGGCGCGGCCGGTCGTCGCGGGCGCGGAGGGGGCCAGAGACGAGGCGAGGAGGAAGGGCGTCGGGGCGATGGGGCCTTCGGTCGCAGGGTGAGGCGACGGGATGGAGAGGTGCGGTGGCTGGGGTCGAGAGGAGTGGAGACCGGGTCGGGACTCGCGAACGAGGGAATCGGGCTAGGTTCGAGCGACAGAGGGAGAGTGCGGCGGCTTGCGGGAAAGGGATGAAGAGCGAGGGAGGCGTTGCTCGCTAGGGTTAGCGGGGTGAGGGAGCGTGCCGGATGGCCTGGAGGCTGAGGCCTGGAGGTAAGTTGGGCCAGAAGGAGAGAGTTGGGCCTTGAGAGGAGGCCGCGGGTGGGATTGAAATGAATAGATAAAACTGAAATAGAAAAGGGAAAAATAAAAAGGGAGGTTAGGGGTGGAATTAGGACATGAGGCCAATTTCCCTGGGCTCACAAAAATGTCAGGAATTTAAATAAAATAGTTGGGGGGGTTTTGGAGGAACCTCGAAACATGGGAAAAGAAAATATAGGGAGGTTAGACGGCCAGGAAAATGAGAAGAAAAGGCATGGGGAAAAATACATGCAAGTGTGTTGGGTTATTCCGAAGCAATGGAATATTTATTAATATGGCTCCCTAAATATTGGGAGGATATGTTTTAAAGAGAAGACATTCTTCCCTCGACTTAAATGGACCGAAGGTCCACACGATTTATTGGTTGAGATGCAAAAATAAATATGACATGATGGCATGATGACATGATGCAATGCAGAAATAAATAAAGCAATCACAAAGAACACACGGGAGAACCCGGAACATCTGGAATCTTCTGGGATCTTCTGGAATCTTCTGGGACGTCGGTCTTCGGGCGTCACAATATTACACCAATATAAAATAAGAATAAGATCACAACAGTACCTTGAGTGGTTATTTGCTTGGGATAATTAGTTGTATGCCCCTAGTTGTGTCACACTCGTGTATTTTACCCCTAGTTTCAAAAACTCACCTATTCTGTCCAAATCACTTTGAAATCCTTATGGTTTTTCCCTTTGACCCTTTGTCCATCACATTGAAAAATTCATAAAAAAGTCATACTAACTCAGAAAAATGCAAATAATATACCAAAATGTCTGTAACAACATCACCTATATGTCAATGTCATTTGCATCAATGACAAAAATGTTGGAAAGTGCCAATCCGAACATTTTGGTAAAACTCGGATGTAAATTTCCCAACATTTTTCTCATGAATGAAAATGACATTGACAAATAGGTGATGTCTTTGCGAACATTTTGGTATCTTATCTGCATTTTTCTAAGTCAGTGTGAATTTGTTATGAATTTTTCAAAGTGATGGTCAAAGGGTCAAAGGGCAAAATCATAAGAATTGCAAAGTGGCTTGGATAGAACAGGTGAGTTTCTGAAATTAGGGGTAAAACACACGAGTGTGACACTACTAGGGGCAAAAAAACTAATTATCCCTATTTTCTTTGTTTTACTAATGGGGCTCGCGAGATTTCTGTTGAGTTTTGTGTTGTGAAGTTTTCAAGTTTTGGGTAAGGATTTGATGGACTATGGAATAAGGAGTGGCAAGATCCTAAGCTTGGGCATGCCTAAGACACCCCAAGGTAATATCCTAGGACGGCCAAGAGCCTAAGCTTGGGGATGCCCCGGGAAGGCATCCCCTCTTTCGTCTTCATCCATCGGTAACTTTACTTGAAGCTAGATTTTTATTCAGTACATGATATGTGTTTTGCTTGGAGCATCTTGTATGATATGAGTCTTTGCTTTTTAGCTTTCCACAATCATCCTGGCTGTACACACATTTTTGAGAGACACACTTCAATCGTGATTTATTAGAATACTATATGTGCTTCACTTATATCTTTTGAGCTAGGCAGTTTTGCTCTAGTGCTTCACTTATATCCTTTTAGAGAACGGCAGTGGTTTTATTTTATAGAAATTGTTGAACTCTCTTGCTTCACTTATATTATTTTGAGAGTCTCTAAAACAGCATTGTAATTTGCTTGGGTCATGAATTTAGTCCTAATATGATAGACATCCAAAGTAGATATAATAAAAACTTCCATATAAAAAGTATGATTGTTTTGAGATATGAGGATGGTAATATTAGAATCATGCTAGTAGTAAATTGTAGGGTTGAGGACATAATTGTGTTAAGGTTCGTGATTCCCGTAGCATGCATGTATGGTCTCGTAACTGTGTAACCAAATCGAAGCGCTTGTGTCTTGATTGTTTACCTTTGTGTGATGGTCGGGGGCGCGCGGTTGTTAACTCTTACCAACCATCCCTTAGGGGCATGCTGTTGGAAATATGCCCTAGAGGCAATAATAAATTGGTTATTATTATATTTCCTTGTTCATGATAATTGTTTATTATCCATGCTAGAATTGTATTGATAGGAAACTCAGATACATGTGTGGATACATAGACAAACACCATGTCCCTAGTGAGCCTCTAGATGACTAGCTCGTTGATCAATAGATGGTTACGATTTCCTGACCATGGACATTGGATGTCGTTGATAACGGGATCACATCATTAGGAGAATGATGTGATGGACAAGACCCAATCCTAATCCTAGCACAGATCGTGTAGTTCATATGCTAAAGCTTTTCTATATGTCAAGTATCTTTTCCTTAGACCATGAGATTGTGCAACTCCCGGATACCGTAGGAATGCTTTGGGTGTACAAAACGTCACAACGTAACTGGGTGGCTATAAAGGTGCACTACAGGTATCTCCGAAAGTTTCTGTTGGGTTGGCACGAATCGAGACTGGGATTTGTCACTCTGTATGACGGAGAGGTATCTCTGGGCCCACTCAGTAGGACATCATCATAATGTGCACAATATGTGATCAAGGAGTTGATCATGGGATGATGTGTTACGCAATGAGTAAAGAGACTTGCCGGTAACGAGTTTGAACGAGGTATCCGTATACCGACGATCGAATCTCGGGCAAGTACTATGCCGATAGACAAAGGGAATTGTATACGGGATTGATTGAATCCTTGACATCGTGGTTCATCCGATGAGATCATCGTGGAACAAGTGGGAGCCAACATGGGTATCCAGATCCCGCTATTGGTTATTGACCGGAGAGTTGTCTCGGTCATGTCTACATGGTTCCCGAACCCGTAGGGTCTACACACTTATGGTTCGATGACGCTAGGGTTATAGGGAAAGTATGTACGCAGTTACCGAATGTTGTTCGGAGTCTCGGATGAGATCCCAGACGTCATGAGGAGTTCCGGAATGGTCCGGAGGTAAAGATTCATATATGGGAAGTCCCGTTTTGGTCACCGGAAAAGTTTCGGGCGCTATCGGTAACGTACCGGGACCACCGAGAGGGTCCCGGGGGTCCACCAAGTGGGGCCACCAGCCCCAGAAGGCTGCGTGGGCCAAGTGTGGGAGGGGACCAGCCCCAGGTGGGCTGGTGCGCGCCCCCACCAAGGGCCAAGGCGCATGGAGAGTGGGAGGGGGCAAACCCTAGATCCGGATGGGCCTTAAGGCCCACCCTAGGGCGCCCCCTCTCTCTCCCCCCCTTGGCCGCACCCTAGATGGGTTTTGGGGGCTGCCGCCACCCCTAGGGAGGGAACCCTAGATGGCGGCGCAGCCCCTCCCCTTCCCCTATATATAATGGGAGTTTTGGGGCTGCCAAACACACGAAATCGTCTCCCTCTTGGTGCAGCCCTACCCCTCTCCCTCCTCGTCTCTCGCAGCGCTTGGCGAAGCCCTGCTGGAGTCCCGCGCTCCTCCACCACCACCACGCCGTCGTGCTGCTGCTGGAAGGGGGCTTCCCCAACCTCTCCATCTCTCCTTGCTGGATCAAGGCGTGGGAGACGTCATCGGGCTGCACGTGTGTTGAACGTGGAGGCGTCGTTGTTCGGCGCTTAGATCGGAATCAACCGCTATCTGAATCGCAGCGAGTACGACTCCTTCATCCGCGTTCTTGCAACGCTTCCGCATCGCGATCTACAAGGGTATGTAGATGCACTCCCCTCTCCCTCGTTGCTAGATTACTCCATAGATAGATCTTGGTGATGCGTAGGAAATTTTTTTATTTTCTGCTACGATCCCCAACAGTGGTATCAGAGCTAGGTCTATGCGTAGTATCTTGCTCGAGTAGAACACAAAGTAGTTGTGGGCGTCGATTTGTCAATTTACTTGCCATTACTAGTCCAAGCTTGATTCGGCGGCATCGTGGGATGAAGCTGCCCGGACCGACCTTACACGCACTCTTATGTGAGACAGGTTCCACCGACTGACATGCACTAGTTGCATAAGGTGGCTAGCGGGTGTCTGTCTCTCCCACTTTAGTCGGATCGGATTCGATGAAAAGGGTCCTTATGAAGGGTAAATAGAAATTGGCATATCACGTTGTGGTTTTGGCGTAGGTAAGAAACGTTCTTGCTAGAAACCTATAGCAGCCACGTAAAAACTTGCAACAACAATTAGAGGACGTCTAACTTGTTCTTGCAGCATGTGCCGTGTGATGTGATATGGCCAAAAAGGATGTGATGAATGATATATATGTGATGTATGAGATTGATCATGTTCTTGTAATAGGAATCACGACTTGCATGTGATGAGTATGACAACCGGCAGGAGCCATAGGAGTTGTCTTTATTTTATTACATGACCTGCGTGTCATTGAAAACGCCATGTAATTATTTTACTTTATTGCTAACCGTTAGCCATAGTAGTAGAACTAATGTTTGGCGAGACGACTTCATGAAGACACGATGATGGAGATCATGATGATGGAGATCATGGTGTCATGCCGGTGACGATGATGATCATGGAGCCCCGAAGATGAAGATCAAAAGGAGCAAAATGATATTGGCCATATCATGTCACTATTTGATTGCATGTGATGTCTATCATGTTTTACATCTTATTTTCTTAGAACGACGGTAGTGAATAAGATGATCTCTCACTAAAATTTCAAGAATTGTGTTCCCCCTAACTGTGCACCGTTGTTAAGGTTCGTTGTTCCGGAGCACCACGTGATGATCGGGTGTGATAGGTTCTAACGTTCACATACAACGGGTGTAAGCCAGATTTACAAACGCGATACACTTAGGGTTGACTTGACGAGCCTAGCATGTACAGACATGGCCTCGGAACACGAAAGACCGAAAGGTCGAACATGAGTCGTATAGAAGATACTATCAACATGAAGATGTTCACCGTTGATGACTAGTCCATCTCACGTGATGATCGGACACGGCCTAGTCGATTTGGATCATGTATCACTTAGATGACTAGAGAGATGTCTATCTAAGTGAGAGTTCATTAGATGAACTTAATTGTCATGAACAATAGTCTAAGTTGTATTCACAAATTATGTTGTAGACCAATAACTGCATTGTAGCTCCCTGTTTAATAAGATCCTAGAGAAAGACTAAGTTGAAAGATATTGTAAGCAATGATGCGGACTGGGTCCGTATCCGAGGAGTGTCCTCACTGCTACACAGAAAGCTTACATCTTTGATGCACCGCTCGATGTGCAAACCCCTACAACGTTGTCTGTGGATGTTGTGAACACCTGACAGACACGTCCTGATGACTACTTGATAGTTTAGTGCACCATACTTTACGGCTTAGAATCGGGATTCCAATGACGTTTTGAACGCCATGAGACATATGTGATGTTTCAAGAGCTGAAATTAGGATTTCAGGCTCATGCCTGTGTTGAGAGGTATGAGACCTCCGACAAGTTCTTTTGCCAAAAAGATGGAGGAGAATAGCTCAACTAGTGAGCATGTGCTTAGAATGTCTGGGTGCTAAAATCACTTGAACCAAGTGGGAGTTAATCTTCCAGATGAGATAGTGGTTGACGGAATTCTCTAGACACTATCACCAAGCTACTAGAACTTCGTGATGAACTATGACATGCAAAGGATGGAGATGATCCCGGAGCTATTAGCGGTTCTTAAGACCGCAAAATTAGAAATCAAGAAGGAGCATCAAGTGTTGATGGTTTAACAAGACCACTGGTTTCAAAAGGGCAAGGGCAAGAAGGGAAACTTCATGAATGGCAAACCAGTTGTCTCACTAATGAAGGAACCCAAAGTTGAACCCAAACCTTGCGACTAATTGCTTCTATTGTAAGGGGAACGTCACATGGTAGCGGAACTACCCCAAATACATGGTAGATAAGAAAGCTGGCAACTTCAACAAAGTATGTTTGATATACGTGTTATTGATGTGTACCTTACTAGTACTCCATGTAGCACCTGGGTATTGGATACCGGTTCAGTTGCTATTATTAGTGACTTGAAGCAAAAGCTACGGCATGAACGGAGACTAGCTAAGGGCGAGGTGACGATGTGTGTTGGAAGTGTTTCCAAGGTTGATAAGATCACAATCGCACGCTCTCTCTACCTTCGGGATTAGTGTTGAACCTAGATAAATGTTATCAGGTGACTACGTTGAGCATGAATATGATTAGATCATGTTCATTGCAATACGGTTATTCATTTAAGTTAGAGAATAATGGTTATTCTGTTTACATGAATAATACCTTTATGGTCCTGCACCCAATGGTTTATTGAATCTCGATCATAGTAATACGCATGATAATAATATTAATGCCAAAAGATGTAGAGTTAATAATGATAGTACCACTTTCTTGTGGCACAGCCGCTTAGGTCATTTTGGCATAAAATGCATGAAGAACTCCATGCTAATGGATGTTTGGAGTCACTTCATTTTGAATCGCTTGACATATGCGAGCCATGCCTCATGGGCAGGATGACTAAGATCCCGTGTTCAGGTACAATGAAACGGGAAAGTAACTTGTTGGAAATCATGCATGCTGATGTGTGTGATCCAATGAGAATTAAGGCTGGTGGTGGATATCGTTATTTTCTCATCTTCACTGACGATTTGAGTAGATATGGGTATATTTACTTAATGAAGCAAAAGTCTGAAAACGTTTGAAAAGTTCAAGAAATTTCAGAGTGAAGTTAAGAATCATCATAAAAAGAAGATCATGTTCCTACGATCTGATCAAGGGGAGATTTTCTGAGTTGTGAGTTTGGCAATCACTTAAGACATTGTGGAATTGTTTCGCAGTTGAAGCCACCTGGAACAACACAGCGCAATGGTGAGTTCGGACGTCGTAGTCGAACCTTATGAGATATGGTACAATCTATGATGTCTCTTACCGATCTACCGCTATTATTTTGAGGTTATGCATTAGAGACAGTTGCACTCACTTCAGATAGGGCACCATCTAAGTCCGTTGAGACAACGCCGTATGAACTATGGTTTGGCAAGAAACCAAAGTTGTTGTTTCTCAATGTTTGGGGTTGCGATGCTTATGGCTTCAGCCGGAAAAAGCTCGAACCCAAAGCGGACAAATACATCTTCATGGGATACCCAAAGGTAACAGTTGGGTATACCTTCTATCTCAGATCCAAGGACAAAAATGTTTGTCGCTAAGAACGGGTCCTTTCTCGAGAAGGAGTTTCTCTCGAAAGATTAGAGTGGGAGGAAGATAGAACTTGATGAGGTTGTCGAACCCTCACTTCAACCAGAGAGTAGTGCAACACAGAAAGATGTTTCTGTGGAACCTACAACTGTTGAAGAGGAAACTAATGATAGTGATCATGAAGCTTCGGATCAAGTTGCTATCGAACCTCGTAGGTCGACAAGGATATGTACTACTCCTGAGTGGTACAGTGATCCTGTCTAAGATGTCATGTTGTTGAACAACAATGAACCTACGAGCTATGGAGAAGCGATGGTGGGCCCATATTCCGACAAATGGTTGGAAGCCGAGAAATCCGAGATAGGATCCATGTATCAAAACAAAGTATGGACTTTGGTGTACTTGCCCAATGATCGGCAAGCCATTGAGATAAATGGATCTTTAAGAAGAAGACGGACGTGGACGGTAATGTCACCGTCTATGAAGCTCGACTTGTGGCAAAGAATTTTTCACAAGTTCAAGGAGTTGACTACGATGAGATTTTCTCACCCGTAGCGATGCTTAAGTCCGTCAGATTCATGTTAGCATTAGCTGCATTTATGAAATCTGGCAGATGGATGACAAAACAAGTTTCCTTACCAGTTTTCGTAAGGAAAGGTTGTATGTGATACAATCAGAAAGGTTTTGTCGATCCTAAGGATGCTAAAAGGTATGCTAGCTCCAGCGATCCTTCCATGGACTGGAGCAAGCATCTCGGAGTCGGAATATATGCTTTGATGGAGTGATCAAAGTTTTTGGGTTTATACTAAGTTTGTTAGAAACTTGTATTTACAATAAAGTGAGTGGGAGCACTACAACATTTTTGATAAGTATATGTGATTGACATATTGTTGATCCGAAATGATGTAGAATTTCTGGAAAGCATAAAGGGTTGTCTGAAAGGATTTTTTTCAAAGGAAGACCTGGATAAAGCTGCTTACATGTTGGGCATCAAGATCTATAGAGATAGATCAAGACGCCTGATGATACTTTCAAAGGAACACACACCTTTGACATGATTTTGAAGGAGTTCAAAATAGATCTGTCAAAGAAGGAGTTCTTACCTGAGTTGTAAGGTGTGAAGTTGAGTAAGACTCAAAGCTTGACCGCGGCATAAGGAAGAGGAAGGACGAAGGTGGTCCCCTATGTTTTTGTCATAGGCTCTATACGGTATGCCATGCTAAGTACCGCACCTAATGTGTGCCTTGCCACATGTCTGGTAAGAGGGTACAAAAGTAATCCAGGAGTGGATCACTAGATAGCGGTCAAAATTATCCTTAGAGGAATAAGGAAAATGTTTCTTAGTTATGGAGGTGATAAAGAGTTCGACGTAAAGAGTTACGTCGATGCAAGCTTAACACCTATCCGGATAAATCTGACTAGAGATACCGGATACGTATAATGGAGCAACAGTTTGGAAGAGCTCTAAGTGGAACGTGGTAGCAGCGCCTACGATATGACAAAAAGTTTTGCGAAGTACATAGGGATCTGAATGTTGTAGACCCATTGACTACAACCTCTCTCACTAGCATAACATGATCAAACCCAGAACTCATTGAGTGTTAATCACATATTGATGTGAACTAGATTACTGACTCTAGTAAACTCTTTGGATGTTGGTCACATGGCGATGTGACCTGTGAGTGTTAATCACATGGCGATGTGAACTAGATTATTGACTCTAGTGCAAGTGGGAGACTGTTGGAAATATGCCCTAGAGGCAATAATAAATTGGTTATTAATATATTTCCTTGTTCATGATAATTGATTATTATCCATGCTAGAATTGTATTGATAGGAAACTCAGATACATGTGTGGATACATAGACAAACACCATGTCCCTAGTGAGCCTCTAGATGATTAGCTCGTTGATCAATAGATGGTTATGGTTTCCTGACCATGGACATTGGATGTCGTTGATAAGGGGATCACATCATTAGGAGAATGATGTGATGGACAAGACCCAATCCTAAGCCTAGCACAGATCGTGTAGTTTGTATGCTAAAGCTTTCTATATCTCAAGTATCTTTTCCTTAGACCATGAGATTGTGCAACCCCCGGATACCTTAGGAATGCTTTGGGTGTACCAAACGTCACAACGTAACTGGGTGGCTATAAAGGTGCACTACAGGTATCTCCGAAAGTGTCTGTTGGGTTGGCACGAATCGAGACTGGGATTTGTCACTCCGTATGACGGAGAGGTATCTCTGGACCCACTCGGTAGGACATCATCATAATGTGCACAACATGTGATCAAGGAGTTGATCATGGGATGATGTGTTACGGAACGAGTAAAGAGACTTGCCGGTAACGTGATTGAATGAGGTATCGGTATACCGACGATCGAATCCCGGGCAAGTACTATGCCGATAGACAAAGGGAATTGTATACGGGATTGATTGAATCCTTGACATTGTGGTTCATCCGATGGGATCATCGTGGAACATGTGGGAGCCAACATGGGTATCCAGATCCCGATGTTGGTTATTGACCGGAGAATTGTCTTGGTCATGTCTACATGGTTCCCGAACCTGTAGGGTCTACACACTTAAGGTTCGATGACGCTAGGGTTATAGGGAAAGTATGTACGCGGTTACCGAATGTTGTTCGGAGTCCCGGATGAGATCCCGGACGTCACGGGGAGTTCTGGAATGGTCCGGAGGTAAAGATTCATATATGGGAAGTCCCGTTTTGGTCACCGAAAAAGTTTCGGGCGCTATCGGTAACGTACCAGGACCAGCAGGAGGGTCCCGGGGGTCCACCGGGTGGGGCCACCAGCCCCAGATGGCTGCGTGGGCCAAGTGTGGGAGGGGACCAGCCCCAGGTGGGCTGGTGCGGCCCCCCACCAAGGCCCAAGGCACATGGAGAGTGGGAGGGGGGCAAACCCTAGGTCCAGATGGGCCTTAAGGCCCACCCTAGGGCGCCCCCTCTCTCTCCCCCCCCCTTGGCCGCACCCTAGATGGGTTTTGGGGGCTGCCGCCACCCCTAGGGAGGGAACCCTAGATGGGGGCGCAGACCCTCCCCTTCCCCTATATATAGTGGGGGTTTTGGGGCTGCCAAACACACGAGATCGTCTCCCTCTTGGCGCAGCCCTACCCCTCTCCCTCCTCGTCTCTCGCAGCGCTTGGCGAAGCCCTGCTTGAGTCCCGCGCTCCTCCACCACCACCATGCCGTCGTGCTGCTGCTGGAAGGAGGCTTCCCCAACCTCTCCCTCTCTCCTTGCTGGATCAAGGCGTGGGAGACGTCATCGGGCTGCACGTGTGTTGAACGCGGAGGCGCCGTTGTTCGGCGCTTAGATCGGAATCAACCGCGATCTGAATCGCAGCGAGTACGACTCCTTCATCCGCGTTCTTGCAACACTTCCGCATCGCGATCTACAAGGGTATGTAGATGCACTCCCCTCTCCCTCGTTGCTAGATTACTCCATAGATAGATCTTGGTGATGCGTAGGAAATTTTTTGATTTTCTGCTACGATCCCCAACACATGCGTAGTTGTACTTGACTTCGAGGGCTAATAAATCTTTTGCAATAAATATGTGAGTTTTTTATGACAAATGTTGAGTCCATGGATTACACACACTCTTACCCTTCCACCTAGCTAGCCACTCTAGTGCCACGCAACTTTCGCCGGTGCATCAAACCACATTATACCCTTCCTCAAAACAGCCACCATACCTACCTATTATGGCATTTCCATAGCCATTCCGAGATATATTGCCATGTAACTCCACCATTTCGTTTATTATGACACGCATCATCATAGTCATATTGCTTTGCATGATCATGTAGTTGACATAGTATTTGTGGCAAGGCCACCGTTCATTTATATACATGCCACTCTTGATCATTGCACATCCCAGTAGACTGCCAGAGGCATTCATATAGAGTCATATCTTCGTATCGTTGTAATATCAAGTTGTAAGTAAATAAAAGTGTGATGATCATCATTATTAGAACATTGTCCCATGTGAGGTTATGAAAAATAAAAGAGGCCAATGAAGCCCAAATAAATAAAAGAGGCCAAAGAAGCCCACCAAAAAAGAGAGGCCAAATAGCCCAAAATAAAAAATAAAAAATGAGATAAAAAGAGAGAAGGGACAATGTTACTACCTTTTTCCACACTTGTGATTCAGAGTAGCACCATGTTCTTCATGATAAAGAGTCTCCTATGTTGTGACTTTCATATACTAGTGGGAATTTTCGTTATAGAACTTGGCTTGTATATTCCAGCGATGGGCTTCCTCAAATGCCTTACGTCTTCATGAGCAAGCAAGTTGATGCACACCCACTAGTTTTATTTTCAGATTTCATACACTTATAGCTCTAGTGCATCTGTTACATGGCAATCCCTACTCACTCACATTGATATCAATTGATGGACATCTCCATAGTCCATTGATTTGCCTAGTTGATGTGAGACTTTCTCCCTACTTTTGTCTATTACCACCTTCTATTCCACCCATAGTGCTATATCCATGGCTCACGCTCATATATTGCGTGAAAAGTTGAAAAGGCTGATGCGCGTTAAAAAGTATGAACCAATTGCTTGGCTGACACAAGGGTGTGCATGATTACCTTGTGTTGAGAAGAAGGAGCATAATAAGACTATGCTTTTTTTAGGGATAACTTTCTTTAGCCATGTTATTTTTGAAGCTTAATGATTTACTATCTAGTATGCTTGAAATATTATTGTTCTCATGTCAATATAAACTTTTGCTTAAAACATACAGATCTGAACATTCATGCCACACTAAAGAAGAATTGCATTGATAAATATGTTAGGTAGCATTCCACATCAAAAAATCTGTTTTTATCATTTACCTACTCGAGGACGAGCAGTAAATAAGCTTGGGGGTGCTTGATACGTCTCCAACGTATCTATATTTTTTGATTGCTCCATGCTATTAAGTTATCTGTTATGGATGTTTTATATGCATTAATATGCTATTTTATATTAATTTTGGGACTAACCTATTAACCTCGAGGCCAGTGCGAGTTTCTACTTTTCCTTGTTTTTGAGTTTCGCAGAAAAGGAATATCAAACGGATTCCAAACGGAACGAAACTTTACGAGGATTTTTCTTGGACCAAAAGACATCCAGAGGACTTGGAGTGCATGTCAGGGGAGCTGCGAGGCAGCCACAAGGACGGAGGGCGCGCTCAGGGGGTAGGGTGTGCTCCCCACCCTTGTGGACCCCTCAAGCATCGACTGACCTATTTCTTCCGCATATATATTCCCATATATTCCAGAAACCCTAGGTGTCGGTGCAACAAACCCTGGGGCTGTTGCCGAGACTGTGCACAGGCGCAAGTACACGATTGAAGCACCAACCCAAGTCAAAGTACAAGAAACCAAGAGATTCAGAGTACCGGCTTTGATCGAAGAGACCAAGGTCGAGCCGAAGAGGCAAGGCATCACCAAGGAACGGGCCTCCCTTGCCGGGCAGGGGAGCCCAGGAAAGGGCGAGGCCACCACCAGAAGCAGATAACAGAAACACCCCGGCAGGGCCTACTGGGGGATCGCGGAGGCAAAACCACCTCACCAAGCACTCAAGCACGACCCACGTCGTCAATCAATGTGCTGTCCAGCAGCAAGATGATTAAGTGGCAGCCATTACCCACATGGCAGCCAGTTCCTACAAGAAGAACCCGCAGATAACACCTGGCCCCCGACGTGTCAAGAAGACAGGCACGGAGCTGGCAAGATAGCCCGGTAAGCCTTGCCGGGCAACCAGTGATGTGACTTGAAGAGGTGCATTTAATGCACCCTGTCAGCCCGCAGAGTTAGGTATGATAGCATTGTTTGCTGTCATATTAGTGCATAATGACTACTTTGCCACTGTGGTCGCCCCTTGATCTATAAAAGGAGGCTCATGGCAATCGTAGAAAGGGTTGGAAAGTTGATGAACCCACACCCCCGTACGCGCATAGTCACTGCTGCCTAAGGCAACACCTGCCGGGCAAGAGTACGACGCTCCACCACCTCCATCCCACCATCAATCCAACAAAGCACGAGTAAGGTTTCATGCCTCACGGTGGCCCGAACCCGGGTAAATTGCTTTTGTGCTCCCCGCCGAGCTGTCGCGCGCTGGTCTACTCTTTGTCCAACGCAACGTCCCCCTGCCGAACCAGCAAGGGGCCTCCTGGTCCCATAGGTGGTCGTGGATATCCCACGACATCTTTGGCACACGAGGTAGGGGGATCGCTTGCGTGAACCTGAAAGTGTGTGCAGGGCATCATCTTCATCACCATCTTCATCTTCGACGGCGCCATCAGCTATGGCACCCAAGAAGAAATCCGATTCTTCTGCCCATCAATCCATTTCAAAGGCTCCGCCGCCCGCGGCCTATAATGACGCGGGGGACGCGGATGTGAGCAGAGATGTGAACGCAGCTGGGGACGTGGTTGGAGCATGCGGCGCCATCACCACATCCCCCGCGGCCGACAGGGGGTAGAAGATGTCGGGAGAGAACAGCACCAGCTGCGTCTCGGCGGTCACGCTCCGCAAGGTGTGGGTGAGGGGTCACTCCGCCCACACCCCCTCCTTCCACCGACGAGCGCAACCGCAACAACGGCGCTTGGTCCGGGACAAGCCATGGCCCTCTGGTCGTCCCCACCACGAGAGCGAAGGCGACACATGTGTCTCCTCCCGGACGAGCTTTTGCGCTTAACGGAGCCGCCGATCCTCGAGCGCCACCTCCGTGCAACCTGATGCCTTGGTGGTCATTCCACAGCAGTGTGGGTATGGTGCCACGGCCGCCACCGCCGCTGGCACCATCAGGAGCCAGGCGGCGGTGCGGTCGACATCATCAACATCTATGCCACGCATAGCCACACAGGTCATGGCGCCAGCTCAGCTGCTACTGAGGTTTCCGCCAACAGCCAAGCAGATTGATGAATGGCGTGCTACCATCCAGAGCCTACTCGGTTTCGCCAAAGCTGGGCGATCTCGAAAATCTGACCTGCCACAACCTCCCCAAGCAACAGCAACCGCCCGTACCACTGGCCAAATGGAGGCGACTGTTCGCACGATGCAGTCCCCAGCACGGAAGCCAACGTGGGCGCAGTAGAATCAATAACCCGATGACGTCTCGATGGCCTCTTCTGGCCCTCGAACACGTCCTAGCGAAGATCGATCCCCTGAGGATAAGCGGCGGGAAGACGCGCACGTCTTCACAGATCGACGCAGCGTCGACCTCCGCCAGACCAACCGGTGCGACGGCCTCAACGTCGTCGAGCCCGCGCTCGGTGTTGGCGGGTGCTTACCATTTGAGGTCGACGGCCCTGTCTTCAGCAAGAGCTATGGAAAGTACGTTGGCCGTCTGTTCGCACATTCAAGCCAGAGATACCTAATAAGTATGATGGGAGGCTAAACCCGACAGAGTTCCTGAACATCTACACCATCGCTGTTTAGGCTGCCGGGGGAAGAGATGAGAAGGTGGTCGCTAACTACTTCCCTTTGGCCCTCAAGTCCAACGTGAGGTCTTGGCTGATGCACCTACCGGAAGGCTCCATTTCGTCATGGGTAGACCTATGCCACGAGTTCATCGGTGCTTTCACCAGTGGCCACCAAGAGCCCGGTGCTACTTCTCGAGCTTGCGTTGTTTTCCCTCGAAGAGGAAAGGGTGATGCAGCACAATAGCGTAAGTATTTCCCTCAATTTTTGAGAACCAAGATATCAATCCAGTAGGAGACCACGTGCGAGTCCCTCGTACCTACACAAACAAATAAGAACCTTGCAACAAACGCGATAAAGGGGTTGTCAATCCCTTCACGGACACTTGCAAAAGTGAGATCTGATAGAGATGGTAAGATAATATTTTTGGTGTTTTTGATATGTAGATTGAAAGTAAACATTGCAAAACAAAAGTAAAGTAAAGATAAATAGTTGATGGGTGATTAATATGATGAAGATAGACCAGGGGGCCATAGGTTTCACTAGTGGCTTCTCTCATGATAGCAGATTTGTACGGTGGGTGAACGAATTACTGTCGAGCAATTGATACAAAAACGCATAGTTATGAGAATATCTAGGCATGATCATTGTATATAGGCATCACGTCCATGACAAGTAGACTGAAACAATTCTGCATCTACTACTATTACTCCACACATCGACCGCTATCCAGCATGCATCTAGAGTATTAAGTTCATAAGAACAGAGTAACGCCTTAGGCAAGATGACATGATGTAGAGGGATAAACTCAAGAAATATGATATAAACCCCATCTTTTTATCCTCTATGGCAACAATACAATACGTTCCTTGCTGCTCCTGTTGTCGCTGGGAAAGGACACCGCAAAATTGAACCCAAAGCCAAGCACTTCTCCCGTTGCAAGAACTACATATCTAGTAGGCCAAACCGAACCGATAATTCGAATAGACTTGCAAGGATATTTAAATCATGCATAAAATATTTCAGAAAAGAATCCAATATTGTTCATAGATAATCTTGATCATAAACCCGCAATTCATCGGATCTCGACAAACAGACCGCAAAAAGAATTACATCGAATAGATCTCCAAGAAGATCGAGGAGAACTTTGTATTGAGATCCAAAGAGAGAGAAGAAGCCATCTAGCTAATAACTTTGGACCCGAAGGTCTGTGGTAAACTACTCACAACTCATCGGAGAGGCTATGGTGTTGATGTAGAAGCCCTCCGTGATCGATTCCCCCTCCGGTGGAGCTCCGGAACAGGCCCCAAGATGGGATCTCACGGGTACATAAGGTTGCGGTGGTGGAATTAGGGTTTCGTGGTGCTCCCGATGGTTTCAGGGTACGTAGGTATATATAGGAGGAAGAGGCACATCAGGGGAGCCACGAGGGGCCCATGAGGGTGGGGGGTGCGCCCCTGCCCTCGCGGCCGCCTCGTTCGCTTCCTGGCATGTACTCCAAGTCTTCTGTGTTGATTTTGTTCCAAAAATAACTCTCCCAAAGGTTTCATTCCGTTTGGACTCCATTTGATATTCCTTTTCTGCGAAACATTGAAATAGGCAAAAAACAACAATTGGCACTGGGCCTTGGGTTAGTAGGTTAGTCCCAAAAATAATATAAAAGTGTATAATAAAGCCCATTAAACATCCAAAACATATAATATAATAGCATGGAACAATAAAAAATTATAGATACGTTGGAGATGTATCAAGCATTGCCAAGCTTAATTCCTGCTCGTCCTCGAGTAGGTAAATGATAAAATCAGAATTTTTGATGTGGAATGCTACCCAACATAATTATCAATGTAATTTTCTTTATAGTGGCATGAATGTTTAGGTCCAAAAGATTCAAGACAAAAGTTTAATATTGACATAAGAATAATAATACCTCAAGTGTCGTGGTGGGCGCACGGCAGATGCCAAGGGATGGCTAAAGATAGGAGGCGGCTTGAGGGCACGGGTGGACTCCAGAGGCGGGGTTGGTATGAGCGAGCGTGGGACGCAAGACATACCCAGGTTTGGGGATCTCCGGGGAGATAACACCCCTAATCCTGCCGAACGTGGTTGATGTTTACCAGTACAGAGTTGCTCCTTGAGCTGTGTGGAGGAAGGAGGAAGACAGACCAGGGCTTAGGTTGCTTCTCCCGAGGTGTGTCTATCCTGTTCTTTGCTAGGTCTCGCTAATCTCTACCTCTCGCCCATGACGGCTCTGGGGGGGTTTATATAGGCCAACCCCCCAGGGATACAATGGTAATGTTACTTGGTCGCGGGGCCGGATTGTCATTGTCCGGGAAGCCAGCGCTGGGACTCGCCGGGTACAGGGCTCGCAGGGTTCTCCAGGTGCGGGGCCCGCCGGGTACGGGGGCACTGTGTGCCATCTTGTCGTTCGCAAGGATTGGCCGAGCTGAGTCGGGTACAGCGTGCTCTGTCATATCACCGTTCTGTCGGTGTCATGGGCTGTGACGATTACATTGTAGCCACGCCCCGGCTGACTAGGGGCATGGGCGAGGCACTGTTGCCTAGATCAGGAGTAGGTGCATCTCATCCCATCGTACGGCTGGGATGGGATGGAGGCCGACCCGTGGCCGGATTGGGGAGCACGCCACGGTTTGGTCTGGCTTGGTGGAGAAGTCTCGGTGTGCCGGGTCCAGATCCCTTGAGCGGGCCGTCGGGGCCGTATTGGGGGGGGCGGCCGGACTGGAGAGTCTTGCCGGATTATGGGTCCTGGCCGGGTCGAGCGATCCGGCCAAGTGGGTGCCGGATTGCGGGGCGATGCCGGCCCCGTCGTTTTTGAAAAGGATCCGGCTTCCGTTGCCTGCCCGGGGTTCATCCCCCCGACAGTAGTCCCCGAAGCTGTGAAGGTCCACCGTCTTAGGGCAAAAGGGCCTTCGCACTTTCCTTTCCTTGGAAGCGAACTTGAGGCCGGACCCGGCACCGGACCCGATAACACCCGCCGCGTGCTGGCATCCGGAAGCCGGATTGCGGCATTTCGGTGACGGCGGGAAACCGAGGAGTCCGCCGAATCTTGAGCAATCTTTTGGGTTCCGCACGGGCGCTACATGGAGCCCAGAAGCTGGAGGGGCCTGACAGGCCACGCGGACGATAGGACGGGGCGACGTGCTGGGGCCCGCGGTCGCGTAGCCTCGGCCCACGCGTGCGGATTTATTGCCGCGTCCGGGAACCGGTTGCCCTTCTCGGGGCAATCATTGTGCACGTACGTGCGCATTTATTGCGGGGAAGTGGGAGAAACGGGCGAAGTCGATCCCACTCCCCCACTTTCGAGCCGCGGCTATAAACTGGGCTGAGGGGGTAGCGGAAATCGTTCTCGCTCGCGCCCTCTTGCCTTTCTTCATCTCCTTTGCTTCTTGCGACCGTTGTGCGCCGCGACGCCCGTCGTTCCGAGCAGAGGCCAACTTCTTCCTCTTTCTCTTCCACGCTTCTCGTCGATGGCGTTACCGTCGAGCTATTGGATGGGATCGACCGTCACGGAGGACGATATCTCCTACCTCTGTATCACCGAACGCTTGCCGCCGGAGACGGAGGTCGCCGTGCGCTTGCCAGGGGACGAGCGGGAGCCACGCCCCGAGGGCGCGGAGCGCGTGGTCTTCTTCAGGCACTTCAAGCGCGGGTTCGGGCTGCCCGCGAGCGACTTCTTCCGCGAGTTTCTGGAGTTCTACGGGCTCTAGTCCCACCATCTTGGAGCCAACGCCATTGTGCAGCTCTCGGGCTTCGTCACGCTCTACGAGGCGTACCTTGGAGTTGAGCCCTCCATTGACCTCTTCGCGGGCCTCTTCTCCCTTAAGCAGCAAGGGCCAAAGGCCGGGGAGATGTCGGAGTGCGGGGCCGCCATCATCTGCAGGCGGCCGGGGGACGAGCGCCCCAAGGTGCCGCTGGAGGACTCTGCCAAGATGTGGCAGCACTCCTTCTTCTACATCCGCAACTTGGGCGTGGATCGCATTAATCTGCCGCCCGTCGTTGACGCGCCGCCGCGGGCGAAGCAAAACTGGTCGTACTACCCCAAGCGGCCGTCACAGGCAGTGCTCAACCTGTGTGAGCGGGTGGTGGTGATGAAGGAGTGGGAAGGGCTCGACAACAATGAGCTCGTCACCGCCTTCATCGCCCGGCAGGTGCTGCCGCTGCAGTGGCGCGTCCATCTCATCGACGAGATGACCGGCCTTGAGGACCCGGACCGTATGTCGCGTCTGCGACTGAGGGCGGACCAGGTCGTGCGCCGGCTCAACGACATCTCGAAGGACAATGTGCCGGACGACTGGTAGTACGGGAAGGCGCCGTACAGTCAAGCAAACCCGGCACCGATGCTGAGTCCCTTCTCTCCATATTTTGCCGCCGCCCATCTCCTTATTCGTCCGGACGCAACGCGGTACGTGCTTCAGAATGCCATCCGGCACCCTTACGACCGGGTGGGGACGTAGCTGGTGCGCGCCGCCTCGGAGGAGCCCGAGGCCCACGGCAGAGGGGAGGGAGCGGCCGCCGAGGCGAGCGCGGGTCGCCGAGCAGGTGTGCCCATTTTCTCTCTCTTGTGTGTTGTTAGCCATGGGACGACGTCGGAGGCGCTGACGTGGGTTATTGGTGTAGCAGCGCCAGGTGGACGAAGCGGCGGCGCGGTCGGAGCTGGGTCGTCTTGGGTGGTGTTGACGGCAGCGGGAGGACGAGGCGGCTGCACGGCTAGAGCCGGGTCGTCTCGAACGGTGCCGGCGGCGACCCGGCCGGATGGGAAGTGCAGCGCCCCTCTGCCGGCTCGACTCGTGTAGTGCGCAGCGGGCGCGGCTGGGGGCGTGAAGCCGGCCGCCAAGAGGAGGCGCGTCACCCAGCCGTCGAGGCACCCCGTGTTAGTGCTGCCAGGGTGAGTTTCCTTTTCTCTTTGGCTCCGAGCCGGGTGGCTCCGTTGAGCCCCTTTTTGCTAACTTGTCTTGATTCTTCAGATCGCCAATTTCGCAGGCAATGGCGGTGGCGGAGGCCGCGTCTCCCGAGGGTGCTCAGTTCCGGAAGAGGCGGTCCAGCACCGTCGACCTGGGCGAGGAGGAGGGGCAGGCGAATCCGGACCTTGGTCTGGACTCGTCCGACACGGAAGGCCGGGCCTAGCGAGACCTGGACCGAGCCGAGGCCGAGCTGAAGGCGGTGTCGACTCGGGCCTGGAACAGCGCCGCGGAGGCGTGGGCGCGAGCCGGCGAGGAGCTGGCTTTGTCGGAGATGCCGGTCGGGACGAGGTTGGCGGCGACGGCCTTTGTGCCATCGTTGGAGGAGGAGCACGGCCAAGGCGGCCGTGCGGACGCGATGGACCTCAACCGAGAGGTCGTGGTCATCGAGGACGGGACCCCGCCGTGGGCCAACGCTGTCGAGCGGGCGGGGGCTAGTGGAGGCGGTGGTGACGTCGTCTTGGTGGAGGTGGCGCAGGCAGCGCCGTAGGGGGCGCCGGTGGTGGTGGCGCCGGAGAGGACGCCAGCCGCCGGAGAGGCGGCCAGCGGCGAGTTTGCCCTGGTGCTCCGGCCTGGGGCCCGTCGGGCCATTGGCCCGCAGCCGTCACGGGGCCCGGAGTCGGCGAGGTCTTCTTTGGGCCACCGACCCAAGTGGAGGCGGTTATCGCCACCGTGACCCGGCGCCTGCGAGAGCGGAAGGACCGGGTCTAGGCCTATGCCCGGGCCGAGCTGGAGCAGCAGCGGGAGCTGGAGGACGTTGTGCTCGTAAGTCCCTTCTGCTCGATGCTTATTTCCTCTTAGTGGGGGTGCGCCAGCGCACCCATTGGGTGTAGTCCCCGAGATTTGGGCCAACTGCATAGCAGTTGGGTCGAATCTTCAAACTGCTATATTTACTAGATTGTTTCGCTCTGTAGCAACTGGACTCCTACCGGGTCGACGCCTACAACCGGCTTCTCGAAGTGCACGAGCGGCTCAAGGAGCAGTTGGCCACCAAGGATGAGGAGCTCCATGTTGTTGCAGGTACTTTCCCTTGGTGTTTTTTCCCTTTCTTTCTTGCGAGTCTTCGGGGTGCTTTGTTTCTGAGTCGTTCCTCCACGGCCGCAGTGGAGCGGGAGAGGCAGGAGGCGACGGGAGCCCGGCAAGCGCTCGACGAAGCCGGCTAGCTGCAGAAGCAGCTGGCGGGCGACAAGAGCCACCTTGAGGCTAAGGTGGAGCAGCTTTGTGCGGAAACTACCAAGGTTGCAGAGACGCAGCGGGCCTTTGCCGAGGCGGACCAGCACCGCGACAAGCTGGCCGACGACAAGGGCCAACTCCAGGCCGAGGTGGAGCGCCTGAAGGGACTGGCGGCCGCGGCGGAGGAGGCCAAGCAGGGGGAGACCCGGCGCCGCGAGGAGGCCGAGAAGGCGGCCGAGGACAAGGACACCAAGCTGAAGGCGGCCCTTGCCAAGGTCACTCAGCTAGAGGAGGCGGTCCAAGACCGCGACCGTACCATCTACTGGGAGCGGCACGGTACGTTGCTCGAAGCGCAGCACCTGGAAGAGTCCTTCTCTAGTAAGTGCTTTCCTTGGGTCTTGTGCCGGGATGGGGTTCCAATTTCTCTTTTCTTAGCGACTTTCTTCTGATTCGCCGTTCTTTTTGTCAGGGACCTTCCCGGGGATGCAGGAGCTGGCGGAGGAGACGGTCCACTTCCGGCGAGATCCGGGGGGCGTGGTCGGCTCCGGGACTGACCCACGCGTGGCCTGGACCTAGCCGAAGATCATGGCCGCCAACGAGGCTCGTCTGTAAGCCTTGGGCGTGTAGATGGCGCAGCTTTCCAAGGTCGGCGTGGCGATGACGGCGGCCCTTTGGCCGGGCTCCGCCATGCCGAGCAGCTTCTCGCGGATTGCGCAGTGGCTTGAGGTGGGGCCGGATCGTCTCCATGACAAGCGTCTTTCCGCCGCCCGTGCCGGTGCTGAGATGGCGCTCAGGTACGCGATGTCTTGGCATCCAAACTTGTTGTTGAAGGCGCTGATGGGCCAGCGAGCCGGCTCGGAGAGCCTGTTGCAGGCGCCAGCCGACAAGATTGCCGCCCAAGCCAGCTACATCGTCGAGTTCTCCTACCACGACGAGTTCCGGGCGGAGCGGACGGAAGACGGCGTAGCCATGCCTGTTGACGACTTCGGCTTGCTCCTGGACAATCCGGACGGCAGCTCCGAGGAGACGGGTGTCTACCGTGACACGGGTGTCGACGATGAAGACACCGGCACCTCAACGGGCCCGGCGGGTGCGGAGGCGGATGTCTGAAGCCTGTTTTTAAAAGTTTATAGATATCTTTGTTAGGTAGCAGGTCCACCACACCTACTGGGTGCATTGGGTGTAATGAATTCCGGCCTTGGGCCATTATGAATTAAACGTTTGCATGAATGTCGTGAATGTTTGCGCTCTTGCTACTTGTTTGTCGAGTCGTTCTTTTGCGTTTTTTCCCTCGGGCTCCCCCCC
>LR738711.1:130651705-130703449 GCA_902687465.1 Secale cereale | reverse complement strand
GGCCGAGGCGTCGGTCGGTGACAAGGGGTTTGGCCTTTGAGAGAAGGCCCGCAGTAGTTAGGCGTTCGAAACGTTGAGCGTGAGCGAAACACCCACTGGGCCGGCAGGCGGCGATCCGGCATGGCCGAGTGACGAGCAGCTGGCCGTGTAGCGACTTAATTGTTCGTGACGTGGCCGGGTCGTGTGACCCGGTGGTCCTTGGCTTAGTTCTTGTGGCGCGCTGGTGCTCTGGCCTTTGCGAGCTCACCGACCAACAGCCGAAGCCGGATATGTGGCTTAAGGCGGTGCGGGAGACCACGGCGACCCCATCACGCCAAAAAATGCTAAGAGAGGCGATGGGTAGTGACCGACCCGGCCAGCCCCCGAGTCCACGGGTCGAACGAGTCGGACCGGTGGCCGGATTTGGACGAAGAGATAGGTAAAGCATAAAATGCTAAAGACACAAATAACTTGGTCGGAAAGGGCGGCCCCGAGCATCGTTTGGGGACCCCATAGATTTACATTGAGCACAAAAGGCAGCGATACATACATATACATGGCTAACTGTAAAACAAATGGAGGAGATCCGCGTTCCAAGGCCGAGTTGTTTCTTCTCCGGTCGTGTACCTCTTGCGCTTGTTTGTCTTGCGGCGTCGATGAGGTAGTAGGCGTTGCGGTCGCACAAAGCCTTGCTGCTGATGAAGGAGCCCTCCCATGGGGAGGACAACTTGTGCTGGCCGGATTGATGTTGGACGAGTCGGAGGAGGAGTTCTCCCTCGCAGAAAGCGAGGGGCTTGATCTTCTTGTTGGTGTAGTGCCTGAGGCCTTGCTGGTAGCTGGCTGAGCGGCTGAGCTCTAGGAGACACCACTACGAAAAAAAACACATCCGTGACATTTTGGGCCGAACGAATTTTTTCTGTCATACTTATGATACTTCTATGACAATAATTGTGACAAAACACGGTATCATCATAGATGTGGTGGGGTTGTACTTCTATGACAAAAAATCATGACAAAAAATGGGCTTTTCATCTTGGGCGGGCCGGAGACGCAGTTGCATGACATTCTTTGGGTCGTCCATGACGGAAAAAACCATGGTAGAAGCGAGGGCGAGGAAAATATCGGGGTGTTCCCGGTTACGGTGGGTGGTCAGGGCCGAGCGATGCGTGTTTCTCTCGTACACGCACGCGCGTGGGTGCGGGGAGTTGGGTTCTAACTGAACCCGAGCGAGGCATTGGACTCTAACTGAACCCGAGCGATTGCATTGTATGCTACGCGTTACTGAACCCGAGCGATCGATCGATGGCTGTTAACTGAACCCGATCGAGCGATTCCTTCGCTACTGTTGCTAACTGAAGCCGATCGATGTTGCCTCTGCATGAACAGTGAGCATTGCTGGGGGGGTTTGGATGAATAGTTCCCGGTGGGGGTGGATGAACAGGACCCCGTGGTGTTGCCTCTAGACGAACAGGACCCCGATCGATCGAGTCGGTTGGGGCTGGATGAACAGGATCCCGTCGAGGGCTGGATGAACAGGACCACCCCATGGAGGGCTGGATGAACACTAGATGGTGGAGGGCTGGATGAACAGTAGCCCGTGGAGGGGTGGTTGAATAGGAGCCCGTGGAGAGGGCTGGTTGAACAGTAGCCGGTCGAGTAGGACGCGGTGGTGGCTGGATGAACAGGAGCCCGTGGATGAGCAGTCGCACGTGGAGGCTGGAGGAGGTCGACGGTGGATGAATAGTAGCCCGTTGAGGCTGGAGGGGGTCGACGGTGGAGATGAACAATATCCCGTGAGGTCCTGTTTTGCGGTACGCCACACCCCTCCCGATGAACAGGACCCCCGTTTCGACTGTAGCGCTCCAACACAAGTCTGTTTCCTGTGTTTTGCGGTACGCCACACCCCTACCGATCAACAAGACCCCGTTTTGACCGCAGGAGGTCCGTTTCCTTCGTTTTGCGGTATGCCAGACCCCTCCCGATGAACAGGATCCCGTTTCAACAGTGGCCGGTCGAACACAAGGCCGTTTCCTCCGTTCTGCGGTACGCCAGGCCAAGTTTCCATCGGCTGTTCCGTCCAAGCCCTCCCGATGAACACGACGACGCATTCCGTTCCGACCCAGCCGGTTGGCTCCCCATGAACATGACAACGACGCTGTTTCTCTGTTCTTACCCAGCCATGTACACGAGCCATGGCCGTACGTATGTGCGAGTAGGCGTTTGAGACCCTGCCCGTATGTACATACGTGGCCGTATTTTCTTTCTTGCACACTAGCCGTTGTACGTACGTGTACATGCTACGTGTGCGCCTCTACTACGACACGTGCGCGCCTCTACAACGACCAGTATGTACGTACACGTTTGCGACGAGAATGACAACGCTACGTACGCTTCGACCAGGTGGGTCCCGACTATCAGACACTTCCTCGCGTGCGAAGATGTAGCTGGTGGGTCCCAGCAGGCAGGGGGTGAATCGTTTTTTTTCGGACGCACTTCCTTGCGTGCGAAGATGTAGCTGATGGGTCCCAGTAGTCACGGGGAAACATTTCTTTCGCGAAATATGATGGCCCGTCCGGTGGGTCCCCGCTGTCAGGTGGAGGAATAATTATTTTGCGCGAAATAAGGAGGCACTTCCTTGCTGCGGCCGTGGACCTAGCTGTCAGCCTCTCCACGTATAGTACTCTTCCGATGGAAGTCGTTCCTTGACCACGTTGACCATGCTGCGCCGAGAGCACGAGGGCAGTGGACGATGGCGAGGCCTAGGAAGGGGACGTTGCGGAGCCGGGCAAGACGCGTCGGTGGAAGCCCGCGCGGAGAGGAGTACGAGGGTTCACTAGTTCGGCTACGGCGTGAGGCTACCGTCGCTGCAGGGCTTGGCCAACGGTGGGGAATAGTAGGGGGCGGTGAGGCCTCCGCGGCAGCACTGCCGGCCACGGGAGGCAGGAGCATGCGGCACGACCGGCGCTACTTTGGGCGGCTGGAGCAAGAAGACTAGAGGTTGAAGAAGCACTACGGCCGTTGGATGGACATCGTACGGTCACTGGAGCTAGAATCGTTCATATTGACTAAGTTGACAAAGCACTTCATCCCCGTCAACTTAGTAGGCCCACAAGTTAGCCACCCACCAAGGTGGGTCCCAACTAGCAGGGGGAGTATTCATTTTTTTGTGCGTATTAAGGCGGCACTTCCAGTGGGTTCGAGCTGACAGCGGGGGAACGTTTTTTCGCGAAATACGGTGGCCCGTCCGGTGGGTCCCAACACTTAGGGGGGAAATGTTTTTTTTTCAAATATGGTGGCCCATCCGGTGGGTCCCTGCTGTCAGGTGGAGGAATAATTATTTTCCGCGTAATAAGGAGGCACTTCCTTGCGGCTGTCGTGGACCCAGCGGTCAGCCTCTCCACGTACAGTACTCTTCCGATGGAAGTCGTTCCTTGACCACGTTGACCACGCCGCACCGAGAGCACCAGGGCGGTGGATGACGGTGAGGCCTAGGAAGGGGACGACGCGGAGCCGGGGAAGACGCGGTAGTGGATGCCCACGCATAGAGGAGTATGAGGGTTCACTGGTTCGCTGCGGTGTGAGGATGTCGTTGCCGGAGAATAATAGGGGGTGTGGGTGAGTAGAGGGATGGCCTGGCCTGCGGTGGGATTAGTAGGGGGCGGTGAGGCCTCCGCCGCATCGCAGCCGACCACGGGAGGCAAGACCACGAGGCACGACCGGCGCTGGATTGGGCGGCTGGAGGAAGAAGATGAGAGGTTGAAGAAGCACTACGTACCGCCGTTGGATGGACATCGTACGGTCACTGGAGCTAGAATCATGCATATTGACTAAGTTGACAAAGCCCTCCGTCCCCGACAACTTAGGAGGCCCACAAGTCAGCCTGCCACTATACTGGGTCCCAGCTAGCATGGGGAGAATTAATTTTTTTGTGCGTAAGAAGGACGCACTTCCTTGCGTGCGAAGATATAGCTGGTGGGTCCGAGCTGTGAGCGGCGGTAACATTTTTTTCGCAAAATACAGAGGCCCTTTCGGTGGGTCCTAGATATCAGGTGGAGGAATCATCATTTTGCGTGTAATAAGGAGGCATTTCCTTGCATGCGGTCGTGGACCCAACTGTCAGCCTCTCCACGTACAGTCCACTTCAGATGCATGTCAGTCACTGACCACGTTGACCAGGCCGCGCCGAGAGCACCAAGGCGGTGGACGACGGCGAGGCCTAGGAAGGGAACAACCCGGAGGCAGGGAAGATTCGGCAGTTGTTTCCCACGCGGAGGGGGGTATGACTGTACGAGGATTTACTGGTTCGTCTGCTGTCGCCGGAGAATAACAGCATGTGGGTGAGTAGAGGGATGACTAGGCCAACGATGGGAGTATGGTGGGGCGGTGAGGCCTGCACGGCGGCACAGCCAGCCGCGGGGAGGAGAAAGCAGGCAATCCCGCCGGCGCTTGTTTGAGCAGCTGGAGCAGGAAGAGCAGAGATTGAAGAAGCACGACGGCTATTGGATGGACATCCAACAGTCACTACTTGTGCGTCAACCTTTTTTTTAGGAAAGCCTCAAATCTGTGGAAAACAACATACAACCCATATGCCATTATTTCTAATAATTTACAGCCCATTTGCTCATTCTTAAGGGTTGTTTTGGAGCCCATATTCTTTTTGTTAGCATTACAGCCCATATTGTGGCCACGGTTAAAAAATTATACGAAATTTTGCAAATTTTGGTGCGGTCCGAATTGTTTTTAATCCTGAAATTTTGAGTCACATTTAAACTGATTTTAAAAATAAATGTATATCAATATAAAATCTAACAAATTCTCCATGCATAAAAATTAATGCAATTTAAAATCTCAAAATGAAAAAAAAAATTGAAACTAATTGCCGGTTTGATGTGTTTTAAAAATGTACAGCCCATTTCTCATTACTGATAAGCCATTTTCTCGTCCAACCGAATGAAGCTCTCCTCGTCTTCAAAGATTTGCAGCCCAACATGCCTGACAAAGCGACTTACTTGGCAAATCAGAAAAAAAAACTGGGCTAGCCATTTTCAGAAAGAAAAAAAAACTACTGGGCGGGTGTGTGGTAAACATAAAAGAGAAGGCTGTCTAGACATGCCAGAGTACCCCACACAGCCCAGTTGACACACTGCTTCCGTCTCAAAAACAAATTAGATAAATGCCACTCCAATAATGGGGACTCATAAAAATGCAACTGCAATTTTCAAACTTTGAAAAATGACACTGCAATTTTTGCAAACTATGGAAAACGCCACTGCAATTTGCAAACTTCGAAAAACGCCACTCTAGACTTCGAAAAATGCCACTGGAAATGGCATGAAATGGCATTTTTCAAAGTTTGGAAATTGCAGTGTCATTTCTCCGAAACACCAGATTTGGAGTGGCATTTATCAAATTAACCCAAAACAAAAATAACTGGGCGAGCTGCTGGGTCCCTTGTGTCAGCCGCTCGTTGTGCAATTCTCTCGTCTATTGACTACGTTAACAATGGCATGGGACCCAAATGTCAGAAATCCATTAGGTGGAGCCATTTTTTATTGGCTTGAAATAAGGAGGCACTTCCTTGCGTACTGCCATGACCTTGGCGGGTCCCTGCTGTCATCCTCTCCACGTACAATCATCACCTGATTGTGTTTGCGTCACCTTGGTAGGCCCACAAGTCAGCCTCTAAGCCCGTCGAGGACAAATACAACCAATTTAAACAAATAACAGCCCATTCCATACGTTCAAACAGAAAGTTCAACATTCAGAGCAAAGTAACAGGACTGATCCACATATAGAGTACTGAACTTCCACGTTGACCACCATCATAGCCAAGTTAACTATCTACTCCCACTAATACTCTAGTAGCGTACAAGTACTAACTTACTCTTAGCTAACTAGACGATGCCGGCCGCCATCTGTGGTACACGCTAAACGTCGGCACCGGCATCCTCCACCTCGCCTCGGACTTGCCAGAGGTGCGATAGAGCGCGTTGCTCACACGCGTTGGCCCTTTCCATGCCGGCGTGGTCCACCGAAGCATCAACTTCTAAGCGGGAAACCCACTTGATGAGCGGGTAGTAAAAATCGGCGTCGCGAACGCGTGCGTGCCCGACAGCCTCCAAGGCTATTTGCCGGGCGCCGGCCTTCACATAGTCGGCCCAGTTGCGGGCGCTCTGCTCGCGACTCAGAGCGTCGGTGCGCTGCTGCTCCATGTCCCGCTGGTGGTGCAAATCGGCGATACACTGCTCCTCCGCCAAGCAGTCGCGCTCCAACCACTCCTGCTCCTCGCCAGGCGGTCGCGCTCCAACAAGTCCACAATCTCCCCATTGCCATCTAAAGACCGATATAATGCCACCTCCCTCCGTCTGCCTTCCGATGGAAAACCAAACACTAGTTCCAGCGGTGACTGCCTCCGGCCTCGCCTATCACGGAAGGGCGGGGGCATGGCAGACATGGTGAGAGCGAGCATAAGTGGCGAGCGACGTCGGGCCGGTGGGGGCTTATGAGGATAGGGCGATTTGGGTCACGGTGCCACCATAGAAGGCCAGGAAACAACACTTATAGGCGGAAGGTAGCGTGACGGTCATCGGAATTCAATGCATAATTAAGCAGGCATGGCTTAGCGCGCCAGCTTGCCGTGGAAAACTAGAGAAACTGAAATTCTGACTATGCCATCCCGTCCCGTCCGTGCTGGGTCGCACACCGGCATGATGGTCAAACGAGTGCACTTGAATCATCTCCCTCCTTGTCAATAATGATTACACAGATTTAAAAGGCCCGCAACAATTAAAGTGCATCTTTTTCGCATCAGTTAGCTGCCTTAATTACGGCCGGCTGCATGCAGGCACTCAAAATCGCTCGAAGCCAGTACGCGGAGCAGCATGCAACGAGTCACAGCCGAGGGCATTAGTTGATGAACTTTAGCAGGGAGATAAGGCATTTAGCTGGGAAATAAGGCATTTGCGTACTCGAATCATCCAGATGAGGTACTCCCTCCTTGTCAAAAATCAGTCTACCACGCATCATCTACCTTGGTTGGTGAGATTTTTGAATTAAGCCCTGCAAACCGAAAAGGAGGTAGTACGTGCGTGATCCGCTATTTATTTGTGTAGGATCGAGTAGGTCATTTTTTGAATTGAGCCCTGCAAACCGGAAAGGAGGTAGTACGTGCGTGATCTGCTATTTATCCGTGTAGGATCAAGTAGGTCGGATAGTGTTCGTGTAGGATCGAGTAGGTCGGATGGTGTACGTGTACGATCGCATTAACTGATGAACATTCACTGGGAGATAAAGCATTTGCGAACGTTTTTGCTGCCAGTTTCTTCAGATTCGCATGGCATTTTCTTCATAGCAGCTTGTCAGTTTCTTCAGAGGTAGGCATTTTTATTCAAAAACCTGCCACTTCGGATCTTGCGTCGCAACTAAAACTGCCAGGAGCGCATTAGTAGGCTAGCTAGTGATCGATAAGTATCTTGTAAACACTGAGCGAACAGATATAAGAACTGTTAATGCATCTCAATGATTCATAGATCATATACAAGTATGTAGCTCCAAAAGCAAAGATCAGCCACAACTAAAACCAACTAGTACGATTCCCATACATAAGATCAACATGTTAATGCATCTCAATGTTTCACAGATCATATACAAATATGTAGCTCCAAAAGCAAAGATCTAGAAAAAACATGTGTTCTTCCTACTAATATGGATGCTTCTCTTGGCCAACATTCAGTACAGACTGAAAGACAAATTTGTTAGTGAAGTCTAAAATTCCTCTTGCAAACGTAAGTGGTTTCACCAACAGCTGGAACCATCAGAATGAACCACACATGATGGAGGAACATCCACTTCAATATGATTTGGTCTTCTCTCGATCACACGGCGAGACTATTTTCGGAATACAAACTTTAACTTAGGCAAAATGATGCCCATTGTATAATCAGACCAAAGCAATGAAGCACCTAGTGTTGGCCAATAAATTGTACAATACTACTTTTCTGCAGTCCATGAAGTGACTATCCAATCTTTCTGTGTGTATTTTCAAATGGCACTACATGCAGTGACTATCCTATTCACTTGTTCAGTTCAACCAAAATTGCGGTCACTTTGTGTGTTTGCCAAATAGCAACGGGCAGACATCTCTGTCTAAACAAATATCAAGCAGCTAGTAAACATATACCCCACATTGTATTTTCGGTTTAAACATGTCTCTTCCGCTTAGCATCTGTCATGTTTTGCACTGGACAATTTGATACAGTCATGTTTTGCCATGGACAATTTCATAGTGAATTGATTTGCTTGTTCAGAGCAGAAATATAGCGCCTATTCTTCATCAGACAAAGGATATCCATGTTCGCAGTGATGGAAGAGGTGAAATCGATACAACCGAAATTGAGCATCCAATAATTGAATCCTGTCCTGCACCTCCAATGTAGGTCCACCCTGTCAATAAATTCACATGCAAACCACTAGTATTACTATCTAATGATAGTACAAAAAGAGTAGCAAGATAGTAGCAAACCATATACCTTCTTAATGAACAACTCATAGTGCCACCAATTGGATATAAAGGTTTGGAAGAAAACATGCTACTAATGTTGAACCGGTTGGACTTTTTGTGTAGTTCCACTAAAATCGAGCATCCCTGTTTGCATAGATATTGAAAGTGTGATTACTATAAAAGTGGCACTAGTTGAAGCATAGACTCAGAAATATAAGCATTCCAATTTCTTAATGGGAAAAGGTTTCTATAAGCTCTAGCACTGGAAGATTTCTATAAGAATTAACAATACAAAATGTAAAGGTAACAAGTTTCAGCATTGTTATACTAGCTGTGCAAGAGCATTAAACCAAATACAAAAGTCTGGAGGTAACTAGCATTATTAACTAATGACAGTATTAAAAAATTGCAAACCATGTACCTTCAAGGTAAATATCATTTCGAACTCGGGTGAACATGAAAAATTGCTATCCCAATCTTAACAAAGGTTCGGCTAGCTTTACTGGCAGTATTTGAGTGAACTCTCACTACAAAAAAATATACTTCTATGATGATACATGTTTGTTCCAGTAGGTCACGTTTTCTGTAATGCATGTACATCCATGACAAATTTATGACGTAATGAAGATAGTCATACCTATGCTGTCGTAGAAGTGTTCCATGACATTACCAAAAGGATCATCAACGAAGTGTTCACTTCCATGACGATAAATCGCGCGTCACAGAAGTGCTTTCGTCAAGGGTGACCGACACGTGGCATCCACCGTAACAGAACGCCGTTAAGCTATCGGGTCCGGTTTTGGATCCGATAACCCGTTAATAGCCCTGACCAAGGGTGATTTTCCACGTGTAAAATCATCATTGGTTGGAGGAAAAACGTGTCACCTCACCGTTGGGACAGATGTCATCCACTCATTGGACCAAAAGCGCCTATGATGCGTCGACACGTGGCACGGCCCAACACAGGCCCATTCCTGTGAAAAGGCCAGCTTGTTTGACTTGGTCAAAAGGTGGCGGGCCGGCCCACGGTAAGCCTGTTAACGGCATGTTCGCATATAGCCCATTTATAGCCCGCTAACCTAGGGCCCGTTTACGGCCTATCCGAATTAGGCCTAGTAGCGTCATATGTGCCATCCAATATAATTCCAGCCCGTTTTAACTTCCAGCCCATGTATGGCCCATGACGTCTTTCGGCCCATACGAGGCCCTTAGTAACCCTCGGCCCATTAACGGCCCGTGGTAAAACTGGCCCGTAATGAACAGTGCCCAACAAAGGCCCATTCCTGTGAAAAGGCCAGCCCGTTTGACTTGGTCAAAAGGTGACGGGCCAGCCCACGGCAAGCCTGTTAACGGCTTGTTCGCATATAGCCCATTTACAGCCCGCTAACCTAGGGCCCGTTTAGGGCCTATCTGAATTAGGCCCTGTAGCATCATCTGGGCCGTCTAATATAATTCCAGCCCATTTTAACTTCCGGTCCATGTATGGCCCATGACGTCTTTCGGCCCATATGAGGTCCTTAGTAACCCTCGGCCCAATAACGGCCCATGGTAAAACTGGCCCATATTGAAGAGTGTTTCAATTTATACCCATTAACGGCCCATTATTACGTTGGGCCATTTCTAGCCCATGTTATCTTTCGGCCTTCTCAGGGCCCATTTATTCTTGGGCACATTTCCAGCATTCGTTTACTTTCGGCCCATTCCTGTCATTTTCTGCTTGTGGGCCAAATTCAGCCCATGGTTACAGTCGGCCCGTTTGTGGCCCGTTAATACGTTGGCCCGTTTTCATAGCGTCATCGAATACGGCCGATTAACGACTGCCTGTTATGGTCGGCCCGTTATGGTCGGCCCATGAACGGACGATTTCAACTCTAGCCCATTTACGGCCATAATGTGGTCTGTTATTGGCCCATGTTTAGCCAACCGATCATACGGCCCGTAGAAGGCCCATTGTGTCTACGGCCCGTATAAGGCCCATTGTTTCTATGCCCCGTAGAAGGCCCGTTATTTCTACATCCCTTAGAAGGCCCATTGTTTCTACGGCCCATAAGAGGCCCATGTTAACTATAGTAAATATGTAGCCCATGGTTAATGTGGCCTAGTTTTAAAAAATAGGCTATTGCGTCCACTAGCAAACCGTGGAAAAAGAACTGCACTGACTACAAGAAAACAAATACACAAGACAAGAAGGAAATAAATAGGCAAGCAACTTACGCTAGGCTATCACGGCTATTACACATATTACATCTACTGGGCATCAAAGTTCGCCACCAGTGCAAATATAGGGAACAAAGCGGCATATAAACGCTGCAGCAAAACAAGTCCAGAGCTGAAACCACTTTGGAAGAGCTCAAGAAACAATTTCCTGGGTACTCATAATGCTGGCAAGATGCTTAGCAAGCTTATTAACTTTCTCTTGTTTGGCGCTTAAATCCTCTAGCACTAGCTGTTGCACCAGATAGTATCCATATGAATTCTGCAGGGACTTCCTCAGTCCTTCGGCTTCCTGTCGGATAACATCTGATCGATGTCTTTCAACTTGAAGTTGAGACTCAAGAAGCCGAACTGATTCAGGCAGCGAGTTCGAAGAGCTGGTGCCAGCAGTAGTAGCCAGTAACTCGAACACTACATCAAGACAGGACTTTGGGGTTGTCTCAGTGTCTTCAATATAGTTTTTATCAGCTTTCTTGGAGAACAACAGGGATGTCTCACTGTCTTGAACCTGATCTGCATTACTTCCTTTACCATTGCATAACGGGGTACTCTTCTCCAATATTTTATCCATGTTCTAAAGGAGAAACAAATAAACACATGATAGATTTACAATGTAGTATATGAAACTGATTTTGGTAAACCAGATCAGTAGTAAGGTGGACAGGATAACAGCATGAAACAATCATATATCTATGTAGTATGGTCACTGTATGGTCTATATCATTCTAGTTTATGTTGCCAAATCAAGATAGATACAGTTCGAATCATATCTATTTAAGACAAAGCAGCATAGACAGAATATAAGTGTGGGAAACTACATAGCAATAACAACACTTGTAATGTGCATGGCATGAGAACATAACTGTTTATTCAATTGAAACTGAAATCAAAATAGAGCAAGTTACAACAGCAAACACGTTAAAGAAACAGGTTTAAAACATACCTGTTGTGCCATTGGAGTTTCAGTTGCATCCTTCATATTTGAAATTAGTTAGTATGAGTAAATACAGTGATGCAAGAGAAAAATAGTATGAACCATAGCTACGGAACCTGACCTGAGAACAATTCTTCTTCTGCTTTAGACGTTGACTTGGGGTTCGGAGGGGTGGTCCTCGTGCTTTGGGCACTGCAGTTGCCTTACTAATTGCTCCTGTTTGGGTGCTCTGTGGTGGAGATGGTGTTGTGTCAACGGTAATTGGGTTACTATCTGCCGGGGTTGGGGTTAGAAGGGGTGTAGTTGGTTCTCTGTCCAACTGGGTAGGGGTACAATCTGCGTGAGTCTGGGTTATGCGTGGTGGGGCTGGTTCTTGGGCAAGTACAACCGTGGTTCTATCTCCATCGACAGGTAGCACGATCTTTTCTGAAGACCGTGTTTTTACTCCCACATATACTGCCATCACCCCCTCCAATTGAAATGGATGATAAACAAGAAAAGTAATTGAATGCACAGACATTGTAAGATAGACACGTGCAATGGATAGTAGGGAAGAAAACAGGGCATGAAATAATTCACATTTATGTTGTCTAACCAAACAGAATAGCAGGACATAATTTCAAATATATGATGGCTAATTAAATAGGATAGCATGACACAATTTCACATGTATGATGGCTAACTAATTAGGATAGAATGACATACTTCAAAATATGATGACTATGTAAACGGGATGACATGATATAACTATACGATGTGTCTATTAAAGTGGTTGGCATGCCATAAATCACAATCAATTTCGTCGATGGAAACATGATGGCATGATAATTCACGGATAGAACGACATAATTCAAAATATGATGACTATGTGAACAAGATGAGATGATATAACTATATTACGTCTTTAGAAAATGGGTTGGCATGCCATAATTCAGATACATGTTGTCTATGTAAACATCATGTCATGATATAATTCAAATATATGATTTATATACTAAGGAAGTGAGCAGAGGGCAATCGCATATATGATGTGTCAACTAAGGAGATGGAATTCAATATCGTGTATATGATGTAAAAACTAAGAATTGCAATACAACATATGCATGATATGAGTAATATAACCCTGCCAAGATTGAGCATACACCTCAGGGGGATAATAGGACTGGTCATCTGCCTCTGAATCCTCCTCTGAAGAGCTATCTGTAACCAGCAACATATCTGCTTCACCAGGTAGCATTGTCTGCTCTGAAGACCTTGTTTTCACTCCAGATTTCTCCATCACCAATTCAAATGGCTGATGCACAGGAAGAGCAGTTGAATATACAAACATTGTCGACAAAAGCAATGAGAAATACAAAGAAAGTACGGCATGATATAATTCACAAATATGACGCTTGGCTAAACAACATGGCATTGCATAATTAAAATATATAATGCCTTGCAATAAGATAGCATTGCATAATTCACATATATAATGTCTTGCAAAAAGATGGCATTGCATAATTCACATATATGGTAATTAGACACTAAACAGGTGGCATTCACACAAATCATGTCTAAACTAAGCAAATGACATAGCAATGCAAGATACCATACGCACGATATGAGCAACCTAACCCTGCCAAGTTAGAGCATGCACCTCGGGGGGGGGGGAATAGGACTGGTCATTTTTCTCTGAATCCTCCTCTGAGCAGTTATCTTCCTCTTGATTACGATCCGAAATGTGTGGAGGGGGGCTGCCTTTGCGCCCACCATGGAGCGACGTCTGCATGAAATTTTATTGCCACGCAAGGCTCGTCTCTTTTGCTCTACATGTTCAGTTCCATTGTGTACAATAACTGGCATGCATAGGAATAAAACATAGTGAGATTATGTAAGGAGTGCATGCAAAAAACCAGAGTGAAGGTAGCAAACTGTGGATAGACCCAAAACCAACGATGGTAGGCAGATAATAGCTTTAGTTAAAGAATACAGATAATGGCTCCTTTAATGTTTGTTTGCACCCAACATGAAACTCATAGTAGACACCTGAGATTAACAGATAGTAGACAGATAGTACTGATTGCTGGCCCAATATGTACCCCACAACCATTTAAAAACTCAAGTTTCAGCATAAGTTTGGACCTGAGTTGGAGTCTAATAGGTGAACACAACAATAAAGTAGCATGTCATCATATTAAGCGATGCATAACGTAAGCAGACACGGAAGAGTGCGACCTCTCTTGCGGACCCGTGTAGTCCTCAAGGTCATCTGCCTAGTTGATGATGGTAATGCAGTTGTCATGGCGGCCGGCGGCGGTGAAGAAGATCTGAAGCGGCGAAAGACAGTCTGGAGAGCGGATCCCTGCTGTGGTGAACCCTTCCGTCGTTGGAGCAGCTGAGCTGGAGTGGAACATAGCACCGCAGGAGCAGGACAAACCACACAAGGTTTTCTTTGACACATATCTGTAACAGAAGTAATTGTGTAAGGGCTTGTTTGAATTTGAGGATTCTAACAATGCAGGGCTAGGAAATAGACAGGAATAGGGTAGGAATGCACATGTAAAACAGAGAATTTAAAAACACATGATTTCTGCCAATATGGGTGTTTGGTTCACAAGAATTGGAAGATCACAGGATGCAAAGAAGCATGGTGAGATTAAGTCAAACCACAAGAAGTGTACAACCTCTTTGGCGAAGCCATGTCGATCTCAGCGTGATTGGGTTGGCCAGTGAGGATGCTCCGGGTGACTTGGCTGTGGGAGAAGGGGAAGAAGATCTTAGGCGTCTGGAGATGGAGCCCGAGGTACTGCTCCGCTGTGATGGAGGGTTTCGTCGTTGGAGCAGCTCCGGTGAGTTGTACGACGCCGAGGCTAAAGCATGACAAGAGAGACAACGTTAACCTGAGTGGAATTCTAATAGCATCTCCAATATATGATGTAAAATACATAACCACAAAGTGCTAGATGTATACATCAGCTGCTCATCTCTGAACTTAACTATCGAAACTGAATTTAACTGTCGAAACTAAATTTTGCTGTCGAAACTGAATTTAACTGTCAAAACTGAATTTTGCTCTCAAAACTGAACGCACTAGAGGTGAGGCTACATGTCAGTCGACTGACTTTTTCATCTCTGGTCACTCGATTTTGCAGCCGTTGGATACGAAATCAAGGGCATGCAGTTCATCTTCAACCTCCACCCCCCTGAGCCGCCATCCACCACAGGCCAAACAGCCGCCGCCCGCGGCCGGCGGTGCGCTGCTAGGCCCGCCCCGAAAACACTCCCCACCGCCGGTCCGGCGCCGCCCCGGCCATCCCAGTAGTCCCCCTCGTGCCGAGCTTTTTCTCCGGTGATCCCCACGCCACCGCCCCACCACCGCCGGCGACCACCGCCCCCACCCTGAACCCTAAGATAGATACTGGGGTACCTCTCCGGCGAACCCCCTCCCCTCTGCGGCTGGTTCTTCCTTAACTCCGGCGAGCCCCCCACCCCCTGAAAATCGATTGACCCAAAAGCCGATTCAGTCGAGTGAAGTGTAGCTAAATCAGAGAAGCATCACAAGCAAGAGCAAGAGCGAGAGCAGCAGTGCGAGCAAGAGCAAGAGCAAGAGCAGACCAGGTAGGAGACCGAGAGCAAGAGCAGAGCAGCAGCGTGAGCGAGAGCTAAAGCAGCAGCAACTCCTATTGATGTGGACGTCACCGCCGAGGGAGCGACGCCGCGGAGGATGTGGCCGGCGACGCCGCCGTGGATGGAGCCGCGCCGTGTCGTCTCGGGACCGAACGCCGACAGCACCGTGAGACTGAATCAAGAAGAAAATGCAGCGATTAATGTACAACCTCTTTGGTGGCACCGATTAGGCCGCAACTTCATCCAAGGAAATGGTGATGATGATGCTCTTCCGATAGTGCAGGTGAAGACGGCGGTGTGGGAATGGAGGTGGCGCGAAAGATGAGGGGAATGTCGGGGCAGCTCCTTGGAGGCGGAGGACGGGGTGGCTGAACCGGCGGGACGACCAGATCGACGACGGATCCTCATCTAGTACGGTGGATGAGGGACGTCGAGGTGTTGATGTAGACGACGTCGTCGGGGAAGAGGCTCCGGCTGGGTGGCGGACGGAGGAGGGTGTGGGGCTTCGCGGGTTTTCCCAGCCTCGGTGTACGAATGGGTGGGCGGATGGGATGGGAGTGGGGAACCATGGCTTAGGGACGCGCTTGTCCGAAATGTGGGGTAAGTTACGAAAGTAGCCTCACCGATTTGAGGCGGTTCTTTCAGTTCAGGGGTATCACGGGCATTTTGCTTGTCAGGATTTCACAGAAGGTGGGAGTTTTCGCGCGCGTTGAAATTTTGGAATAGCAAGGCGCGGGTTGAGATGGAGGGAGTTGTCGGAGCACAATGAGACAAAGATATATCTTAAATATTTCGGGCTAACAAGGCGCGGGTTGAAGAGGCGGGAGTTTTGCAGCACGATAGACAGAGATGCTAGCTTGAAATTTCGGCATAACAAGGCGTGGCTTAAAATTTCGGGAGAACAAGCTTAACGTGTACACAAAAAAAGACAATTTAGACTAGTATGATATACTACGTACAATGTGTTTAACACGCACAACACACACACACACACACACACCCCATTTAGACTAGTAAGGAACACGTGCATTGCACACATGAGATTTGGCAACCAAATTATGAATAAATACCACATTATAGCATGTAAGCTTTGAGTCATATATGCATGATGTAGATGTTCATTTAATTCTTATAGTTCATTTCATTCAAAATCATCTAGTTTTAAAAGAAAGCTAATCTGTTTTAAGATTCATGGAATTGTGTGTTGTAAGGCATAGTAAAAACAAATCATGTAGAAAAACATTTGGGCAATTCTGATACAGAAGATTCTAGAACAAAGAAGAAGTGCTTGTGTTTTGAGGTTTATGCATTATGCTTAAGTTCAACCATAGAGTCTTCTAGATTGTACATGTGGCAAAATCTGGTGGAATCTAGATGATATCCAACGGCTAGTAGTGCTCAAATTTGCCAGCTCTGCACCATCGGATTGGACTCATCCAACGACCATCTTTCAAAGTTAAAGTTATCCGCACACTATATAAAAAATATATAATTTAATATATATATAGGGGTATAGATATAGATATGTGATGCGAAAGCCACCCATCATCCCCAATTAGAATAGTGTGTCCATGCACGAATGCAATGTGGCCAAACGATGTCTGCCATCGGTATATCAGATTCAAACCAATCTGACCTTGTTAAATGTGTATACATTGCAACATGCTCGTTTCCAAACCACACCGCGCAGATCTCCGTTATATTCATGCATGCATGGGTTTCAAACATCATGATCTCTTATTCAAATATTTAAATTCATCTTTACATTGATTATGACCTCACCTAGTCTTTTACACCCACACATTGGCCTTCTCTTTATAATTGTACCACTAACTTTCTCTCGTGCATGCATGCACACACACTACCAGTCGGCATTATCCATCGCACACTTGCAATCTTTTTCTTCAGGTCGGTCTCCCATGAAGGCACACACACACACACACATCCCCCTCTCCATCATATCGGGCATTCTTTACCTCTCATGTGCATGCGCAACGATCGATGTTCCTCTATGTGTCTGTGTATATATAGATAGGTCTTTCATAGTTTTCCACATAAACCGATCAATCTATATATCTAGTGAGGTCTCACCCTCTTTCCCACGTCCACATTGATCAATCTATACCTCTCTATATAGGATTACATATATAGCTAATACACCCACATTAACTATATATCCAACGCCCCCCTATTATAATCCATGCCTTCCGCTTCATCTCTCAGATGCGCGCACAATGGCGAAGACAGGGGGCAGCAAGGGCCCTGCCCCCCCTAACATCACTATATATCGAGGCTAATATGAATGTGATCATTAGACAATTGCTGGTAAAAATGGTTTAAGTTGATGAATTGGCCCTCCACGTAAAGGATTAGCAATGCTTGGCCCCCTAGCTCATGGGACATTTTTCATGGCTCCGCCACTACGCGCAACAGCGCACGTTCTCGTCCCCTCTCTCTAAATATCGATCTTACAGTTGTGCACTCCTTCATAGTCTCCCTCCTCTGAGCCCCTCGCACCATCTTCTAGCCCCCCACCGGATTTTGCCACATGTACAATCTAGTAGACTCCATGGTTGAACTTAAGCATAATGCACAAATCTCAAAAAAATAGTGGTTCTCATTTGTGCTAGAATCTTCCATATCATAACTGCCCAAACTTTTTTTCTAGTTGAATTGCCATTATTTGTTTTTACTTTATGTTTTACAACGCACAATTCCATGAATCATAAAATAGATTAAGGGCTTCTTTGATTCAAAGGATTCTCGAAGGAATTTTGGAGGATTATAATCCTTAGGAATTTTTCCTACCTTTGTTCTTTGATTCATAGGATTGTAAACCATAGGAATTTTTCCATATGATTCATTTGCACTAGATTTCATAGGAAACATCCCATCCACTCAAACCTATTTGAAAGAATTCTGCATTTTTTCTATGCACAATCAAACACTTGTACCATCCTGTAGGATTCAAGACGACATTCCACTCTAATTCCATGTTCTTCCTATTCTCGCGTTTTGGAAATCCTACGAATCAAAGAGGCCATAGGTTTTTTATAAAAACTAATTGATTTTGAATGATATGAACTATAAGAATTAAATGAAGGTCTACATCAGGCATATATGACTCAGAGCTTACATGCTACTGTGTGCTAGTTATTCATAATTTGGTTGCAAAATCTGACGCGTGCAATGCACATGTACCTTACTAGTACTTCGAGTATGTGCGAAACACAATGGCACGCTACACAGTGTATCTCTTACGGTTCATGAAGCCACGTGGCACATGTGGAGGCGTTGTCGCGACATCCTTGTGTGGATTGATCACAATGATGTGCTGCTGGTTCCAGAAGAATGTACTCGTCCTCTCTAAGCCGCACTAGCGGTACTTGCACGAAGCAAAGATGTGCAAGCATGCCACGCACGCACTCATTCCCTCGCACGCACATGCGGGTACACGGGCAGATGCAATTTCGTACCAAGATACACCCCATGTGATAATTTGATGCGTGTAAAGTCCGGCACTTCATTGATAGTCAATTAATATAGCGCATGCAAATTGAGTGGACGTGAGGGCGGAAGAAAGACATTACTAATCCACTGTGCGGTTGCGAGTAGTTTAATCATGGGTTGCTAGTAGTACTTCTATTGGTCTCCTTCGTATTTTTTGCCAATTTTTGACAGTAACATAATATTTACGCATCTGAGCAGTGTAGTCTATTTGAAATTTATGTTCCACTAAACTCATCGGGAGCCGTTTCGGGCCTCGAAACCAAAAACCATCAATTAATCATTACCTTGTTCCCATCACATTCGAAAGTACTAGTGCTACAATTAAGTGCAAGCCTACTCACACCTACCAGTACGTAACAAACCTGAACGTGTTCCATGCAGGTTTTAGTACTAGTGCTAGTACTTAGGTTATAAAAAGAGGAACTACCTAACTGAAAATTACTCTACCTTCCTCCTTATTAGTCCTCCTTCTTTGTCCGTTCTTGCAATGGCCGGTGTGCAAAGCTCTAGGTCGAGAACTACTTGTAACAAGGGAGCGGCAACCATTGTTGCGGAAAAAAAGAGGGCTCGCCGCCACCCAGAGACCTCAAAAGATCTCTCACGGGCAGGCAATGGCTCCCAGGAGCGCCCTAGACGCGGAGGCGGACATGCCGAGCTAGCGGCGCTGGAGTCTTTATCCCTCGACGGCATGCCCGATCAGCTCAATAAGCACCTCAATAAGCAGAAGGAGTTCATCCATGGCTTCGTGGAGCTGCTGAAGGAGAGCCTCGACGACATGCCCACTGAGCTCAATGAGTAGGGGGAGTTGACTGTCGGCTTGGTGATGCTGCTGAAGAAGAGCATTGCCTCGGAGAAGAAGGCGACCGGCGAAATCCTGCAACTACAGGAGGACAAGGCGAAGCTCTGCCATGAGCTCGACCTACTGAAGGAGGAGAACGCCAGATGGAAGAAGCTGCATGAGAATAGTAGTTCCTAGATGAAGATGTTGCAGGCCCTCGTCATGGAACAGAAGGAGGAGTTGGCGAAGCTCCGCATCGAGCACCCGGCTACTGTCAAGGTACGTAATGCGGGCGTGGAACAGATGATGAAGGCTCGCGTCGAGAAATCCCGCGTCATGGACAAAATGATGAAGATGGCAGCGGAGACGCGCAAGGAGATGGAGGTGGTGGAAGCAATGAAGAAGCAGTTACGACTCTGCGGCCAGCAACCCTTCATGTAGTGAGAGCAGCGCCCCAGACTTGTGTGTGCGTCTTTGCTACTTCTCGAGCTTGCTTTGTATTCCCTCGAAGAGGAAAGGGAGATGCAGCACAGTAGCGTAAGTATTTCCCTCAGTTTTTTAGAACCAAGGTATTAATCCAGTAGGAGACCATGTGCGAGTCCCTCGCACCTGCACAAACAAATAAGAACTTCGCAGCCAACGCAATAAGGGGTTGTCAATCCCTTTACGGTCACTTACGAAAGTGATATCTGATAGAGATGATAGTTTATAATTTTTGGTATTTTTGTTTATAAGAATAGAAAGTAAAAGCGGAAAAAGTAAAGTATAAGTAGATTGATATGTTGAGAATAGACCCAGGGGCCATAGTGTTCTCTAGTGGCTTCTCTCATGATAGCGACATTCTACGGCGGGTAAACAAATTTCTGTCGAGCAATTGATAGAAAAGCGAATAATTATGAGACTATCTAGGCATGATCATTGTATATAGGACTCACGTCCAAGACAAGTAGACCGACTCCTGCTTGCATCTACTACTATTACTCCACACATCGACCGCTATCCAGCATGCATCTAGTGTATTGAGTTCATAAGAACAGAGTAACGCCTTAAGCAAGATGACAAGATGTAGATGGATAAACTCAAGCAATATGATATAAATGTAATGCCTAGTATGAGATTATACCTCCTACGTGTCAAGGCACGACTTAAAGGTATAAGCTCATACTAGAATGATCTCAAGTATGGTATCTTTGCACGACTCATGTAAAAGAGGGATGAAATTGCAAAAGAGTAGTTGGCTTACACTCGCCACGTCACACAATACATTACATAAGAAATCATCATCCAAATAACATCACAGTCCGACTACGGACGAAGATCCAAATGAAAAATACCAAATAAATAAAGCCACAAGGTCCGAATCGCCCCTAGTAGAAGCCACTACTGATCATCGGGATAGTACACGTAGTATTGCCCATGTTCTTCATCGAACTCCCAGTACAGCTTTGTGCCGTCACCTGTGTAGTTCACCATAGTACCTGCATCTGGTGTTGTGTAGAATCTGTGAGCCACGGAGGACTCATCAATCCCGTTCCCGGGTAGCAAAACTATCTAAGCCTTGGGTGTGGAACAAGGCTGAAGAACAAAGGTTGCAGCTGCACTAGCACTAGCTTACGTGTCTATAGCGAGAAGAGAAGTGCCACGAGCGTCAAAGTGATCATGAAGTGATCCTATCTAAACACGTCAAACATAACCCCACCGTGTTCACTTCCCGAACCCCTATCAGAAAATGACTGTCACGGTTACTCACGCTGGTAGTGTATTCTGAACATGGTGTCAAGTTTTCTACAACGGGATATTAACAAATTCCCATCTGCCACATAACCGCGGGCACGGCTTTCTAAAGATCAAACCCTCCAAGGGTGTCCCAACTTAGCCCATCACAAGCTCACGATCTGCGGAGTCGCGACTCCAAGGTTGGAAGACTCGAGTATTCTTGGAATCCTGTGCTCAAGATATTCCGACTAAGGTAAAACTAATCCAGCAAGACCTCCCGACGTGCCGACACCCTAACAGTAGCCGCGCGTATCTAGTCTCAGGCCACGACCGGATGGGACAGCCTACAGGAAAATACCAATCCTCGAGTTTCCTCGTGGTGGCCCCGCAGTCTGCCCGATTGGACCAACACTCATGTGGAGCACTGGCCCGGGTTGTTGATTAAGAACTTGGGTTTGCAACGCCCTATGCAAGTTTTAGTTGTTAGGCAAATGTAAAACCAATGTTGGGCCTTGCTGGAAAAGCTTTAGCGCTAAGCGGGTTATCGAGGGGGGGCCCATAAACCCCAACCATGTTAGGGATGCAAAATCCAGGTACATAACACCGGTTTAAACGGTTCCTAGGGAGGCATGAGTGGAACAAAACACCAATCAAGAGGCTTAGCCTTCCACCCATTACCAATATATAGATGATTTGGTTTAATAGTTGATATAGTGTGATATCCTAACAATAACTTCAACATTAAGCAAGAATCTTCAGATCTTCACCTGCAACTAACAATGCTATAAGAGGGGCTGAGCGAAGCTTACGTAGCCAAACAAAGGTTTGCTAGGCTGGGTGGTTAGAGAGATTCGTGGCTATAATAGAAGGCTGACAAACAAACATGGGCATCGAGGCAAATAAGCTAAAGAGCGAGACATCTAGCAATAGGCAAGGATAGTAATGATATCTGGGTCAGGTCATCTTGCCTGTTGATTCGTCGATGGGATCGTAAGACGGCTCCTCGTACTCAACCTCGGTAGGAACCTCATTCTCGGTCTCGGCTCCCGGCTCTACTCAACACAAGAACACAACATGGCATGAAATCAAACAAGGTGCAATTCATAATCAACATGATGCAAGTATGATGTATTTCATGGAAAGGGATGAAGCACACAAGAACAACACAAAACAACAAGTTTAAATGAGGCCGGAATCAACATATAGCATATCCGGTAAATCCTCATATGCATATTTTTAAATTGGTCCAGATCTGAACAAACCTTAAGTTAATGTTGTTAAACAGCAAGTTAACATGCACCATGATGATCTACACGAAATTCTAGTCAAGTTTCATATAAAGTTTGTTTAATTCGGAGCTACGGTCTAGAAGATATGAGCAAAACAAGACAAGCATGGAAACGGTGCAAGATGCATCCAAACATCAAGCAAACTCACTCCAAACATGTAAACAACATGATATTATGGTTCTACATGAAAAATCACACAAGTTTCATATAGGGCACGCTAAAAACGGAGCAACGGTTCAACACATACACACGAAACAAGATACAATGCAAAGCTGATGTAAACAGCCACATAGCAACTTTGGAGCAAGAGATATATACTCTACAGCACCCAAACATGATGACAAGAAGCATGGACATGAAGTAAACATATCCTACAGCAAACAACTCCATTGGAGCAACTCCATAGGAGGCATGGATCAATAGCAACAAGCTACACCAAACTGATCATGCTGATAAAAACCTGACAGGCATAATTTATAGCAACTTGGGAGCACGAAATAAATAAGCTACAGCAATCCATATGTGCAAGTAAGGGCACTAATGGCTATACAATAACATGGACAACAAGGAATTATCATTGGCCACTCGAAAAACAGCATGGAATTGAATGGGGCATCAAGCAAACCTAGCATCAGGTTAACACAGATTCCAGACTTAGAAGTTTTTTCACTAAGTATAAAACAGTAACATTGGCATGGAATGTTTACAAGCTTGTTTAAGTCACCTCAAGGCATATCTTGGAAATTGGTTTGCACCACAGCAAAGACCATATGATGGTGCTTCTAAATCATATTGACATGTGACATGGGGACAAACACATCAATAGCAAAGAGCATGTCAAAACAGCATCTCATAACAAGTTTCAGCACTTAACAGCCACATGCAGTTTTGCAACAGAGATTAACAAGGCAAAAATACACCTAACATGAATGCTACAGAAACCATCATGTAGAGCACTTCACAATGAACATTTTGACATATCATATGCTCCATTTGGATAAACATGCACCAAGTTATCATATCTCAAACTTGGCATCAAATTAACAAGTAACAACAGTTTATAACAAGTAGCACTCTTGTCACGATGATTAGGACCTCTAGATGAACTCAAACAAGCATGCCACAATGGAACAAAATGTAGAGCACATCACCACGATCATTTTGATATATCACACGCCCAAAACGGATCTACGAGCACGAAGTTACGGCCATGCAAAGATGCCAACATATTATGCAAAAACTGGGACTTAGAGAAAATATACCCTATGGAAAAATGGACGAGGAGATCCCGGGACGGGGGCGATGGCGTTTGGATGGGCGGCCCGGTGGATCTTATCCACCCTCCTGGTGGATCGGGATCCGAAGCGGATCCGGGTCGGGGCGGCCGGTGGGGCGGATCGGGCGACGGGTACGGGTCTTCCCGGCCCAGCTAGGGTGGCGACCGGCGGCGGAAGGATGGAGAGGCGGCCGGCGGCGGAGGTTGGCCGGGCGCGGCTCACCGGAAAGGCTCCGCGGGAGGCGCGACGGTCGCCTGCGGGGCGGCGGCGGCTGCGACGCAAGCTTGCCGGAGCGGCGGAGCTCGCCGTCGGCGGAGAGGCGGCGGGAGGCGGCGAAGCGCGCGGCGGCGGCTCGCGGCCGGAGCGGACGAATATGGCGGCGGGGCGAGGCGCGGAGCGGCGGCGGAGGGATCGGGCCGCGGGGGCCGAGCGCGGGCCTGCGGGCCGGCGGCGATGCGCGGCGGTGCGCGGCGGAGCCCGGCGGCGGCTCTGCCACATGTCGCGGCCTGATTGGCCAGGCGGCGGCTGGCGGACTTGTCTGGGTGTGTCCGGACGTGTCCGGCGGCGCAGAGGGACGGAAAATTAGGGTTTGCCCGAAAAATGGACGTGGGGAGGCTAATTTATAGATTCTGGGAGCTAGGAAGGTCCAAATTGGGTGCGGTTTTCGGTCACACGTTCGTGATCCGACGACCGATATTATGGGAGAGGTTGTGCTGGGTTTGTGAGCTGTTGTGGAGGGGGTCTTGGGCCAAAAGGAAGGGGTACTTTTAGCCCACTAGGTTAACCGTTGGAGTACCAAATGAACTCCAAACGCGATGAAACTTGACAGGCGGGCTACACGTACCAAAACAAGAACGCACGAGAAGTCTCACCTCATTCCGGAAACGTTACATGGCCACAAACGAAAGAAGGACTCCGGGATGCCACGGGCACATGTGTGAGCGTCGGAACTCGAAACGGACAACGGGAAGAGACGAGTGGGACCGGGTGCAAGTGACAACATGAATGCAATGCAATGACAACATGACATGGATGAAATGCACACACGCACATGACAAAAACGAAGAAACCCGAAATGAAAGAAGAGCCCAGAATGGAATTGGTGAAGTCAAAGTTTCATATATTGCCATAATTGGAAAGTGTTACATCTGGGGCCTTACAAACTCTCCTCTACTACGAAAAGATCTCGTCCCAAGATCTAGGACTGGAAGAAGGACGGGTACTCGGAACGAAGGTGATCTTCTCGTTCCCATGTAGCTTCTCGGTCGGTATGGTGTGACCACTTAACTTTCAAGAACTTGATTGACTTGTTGCGGGTCTTGCGCTCAGTTTCTTCAAGAATAGCAACAGGGTGCTCACAATTAGACAAGTCTTGTTGAAGATCAATCTCCTCGAACGGAATGGTGCGTTCAGGTGTCTTGAAGCACTTGCGGAGTTGAGACACGTGAAACACATCATGAACATTTGCAAAGTTTGAGGGGAGCTCGAGTTGATAGGCTAGATCGCCTCTTTTGCCAAGAATCTTGAAAGAGCCCACGTATCTCGGAGCAAGCTTTCCTTTGATACTGAATCTTTGGGTTCCTTTCATAAGAGAAACACGGAGATAGACATGATCTCTAATGTCGAAAGCCAAATCATGATGCTTGCCGTCATAGTAACTCTTTTGACACGACTGAGCGGCCTTGAGATTCGCACGTATGACTTTGCACATTTCTTCAGCTTCTGAGATCAAGTCATTGGCAAGAAGTTGACGCTCACCAGTCGCGGACCAGTTGAGAGGGGTATGGCACTTTCTGCCATAGAAGATTTCAAAAGGAGCTTGTCCAGAACCAAATGGAGGTGCTTGGCATGGTCTTCTTCATTCTTGGAGAATACCAAGATGGCATCCAGATAGACGAGAACAAATTCATTGGTGTAGGGGTTGAATATGTAGTGCATCATCCTCGAGAAGGTGGGTGGAGCATTTGCGAGGCCAAAAGACATGACCGTGTATTCATAGGAGCCGTAGCTCATTCTGAATGCGGTCTTGTGAATATCTTCTTCACGGATACGAATTTGGTGATAACCCATCCAGAGATCGAGCTTTGAGAACACTTTTGCTCCTTTGAGCTGCTCGAATAATTCATTGATATTAGGGAGCGGATACTTGTTCTTTATTGTCTTCTTGTTCAATGGCCGGTAATCAACGCAAAGGCGCTCCGTGCCATCCTTCTTCTTGACAAATAGAACACCACAGCCCCAAGGAGAAGTGCTAGGCCTGATTAGACCCACACGCTCTTGCTCATCGATTTGTCTCTTCAGCTCCTTCAACTCTTCAGGAGAAAGCTTGTACGGACGCCGACATGCTGGCTCGGTACCGGGCTCGAGTTCAATGACAAATTCAACTTGACGATGCAGAGGCATTCCTGGAAGCTCTTCAGGAAAAACATCTTCATATTCATTGACCATCGGAATCTGAGAAATGGCATTAATCTCGCCCTTGTCATTGAGAGAGAATAGCCTGATTGTGTTATCTCGAGAGGCGAAGATAATGACGTCTTCGTCGGGATGAGTAAGCTTGACTTCCTTATTTGCACAATCAATGTGAGCATCATGCTGTTAAAGCCAATCCATCCCAAGAATAAGATCAATGTCGGAATTGCTGAGAACAACCGGAGAAGCCAGAAAGTGGTAATCACCCATACGAATAGATACATCCGGAGCCACTGAGTTGGAAGACATATGTTTACCCGGAGAATTAACAGATAACCTCTTTGGCAAGTCCACTGTGCCCATGTTATGCTTAGATGCAAATGGACATGACATGAAGGAAAGTGATGCACCAGAATCAAACAAGACCTTTGCAGGAATAGAGTTAACTAGAAGATTACCAATTATCACATCAGAAGAATTTTCTGCTTCAGCTGCACTCATCAGGTTCACTCTTGCATGCTTGGGATTGTGCTTGACAATAGCAGTGGTGACAGGTGGAGGAGGCGGAAGGCGCCTCTGGTTGGTGTACTTGTTGGAATAATGACCCTTCAGACCACATTTGTAGCAAGTGACCTCAGAAACTGGACGAGGAGGAGGAACACTTGGTCTTGGAGCTTGGTACTGCGACTTGGACTGATTGCCTTGGTTGTGTGGGTGGGAGAAACCACGGCCACCAGAATGCTTGTTGTTGTTGTTGGGAGGGCGGAGCACTGGAGGAGGTGGAAGCCAAATCTTCTGCTACTTTGCAACCACTTCGGAAGAAGAGGAGGAGTTGACAGCATCTCTAGTTCGCTTTTTGGAAGCTTCAACCTTGAGTTGGGCTGCCTCTTGCTTAAGTATCATGTTATAGAATTGATCAAATTCATCCGGCTCAAACAAGGTGAGAGCTAGTTGGAGTTCATCCTTTAGACCACCACGGAACTCATAAATCTTGCTCTTGGAATCTGGGATGTCTTGCTTGGCATAGCGGGCAACGTTCTGGAACTTGACATTGTATTGATAAACGAACATGGTGCCTTGCTTCAGGTTGCCGAATTGCTCACGCATACCTTCGATGACACTAGTTGGAATGTGGTGAGAGCGGAAATCCTTGCAGAAGTCAGTCCAAGAGATTTCACGTCCTTCACTGGAATCTTTGTACTGCCGCCACCAATCAGCGGCTTGGTCCTTGAGTTGGAAGGCGGCAAACTTGACATAATCCTCAGGTCTCACGTTACTGCACTTGAAATGCCTCTTGATATCTGTTATCCAGTCTTCAGCATCTAGCGGATCCACACTGTAACTGAATGCCTTCGGTTGGTTTGCCAGGAACTGGTTGAGTGTAGCAAAGTGAGGTTGGTTGAACAAATTGCCTTGGCCTTGGTTCCCATGACCACCTTGATTTTCTTGTTTAGCTTGAAAGTTCTGCATCATTTGCATAAGCATCTGGGTGTTCTTGTTCATCGCTTGCATAATTGCTCTCTAGGCCTCAGATGAAGGAGGAGGGGGAGGAGGACGATCAGGAACTTCTTCACCCTCTGGGTTAGCATTGGGAACCTTTTTAGGAGCCATCCTGAATGAGATGACAACTATTAGCCATTGATTGAGCAAATATATATGCTGAATCAACGGCTAGAAATTGCAACATAAGTCTTCACAAGAACATTCGAACAAGATGAACGAATGTAATCCACAGTTTAATGATACAACAATCTTCTCGAGAAGCCACTTGGGAGAACAAAAGGTAAATTAAAACAACAAGGAGCAGATAGAACAAATACAAGATAGAAGCTTCGTTCGACATATTCGTGTTGAAAGCTTATGGAACGTGTTACAAAAGGTTTTTGCTATCCCCGGATCAGCATAGCCAAGGACCCTTTAAGATGCAACTCCCGATCGAAACAACACCCATAAAACCACTTCACTCAATGTAGAACCCCGAACTCCATATCATGCATTCGTTGGAAGAATGCCTACGAACTACTAGATGAACCCACCTATTAATTTCCGAAAGTTTCCAGTTATGCAATCAGGTATTGGGTATACAGGGGAAGCATCGCGCACTCAACTCTAATCCTACATCCAGCTGTATCCATCCTTCAACACAAAACCAGTTATTTCCGAAAACCGTTTACCTTGGACCTTCGAAATGCATCTGCTATACAATCTATGGCAATACTCACGAACTACCTCCCCAGTACTGGGTGATGTCGGGGTTATCTTGCCACCAACCGCATAGAAGAGTTTTCGATGTCGGCCATCTTAAGTATTCCAGAACTGTTGTGATATATTTGTGACGACAACACCTCGGAGCTCAACTCCCCGGGACACTACCACAACCCGTAATGATAGGAGGCATCGAGGACAATGTTCTCTTCACAAAGACATCGGAACAATCCAAACAATACTCTTGTGATCCTAAAAAAATTTAGTGGATTTTTGAGAGTAGAAGAGATAAGTAATCGTCAGGAGTCCTCACCAGAGTGATAAAGGGATGATGAGTAAAAAGAAATCCTACTCTCAGATATATATATATATATATATATATATATATATATATATATATATATATATATATATATATATATATATATATAGGACTCAAAACATTTTCAAGTGTGTGCCTAGACTCAACCGTCAACGATTCGATCAATCAGTGGGGGCTTCTAGGTCGGAGAAGGCTCTGATACGAACTTGTAATGCCTAGTATGAGATTATACCTCCTACGTGTCGAGGCACGACTTAAAGGTATAAGCTCATACTAGAATGATCTCAAGTATGGTATCTTTGCACGACTGATGTAAAAGAGGGATGAAATTGCAAAAGAGTAGTTGGCTTACACTCGCCACGTCACACAATACATTACATAAGCAATCATCATCCAAATAACATCACAGTCCGACTACGGACGAAGATCCAAATGAAAGATACCAAATAAATAAAGTCACAAGGTCCGAATCGCCCCTAGTAGAAGCCACTACTGATCATCGGGATAGTACACGTAGTATTGCCCACGTTCTTCATCGAACTCCCAGTACAGCTCGGTGCCATCACCTGTGTAGTTCACCATAGTACCTGCATCTGGTGTTGTGTAGAATCTATGAGCCACAGAGGACTCAGCAATCCCGTTCCCGGGGAGCAAAACTATCTAAGCCTTGGGTGTGGAACAAGGCTAAAGAACAAAGGTTGCAGCTGCACTAGCACTAGCTTACGTGTTTAGAGCGAGAAGAGAAGTGCCACGAGCGTCAAAGTGATCACGAAGTGATCCTATCTAAGCACGTCAAACATAACCCCACCGTGTTCACCTCCCGAACCCCTATCGGAAAATGACCGTCACGGTTACTCACGCTGGTAGTGTATTCTGAACATGGTGTCAAGTTTTCTACAACCGGATATTAACAAATTCCCATCTGCCACATAACCGCGGGCACGGCTTTCGAAAGATCAAACCCTACAGGGGTGTCCCAACTTAGCCCATCACAAGCTCATGATATGCGGAGTCGCAACTCCAAGGTGGGAAGACCCGAGTATTCTCGGAATCCCGTGCTCAAGATATTCCGACTAAGGTAAAACTAATCCAGCAAGACCTCCCGACGTGCCAACACCCTGACAGTAGCCGCGTGTATCTAGTCTTAGGCCACGACCGGATGGGACAACCTACATGAAAATACCAATCCTCGAGTTTCCTCGTGGTGCCCCCGCAGTCTGCCCGGTTGGACTAACACTCATGTGGAGCACTAGCCCGGGTTGTTGTTTAAGAACTCGGGTTTGTAACGCCCTATGCAAGTTTTAGTTGTTAGGCAAATGTAAAACCAATGTTGGGCCTTGCTGGAAAAGCTTTAGCGCTAAGCGGGTTATCGTGGGGGGGGCCCATAAACCCCAACCATGTTAGGGACGCAAAATCAAGGAACATAACACCGGTTTAAACGGTTCCTAGGGAGGCATGAGTGGAACAAAACACCAAGCAAGAGGCTTAGCCTTCCACCCATTACCAATATATAGATGATTTGTTTTAACAGTTGATATACTGTGATATCCCAACAATAACTTCAACATGAAGCAAGAATCTTCAGATCTTCACCTGCAACTAACATGCTATAAGAGGGGCTGAGCGAAGCTTACGTAGCCAAACAAAGGTTTGCTAGGTTGGGTGGTTAGAGAGATTCATGGCTACAATAGGAGGCTGACAAACAAACATGGGCATCGAGGCAAATAAGCTAAAGAGCGAGACATCTAGCAATAGGCAAGGATAGTAATGATATCTGGGTCAGGTCATCTTGCATGTCGAGTCGCCGATGGGATCGTAAGACGGCTCCTCGTACTCAACCTCGGTAGGAACCTCGTTCTCGGTCTCAGCTCCCGGCTCTACTCAACACAAGAACACAAAGTGGCACAAAATCAAACAAGGTGCAATGCACAATCAACATGATGCATTTCATGGCAAGGGATGAAGCACACAAGAACAACACAAAACAACAAGTTTAAATGAGGCCGGAATCAACATATAGCATATCCGGTAAATCCTCATAGGCATACTTTTAAATTGATCCAGCTATGAACGAACCTTAAGTTAAAGTTGTTACACAGCAAGTTAACATGCACCATGATGATCTACACGAAATTCTAGTCAAGTTACATATAAAGTTTGTTTAATTTGGAGCTACAGTCTAGAAGATATGAGCAAAACAAGACAAGCATGTCAACGGTGCAAGATGCATCCAAACATCAAGAAAACTCACTCCAAACATGAAAACAACATGATATTATGGTTCTACATGCAATATCACACAAGCTTCATATAGGGCACGCTCAAAACGGAGCAACGGTTCAAGACATACACACGAAACAAGATACAATGCAAAGCTGAAGTTAACAGCCACATAGCAACTTTGGAGCAAGAGATATATACGCTACAGCACCCAAACATGATGAAAATAAGCATGGGCATGAAGTAGACATATCCTACAGCAAACAACTCCATTGGAGCAACTCCATAGGAGGCATGGATCAATAGCAACAAGCTACACCAAACTAATCATGCTGATAAAAACCTGACAGGCATAATTTATAGCAACTTGGAAGCACGAAATAAATAAGCTACAGCAAGCCATATGTGCAACTAAGGGCATGAATGGATAGACAATAACATGTACAACAAGGAATGATCATTGGCCACTCCAAAACAAGCATGGAATTGAGTGGGGCATCAAGCAAACCTAGCATCAGGTTAACACAGAATCCAGACTTGGCAGTTTTTTCACTAAGTATAAAACAGTAACATTGGCATGGCATGTTTACAAGCTTGTTTAAGTCACCTCAAGGCATATCATGGAAAGTGGTTTGCACCACAGCAAAGACCATATGATGGTGCTTCTGAAACATATTGACATGTGACATGGGGACAAACACATCAATAGCAAAGAGCATGTCATAACAAGCTTTAGCACTTAACAGCCACGTGCACTTTTGCAACAGAGATTAACATGGCAAAAAGACACCTAACATGAATGCTACAGCAACCATCATGTAGAGCACTTCACAATGAACATTTTGACATATCATATGCTCCATTTGGATAAACATGCACCAAGTTATCATATCTCAAACATGGCACCAAGTTGGCCGGGCGCGGTCACCGGAGAGGCAACGCGGGAGGCGCGGCAGCGGGGACCCTCGGCGGAGGCGGCGGCGGCGAGGCGAGCTCGCCGGAGCGGCGGAGCTCGCCGGCGGTGGGAGGCCGCGAAGCGCGCGGTGGCAGCGCGTGGCCGGAGCGGACGAAGACGGCGGTGTGGCGAGGCATGGATCAGCGGCAGAGGGACTAGGCCGTGGGGGCCGAGCGCGGGCCTCCGGGCCGGCGGCGGCGCGCGGCGGAGCCCGGTGGCGGCTCTACCACGTGTCGCAGCCAGATTGGCCGGGCGGCGGCAGGCGGACGTGTCCTGGCGTGTCCAGAAGTGTCCGGCGGCGCGGAGGGACGGAAAATTAGGGTTTTCCCGAAAAATGGACGTGGGGAGGCTAATTTATAGATTCTGGGAGCTAGGAAGGTCCAAATGGGGAGCGGTTTTCGGCCACACGTTCATGATCCAATGACCGAGATGATGGTAGAGATTGTTCTGGGTTTGTGGGCTGTTGTGGACGGGGTCTTGGGCCAAAAGGAAGGTGTACTTTCAGCCCACTAGGTTAACCGTTGGATTACCAAATGACCTCCAAATGCGATGAAACTTGCCAGGCGGCCTACACGTACCAAAACAACAACGCACGACAAGTCTCACCTCATTCTGGAAACGTTACACGGCCATACATGAAAGAAGGACTCCGGGATGCCACGGGCATGTGTGTGAGCGTCGGAACTCGAAACAGACAACGGGAAGAGACGAGTGGGACCGGGTGCGAGTGACAACACGAATGCAATGCAATGACAACATGACATGGATGAAATGCACACACGCACACGACAAAAACGAAGAAACCCGAAATGAAAGAAGAGCCCAGAATGGAATTGATGAAGTCAAAGTTTCATATATTGCCATAATTGGAAAGTGTTACATCTGGGGCATTACAATAAACCCCATCTTTCTATCCTCGATGGCAACAATACAATATGTCCCTTGCTGCCCCTACTGTCACTGGGAAAGGACACCGCAAGATTGAACCCAAAGCCAAGCACTTCTCCCATTGCAAGAACTATAGATCTAGTAGGCCAAACCAAACAAATAATTCGAAGAGACTTGCAAGGATATTATGAGAAGACATAAAGAGTTCAGAGAAGAACCAAATATTTCTCATAGATAATCTTGATCATAAACTCACAATTCATCGGATCTCGACAAACACATCGCAAAAAGAGATTACATCAAATAGATCTCCTCTAAGACCGAGGAGAACTTTGAATTGAGATCCAGAGAGAGAGAAGAAGCCATCTAGATACTAGTTATGGACCCGAAGGTGTGTGGTAAACTACTTACAACTCATGGTGAGGGCGATGATGATGATGTATAAGCACTCCGTGATGGATCCTCCCTCCGGCGGAGCTCCGGAACAGGCTCCAAGATGGGATCTCACGGGAACAGAAGGTTGCGGCGGTGGAATTAGGGTTTTCTCTCTGTTGCTGATGGTTTCGGGATACGTAGACTTATATAGGAGGAAGGAGTACACTAGAGGACTCACGAGGGCCCAACGAGGCAGGGGGCGCGCACTGGGAAGGGGGGCGCCCCCCCCCCCCACCCTCGTGGGCACCTCGTGGCTCCCCTGACGTGGTTCTCAAGTCTCCCGTGCGTGATTTTCCCCAAAAATATCTCTCGCGAAGGTTTCATTCCGTTTGGACTCCGTTTGATATTCTTTTTCTACAAAACCCTGAAACAGGCAAAAAACAGCAATTTGGACTGGGCCTTTGGGTTAGTAGGTTAGTCCCAAAAATGATATAAAAGTGTATGAACAAGCCCATTAAACATCCAAGACATCATAAATAATAGCATGGAACAATCAAAATTTATAGATACGTTGGAGACGTATCAAGCATCCCCAAACTTAATTCGTGCTCGTCCTCGAGTAGGTAAATGATAAAAACAAAAATTTTGATGTGGAATGCTAACCAACATAGTTTCTCAATGTAATTCTCTTAATTGTGGCATGAATGTTCAGATCTGAAAGATTCAAGATAAAAGTCTATATTGACATAAGAAATAATAATACTTCAAGCATACTAACAAAGCAATCATGTCTTCTCAAAATACTATGGCTAAAGAAAGTTATCCCTACAAAATCATATAGTCTGGCTATGCTCTCTCTTCATCACACAAAATATTCATATCATGCACAACCCCGATTTCAGCCAAGCACTTGTTTTCATACTCTATTCTTTCGAACCTTTCAACTTTCACGCAATACATGAGCGTGAGCCATGGACATAGCACTATGGGTGGAATAGAGAGGTGGTTGTGGAGAAGACAAAAAGGAGGGAGATAGTCTGACATCAACTAAGCGTATCAACGGGCTATGGAGATGCCCATCAATAGATATCAATGTGAGTGAGTAGGGATTTCCATGCAACGGATGCACTAGAGCTAAATATGTATGAAAGCTCAACAAAAGAGACTAGTGGGTGTGCATCCAACTTGCTTGCTCACAAAGACCTAGAGCATTTGAGGACGCCCATCGTTGGAATATTCAAGCCAAGTTCTATAATGAAAATTCCCACTAGTATATAAAACGACTAAGCATGAGACTCTATACAATGAAGAACATGGTGCTACTTTGATGCACAAGTGTGGAAAAAGATAGTAGCAATTGTTACTTCTCTCTTTTCTCTCATTTTTTTGGAGGGGCTTTCCTTTTTTTATTAGCCCTTCTCTATTTTCTTGGGCCATCTCTTTTTCTTTATTGGCCTTTCCTCACATGGGACAATGCTCTAATAATGATGATCATCACACTTTTATTGATTTACAACTCGATATTACAACTCGATACTAGAACAAGTATGACTCTACATGAATGCCTCCGGCGGTGTACCGAGATGTGCAATGAATCAAGAGTGACATGTATGAAAAATTATGCATGGTGGCTTTGCCACAAATATGATGTCAACTACATGATCATGCATGGAAATATGACAATATGATGCGTGTCATATGAATGGAACGGTGGAAAGTTGCATGGCAATATATCTCAGAATGGCTATGGAAATGCCATGATAGGTAGGTATGGTGGCTGTTTTGAGGAAGGATATATAGTGGGTTTACGGTACCGGTGAAAGTTGCGCGGTACAAGAGAGGCTAGCAATGGTGTTAGGGTGAGAGTGCGTATAATCCATGGACTCAACATTAGTCATAATAACTCATATACTTATTGCAAAAATCTACGAGTCATCAAAACAAAGCAATCAACACATGCTCCTAGGGGGGACGTTGGTAGGAGTTAACCATCGCGCGGCCCAGACCTCCACACAAAGGTTGGCACTTTACAAATAGCGGTTCACCATACGTGCATGATACGGGAATCACTAACCTTAACACAAGTATTTCTCAATTTCATAATATTTCCAGTAGCATGACTCTAATATCACTATCCTCATATCTCAATTATCAAGCATCCAACTTCTCATCATATTCAATGCACTTAGTGTGAAAGTTTTTACTACATTGATATTGGATGTCTATCATGTGAAGACTAGTTTTATAGCCAAAACACATTACCGTGCTGTTTTAATAGACTCTAAAATGAATATAAGTGAAGCATGAGAGTTCAACAATTTCTTCAAAATATAATCACCACCGTGCTCTAAAAGATATAAGTGAAGCACTAGAGCAAAAACTATTCAACTCAAAAGATATAAGTGAAGCACATAGAGCGTTCTAACAATTCCTAGGCCATATTTAACTCTCTCAAATAGGTGTGTCCAAAAAGGATGATTGTGGCAAACTAACAAGCAAAGACTCAAATTATACAAGACGCTCCAAGCAAAACACATATCATATGGTGAATAAAAATATAGCTCCAAGTATAGTTACCGATGGATGAAGACGAAAGAGGGGATGCCTTCCCGGGGCATCCCCAAGCTTAGGCTTTTGATTGTCCTTGAATTTTTCTTGGGGTGCCATGGTCATCCCCAAGCTTAGGACCTTGCTAATCTTTGTTCCATAGTCCATCAAAGCAATACTCAAAACTTGACAACTTCACAACACAAAACTTAGACAAAAATTCTCGTGAGCTCCGTTAGTATAAGAAAACAAATCACTACTCAAAGGCACTGCAATGAATTCATTCTTTGTTTATATTGGTGTTAAACCTACTGTATTCCAACGTTTCTATGGTTCATACTTGCCAATACTACTCATAGATGCATTGAAATAAGCAAACAACACACGAAAAAACAGAATTTGTCAAAAACAGAACAATCTGTAGTAATCTGCAGGTTTCGCATACTTCTGTAACTCCAAAAAATACAAACTAAATTGGTAAACGTGAGGAATTTGTCTATTAATCATCTGCAAAAATAATCAATTAAATAGCATGCTCCAATAAAATCTGATGACCATTCTAGTGAGCGCTAATGATTCTGTTTTTTTCACAGCAAGATCACATAAACCTCACACAAGTCTTCCCAAAGGTTCTACTTGGCACAAACACTAAACAAAACATCAAACCACATCTAAACAGAAGCTAGATGCAATATTTATTCCTAAACAGAAGCAAAAACAAAAAAATTAAAATTGGGTTGCCTCCCAACAAGCTCTTTCTTTATAGCCATTAAGATAGACTTCAGAATTCAATGATGCTCACATGAAAGATAAGAGTTGAAGCACAAAAAGAGCATCATATAGCATATGAAAAACACATCTAAGTCTAACATACTTCCTATGCATAGGCATCTTATAAGCAAACAAATTAGCAAGGCAAGCAAAAACTAGCATATGCAAGGAAGCAGAAAGGAACGGTAGCAATCTCAACATAACGAGAGGTAATTTAGTAACATAAAGATTTCTACGACCATATTTTCCTCTCTCATAATAATTGCATGTAGGATCATAAGAAAATTCAACAATATAGCTATCACATAATATATTCTCAACACGATCCACATGCATACGAAGTTTACACTCTTCCAAAATAGTGGGATCAACATTAACTAAAGTCATGACCTCTCCGAACCCACTTTTATCAAAAATTACATAAGATTGAGTATTCTCCAAATATGTGGGATTTAAAGTTGACAATCTTCCAAACCCACTTTCAATATTATTGCAAACATTATTATCAATCTCATATTCATCATGGGCCTTAAATAAATTTTCAACATCATAAGAAGAATCACCCCAATCATGATCATTGCAACAAATAGTAGTCATAGCAAAACTAGCATCCCCAAGCTTAGGATTTTGCATATCATTAACACAATTTCCATTAAGAGAATTTATAATAACATCACTGTAATCATGCTTTTCATCAAAGGAACTATCAAGTATGGGTGTAATAGCAACGATCTCATGTTTAACATAAGGAACTATAGCAAATTCATCTTCATCAATATTGGCATCGAGGCCACAAGAATAGCAAGCGTCATGTTCATCAAGAGATATTTCAGTCAAATCATCGGAATCATAATTATCTATAGATTCATGCATATCATTATTTTCTTTCAAAGCAGCGGTCATTCTTTCAATAAATTCTTTGACATCGACATTATGAGCATAGTTTTCAAAGCAATATTTAAGTATGTCAAAATTTTCAGATTCGTAGAGAGTAATATCATACTTTTCAATCTAAGAAGCAACTTCATAAGCACCCTTAAAAGCAACAAATTCTTCAATTTGTTTGATATCGTAGTAACTATAAACATCCTTTGCATAAGAAGATAAGAATTCATTATCATTGAACTCACATAGGTAGGGGAGGTGTTTTTTAGGGTTCTTAGAGCAACAAGTAAAATCACAAATTTCATAAATATTCCAAGCATAACACAGCAATCTGTTTATTTGATCCCATAAGAGTCTCCCCTTTTCATACAAACGGTGACGCGCAAAATGAGCATGCTCATCTAAAGATTTCCCATCAACTAGGCTAGTTGGGGTTTCAACACGAGCGCATAAGGATCGAAGATGATCCAAGTAGAACACTTTAAGTGGATCCAGATCAATAGATTTTTAGCAAGCAGAGATGCAAGCAAATAGAGGGCACATGGCAACACAAGCAAACAGAAAGGCAAACGGAAAAGGGCGAATAAAACGGCAAGGGTGAAGTGGGGGAGAGGAAAACGAGAGGCAAAAAATGTGAAGGATAAGGGTTTGTGATAGGTACTTGGTATATGACTTTTGCATTAGGCCTCCCAGGCAGCGGCGCCAGGAATTCTTCTTTCTACTTCTCGAGCTTGTGTTGTATTCCCTCGAAGAGAAAAGGGAGATGCAGCACAGTAGCATAAGTATTTCCCTCGGTTTTTGAGAACCAAGGTATCAATCCAGTAGGAGACCACGCGCGAGTCCCTCGCACCTGCACAAACAAATAAGAACTTCGCACCCAACGCGAGAAGGGGTTGTCAATCCCTTTGCGGTCACTTACAAAAGTGAGATCTGATAGAGAGGATAGTTTATATTTTTGGTATTTTTTGTTTATAAGAACAGAAAGTAAAAGCGTAAAAAGTAAAGTAGATGTAGATTGATATGGTGAGAATAGACCCGGGGGGCATAGAGTTCTCTAGTGGCTTCTCTCATGATAGCGATATTCTATGGTGGGTAAACAAATTACTGTCGAGCAATTGATAGAAAAGTGAATAATTATGAGACTATCTAGGTATGATCATTGTATATAGGTATCACGTCCGAGACAAGTAGACGGACTCCTGCCTGCATCTACTACTATTACTCCACACATCGACCGCGATCCAGCATGCATCGAGTGTATTGAGTTCATACGAACAGAGTAACGCCTTAAGCAAGATGACATGATGTAGAGGGATAAACTCAAGCAATATGATGAAAACCCCATCTTTTTATCCTCGATGGCAACAATACAATACGTGCCTTGCTGCCCCTACTGTCACTGGGAAAGGACGACACCGCAAGATTTAACCCAAAGCCAAGCACTTCTCCCATTGCAAGAACTATAGATCTAGTAGGCCAAACCAAACCAATAATTCGAAGAGACTTGCAAGGATATTATGAGCACATATAAAGAGTTCAGAGAAGAACCAAATATTTCTCGTAGATAATCTTCATCATAAACTCACAATTCATCGGATCTCGACAAACACACCGCAAAAAGAGATTACATCAAATAGATCTCCTCGAAGACCGAGGAGAACTTTGTATTGAGATCCAGAGAGAGAGATAAAAGCCATCTAGATACTAGCTATGGACCCGAAGGTCTGTGGTAAACTACTCACAACTCTTGGTGAGGGTGATGATGATGATGTAGAAGCACTCCGTGATGGATCCCCCCTCCAGCGGAGCTCCGGAACAGGCTCCAATTTGGGATCTCATGGGAACAGAAGGTTGCGACGGTGGAATTAGGGTTTTCTCTTTGTTGCTGATGGTTTCAGGGATCGTAGACTTATATAGGAGGAAGGAGGACACCAGGGGACTCACGAGGGCCCCACGAGGTAGGGGACGCGCCCCCCACCCTCGTGGGCACCTCGTGGATCCCCTGACGTGGTTCTCAAGTCTGCCGTGCGTGATTTTCTCCAAAAATATCTCTCGTGGAGGTTTCATTCCGTTTGGACTCTGTTTGACATTCTTTTTCTACAAAACCCTGAAACAGGCAAAAAACAGCAATCTAGACTGGGCCTTTGGGTTAGTAGGTTAGTCCCAAAAATGATATAAAGTGTATGACAAAGCCCATTAAACATCCAAGACATCATAAATAATAGCATGGAACAATCAAAAATTATAGATACGTTGGAGACGTATTAGTCTTCCTTCTTTTTTTGGGGTGATAATCCTCCTTCTTCTTTTGCTCATGTGTTTCTTATTTTGCTTCGGGTGTTTTGCCGCACGTGTCACCTTCTCTGCGAGGCATGAATAGAACAATGCTAAAAATGAGATGAATAGCAAATTAGATCATTCTTTATCGCCAATGGAACAATGCCTCTTGCTAGTAATATATAATAAGACTAGAGAGTAAAGGATATGGCACTGGGCTGCCGTGTTTCGTGCTCCTCCATCGTACTCCAGTGGAAAACTTGAGTATACCGCACGGTTCTTTGCACCTCCTCAGGTCGTCGACACATTTATACAAGCAGTCAAATCACGAGGCCCCGCCTTCCAGTAGTAATGAGCCGTCAAATCACAAAGGCCCTTGCCTCTCGTGAAAAGGACCAAGCTAGACTGCCCCGCCCTCTAGCCTTTTATTAAATTTTGAGCGTGTCTCGTCACATTCCAAATCTACTACTACCATGCTATATTTAATTGCAAACCTGTTCACACCGATCACAACCTAAACGGTTTCCCACTTAGGAGTGTATTAGTAGTACTCGGTTATAATATGACTGCACATTCCTCCTCAACTCCTCATCCACAAAAAACAATCAAGTCAATCAAGCCATAGCCAGCGTGAGTTCTGGGTCGAGAGATTTCCACCAGGGAGAGGTCAGCATGGAAGAGGAAGCACGAGAGATGTCCCGACTCGCCACGAAAGCAGCCGACATATCCAACCGTATAGCAGTAGCAGCACAGAGGTCCCGCCGCGTCGCCTAAGCAGCACGGAGGTCCTGCCACGCTGTCGATGTAGCAGACTGGTCCGACCACGCTGCGGAAGCAGGAGAGATGTCCCGCCGCGTCGCCAAAGCAGTAGGGACTTCCCGCTGCGCCGTGGCAGCCTGGGAAAATTTCTCGCGGGCATGTGAGGACTCTTACAAGCGCATGCATGCGATAGTCCATAGCCAGATGGATCTGATCTCCGACTGGGCAAGGATGCAGGACGAGGCTACTTGCGTCTTCCGGCAACTGGGAGAGGGCAATGCGAAGCTCCGGGGCGAGCGCGACCTGCTGAGGGCGAAGATCACTGGAAGGCCGAAGCAGGAGGAGGAGACCGCTGCCGTGTTGTAGAGGACGGGCATCATCATCAAGAAACTTATGGACGAGAAGGCCATGCTCCGCATCGAGCGCAACAGGCTGGTGGAGGAATCCATGGATGATGCCAAGCAGCGTATTAAGGACATGAAACTGATGAAAGAGATCATCGCCCGCCGTGAGAACTAGTCTCCGCGACCTGCAGCACATAAAGAAAGTAGAGATCAGCGAGCCAGATCGTTGTATGCGTCTTTCTTCTTCTTTTGCCCTTCTGTATTTCGGGCGTAGCCGCATGTGGATTTTATAATTATCTTCCTAATTATGTAAGACAATTATTATCCACTATCATCGTCCTTATATATATTCATCAGTCTTGCTATAAGTCGCAGTCGATGCTATATAGGTCCGTCGGATCTTACATCAAGATCCGTGCAAAATTTCTTTTCAGATTTTCTTTTTTATCTCTTAAATCTCAGTCTAGTGAGACATTGCCACGCCATTAAACAGAGGCTCGGGCGCCATTAATGGAGACCTTGAGAGAGAGAGGTGGACGGCAGATGGAGGTCAAAGGGCTCTCCTCCCGATAAGCACGTGCAGGCCTCTGATCGCACGCCTCCCGTACTCAAATAGCTACCCTGCACAACGCCTCCTAGCTAATAAAAAAGGGACGCGTGGCGGCATGTAAATGGTAAATAGAATGCCCATGGTTTCAATAATACTTGTGTTTCCGATTGTAACGTGATAGCACTTGTTCGAAAATGACTTTGTTGATTGTTAATGTGTGCGCCTTCGCAAATCGGACAGCAAAATTACCACATCATATTGGTGCCATGTCATGGCACCAAGCCAACTTTCATGATTTTCATGCTTGTTTCGGATTTACAGGAATTAAAAAACCAAGTTTCTCAATGTTTCCAGCCGAGCCATGACGCCCAGATGTTTGAATTTCATTCCCATTTTTGGCATGGGACCTAGAAACTTACTCGAGGACACACATGTGATTTTTCAACCAGCTTTGGTGCACTGGAGCATGTGCTTGTTATTAAAATTTGAATTATGCACACAAAGGTGACACGTTCCCTCTCAGAACCACGAGCCTTCTTGAGAGAAGCTCCGGTTTGCAAGAAACTTATACCAAAACTTGTTCCTACTCTGCAATTTTTTTTACCACAGCATGGTAGTACCATGACATGATACCATGCCAAGTTTCATGATTTTCAGGCGTGTTTTGGATTTTACAAGAATTTTAAAACCAAGCTTCTCAATGTTCTCGGCCGAACCACAATGCCGAGATGTTTGAATTTCATTCCCATTTCTTGCATGGGACCTAGAAATTCACCCGAGGACACACATGTGATTTTCCAGTCAACTTTGGTGCACGGGAACTTGTGCTTGTAGTTCAAATTTGAATTATGCACATTAAATGACTAGAAACTCAATTAATGTATAAAAATGGCCAAACGAATCCGGAATAATTCCAAAATTTAACAGGTCACCTCCGTAAAGAAAATATGGCGGAAGGCAGCGTATATTGTTTCGCACAAAGGTATAAAGAAATAAAGAAATTAGCCCTACTTAATTCTTGGGTTCTTATTATTTATGCCACTAGTTGTGTATCACTACTCAGTTTTGCCATTAGAAGTTACAACTACTCAAAAAATGCCATCGATCTGTGAGATGCCTGCTCAAAATGCAATTAGATATCTAAAAATGACATTGTTAAGTTAGATGTTTGCTCAGAAATGCCATTAGACATTGTTATTTTCACGTCAAACCCGTTGACCATGTTACATGACAAAAATAAGCCGATTCTCAGATTGATAAGTTAATGGTGTCCAGCACAACACACCCCTCAAATAAAACTAAGCACCCTGGAATTCTTTGACAAAACGAAGCACCCTGAAACTCTTTGACAACTAAACTGCTAGCTATATGATGTTGGCCATATATATATTTTACGTATATAATGTCAAGAAACGAGTGGTAGTACTATACCAACTAAAAGATGAAATGTACGAAATATAACGAGAAGAAACATAACATAGTTCTGCTGGGGGCTCAGCACAACACACCCCTCAAATGAAACTAAGCACACCAGAAATTAAACTAAGAAACTAATCCGATAGACGCTGCATTAGAACCACCATGAGCAACAACACTGCCACCTTACTCGGAGTCCTCGTCCACATCCTCGACTTCGTCCTTGTCCCTCTTCCTCTTGGGCGGTACTTCTTTGCTTGAACCACACACTTGGCTCTTGCTCTTCATTCAACCCTTGTAGATATTGAAACAAAGGTAGCCATCCATTGCAGCGTAGTGGATGTGGTCTATATCTAGTACAGTCCACTGCCATGCATGATGAAACGTGTGCGGAGGTTTCTTCAGTTCACCGTACATAGGATGAACCATGGCTCCTGCCAGGGTCAGCATTGAAGGCTGAGAGGATGACACTAGGCTCTCCTTCTGGAGATCGAACGGCTGGCCTACAACGAGGCCTATCCGACCCAGGATTTCCTTGTCGTTCCTAAAGTCTATAGTAACGAATTTGACTCGGCCGCCCTTGAGGAAGTTCTTAAATTCCTCACACTCAACGTCGGCATGGCATATGTGGTAGACCAAGCATAAGTCATGCACGCAAACCTGTATCACGGCGGGCTTCTTCTTCTCTGCCTCCTTCAGTTTCTTCTTGCTTCCCAGGACTATGGTGTACTCAACATCTAGCCCAGCGACCCACTCATCATTTGAGTTTTTGAACATGTGTTTGAAGCGAGCAAGGCATTCTTTCACCGTTGCGGAAGAACGGGTGTAGATGACATCGAACTCATCGCCGGTGATGGTTCTAACCTTGTACTCACCGCCGATCATGGAGATTTGGGACGCCATAGATTTGAGAGGAGGGTTAGGATTAGTGGAACTGTTGTAATGTGAAAGGATGGGATGACTCGGAGCAGTTTATCGATTGTAAAAATGTAGAGTGGGGGGCGCGCGCGAATGGCAGAGTAGTGGCTTGCCTGGTGGATAAATGGATTCATGCGCACTACTATGGGGGCCCAATTAGATGTCATGTCTAATCGATGCCCAATTAAATGGCTTTCGATGTCATGTCAAGCATCGGGAAAATTACAGGTCATACGAAGCCTTCCATTCTCCCATGATAGAGGCCTTCCAAGAGCCCTTGGATCTGAGATCAAACGGTTGCATGGCGTGATTCTAGACCTATGGGTGAATATCCTATCCTGGGGGGTTATTCTGCAAATTTTCGGCAACTTAGCATGCGACCGTTCGATCTCATATCCAAGGGCTGTCAGCAGCCCGTATCATGGTCGCGCCTACCACGACAGTCACCTCGCTCGCGCGGTCGCGCCCTTGGAGATTTAACACGGTGCATTAGGCTATCTGATGTTGGCATGTCATACATAGTCATCACTTAGGCTGGTCATAGTGGGGAGTATCATATACTAGTATCATGCATATGATACTAGTGTTTGATACTACATCCGTAGTGCATAGTATCATATTTGGTATCATAGAATGGTTCATTTATTGCCATGCATGACACATAGTAGCACATCATTTAATATGATACGGTATCATGATATGATACTCAACCCTCTCTTACTTCATTAATTATTATGCCACCTCATCAAAAGTGCCTAGTAGGCATGCATGATACTACGTATGATACTGATGTTGGGGCCCACGGGTTTGTCAACATAGTTACATTTTTAGGTGCTTCAACGTAGTTACTATAGGAGATAAATTGACAACGAAGTCGGGGCGCTGGAAGGTATCATTTATTATCATTGGGGCAGCAAGTATCAGCTGGGTTTTGGGCTTCCCCGTCTAGGCTTTCTTTTTTAATATGCACAGCCCACGACCTCGGATGGGAGGTCCATAGGCATGTTTCTATTTTCTTGAGGGCCGTCATGTATCGACCGGCCTATGGACCTCCCATCCGAGGTTTTATTTTTCCTGAAACATCGGCAGCCCAATTTATGTAATATTTTTTTAAGAAAACGCAGAGGTCTGTTCTATTTTTTATATAAGAATAGGAACGCCTGGTCCAACTTATATTTCCCTTCTAACTATATTACATATATTTAAATTATTTTGTACGTTATTATATATTATGGTTATTGTCATCATATATTTAACAGATACTTACATATGTAAGAAAACAATATCCCACATCTTGTTAACTTATAAAAATAATTTCTTAACAGTAAAATCCTGGATTTTTTGGAACTAAAATCCTGGTGATTGTGTACAAAAGCTTGGTAAGATTTAAGGACCAATGTAATAATAAATCACTTATTATATTGATAACATTGCTGCGCCCACCCCCAACATTATAATTAGAATCAGCCAAGCAAAATCGTGTATTTCGAGAAAGTGCAAATGGCCTGTAATTTTTTAGGAAAAACATAAATGGCCCGCATGGATGCTACATTATTTGTTCACCTAGCCCAGCTAATAGAATGTAATTAAAAAAATATCAAATGGACTGTAAATTCAACCCCGCAAAAAAAGACTGTAAATTCTGAAAAAATGGGTTGAATATGTGCCACATTTTTTGGAGGCTGGAATGTGGGCCAATAGGCCGAAGCCAATGCAAGTCGTTGTCAACTTAGTCAACAAATGATTCTAACATCGTTAGCCGTTGGATTTACTTCCAACGACCGGCATCCATCTTCAATCTCTCGTCTTCTTCCTCCAGTGCCGCCGGGACCACCTGCTCACGCCTCCTGCTGCTAGCAGCTCTGCTTAGCATGCTTCGCTGTGAAGCGCTACTCCATCGTTGGCCAGGCCATCCCTCCACCCCTCCACACCTCCTGTTCTTCTCCACCGACTGCCGAACCACACCGCAGCAGAACCAGTTAACCCTCGTACACCTCTCCGTCTATGACTCTACTCCCGGGTCTTCCCATCTCCGACTCGTTGCTATCCGGGGATGCGCTCGGCGCGGAGTGGTCAATGCGGTCAACGAACGACACCATCGGAAGTAGACTGTGCGTGAAGAGGCTGACAGCTGGGTCCACGTCCGCACGTAAGGAAATGCCTCCTTATTACACGCAAAATAATGATTCCTCCACCTGACAGCTGGGACCCACCGGAAGGGCCTCTGTATTTCGCCAAAAAAATGTTCCCACCGCTGACATGTCGGACCCACCAGCTATATCTTCGCACACAAGGAAGTACCTACTTATTACGCACAAATAAATGAATACTCCCCCTTCTAGTTGGGACCCACCATAGTGGGAGATGACTTGTGGGCCTACTAAGTTGACGGGGACGGAGTGCTTTCTCAACTTAGGCAATATGAACGATTCTAGCTCTAGTGACCGTACGATGTCCATCCAACGACCCTAGTGCTCCTCTGGTCTTCTTGCTCCAACCGCCAAAAGTAACGCCGGTCGTTGATACGTCTCCGTCGTATCTATAATTTTTGATTTTTCCATGCGAATATTCTACAACTTTCCTATACTTTTGGCAACTTTTTATACTATTTTTGCGACTAACATATTGATCCAGTGCCCAGTGCCAGTTCCTGTTTGTTGCATGTTATTTGTTTTGCAGAATATCCATATCAAACGGAGTTCAAACGGAATAAAAATAGACGGAGATTTTTGTTGGAATATATGTGAATTTTGGGAAGCGGAACCAACATGAGACGATGCCCGAGTGAGTCACGAGGCAGAGGGGTGCGCCCACTGGGGGTAAGTGCGCCCTGGGCCCTCATGTCCACACCATAAGGCGGTTAATGCCCTTCTTTCTCCGCAAGAAAGCTAATATCCGGATAAAATAATGTTAAAAATTCAGCCCAATCGGAGTTACGGATCTCCGGGAATATAAGAAACGGTGAAGGGCCAGAATCTAGGAACGCATAAATAGAGAGAGACAGAGAGACAGATCCAATCTTGGAGGGGCTCTCGCCCCTCCGCCGCCATTGAGACCATGGACCAGAGGGGTAATCCTTCTCCCATCTAGGGAGAAGGTCAAGGAAGAAGAAGAAGGAGGGGGCTCTCCGCCCCTCGCTTCCGGTGGCGCCGGAGTGCCACCGGGGCCATCATCGTGTGACGGCGATCTACACCAACACCTCCGTCATCTTCACCAACATATCCATCACCTTCCCCCATCTATCTACGGCGGTCCACTCTCCCGCAACCGGTTGTACCCTCTACTTGAACATGGTGCTTTATGCTTCATATTATTATCCAATGATGTGTTGCCATCCTATGATGTCTGAGTAGATTGTCGTTGTCCTATCGGTGATTGGTGAATTGCTGTGATTGAATTAAATTGCTTGTGGTTATGTTGCTGTCCTTTGGTGCCCATCATATGAGCACGCGCGTGGATCACACCATAGGGTTAGTTGTATGTTGATAGTACTACGTATTGGAGGGCAAGAGTGACAGAAGCTTCAACCTAGCGTAGAAATTGATGCATACGGGATTGAAGGGACCAATATATCTTAATGATATGGTTGGGTTTTACCTTAATGAACGTTAGTAGTTGCGGATGCTTGCTAATAGTTCCAATCATAAGTGCATAGAATTCCAAGTAAGGGATGCCATGCTAGCAGTGGCCTCTCCCACATAAAACTTGCTATCGGTCTAGTAACGTAGTCAATTGCTTAGGGGCAATTTCACAACTCGTACCACCACTTTTCCACACTCGCTATATGAACTTTATTGTTTCCTTATCTTAACAGCCCCTAGTTTATATTTATGTGCTCTTTATATTCTTGCAAACCTATCCCACAAAAACTACAAAGTACTTCTAGTTTCATACTTGTTCTAGGTAAAGTAAACGTCAGACATGCGTAGAGTTGTATCGGTGGTCGATAGAACTTGAGGGAATATTTGTTATGCCTTTAGCTCCTCGTTGGGTTCAACACTCTTACTTATCGAAAGAGGCTACAACTGGTCCCCTACACTTGTGGGTTATCAATCGTGTCGCCTGCTCCTGCCTCCCGTGGCCGGCTATGCTACCGCGGAGGCCTCACCGCCCCCATACTACTCCCACTGCTGGCCAAGCCATCCCTCCACTCACCCACATGCCCTATTATTCTGCGGCGACGGCAGCTTCACACCGCAGCCGAACCAGTGAACCCTCGTACTCCTCTCCGCGAGGGCATCCACTGTCGCGTCTTCCCCGGCTCTGCGTTGTCCCCTTCCTAGGCCTCGCCGTCGTCCACCGCCTTGGTGCTCTCGGCGCGGCGTGGTCAATGACCGACTTCCATCGGAAGAGTATTGTACGTGGAGAGGCTGACAGCTAGGTCCATGACCACATCCCAGTTTTTTTGTGATTTGCCAAGTAAGTCGCTTTGTCAGGCCTGTTGGGCTGCAAACCTTTCAAGACAAGGAGAGCTTCATTCGGCTGGCCGAGAAAATGGCCTATCAGTAATGAGAAATGGGATGTACATTTTTAAAACACATCAAACCGGCAATAAGTTTCAAATTTCTTTTTTGCATTTTGAGATTTTAAATTGCATTGATTTTTATGCGTGGACAATTTGTTGGATTTTATATTGATATACATTTATTTTTAAAATCAGTTTGAATGTGACTCAAAATTTCGGGATTAAAAACAATTCGGACCGCACCAAAATATGCAAAATTTCCTATAATTTTTTAACCGTGGCCACAATATGGGATGTAATGCTAACAAAAAGAATATGGGCTCCAAAGAAAACCTTAAGAATTAGCAAATGGGCTGTAAATTATTAGAAATAATGGCTGATGGGTTGTATGATGTTTTCCATAGATTTTAGTCTTTGCTAAAAAAGGTTGACGCACAAGAAGTGACTGTTGGATGTCCATCCAATGGCGGTCGTGCTTCTTCAATCTCTGCTCTTCCTGCTCCAGCCGCTCAAACAAGTGCCAGCAGGACTGCCTGCTCCCTCCTCCCCACGTTCGGCTGTGCTGCTGCGCAGGCCTCACCGCCCCACCGTACTCACATCACTGGCCTAGCCATCCCTCTACTCACCCACACCTGTTGTTATTCTCCGGCAACGGCAGACGAACCAGTGAACCCTCATACAGTCGTACTTCCCTAAGCGTGGGAAACAACTGCCGAGTCTTCCCTGCCTCCGTGTCGTTCCCTTCCTAGGCCTCGCCGTCGTCCACTTCCCTAGTGCTCTCAGCGTGGCCTGGTCAACGTGGTCAACGACCGACATGCATTTGAAGTGGACTGTACGTGTAGAGGCTGACAGCTGGGTCCATGGCTGCACGTAAGGAAATGGCTCCTTATTACGCGCAAAATAATGATTCCTCCACCTGACATCTGGGACCCACTGAAACGGCCACTATATTTCACGAAAAGAACGTTACCGCCGTTGACATCTTGGACCCACCAGCTATATCTTCGCACGCAAAGAAATGCCTCCTTATTACGCACAAAAAATGAATACTCCCCCTGCTAGCTGGGACACAGTATAGTGGCAGGCTGACTTGTGGGCCTACTAAGTTGACGGGGACGGAGGGCTTTGTCAACTTAGTGAATATGCATGATTCTAGCTCTAGTGACCGTATGATGTCCATCCAACGGCCGTAGTGCTTCTTCAACCTCTGGTCTTCTTGCTCCAGCCGCCCAAACCAGCGCCGGTCGTGCCTCGTGCTCCTGCCTCTCGTGGCCAGCTGCGATGCGGCGGAGGCCTCACCATCCCTACTACTCCAACCGCTGGCCAGGCCATCCCTCTACTCACCCACACCCCCTATTATTTTGCGGCGACGGCAGCCTCACACCGCAGTGAACCAGTGAACCCTCGTACTCCTCTACGCGTGGGCATCCATTGCCACGTCTTCCCCGGCTCTGCGTCGTCCCCTTCCTAGGCCTCGCCGTCGTCCACTGCCATGGTGCTCTCGGCGCGGCGTGGTCAACGTTGTCAAGGAACGACTTCCATCGGAAGAGTACTGTACGTGGAGAGGCTGACAGCTGGGTCACGGCAGCCGCAAGGAAGTGCCTCCTTATTATGCAAAAAATAATTATTCCTCCACCTGACAGCAGGGACCCACCGGAGGGGCCATCGTATTTGGCGAAAAAAATGTTTCCCCCTGACTGCTGGGACCCACCGGACGGGCCACCGTATTTCGTGAAAAAATGTTCCCCCCGCTGTCAGCTCGGACCCATCGGAAGTGCCGCCTTATTACGCACAAAAAAATGAATACTCCCCCTACTAGTTGGGACCCACCTTGGTGGGTAGCTTACTTGTGGGCCTACTAAGTTGACGGGGATGGAGTGCTTTGTCAAGTTAGTTAATATGAACGATTCTAGCTCCAGTGACCGTACGAGGTCCATCCAACGGCCGTAGTGCTTCTTCAACCTCTGGTCTTCTTGCTCCAGCCGCCCAAAGCAGCGCCGGTCGTGCCGCATGCTCCTGCCTCCCGTGGCCGGTTGTGCTCCCGCGGAGGCCTCAGCGCCCCCTATTATTCTGACCACTGGCCAGGCCATCCCTCTAATCACCCACACCCCCTATTATTCTGCGGCGACGGCAGCCTCACACCACAGCGAACCAGTGAACCCTCGTACTCCTCTACGTGTGGGCATCCACTGCCGCGCCTTCCCCGGCTCCGCGTCGTCCCCTTCCTAGGCCTCGTCGTCGTCCACCGCCCTCGTGCTCCCGGCGCGGCGTGGTCAACATGGTCAAGGAACGGCTTCCATCGGACGTGGACTGTACGTGGAGAGGCTGACAGTTGGGTCCACAGCCGCAGCAAGGAATTTCCTTCTTATTACGCGCAAAATAATTATTCCTAAACCTGACATCGGGGACCCACCGGACGGGCCAACGTATTTCGCGAAAAAAAAACGTTTCCCCTGACTGCTGGGACCCACCAGCTACATCTTCGCACGCAAGGAAGTGCGTCCGGGCAAAAAAAAATGATTCGCCCCCTGACTACTGGGACCCACTAGCTACATCTTCGCAGGCAAGGAAGTGCCTGACAGTCGGGACCCACCTGGTCAAAGCGTACGTACCATTGTCATTCTGGTCGCGAACGTGTACGTACATACTGGTCGATGTAGAGGCGCGCACGTGTCGTAGCAGAGGTGCGCACGTAGCATGTACACGTGCGTACAGCGGCCAGTGTGCAAGAAAGAAAATACGGCCACGTACGTACATACGGCAGGGTCTCGAACACCTACTCGCGCATACGTAAGGCCAGGGCTCGTGTACATGGCTAGATCGGAATGGAGAAACAGCGTCGTCGTCGTGTTCATGGGGAGCCAACCGGCTGGGTTAGAACGGAATGCGTCGTCGTGTTCATCGGTAGGGCTTGGACGGAACAGCCGATGGAAAAGAGGCCTGGCGTACCGCGGAATGGAGGAAACGGCCTTGTGTTCGACCGGCCACGTTCGAAACGGGATCATGTTCATCGGGATGGGTCTGGCGTACCGCAAAACGGAGGAAATTGACCTCCTACGGTCGAAACGGGGGTCCTGTTGATCGGGAGGGGTGTGACGTACCGCAAAACGGAGGAAACGGACTTGTGTTGGAGTGCTACGGTCGAAACGGGGTCCTGTTCATCGAGAGGGGTGTGGCGTACCGCAAAACAGAGGAAACGGACTTGTGTTGGAGCGCTACGGTCGAAATGGGGGTCCTGTTCATCGGGAGGGGTGTGGCGTACCGCAAAACAGGACTCCACGGGATAGTGTTCATCACCACCGTCGACCCCCTCCAACCTCCACGGCCTACTATTCATCCACCGTCGACCTTCTCCAGCCTCCACCTGCGACTGTTCAGCCTCCACCGCTCGCTACTCCATCGGCTACTGTTCAACCAGCCCTCTCCACGGGCTCCTGTTCAACCACCCCTCCACGGGCTACTGTTCATCCAGCCGTCCACCGTCTACTGTTCATGCAGCCCTCCATGGGGTGGTCCTGTTCATGCAGCCCTCCACGGGGTCCTGTTCATGCAGCCCCAACCGGGTCGATTGAAGAGGGTCCTGTTCATGCAGAGGCAACACCACGGGGTCATGTTCAACCACCCCCACC
>LR738711.1:130634579-130651626 GCA_902687465.1 Secale cereale | reverse complement strand
CACCCCCCCCCCCCCCCAGCAACGCTCACTGTTCATGCAAACATCGATTGGCATCAGTTAGCAGCAGTAGCGAAGGAATCGCTCGATCGGATTCAGTTAATAGCCATCGATTGATCGCTCGGGTTCAGTAACGTGTAGCCTGCAGTGCAATCGCTCGGGTTCAGTTAGAGCCCAACGCCTCGCTTAGGTTCAGTTAGAGCCCAACGCCTCGCACCCACGCGCGTGCGTATACGAGAGAAACGTGCATCGCTTGGCCCCGACCACCCACCGTAACCGGGAACACCCTGATATTTCCTCGCCCTCGCTTCTACCACGGTTTTTTCCATCATGGACGGCCCAAAGAATGTCATGCAGCCGCGTCTCCGGCCCGCCCAGGACGAAAAGCCCATTTTATGTCATGATTTTTGTCATAGAAGTAGGACCCCACCACATCTATGATGATACCATGTTTTGTCACAATTATTGTCATATAAGTGTCATAAGTATGACAGAAAAAAGTTGTATTCGGCCCAAAATGTCACGAATGTGTCTTTTTTTTGTAGTGACTACGCCCTTTATACCAATGCTGAAACTTGTTGCACAGCTAGTATACCAATGCTGAAACTTGTTGATCTGGGAAAGCTTGCCACACCTTATATATGTCGATACGCTAATGCAACACCATTCAAATAGTGGAGTAATTTTTTTTATTACGGGGTGGAGTATAATGGTTTTACAGAACTGATCTCCATAAGCTAGCACTTGAAGATTTCTATAAGCATTAACAATACAAAATGTAAAGGTAATAAGTTTCAGCATTGGTATACTAGCTGGCAACAACATTAAACCAAATACAAAAGTCTGAAGGTAACTAGCATTATGAAGTAATGATAGTATAATTTTTTTTGCAAACCATGTACCTTGAAGGTATATATCATTTGGAACTAGAGAGGACCTAAAAATTTCTATCCTAATCTTGATAGACGATTAAACATAAAACTTGATCAACCGAATGAAAGAAAACATCCGGATAAGGAGGTGCCCACTCTTGACCTTTCCTCTTGTATTCGTAATTTTTTGTGCAGTTTAACCAAAATAAAATGACAGCAGCGCCTTGGCATTTTGGTGACACTGTACAAAAAAATTGACTTATCTCATGAAAGTGAGGTGTGTAATCTATAAGCATTAACAGTGCAAAAATCTGAAGGTAGTAACAAGTTTCATCGTTGCTATACTGGCTGTGCAACAACATTAGAATGCCTTAGCTGAAAAATCTTTAATACATCCACAATCAACAGCTAACCCTGAATTAATCCGGAGACATTAAATGGCATTGCTTAAATTTATCGGTGGCATTAGACTGAGTGTGGCATTAGTTAAATATGGCATCACTTTAGAAGTAGCTTTTGTTGACTTTACCGCTGGCGTTATACTAACAGCAAAAAAGTGGCAATAAGAGGATGGGAGACCCATTCGGACAGTGGCCGCACCAGTATGATGTACCTCCACGGACGCATAGAGTGGTGAGGGAGGTATGGTTGCCCAAAGCAACAAATATCCAGGCAGCATATGTGGATTACGTACCATTTTTGTTATATTCAGCCACCTTTTTCCTATGTGAGGACAACAAACCGATCGACCTGGTCATTCTCTATTGCGTTGTCATGCCTTTCTACCCTTATCCAACCAAGAGACACGAGACTCGTTCCTTAGCTACTGATTTTCCCCTTTTCAACCGAGATGCAGGTTTGATGCCTACTCTCTTGGACAGTACAGTCTCCCTTCCTTTCCTTATTCAACTTAGACATGGATTAGTCTGCATGAAGTAGGGTTTCCCTTAATAGTGCAAATTAAGGTTTTCGTCTGCGTGACCAGCAGAGCAGAGGATAGCAAATTGGGAAGATGGTGGAGTGGAAAAAGATCCACATGCAGCGACGTGGCAGATGGGGCAATAGAACAAGGGTATGGTTCGAAAAGAGGTAGCATACCTGAGGGTCGGCGGGAAGTGGCTTTGCTCGTGGTCGTCGTCCTCCGCACGCACTATGACATCGAGCTTGGGGACGGAGGCCATCCCGCGCAGGCGCTAGGTCTGAGAGGACGGCCTTGTCGTCAGTGACCTCGCTCGCCGACGACGAGTGCGTCAATGATGCATGTCCTTTTCTTCCCCGGCGGATCTGTGACCACCGGTGAGAAGGCAGAGAGGGGCCGTCTTTTTTAGATCTGGAGAGAGGGTGATAGTGTGAGAAGCAAGTGGGCAGCCCTTAGCAAGAAAGCTCTGAAGCTCCAGCCTATATATGTTTTTTATACTACTAGTACTAGAGGTGGAGTAGTGGTAGAGTAGTTTATATTTTCTCTGCAAACAGTACCAGTTAGTCGTGCTTCAAAACTGAACGGCACGCCATTAAAAAAATAAAGGTTGATAACTAATGCGGCACCTCAGGCCAACACGGCCAGATCGCATTTTGCATGAGAAATTACACACCATGTTTCATTGACATGTGGTCTCGTGTACCAGATGAATGACTCCAAGTTCGACCACCGTGATGCTAGGTGCGATCCGAGGAACACTGTTGGAGAGACCCCCCTCATAATTTTCCTACATTGGTCGTTTGATTCATAGGATAGAATGCTATAGGATTTTTTTCCTATGTAATCATGTTTTAATTGGCAATCTAGCATCCAATCCAACTTTTGTTTCACTTCCTTTGATCCTACGAAGAGAGTACTTGCTCTAAATGATGTGCTGCTGCAAGAGCCGCCTATATTAATTAACTATGCTCTAAAAATGTGGACCAGCTTTGGCTATAGTAGTATTGTAGGTTAGTAGGTGACCTTGCGCTTGGCTCTTCTCCTCTTCCGGATGTCGAACACTAATGATGGTACTACTTCTGGCAATCTGACACCAAATGAACTACTGCACGTCCACCGCTTGTAAGCAAAAGTTTCTCCTCGTGCTGCGAGCCACCGCGCATGCGATGGCGAGGGAGAAGGCGTAGTAAGCAAGCTTATCGTCGTTCTGCGAGTTGACGGGACACATCAAAGTTACGTATTTATTAGTACTCTCTTCAAAAAGGGTCAACCATGTCCATGGCTACCATCCCGTTCTCTGTCATTGAGTTCATGCACTATTCACGTGCCATCGAGGAGAAAAATATTGCGTAGTACTAGGTGCCAACGAAGTGCAGGACTCACTTACGCACTGTATATCTCCATTTTCTTGCATGACACGCCACCTTGATGCTAGATGTCACGAGTGTCATGGAGGCATATAGTATGATTTTGTAAAATTGAGGCATATAGATGTCCCGCGTGCCGGCAATAGGATGAACAAAGCCCATGTCTTAAATGAAAGAGTGGAAGAACATAGATTCCCGACGACCGAGAAGGAGCTACAAACCTCGGGGTGAAGCATCTGCACTCATAATATTTTATATTATTCAGCGATAACTAATGCGGCACCTCGGGCCAACGCAGCCAAATCGCATTTTGCATGAGAAAGTACACACCATGTTTTGTTGACATGTGGTCCCGTTCCAACATGTCAGTGAGACGACGGCGAGTCCTTTTGTACAATTTCCGAAAGGACGTGTAGGTCGGGGCGCCTCTTCGTGTACCGTGGCAAACTGGCAACCGTCCACCGACTCTTAGCCTTTCCCTCTCAATTTGGAACTGTTGTCGCACGCTCTTCCTCCCTCCTCCATTTGCCTTCACCCTTCCTTCTGCCATTGTTCGATCGTCTTCTCCATGGAGGGAACACGACGGAAACGACCTCGTTATTCTTGCCCCAATATGAAAGATGACGTGGTGGGGGAACTCATTGATTCGTGTGACGTCATCACCTCGGCTAGCATGGAAGGTTTGTTCAAGAACATTCTCGACTCAACTAGTAACATCATTACAAGGAACCCAAGGGTCCATGAGCGGTTTGATCTCCCCTATCTTCTTCGCCGTGACCCTGCTGACTGGCGCGGGGACGAGGGAAGCCTCGCCTTGTGCAAGTTAATGTCGCTTGATAATGATACGTATGATGTTAAGATGCCCTCGCTTGAGGGCAAGCATTGGGCAGGCGCAAATGGAGATTGGGTTGTTTATATTGGGTACAATTGCGAGTGGGAACTTGTGAATGTGTACACTCGTCAATGGATTCCACTTCCAAAAATCTCCGAGTGCCCTGAGGTTGAGCACACATATGATCTACGTACGTTCAAATATGATCATGGTGATTGTCGTCTACGGAAGATAGAAATTTCTCGAGTTCCCAACCTCTCTTGGAATTACAAGAACTATAAAGTTGTTGCTATCTTTGACAAGTTTGTTGCCGTCCTTCGTGGTTCGACTGGATGGATATTGCTCAAAAATTAGTTTCTATACACGGATGTGTACTATGATGCAATTGAATACGAGAGGCTTGTGTTTGCTGCCACCACTCGTGGCATTGTTTTTGTATGGGATCCTTATTGTTTTGGTACATTTGTCTTCCACCCTAATTATAATTGTTTCATCCACATGCATGCGAGTTAGCAAGTTTCCCTTCTCTACTAATTAACCTTCTTCTTGTGTTTCCAAGGTCCTGTGAACATTCCACCACCCATACTTGAAAAAAATTATAACCAAGGGGGATATGGCGATGGTGATGATCACGAGCATAAGGACGAGCAGGGCCCATATGCTCACTGGCGGCTGGCAACTAATTCCAATGGATCACCACTTCTTGTATGTATACAGCCCACTTCTGATGTTACTACTGAGGGAGCAGGTGTTGTCTCCCATGGTCGCACTCTCCGGACCTATGCCAACACCCGTTGCATGGTATTCGGGATGGATACTAGTGTGCTAGCGCCAACACCTTCTCCCTGGTACAGTATTGATAGTCTTGGAGAAAACTCGCTTTTCCTTGGACAAAACTATCCAATGATGGTGAAAGGCGATCCAACTGCTGTTAACACAACGTTACTACCATTTATGAGAAGCAACTGTATCTATACGTCGGACATTGCGGTGGCTCCCTACCCTGGTCGTGATATAGTAGGCCGCTTCAGCCTGGATGATCAGTCCTGCGTTGGTCTCGAGATTGACACTAGCTGGCCCTTCCCAAAGAATCACTTGTGGTTCAAAGCAAGTGTTTCCAACACCGAGGATTGGTTGAGTTGAAGTTCATTTCATTCCTTGTTATTTGTTGTGTGATGGAAACTTTAGTATTTATAATGTATCCTCGTTGTCGTTGTGGGTTGATGACCTGTTGCAGGTAATAAAATGATATGCCTGTGATAAACTTACTAAATTTATGAATGGCTTTCGAGTCGCTTCTCTGAGTGGGTGCTGCGACGAGGAAAAAATATATTTTCCGAATACATAATTGTACGTGCATTGCAATAGGTTATCGAATGAGGCCAATCAACAATAGTACACTATTTGTACTAGCTTCACATGTTGCACTATCTCTACGTTTACGTACGTAATACAACATGTTTTAAACTTGAGACCGGCCACCCATCATCACAAAGAACATTTTTTAACCTAGCACAGACTCTAGGAAATTTGGCCATAGTGTGAGGTGGGCCATATGTTAATGTGTTCGCTGTACGTAACCAGCACCTCGAATCCTCGATACTACTACTATAAGTAGTTGGAGTCGTAGGGTGGCATGGGCCAGAACAAGCATTCACGTCCAGGAGTACGGCACACGCCACCAGCACGACTTCCATCTGACACGATATTTGTTGGAGTCCGTGCTACAGCAATCTCTTCAACCTCGTCATTTCTCTAACTCAACCATCGCACGGCGGACGATGTGGGGGTTTGTCAATAGTCGGTTTCGTCAACTACGGTCCCACTTGTAAGGCCAACTCCAACGCACGACCCCAAATGGACCTCCATTTTGCCCGGATTGTGTCTGTTTGGGTAGGGCAATGGGGTTGTGTCCGGGCCATTTCTCGGATGCGGTGGCCGTGCGCCAAACGCGCGGACGCATCCCGGCCACGTACATTTTTCTTTGCAAACACATATCTTTTTTTCATCCTTGATTTTTTGGTACATGGAAATACATCGCCAAAATTTTGACTAGAAAAACAAGAACCACGAGAATACATTTTAGAAGATATCCAACTTCCATAACTGCTCCTGTAAGTTGGATTAGTGCCTTCTCGATACATTCATCGTTGATCTACGAAGGCTCGATCCTACGTGCTTCTTTCTTCTTCGAGTGTAAAGAAGTAGACGTGTCTAGCCTCTATTCTATCAACAAGTGCACTAGTCTCATCTCTAGCCTCTATGCTAGCTAAAAGTGCTAGAACACCTACTAAATTGCGCTTTGTCAATATATCATTGTACTCTTCTTCCCAATACCAAAACTTGCATCCATTCTACACAATAAAATTTTAAGTTAGCATAACTAGTCTAATGCGAGAGCACAACCGAAGATTTGGTCGAGTTCTTCCTCCTTTTGCCGACACGTGGGACATCCAGCATCCAGGTCGTGTCATGCAAGAAAATAGAGTGGTAGTTGAAGCCATGTGATGTGCATCTTGGGTTAAACTGTAAATAGAATCTTACTACTCTTGAGTAACTCCAAAAGAGGCCACCGAAGATCTTTATTGGATTTGTTTTTCATCACCAGCACGTCGAGGTGAAAGATGTGCAGGTTCAGTGGGTCCTCTTGCGTTTTCGCTGACATGTGGGACCGCATATGAAGAAACAGACAATGGGCTCCGCGCGTCTGCTGGCTGGCTGAGAAGAGAGATAGAGGAGGGCTAAGCACGGACTCGAGGAAATTTGTTCTACGTAACCAGCACCTCGATATAGTGGGGTGGCATGGGCCATAACTAGCATTCATGTCTAGCAGTACGACACACGCCACCCACACGAGTCCAATCACACACCAATTTTCTTGGAGTCCATGCTACATCCATCTCTTCCCCCTCCTGTTTTCTCAGCCATCGCATGGTGGGCGGGGTGGGGGTTTGCCGATAGTCGGTTTGCTCAACTGCGGTCACACTTGTAAGTGAAAATGCAACACAGCACGCATTCCCCCTTGAGCGGCGTGCCAGACCAACCATGTGGGGGTGCGACGCGAACACGACAGGCTTTTCCTTTTGAACTTGTAACTTGTAAAATTTGGTTCTGCTCCATGGCGCGACCGATAGATAGAAATAACGATTTTCCCTAGAGTAATGAGAAGTTTCGTTCTGGCGCGGTTCATGCATGGGGTACGTAGGAAAATTATGAAGTTGATGCGAAACGTAAGATAATTACTAGTAGTACCATATACTACTACATGGATTTGATGGAAAGATAAAGATACATACGGATCCATCAAGGACATCCTCACACCCTAGTGCACCGGGTCACCGACCGACGTGTGAGGAGCAGTGGCGTTGGTGGCAAGCTCAACGTGCTTCTGAACAATGTCGTCCAAGGTTGCCCTGCGGTCCAAGAAGGCCAGCGTCCTATCGTCCTCCTCTTGCATGTAATAGTCCTTGTGGACGATTAGCGCGTAGACGTGGGTGATTATGTCGATGGTGTCTTTCTGTGCCAGGCACTGCGCGGCGAGCGCGACCTCGAGGTGGACATTCTCCAGCCCGACGGCGGGCAGTCGCAGGGACACCAGTACGTCGAAGAGGTTATCACTATAGAGGCCGTTGAGGGTGGCAGGCATCACAGAGCCTGGGCGCGTGGGCTGGAGGCGTACGTCAAGGTCGTCCGCGAGCTTCTTGACGACGGTGAATTTGTCGAGAAAGCCAACGAGGACCTCGTTGAACAAGGAGACGAAGCACTCATCCAAGCGGCCCCTCGCCCAGGCGGCCTCAAGCACTACCTGGAGACGTTCCTCGGTGCTGGGCCACAGGCCGGCGTCGTGGACCAACTGGCACAGCCGGCTGATGCTCGTGCTCATCGCCTCCATGGGTCAAGATTCTAGTCAACTGATCTTGTGATTGGAGTGATCACTCTTTCCCTTGGGTGCGTAGGTGCGTAGGATTTTATAGATTGGACTGGGAGCCTTTATATGAGAAGTGCAGACTGCGATGAATTCACGTGCGTGTTAGCCATCTACTCCTCACCCCTCTACTGCACCTGCCTTTGGCTGTATGACAGGTTGGCCAGCCACCCGTTGGGCCCACGTGTCATACACCCAAAGGCAGGTGCAGTAAGTCAATGAAGCTGCATCCCCCTCCGTGCCCGTGCATGCGTTCAATGACTTGAGACTACCAAACATCACATGCAGTGGTTAGTTAATTGCATGTAATCCTATTAAGTAGCAAAAAGACGTTAAGTTATATCGCCGATAGGAATAAAACAATAAACCATGTATTTATATACAGAGGGAGTAGTACATTTTTTCTGACATGCATTACTAGATATTGCTAGTCAAATACTAAATCCAGATGGACGTGGTAGTACTACTAAATCGAGACGGTGGTGCTAGTACTAGTAGTAGTACTACCAATGTAGTAGTAGCACTGTACTACCCGTTGGTCAAATTATTACGTGTTGCTCCTCACAGTGAAGTGACAAGACCGTACGCCAGAGATGACACCTGAGTATAGGCGCCGTGTTCAGCATACCATAGTCAGGCTCACCGTCTGCAATCACTATCATCATGGCTATAGACCTAGCCTGCTTACAACTAGCCGTGTTCGACATAATTTCCTGTGCATAGATGCCCGTGCATTGCACGGAACACCAAGATTGGGGGGTGGACGGCGCCGGCAGCAGCCATCGCGCCAGATTTTTCCACGGCCTTCTAGATGTGGTGGGGAGGAGATAAGGCTGATTGTGAGAGACAAGGAGTTGTTTGTAAATAGGGAACAAGTGTGGGCATCTTTTTGCAAAACTGGAGAAGTTTGGTTTGTATGCGTCAGATCTAGATCTGGCGGCTATTGGTGAAAGATGGCAGGCACAACATCATCACCTACTCAAGACCTGTTTGATTCGCAGGATTTTGAAAACGTAGGAATAGGACATGGCAGTATTACAAGTTTCAAACTAATATTACAAATGTTAGGAGTAATGCTGCACCTACGAAGAGGGAATTACTAGGAAATTTACGTAAGAACTTTTGTTACTTTAGGTGGTTGCATCATTATCGTAAAAACTAAAATCCACCGCCCTGACAAGTCACTAATGGGCAAATAACTTTTCGAGTCTCTAGCCACTTGATGTTTCAAAAAAAATCAGCTTCTGCGGAGACTTTGTGATTTAGGCTTAGACGCTTGCGGTGATCAGCACGCCATTCATTGTTGCGCGAGAGAACGCCAAACCTTATTACGTTGAGCACACTTGCCTCCAGAACAAAGAACCAAGCCAATTTAATCTCAGATGTGCTACCTCGACAGTCGATCAAATCAATTTCTGTAAGATGGAGATCAAGGCATTCGATGAGATTGTTATAGTGTAGCACATTTTTCACTTTCGGGTCTTTTTTATCTGCAAAAGAAGAGAACATGTTAGAGCAGCTGAATGTATAAGATTGCCGTGTCATCAAGAGGTACCAATATCATTCGCTCATACTATAGGGTTGGCTGGCTAGCGATATTTTTTCACTCTCTCTCTCTCTCTCTCTCTCTCTCTCTCTCTCTCTTTCTCTTTCCTCTCATTTACCTAGGAGTACATGAAGAGCTAGGGCATTTGTTGCCTTCCACTATGTGGCCGATGCCAACATTCGGAAAAGTATGCCACATAATACGCATCAATGTCAAATCAAAAGATTTTGGCACCGCTCTCGCAATGTGAGAGAGTTGGCACCGCTGTGCACATAGACACACACATATAAACAAATCAATCAAACCAACTACACCAGTCTCTCACTCTCCCAAACAAGTGTTTTTTATTGCCTCAGTCCTCTCTCTCTCTCTCTCCCACGCAAGTGTTTTTTCATTGCGTGAGTTAATTTAGCATGGGAGCAAAGTGGGTGATCCAGATTGGGGCACCAGGTGAGCAATGGAGGGGCATCGATGCCAAATGCATCACAAGTGAATTTGGCACGTGTTTTGGCCTACATAGTGGAGGGCCGTTATAGCCCACTTTTGTACTACCTCTTATTTAGTATAAAATTTTGACCATATATTTATGTAAGAAAATGCTGATGCATGTCACTGAAAATTACACCATTTGAAATTATGTTCACATACGCATCCAATGATATAGTTCTTAGTGACATGCATTAACATTTTGTCAGTTAAATCTACGGTCAAATTTGATACTTCAAAATAGGAAGAGTAAACCAGGACGGAGGTAGTACTTGCTCATAGGGTAACCATAGAGTTATTGGAGTAGTCTAAGTTACTTTCCACTATGACTAGCCTAGGCTACTATAGTAGTACAACAAAAAATGATGCAGGTGATCACGTGAGAAGAAATATTAAAAACATTTCTTTCGATGCAGTGCGTAGATGCAGTTTTGAACACTACACTTGTCATCGTAATTTGGGAAAATTACGAAAAATTTGAGCTACATTGTGATTACCGTTTACTAATAGGAAAGAAGTTTCACCTCGATCAGTAGCTTCTCCGTGCACGGAAAGCATGTAAGGAATCCAACAACTTGATCCAGATTGGGGCCGATAGATTTTATTGCCAAGATCTTCACTGTGCGCATAGACTGGGTCAAGCTTGTGGGAATCATTTCCTGGAAGACGGTCGTAAATACATCAAGAAGCAATTTAAAAATGTGAATTTCAAGAAGACGGAGAAGAAGATGAGTGATGTACCTGAACGATTACGGATCCAATAAAGAGTTCAAAGAATTTGCAGACGAGTGCACCAACGCTGTCAATTTATGTTGGATCTTTCTGATACAAGCAATCTCTCAAGGAAAGGCGCATTCTCAATGACCATAACGTGGAATAGTTGGAGTAACCTCTTCCCAATTGATGTCTTGTTGCGAGGCCAGCAAGACACATAAATCCATTGGAGATTCGTCAAGGCGATGTGGAGGCTAATGAACCCGTGGATCTGCTCAAGACGAAGGTACTCGAGCGCAGTACAGTTGTGGAGCAGGTGCTCCATAGCCTTCTTCGAGATAACAATGTCGAAGAGGTCGAGCTGCTTGAGTTGTGGGAGAAGAAGGGCGGGCGCGGCCTTAATCTAGGGAAGATAGCAGGAGCTGAAGCTGGCGCGGAGCAGCGTTGGAGCGAGGCGGAGCGCGGACGGCGGCAGAGAGCGACATCATCCAGCTTCAAAGCTGAGCTCCTCGAGCTGATCTTGGGCGGGGGATAAGAACCACTCGTCGAACTTGGGTTGGACCTTGCAGTTGGTACTGAACATGAGGATGTCAAGGCGTCTGGCTGGCCCAGGGTGCGATGAAAGGATCTTGGAGACTGCGTCCATGTGTTTGCAATCCCCGTAGCAGAGGCAGTTGTCGACGGTGAGGTTGAGGGGGACGCGGTGGCAGAGGGGGCGCCACCGCCAGGAGAGCAGGGCGGTCCGCACGGCAGATTTGGTGGGGAGGAGGCCGATGATGATGAGCAACATGTCGTCGGGGAGGCTGCTGATGAAGTCCAGGCTCGCCGGATGCGGTTTTGGCTCGAGCCGCCTTTGCTTGTTGGCTGCCTCACCGTCCATCTCAACCGGCGACAACGCCGGTGTACACGTGCGCTGGTGTGTGTTGTGTGCTGGGTGTGCGCGAGTGTGTCCTTCTGTGCATGCCGCCACGCAGTGGTGAATTGTGCACGAGTGCGTCCTCCACACAGAAGAAGTGTGTCCTCAATGCGCCCTCAATTTACTAGCGTGCGGGGTGCTACCCCGAGTGGTTTCAACTTTTCTTACTTCACCACGTGTCAGATGGTCCTCTAGTTTACTTATTTTCACCCACTGCCACATGGGCCAGCACAGGAAGATACAGAACACGAGCTGACAAGGCAGCATGTGGACTGGTTGACCGGTCAACTAAACAATATACAGAGCTATACGCTGACACAGTGAGCGTATAATCCATCGGTATAGAGTGTTCGTGTGAGAGGAGAGCCCGTGAGAGATAGCAGAGAGAGAGAAAAAAAAGCTAGTCCCTCCGTTCGATAATGTAGTTCCAACATTTTTTAAAGTCAAACTTTTGAAACTTTGACCAAGTTTATAAAGAAATTACTTATATCTACAATACCAAAGATAAATGATAGTATGAAGTAAGTACATGTTGTGATGAATCTAATGATCTTTCCAGATGTAAATGTTTTTCTCCACATATACCTGGTCAAACTTTTCTGAGGTTTGACATTTCAAAACATCCATATGCTTATGGACGTGAGAGAGTCCCTAACTAGAGAGAGAGAGAGAGAGTGAAATAGAAAGAGTGAGTGAAAAGTGTGTGTGCGTGTGTGGAAGAGACTTGGACAACACTCGATAAAAGTCGAGAAAAAACGTGTGTGTCTTATGCGAACATATCACACATGCATCTTCGACAACGGAAGCAAGGTGAGGAGATAGTGTGCGGTTGTTTGGAACCGAGAGAGCAAGACCCCTAGCATGTGGCCAAGAGGGGTATGACAAACAAGGGAGAGAGGTCGAGAGAGACGTACGGAGAAAATGCAGACATGGGGAGGAGAGAGTGTATGTTTTTCATAGAGAGATCCCCTGGAGATCGTGATGGGACTACATGGGTGGGAGATTGAGTGACAAGGTGTGTGCGCGATAGAAGATACCCCGAGAGATATCGAGATAGACGTATGGATGGAAGAAGACAATACGTGTGTTCCTGATGGCTAGTGAGAGATAATCATACTTAGGGGGTGTGCTTGCGCCTATGATGGAGTGAGGGATTATGTTACTTATTAGGGAGGTGCGTGTCACATAGAGAGAGAACAAGGGCGGAGAGTGTTGGATGAGTCTATATGTATAGCGCGAGCGAGACATGTGTATGTGTGAACCAGGGAGATATAAAGTTTGTGAGAGATTGAGGAGCCCCGATAAGGCTGAGTGGTGCGTCAGATAGCTGAGAGGGGGAAAGAGATATTCCATCCGCTCGATAATGCAGTGCATGTAATTTTTTTAGAAGTCAAACTTTGGAAACTTTGATCAGGTTTAAACAAATGTTATTTATATCTTCAATACCAAAGATACATCGTACGAAACAACATCTCATGGTGAATCTAATCGTATATGTTTGCCGTTCCAGATGTAATTGTTTTTCTCCACGTACATGGTCAAACTTTATGATGTTTGACATTTCAATAAATCAATATGATATGGACCGAGGAGAGTGCCTAAGTCGAGAGGGATCAAGTTTGTGTGAAGGAGAATGAGTAAGTGTGCAAAAAGATTATGTGTGTGAAAGAGAAAGTGACAACAAACGATAAATTAGAGTGAGACTGTTTTTTTCGTTTCTTAGGCGACCATATCACGCATGCATCTCCGAGATAGAAAAGCGAGGCGAGGAGATACACGAAGATAGCTAGTGTGTGATTGTTTGCAATGGAGAGAGACACCCCTATAGCACATGTCCAATAGAGGTCTGGCCAACACGGTACAAAGGTCGAGAGGGACACATGGAAAACATGGACGCATGGGGAGGGCGAGAGGGTGTGTTTAGGATAGAGAGACCCCCTCGAGATCGGGAGGGGACTATATGGGTGGGAGATCGAGGGAGGTGTGTGCGCGATAGAAAGATGCCCCGAGAGAAATCGAGATAGACCATGCACATGTTTGTGATGGAGACTAAGATTAGCTAGTAATATACATATAGGGGGGACTGCGTGTGCCTACAATTGAGTGAGAGACCATCATACTTGGCTAGCTACGCATGAGATTGTGTGTGTGTGCGTGTGAGATGGAGAGCGAACGAGGGAGAGAGAAAGAGTTTTAGATGGGCCTATCGAGTGCGAGTGAGATATGCATGTGTATGTGTGACCCAGGTAGATGGAGAGTTTGAGAGAGAGGGGGAAGAGCTCCGAGATGACAGAGTGGTGTGTCAGAGAGTTACGTGCAACGAGCCAAGGAATTTGTGTGCGTACGATGAGTGCACCCAAGATATCTAGCTTGGACTAGAGAATCATACATAGTGTGCGAGAGAGACCTATAGATGGAGTATATATGCATGCGAACTAGAAAGACCCCCCCCCCACGCACACACACAAAGAAAGAGTGTCGGGGATATACCCCGCAGCGTAACCCGGCTGGAAGTATAACCCGGCCGGACTTGGCGGTTTATTTGAGACCCGGTTTACACTTGGCAATTCACTAGTAACCCAGCGGGCGGATCACGGATGACATGGCCCAAGGCCCAGAAGGCCGGTTCATATTATGGTGGGCCGGTTTATGAAGAAAACACAAGGAATATTCTCTTACAGAGGAAGCAAGACTAGGACTCCTTGTAATAAAGCAATCCTAATCCTACTAGGACAAGTGATGTAACCCGCCCGTTCAACATATATAAGGAGGGGCAGGCCTCCCCAAAGTAAAAAAAAAAGTTCTGACAAGTTTCTAGGGCTAGACACCAAGAGCCGGTTTACCGGCGACACCAGGAGAATCATAATGAGACCTAGCATCAAACAGCACGTAGGGCTATTACCGGATGATGTTTCCCGAGGCCCGAAGTTGTCTAAACCCTTGTCTTGCATTGCGTCTCTCGATACCGCTCAACCCCTCTCAAGCTATTACATAGATGCGCGGCTTCACACCTAAGTCCGTTAATCTAGATATCTGTCGTGACAATTCCACGACAGTTGGCGCCCACCGTGGGGCCTGCGCACGGTGGTGATGAGTTCTTGGAGGGATCTCCCCAGGGATAGAGAAGTTCACAGCTTTTTCGGATGAACAAGAACCGGTTTGAAATGATCTACATCGTCTCCATGGCAAGCAACCGGAACGACGTACAAGATTTGAGTTGAAGAAAAATTAGGGTTGCGTGTATTCGTTGGCAAGCACGGCCAGAAGATCCATCGAGGTCGGGTTAATTGCCGTTACCGCTGCAAGTCGAAGGCTTGCGTGTGAAATCGATCGATACATGTTTTGGATCAGGATCCGTCGAGGCCGGGTTAATCTCCACCTCTGTCTCTAAATCGCCGCCGCGGCTTTGCTCTGCCCTGGTTTGAGCCACTTCCGCCAAGGCGCTGGCAAGCCATCCCCACCGCGTTGGCCTCCTGTGCTATCCCATGCCGGCTCCACGTTGGATCGACAGGCCGTACGCGCTCTGCCTCAGACCCAGCAGGTTGTGTGCGTGTGCCAGCTCGCCCGTGGATTTCGCCCCGCTGTCGCCAGCCCTGCCTTGCGCTGTATTCAGTCCGAATCGTCATGGCCCCCTTCGAGCAGCCACGCGCCGCTCCCACATAATCAAATCACCGAGACAGTCAATTTGTACTACGGTGCACTGTTGTGCTGATTTCAAAACACCGAGGCATCAACTCATGAGCTGCTAGTACTACTTTTCAAGCATGAAGACCGAAGCCACTTCATCGTACTAATTAAATACTACTCACAAAGGTACTAGTACTTGGACTACTAGTTGAATACTACTCATGTGAGAGACAAAGGTACGTACTTGGACAAACGGGAATAGATGACCCAGGGGATTACATAAGTACTTGCTGAAGGCCTCGCGCTGATGGACTCGCGCCGTCGTTAGACCGCTATCTGGCACTAAGCATTCATCTTCGCCCCACAAAAATCAGGTGTTATCCCTTCCATATATTTTATCAACACATGTTAATTCATCCGACAACAATTACTCTCGCCTGTAATATTTTTTACGCAGGACAACTATCGAAAGAAAAAGGGTTGGTGGTATCCCATGGATGCATGTTCAGCTGTGTTGCGCGGCTTCACGAACATACGTGTCGCGGTCCGGTTTACATCAACGCGCCGGCCGACTCGTCTGTCCGCGCCCGCGCGCGCTGGTCTCCAACATCGTGGCCGACTCCCTCGCCGATGGACGTGCGCACGCCACCGCTTCCGCGGTCCGATCTACATTAACACGCTGGTGCCGCACCCGTCTTCATAAACCGGCCCAGCGGATACGCGTGCGAGTCGCTACCTTCGTTGTTGCATCAATACATGGGCGATTCGGCTGTCCACGCCCGCGATTAACTCGCCCGCACGTGCCGGTTTACAATGCCGCAGCCGTCTCATCTGTTATCCGGGCAAATCAGGTGATATCCTTCCTATTTATTTTTTAGTACATATTAATTCATACGAACAAAAAATACCTCGCCCTGCTATATTTTATACGCAGAAAAATTATACATTACAAAGTGACATTATACCGCGGAGATGGAGGCATGCCAACATCATTTGGCACAAGCGATCGTCGTTGCTCAACGGACTCCCGCACCGGTTTACAACAACTGGCTCGTCCGTTCTTGCGGCCGGTTCAAGCGTCTGCGCCAGCTTACAACGCGGAGGGCAACTCGCTCGTTCGCACTGGCTTACAACGCCATGGCCTGGCGGATCAGGTGAAATCCATCCATTATGTTTTTATATTATATATCGCTTTCTTTAAAAGAGCAATTACTCCGTTCTGCGAAGTTATCTAATGCAGGACTCCAAACCGCCATATTGGTGCAAATTTAAAAACCAGCTCACCCATCTCTTGCGATCGCGCCAGTTTACCACGCTGTGTCAGTTCACGCGTCCGCACCGGTTTACAACGCGGAGGACAACTTGCTCATCTGCGCCGGTTTACAACTGCGGCCGATTCATGTGTCTGTGCTGCCTCTGATGATGCGATCGGTTTACTGTCCGCCCTGCGGTCCGGTCTATTTCAACATACCAGGTTAACTGACAGACCCCGATGAGGATCATAATGTCCAAATACATCGGGTGATATCCATCTAAAATCTATTTTTCTTGATATATATCATTTTCATCAAGAAAACAATTACTTTGATCTGTATATTTTGATATGCAGGACAATTATTTATTAAGGGGCCAAAGAGGATTTGTCGCACAGCGCAACTCAAACATAGGTACCCGGCCTCCGAAACCGGCACCCTTGATACGTCAAGTATGGAGCCTGGTAGCTCGTAAAAATCCAAGGAGCCTGGCAGCTCGTAAAAAGCCAAGGAGCCTGGAAGCTCGTAAAAATCCTAGGAGCCTGGCAGCTCGTAAAAAGCCTAGGAGCCTGGCAGCTCGTAAAAAGCCAAGG
>LR738711.1:130601473-130634501 GCA_902687465.1 Secale cereale | reverse complement strand
GCAGCTCGTAAAAAGCCTAGGAGCCTAGTAGCTCATAAAAAGCCTAGAGCTTAAAGGCCGCTCACAAAAAACCTAGAGCCTGGCAGCTCGCAAAAAGCCAAGAGCCTGGCAGCTCATAAAAAGCCTCGAATTTGGAGCCTGACAGCTCGTAAAAAGCCTCGACTACATGGTCTTATTTGTCAAAAATGCTTTGTTTCTATGATTTTATAAGTTTTGTTTTTAACCAAGTCTATTGATCCGGTATTGGGCAACTGCACAGTTGACCATATATCTGCAAAATTAAAGTCTGGGTCCTGAACACTAGCTTGAGTTAAAAGTCTGGGTCCTGAACACCAGCATGAGTTAAAAGTCTGGGTCATGAACACCAGCATGAGTTAAAAGTCTGGGTCATGAACACCAGCATGAGTTAAACTGGCGTTCATTATAACCCGGATCAGTCATCAGGAAAAAGCCAAGTAAGAGAGCCAAGAGCCTCATCAGCACCTACGCTTTCAATTATGCCTGCCAGATTAAGGACGTCAGGCACACTTAATCAGAGGACGTCTTTTAGCATTGTTCATGCAGACACAGATAATGACTGGTGTTTATTAAACCGGCATGGCTTTTGACTATAAGTCGCCACTATGAGATAAGATAAATGACCGGTGTTTATTAAACCGGCCTGGCTTTTGACTATAAGTCGCCAGTATGAGATAAGATAAATGACCGGTGTTTATTAAACCGGCCTGGCCTTTGACTATAAGTTGCTAGTATGAGATAAGATAATGACCGGTGTTTATTATACCGGCCTGGGTATGATCAAACATTACTGGAACCAGTCTTCAAACCGGATTATATTCTTCAAATCTTTAAATAGCCAACATGGCTGGATGTTTATTATGGTTATCAATAACCAATATTATGATTGAGGTTTTCAAAGTCGCTTCAGCGCAATGGATATCATATTGTCAATGGTATGATTTATTTTACAAAGGAATAGTCCCGAGTCGCTGCAGGCTTACGACCCGGCACTTGGGGGCTACATTATTCAAGTTGAGATTACATCAAATATACAAGTCTCATGTCGATGCAAGCATGCACCATGACACTTTGGGGCTAATGCAAAGTCATTTTTTTCTCACCTTATTAAAGACCCGACTCATCACATTGTAATGAGCCGGCCCTTGGGGGCTACCAATCGCTCCTGTCAACAATTCAAGGTACACAAGTATTAATCCATTATGTTGAAGGGTCCACTGCTTAGTTGGTAAAGAACAAAGCTCTTAACCTTGTGGACGTGGGTTCAAACCCCATGATGGAAGTTACATTATATAATGTTATTTTTCAATGATTATATCTACAAAGTCCCTGCTCATTATTGCATAATGACCCGGCCCTTGGGGGCTACACTGGTTGAAGTTTTTTGAGCATCAGGAAATTACAAGTCCCAGGTTGTTGCAAGCATGACAACTCAGCACTTGGGGGCTATATAATATGGAGTATTCAGTTTCTACAAGTGTCTGGGATGAACAATCTGGATTTCTTCAAGGTTGCAACATTTATATTGAAACAAGTCTTAAGCTATCACTATGTTCTCATCTTAAGACTTGGGGGCTACAGGTAATATGCATATAAAGGAGGAACATCTTCAAATTATCAGCTTCGGGCAAGTCAGGAAGATTAATTGTGTGACCCGGCGTTTGCAACAATCATAACCCGGCGTCTATAAATAGTCATGACCCGGAATTATCAGTTTTTATAACCTGACAATGGTGGTAATCATAAACTAGCATCCTCAAGCCGGCTGGATATCAGTTGAATATTTCAAAGACCAATATTTTTGTAAAGTCAGCGCATTAAATGCCGATTCAAATGGATTCTTGATTTACAATATTTTTTTCTACAAGCAAATTGATTATGAAGCTGGTCTACTGACCCCGAATTTTCTAGAAGAAGGAAAGGACAAGGACTTAAGGATGGTCAGATGCCGGTTTACAAGAATTCTTAAACCCGGAGCACAACCTATCAAATTTGTTCTTGTGGTTATTTTGCAGCATAAGTTTACCATGGATAAATCCAAGCTAAACTGGGGGCTAATGTCGGGGATATACCCCGCAGCGTAACCCGGCCGGAAGTATAACCCGGCCGGACTTGGCGGTTTATTTGAGACCCGGTTTACACTTGGCAATTCACTAGTAACCCGGCGGGAGGATCACGGATGACAAGGCCCAAGGCCCAGAAGGCCGGTTCATATTATGGTGGGCCAGTTTATGAAGAAAACACAAGGAATATTCTCTTACAGAGGAAGCAAGACTAGGACTCCTTGTAATAAAGCAATCCTAATCCTACTAGGACTAGTGATGTAACCCGCCCCTTCAACATATATAAGGAGGAGCAGGGCTCCCCAAAGTAAAAAAAGAAGAAGTTATGACAAGTTTCTAGGGCTAGACACCAAGAGTCGGTTTACCGGCGACACCAGGAGGATCATAATGAGACCTAGCCTCAAACAGCAGTAGGGCTATTACCGGATGATGTTTCCCAGGGCCCGAAGCTGTCTAAACCCTTGTCTTGCGTTGCGTCTCTCGATTCCGCTCAACCCCTCTCAAGCTATTACATAGATGCGCGGCTTCACACCTAAGTCCGTTAATCCGGACATCTTCCGTGACAATTCCATGACAGAGAGAGAGAGAGAGAGAGAGAGAGAGAGAGAGAGAGAGAGAGAGAGAGAGAGAGAGAGATGGAGAGAAAGGGAGAGGGCCAACAAGGTTTGTGTGTTGGAGGCGTGCGACAGAATTGAAGATTGTCGGAGAGAGAGAGCGAGAGAGAGAGAGAGAGCAGGAGTCCGGGAGAGGGGGAGGTCGCGTTTTATGCATCAAAGACTGATATTAACCATGTTTCGATATAAACTTGCATTCAAATATTTAAATTGGAGAACATGTTGTCTGCAATCCACACATGAACGGATATATGCGTATATCAAACAAGTTCATTAATTTGACTTTCAACATGTTCATGGAGTACTATAATACTGTACAACATGATATTCGATTGAGGTGTTCAATTTTGGATTTAGTTCACTATTTTGACCTGGTGAATGAGCTATTTCATTGAATCAAGATATTTCATTTTGGGTTTGATTCCCGTTTTTGAGTGGGTCAACTATTTGTCATATAGTAAATCGCTAGCAACGAGCATGTAAAAACACATTACTCCCAAGCATCATCTCTCCATCTAAAAAAGAAATGGCAAGCTAATATTTCTAAATTTGATTCGAATCGACTTGCTAAGGTAGACGTGGATGCTCGTTCTCCCAAATTTGGAATGAACCGTTAAACATCCTCTGCTCGGTGGAATTCGCCCGAGCAAATAAATGAGAGACGCGAATATACCGTGCGATGTGGGAGACGCATTAATTGGCCCACTGTGCATTGAGGGTAGGTTCGTAACTTCATCCAAGCGTGCCTTCTCCTCGGCCGAAATGACATGTGCTGAATAATTCATAAACCATGGTCGGAAAAACGCGCTCTCCTCGCCCGAAATAGCTCGCGCCCACTATTTCATAACATGCTCTCCTCGCCCGAAATCGCTCACGCCCACTATATTTCAAAACACGCCCTCCTCGCCCGAAATCGCTCCAGCCCACTATTTGGCGAGAAGCAAAGTTACTCTACTATCCCCGACCCTCAGTACATAGACCCAAGCTGAGAAGCCTAAAGACAGGGGTAGAACTGTAACTCCCCCTCTCATTTCAGACAAATGCGTACATGGTTCCACTCCCCTCCCAATTCCCTCCCCCATACATACCTCGCGGGCGCCAAATCACCTTCTCCCCGGAAGCTCCCTTCTCCCGAGCCGCGAAACCTCAGCCCCTCCACCATGGTGCCCCCCACCGCACCAATTTCACAGCCGCCCTCCTCCCTAATGCCGGAGACGCTGTCCATTTGCCATCGTCGACTGGGCCGTGTGCCTCTTACTCCGTGCTGCTGGAGCTGCCTCGATGATGGCCACGTGAACCGTACTAGAGCCGATTCACCCCCGCCGTTGTTCACAGCGCCAGACCAGCTCCAAATTCGGACCCGTCCAGAGTCCCGGCTTTGCTTCCCCGTAGCCATCGACCATCGCGACATCATTGTTTCCCTGCCGCTGGTGGTCACCGCAACCGCGCCGGCCTCACCGACTTGGCAGCCGGACCTGCCTACTTCACCATGTCACTAGACAGGTCGCAACCTCATCTCAAATCACTTTATTTAGGCGTTAGTTGTCTGAATTTTTATTCTGGGCCAATCGATTCCCAATGGGAAGCAGCACCCCTTGAGGCGGGGGAGCTCCTAGGCTGCCGGTTGGCTGGTGTCTAATGTAAGGGTGTGGGGCCGCAAGTTCGCCATGGAAGCAGCGCTTAGATGGCTATCTTAGAGTTGTGTGGGTTCAAGGTACTGCCGCCGCCGGATCTGGATGACGGTGAGTCTTTGTGGATTGGCCCGTGGGCGGCGCAACCACGGCAGTGCGGTGGGGCGGGGAGCGGGGTTTTGGCCGGGGCCACGGATGGCATAGGCAAGCTGCTCTGCCGTTGGTCGCTGGCTCTTCGGAGAAGATTCCTAACAGTGTCAGCCGGGAGGAACAAGACGGCCATTAAGCTATCCGGCGTACATCGGATAGTACCAAAATAAAATAAAATCGTGTGACCCCAATTAAGTCTCAGTCAACAGACGTGTGACCACTCTCGTACCTTGTTGTTGATTTGTTAGTGTATTTCTTCAGATCAAAGAGATGTGTCGTTATTAACATTATGCATTATCTGCATCTTCAGCCACACCGTCTTCCGACTCACCGCAGCTGCTCCAACAAAGGAAGCATACATCAGAAGGGAGCTATAGTCCCCACTCAACAGTTCCCTGCATCGAATGCGCGTGCCCGACATGGATAGCCACAACAACTGCAGGGCCATCGACAAGTCAGCACATGATGCTCACTCCTATGTATGGCGGCCAGATAGGTTATACCCTCATCTTACTTGTGTGCAACATTTATGGCATTGTTATTCATCTCAGCATGGAAAATAGATTATCACATTTCACTATATATTCATGCTGGTCTCTTACGGGTCTTGTTCAGGAGTTAACGTTGTTCCATAGTTCAGCTAAGATACTAGTTCTTTAGGTAACAGTGTTCCATAGTTATCATCCATCAGCCAATGCTATCCCACTGGCTGGTGATTATAGTATTATACCACTTCTAGTATTACCTATGTTGTTCTTTAATACTTTTGTGTGCCATCTAGTTAATCTCGAGTACAAACGATACATATTCTGTAGCTTTCATCTGTGTTCTCCCTTTAGTTTTTGAGACCTGTTGCTGCTAGTTAACCCCAGTCCTACTATTTATGTCGTCTCCTACAGGCACTCATTACATAAATCTAACTACTAGTTGTCTTCCATGCATGTCAGATATAATTGCACACACTGATATATCCACAAGAACCTCACGGAGCAATGTAAAGGCCAATAAACTTGATGTCAATGATACCAAATATGATGGAACATGTAAAGGCATTTCTTCAGAAGACTTGCAGAAAGATGTTGAATCCTCTTCACCCCACAAGGTCGTTGCTCTAACTTGGCCCGTGATATGGGTAAAACATGCATATAATGTCCTGGAGTGTATCTACTCTGTTGCAATGCCATGTGCTTAGCATGCTGATCATGCATGTAAATATCTCATGCCTTCCTGTTTTTCAGTACCTATTCAATTCATGATAACATGTGTTCAAATTCAAGTGCTGTCATTCTACTCTATCGCAATGCCATCTGCTTAATTTGGACATCATGCTTCTGAACATCTTATGCATTGTTATTCATTAGTATGTACTTCATCTGTCTACCATACCATGTTTTTTTTACATTGAAGTGTTGTTCTAGTGCGCTGTTGCAATGCCATCTTAGTTTCCCAATCATACACGTGTATGTTGCCTTAGTTTTTTCTGTACGTATTCCGCTAGCATACAGTTTTACATTCAACTAGTGTTTTTTTACTGTGTTGTCCTGTCGTATCCCTAGCTCTTACACTATACTCCCACCGTCCGGATTACATGTTGTCGAAATGGATAAAAAATGATGTATCTAGAACTGAAATACGCCTAGAACCATCCATTTTTTTCCGGATGGAGGGAATACATGTCAATATGTCATGCCTTTCTATTCTTCGGTACCTATTCCATCTCTCTGTTGTAGCATGTTTTATAATTGAAGCACCATTCGTCTATACAAGGCATACAAGGCGAAGATGACTATATTAGAATCTGAAGGGTTACAAACTAGGTCTTTGCAAAAGATCCAAACACCAGGAGATAATAAACCAACTTCATTTTTTATAGATATTGCTCCAGCACAGAGAAACCCAACTCCTACTGATAATAAGCAGGTTCCAGTGGCCAAAGAAATAGTCCGCTCCAGTCCAGGAAAAGTATGTCAACTCCATTCTAAGAAGCGTGTGCGTATCCTTGCATCATGAAATTTTATAGCATGCTGATCATATTTTCTACATGTTTCTTACCCATCTCTCTTTTAGAAAATAAGCTTAACAGATAGAAGAATTTCTGCACCGGTATCGTCTGTGAGGAAAGATTCTTCCAGGAATTCTCTGTATTCCAATGCAGATGTAAGTACCTGTTGTATATCACTATATTTTTACATCAGCATGTATTTCGTTAATCGGTGTGAATCCAACCTTTATCTGATCTAAATTTAGTTGTAGCAAAATGTATTATTAAAGGCCACAATGTTGATTTTTGTATGGAAAACCGTGTGGTAGTTTTGCATCCTAAGCTACATGAGTGTACGATCTCATATCAGTGGGTTTGATTACTTTGGTTCTGCAGTGGGTTTTAAGTGTTTTTTTACTGTGTTGTCATGTCGTATCCCTAGCTCTTACATCATACTCCCTCCGTCCGGATTACATGTCGCAGAAATGGATAAAAATGGATGTATCTAGAACTGAAATACGCCTAGACCCATCCATTTATTTCTGGATGGAGGGAATACATGTCAATATGTCATGCCTTTCTATTCTTCAGTGTCTACTCCATCTCTGTTGTAGCATGTTTTATAATGGAAGCACCATTATTCTATATAAGGCATGCAAGGGGAAGACGGCTATGCTAGAATCTGAAGGGTTACAAACCAGGTCTTTGCAAATGATCCAAACGCCAGTAGATAATAAACCAACTCCATTTTTCATAGATACTGCTGTAGCACAGAGAAACCCAACTCCGCTGATAATAAGCAGATTCTAGTGGCCAAAGAACCAGTCCGCTCCAGTCCAGCAAAAGAATGTCAACTCCATTCTAAGAAGCGTGTACGTATCCTCGCATCATGAAATTTTATAGCATTCTGATCATATTTTCTACATGTTTCTTGCCCATCTCTCTTTTCAAAAATAAGGTTAAATGATAGAAGATTTCCTTCATTGGCATTGTATTCGAGGAAAATATCTTGCGGCAATTCTCTGTGCTCCAATGCTGATGTAAGTACCTGTTGTATATCACTATATTTTTACATCAGCGTGTATTTTGTTACTCGTCGTGAATCCAACCTTTGTCTGATCTAAAATTAGTTGTAGAAAAATGTTAAAGGCGCCAATGTTGATTTTTGTAAAGAAAACTTCCTGGTAGTTTTGTATACTGAGTTGCATGAGTGTACTATCTCATATCATGCACATTACTGAATTGTACTGTTGCTCTGGTTGCCCATTCATTCATTGTGTCAATGTTGCTTTCGTATTACCCTACCTGGCTGATGATAGTTGTGCCATATTGTGTTAATTTGGTGTTGGCTAGTTGCCCAAACGTTCGTTGTGCCAATGTTGCTTTCCTATTATCTGACTTGGCCAATGATAGCAATGCTAGTGTCTTAATTTGGTGCAGGCTGCTCATGATAAGAAGACATGTACGAACTTTAGTGGGCCCGTTAAGTTAATCGGTGATACGTCTCCAACGTATCTATAATTTTTGATGGTTCCATGCTATTATTTATGAAGTCTTGGATGTTTAATGGGCTTTATCATTCACTTTTATATCATTTTTGGGACTAACCTACTAACCCAAAGGCCTAGTCCAGATTGCTGTTTTTTGCCTATTTCAGGGTTTTGCAAAAAAGGAATATCAAACGGAGTCCAAACGGAATGAAACCATCGCAGGAGATATTTTTGGAGGAAATCACGCACGAAAGACTTCGGGGCCAAGCCACATGACGGAGGGGCCACCCTCGAGGGTGGGGGGCGCGCCTCCTTCCCACGGCGCGCCCCCCTGACTCGAGGGCAGCCCCTGTGGCCCCCGGTGCCCCTCTTCTTCCTATATATACCTACATACCCCAAAAACTCCATACGCAGAGAGAAAACCCTAATTCCACCGCCGTAGCTGCTATTCTCGTGGAGATCCCATCTTGGAGCCTGTTCCGGGAGGGGGATTAATCACAGAGGCCTTCATCATCATCATCATCGCCCTCACCATGAGTGGTGAATAGTTTACCACAGACCTTCGGGTCCATAGCTAGTATCTAGATGGCTTCTGCTCTCTCTCTGGATCTCAATACAAAGTACTCCTCGGTCTTCAAGGAGATCTATTCGATGTAATCTCTTTTTGCAGTGTGTTTGTCAAGATCCGATGAATTCTGAGTTTATGATCAAGGTTATCTATGAAAGATATTTGGTTCTTCTCTGAACTTTTTATGTGTGCTCATAATATCCTTGCAAGTCTCTTCGAATTATTTATCAAATTACCATATGAATCTATCATGAGAGCCACTTCTCTTCTCTTCGAATTATTTGTCAAGATCCGATGAATTCTGAGTTTATGATCAAGGTTATCTATCAAATTACCATATGAATCTATCATGAGAGCCACTTATGGATTGCCTTCCAAAGATGGCAATACCTAGATCTATCTTGTAGCATGCCTAGCTAGGGGCGTAAAATGATAGCGCTTGTTGGGAGGCAACCCAATTTTATGTTTTCTGTTTTTGTTGCTGTTAGGGAATAAATATTGCATCTAGCCACTGATTAGATGTGTTTTCATGTTTTGTTAAGTGTTTGTGCCAAGTAGAACCTTTGGTAAGACTTGTGTGAAGTTTATTTGATCTTGCTGTGAAAAACAGAATCGTTAGCGCTCGCTAAAGTAGTCTTCAGATTTTACTAGAGTGTGATTTTCAGCTGATTCTTTTTTCTGCGGATTGGTAGACAAATTTCGCAAATTTACCAATTTAGTTTGAATTTTTTGGAGTTCCATAAGTAGGCGAGCCCTGCAGATTAATACAGACTGTTCTGTTTTTGACAGATTCTATTTTTCGTGTGTTGTTTGCTTATTCCGATGCATCTATGAGTAATATTGGCGGATATGAACAATAGAGAACTTGGAGTAAAGTAGGTTTAACACCAATATACACAATTAATGAATTCCTTGCTGTACCTTGGAGTGGTGGTTTGCTTTCTCGTACTAACGGAGCTCACGAGAATTTTTGTCTAAGTTTTGTGTTGTGAAGTTTTCAACTTTTGAGTATTGCTTTGATGGACTATGGAACAAGGAGTAGCAAAGGCCTAAGCTTGGGGATGCTCATGGCACCCCAAGTAAAATCAAGATAATAAAAATCCTAAGCTTGGGGATGCCCCGGGAAGGCATCCCCTCTTTCGTCTTCATCCATCGGTAACTATACTTGGAGCTATATTTTTATTCGCAACATGTTATGTGTTTTGCTTGGAGCGTCTTGTATAATTTGAGTCTTTGCTTGTTAGTTTGTGACAATCATCCTTGCTGGACACACCTATTTGAGAGAGTTAAATATTCCAAAGAAATTATTAGAACACTCTATGTGCTTCACTTATATCTTTTGAGTTGAATTGTTTTTGCTCTAGTGCTTCACTTATATCTTTTAGAGCACGGTGGTGGTAATATTTTGTAGAAATTGTTGAACTCTCATGCTTCACTTAGATCTATTTGAGAGTCTATTAAAACAGCTTGGTAAAGTGTTCAGGCTAAAGAACCTAGTCTTCACATGATAAACATCCAATGTCAATGTAGTAAAAAAATCACATCAAGTGCATTGAATAGAAAGAGATGTTGGATGCTTGATAATTGTTTTCAGGCATGAGGATAGTGATATTAGAGTCATGCTAGTGGAATAATTATGAAATTGAGAAATATTTGTGTTAAGGTTGGTGATTCCCGTAGCATGCACGTATGGTGAACCGTTATGTGACTAAATTAAAGCATGAGGTATTTGTAGAGTGTCAACCTTTGTGTGGAGGTTGGGGGCGCATGATGGTTAACTCCTACCAACCTCCCCCCTAGGGGCATGCGTTGATTGCTTTGTTTTGATGAATCGTAGATTTTTGCAATAAGTATATGAGTTCTTATGACTAATGTTGAGTCCATGGTTTATACGCACTCTGACCCTTCCACCATTGCTAGCCTCTCTTGTACCGTGCAACTTTCGCCGGTGCCATAAACCCAGTATATATCCTTTCTCAAAACAGCCACCATATTGTTCCTCAAAACAGCCACCATACCTACCTATCATGGCATTTCCATAGCCATTCCGAGATATATTACCATGCAACTTTCCACAGTTCCGTTTATATGACACGCATCATATTGTCGTATTGCCATTGCATGATCATGTAGTTAACATCGTATTTGTGGCAATGCCACCATGCATAATTTTTATACATGTCACTCTTGTTTCATTACACATACCGGTACACCGCCGAAGGCATTCATATAGAGTCATACTTTGTTGTTGTAGTATCGAGTTGTAATCTTGTGTTGTAATGAAAGTGTGACGATCATCATTTATAGAGCATTGTCCCATGGGAGGAAAGGCTGAATCTATAAAGCCCCTCCGCAAAAAAAAGATAAAAAAAAGAAAGGCCAAAGAAAAAAAGAAAGGCCCAAAAAAAGAAAAAAGAAAAAGAAAAAAGGGACAATTGCTACTATCTTTTTCCACACTTGCGCTTCAAAGTAGCACCATGTTCTTCATTGTAGAGAGTCTCATGCTTAGTCACTTTCATATACTAGTGGGAATTCTCGCTATAGAACTTGGCTTGTATATTCCAACGATGGGCTTCCTCAAATGCCCTAGGTCTTCGTGAGCAAGCAAGTTGGATGTGCACCCACTAGTTTCTTTTGTTGAGCTTTCATTCATATTTAGCTCTAGTGCATCCGTTGCATGGCAATCCCTACTCGCTCGCATTGATATCTATTGATGGGCATCTCCATAGCCCATTGATACGCCTAGTCGATGTGAGACTATCTCCCTCTTTTTTGTCTTCTCCACAACCACCTCTATTCCAGCCATAGTGCTATATCCATGGCTCACGCTCATGTATTGCGTGAAAGTTGAAAGGTTTGAAAAGATAGAGCATGAAAACAAATGCTTGGCTACTTGGCTGAAATCGGGGTTGTGCATAATATGAATATTTTGTGTGATAGCAAGGGAGCATAGCCAACACTATATGATTTTGTAGGGATAACTTTCTTTAGCCATAGTATTTTGAGAAGACGTGATTGCTTTGTTAGTATTGCTTAAAGTATTGTTATTTCTTATGTCAATATAGAATTTTATCTTGAATCCTTCAGATCTGAACATTCATGCCACAATTAAGATAATTACATTGAAAAACTATATTGCTTAGCATTCCACATCAAAAATTATTTCTTTATCATTTACCTACTCGAGGACGAGCAGGAATTAAGCTTGGGGATGCTTGATACGTATCCAACATATCTATAATTTTTTTATTGTTCCATGCTATTATTTATGAAGTCTTGGATGTTTAATGGGCTTTATCATTCACTTTTATATCATTTTTGGGACTAACCTACTAACCCAAAGGCCCAGTCCAGATTGCTGTTTTTTGCCTATTTCAGGGTTTTGCAGAAAAGGAATATCAAACGGAGTTCAAACGGAATGAAACCTTCGCAGGAGATATTTTTGGAGGGAATCACGCACGAAAGACTTCGGGGCCAAGACAAAGGATGGAGGGGCCACCCTCGAGGGTGGGGGCGCGCCCCCCTTCCCAGGGCGCGCCCCCTTGCCTCGACGGCAGCCCCTGTGGCCCCCGGTGCCCCTCTTCTTCCTATATATACCTACGTACCCCAGAAACTCCATACACAGAGAGAAAACCCTAATTCCACTGCCGTAGTTGCTGTTCTCCTGGAGATCCCATCTTGGAGCCCGTTCCGGGAGGGGGATCCAGCACGGAGGCCTTCATCATCATCATCATCATCATCGCCCTCACCATGAGTGGTGAGTAGTTTACCACAGACCTTCGGGTCCATAGCTAGTATCTAGATGGATTCTTCTTTCTCTCTCTGGATCTCAATACAAAGTTCTCCTCGGTCTTCGAGGAGATCTACTCGATGTAATCTCTTTTTGCGGTGTGTTTTTCAAGATCCGATGAATTCTGAGTTTATGATCAAGGTTATCTATGAAAGATATTTGGTTCTTCTCTGAACTTTTTATGTGTGCTCATAATATCCTTGCAAGTCTCTTCGAATTATTGGTTTGGTTTGGCCTACTAGATCTATAGTTCTTGCAATGGGAGAAGTGCTTGGCTTTGGCTTCAATCTTGCGGTGTCCTTTCCCAATGACAGTAGGGGCAGCAAGGCACGTATTGTATTGTTGCCATCGAGGATAAAAAGATGGGGTTTTCATCATATTGCTTGAGTTTATCCCTCTACATCATGTCATCTTGCTTAAGGCGTTACTCTGCTCGTATGAACTCAATACACTAGATGCATGCTGGATAGCGGTCGATGTGTGGAGCAATATTAGTAGATGTAGGCAGGAGTCGGTCTACTTGTCTCGGACGTGATGCCTATATACAATGATCATGCATAGATAGTCTCATAATTATTCGCTTTTCTATCAATTGCTCGACAGTAATTTGTTTACCCACCGTAGAATACCGCTATCATGACAGAAGCCACTAGAGAAAACTATGGCCCCCGGGTCTATTCTCAACATATCAATCTACATCTACTTTACTTTTCTTGCTTTTATTTGTTGTTTTATTAAACTAAAAAAAATACCAAAAATATTATCTTATCATCTCTATCGGATCTCACTATCGTAAGTGACCGTAAAGGGATTGACATCCCCTTATCGCGTTGGCTGCGAAGTTCTTATTTGTTTGTGCAGGTGCGATGGACTGGCGTGTGGTCTCCTACTGGATTGATACCTTGGTTCTCAAAACTGAGGGAAATACTTACGCTACTGTGCTTCATCTCCCTTTCCTCTTCGAGGGAATACAACACAAGCTCAAGAGGTAACAATGGGCCGTTACCAGGCAGAAAGTTAATGGTCGGCCCTCTTAACTCTCGTGTTGTTAACAGGCTGACATCGAAGCAGGCAACAGGTGGGCCCAATTGATTTCAAGGGCCGTTAACAGGCCGTTACTAAGTTCGGGCTACATATGGCCCAATTATATTGTGGGCCTTTAGCAGGCCAAAAGAGACAGCGGGCTTGTACTGGACCATGAAGAGCATGGGCCTCTAAGAGGCCAAAAGTCAGGTCGTATTGTAAATGGCCCAACTGTGTTGTGGGCCTTTAGCAGGCCGAAAGAGAAACCGGGCTGGTATTGGACCATGAAGGGCATGGGCCGTTAAAAGGCCAAAACTCAGGTCCGACTACAAATGGCCCAACTCATTTATGGTCCGTTAATAGGCTGAAAAGCACACAGGGCCGGGAATTGGCCCAAAACTTAAATGGGTCGCTAAAAGGCCAAAACTCAGGTCTGACTACAAATGGCCCAACAGATATATGGGTCGTCACCAGGCTGAAAGACACACCGGGCCGGAAATTGGCCCAACACTTAAATGGGTTGCTAAAAGGCCGAAACTCAGGTCCGACTACAAATGGCCCAACTGATTTATGGGCCGTCAACATGCTAAAAGACACACCGGGCCGGAAATTAGCCCAATATTTAAATGGGCCGCTAAAAGGCCGAAAGATGTACATCGTGAAAATTGTCCCATCCACTGAATGGGCCGTTAACACGCCGAAATCTCATCGGGCCAATATTGAGCCCAAATATATAGCGGGATGTTAACGGGCTCGAACTGACGATGGGCTGCAATGGTGTCAAATCTTTAACGAGCCGTTGACGGGCCTAATTGGCACATCTCGTATGGGTCGTGGGCTTAAATGGACCTGACAGAAGTAGGCCTTATATGGGCCGGCCTGCTATTTTTTGCTGGGCCGTGCCACATGTCGGCGCCTCCTGTCCAATGTGTGGATGACATCTGTCCCAATGGTTAGGCAACACGTGTTTCCTCCGGCCAATGATGATTTTACACATGGAAAATCCCTGTTGGTCGGGGTTGTTAACCGGTTATCGGATCCAAAACCAGACCCGATAGCTTAACGGTGTTTTGTTACGGTGGATGCCACATGTCGGTCACCCTTGACGAAAGCACATCTGTGACGCGCGATTTATTGCCATGCAAGTGGACACTTCCGTGATGATAATTTTGGTAATGTCATGGAACACTTCTACGACAGCACAGGTATGACTATCCTGATTCTGTCATAAATTTGTCATGGATGTACATGCATGACAGAAAACGTGACCTACTGTGACAAACACGTACAATCATGGAAGTGTTTTTTTGTTAGTGCGCGCCTCTTCGAGTAGGTCGACGTCGTCCTCACGGGCCTCTTTGGCTTCGGCCTCAGTGTACATCGTGACACGCGGCGAGTCGAACTTGACGTCGGTCGGGATGACGGCTTCTGCTCCGTAGACGAGGAAGAACGGGGTAAACCCGGTCGACCGCTTCGGCGTTGTTCGGAGGCTCCAGAGGACGGCCGACAGCTTGTCGAGCTAGCTTCCGGGTGAGCGGATGAGTGGCTCGACGAGCCGCGGCCTGATGCCGGATAGGATGAGGCCGTTTGCCTGTTCGACCTGGCCGTTGGACTGCGGGTGTGCAACTGATGCTAGGTCGAGGCGGATGCCGGAGACGGAGCAGTACTGCGCGAGCGCGCCCTTGCCGTAGTTGGTACCATTGTCCGTCATGATGTTGTTCGGCATGTCGTAGCGCACCGCTATGTCCTTGCTGAATCGGACGGCCGTTGGCCCATCCAGCTTCTTGATCGGCCTTGCCTCGATCCACTTGGTGAATTTGTCAATTGCTACCAACAAATGCGTCATGCCGGCCCGGGCTGTTTTAAAATGTCCCACCATGTCAAGCCCCCAGACCGCGAAAGGCCAGGCGATCGGTATGGTTCGGAGCGCCGATGTTGGCTGGTGGATGCGTTTGCTGAAGCGCTGGCATCCCTCGCACTTGAGGACGAGCCACTCGGCGTCTTGGAGGGTCGTAGGCCAGTAGAAACCATGGCGGGAAGCCTTGGCCACCAGGGGTCGTGACGCGCCGTGATGCCCGCACTCGCCCTGGTGTATGTTGAGGAGGATGTCCACGCCCTTGTCTTGCTCGATGCAGCGCTGAAACACGCTGGTGGGACTACTCTTGACGAGCTCGTTGTTGATGATGTTGTACGCGGACACTCAACGCTCCACTTGCCGAGCTTCGGCCTCATCGACGGGGAGGATCCCGCTCTCCATGAACTCTGAGATGGGCAGGGCCCAAGATGGCGCCATCACCACGGCGAGAATGGCCATTATGATTGGTTCAGGGGCGGTGGCGTCCGAGCCGGGTCCAGCCATCCCCGGGTCGGGAGCGGGAGCGGCCAGATTGAGGGTTGCGGTCACCGGGCCGAGGTCGGCAGTCCCCGGGCCGGACTCGTTAGCACCTGGGCTGGACTCGGCAGTCCCCGGGTTGGGTTGAGCAGTCCCCAGGCTGGACTGAGCAGTCCCAGGGCCGGACTCGGCAGTCTCTTGGTTGGGTTGAGCAGTCCTCGGGCCGGACTCGGGAGTCCCTTGGTTGGGTTGAGCAGTCCCCAGGACGAACTGAGCAGTCCCCGGGCCGGACTAAGCAGTCCCCGGACCGGACACGGCGGTCCTCGGGTCGTCCGGAACGTGGATGGACTCTGAGTCCGGAGACGGCTTGACGGATGGCTTGTGCAGGTGCTCGAGAGAGATGCTGGACGGAATGGACTGTCGAGACGAGGAGATCTTGGCAAGCGCATTGGCCGCCTCGTTCTCTGCTCGTGGGACATGGAGGAACTTGCAGCCCGCGAAGAGGCCGGACAGCTTCTGCACGAGGAAGCGGTAGCTTGCCATGTTGGGGTCGCGCGCATCCCATTCGCTGAAGCACTGCTGCACCACCAGGTCCGAATCACTGTAGCACAGGATTCGCCAGATGCCGAGTTCCTTGGCTAGCCGGAGGCCGTGCACAAGGGCTTCATACTCGGCGACGTTGTTGGAGGCGGTGAAGTGGATCTGGAGTACGTACTTGAGTCGATCGCCCTTTGGGGATGACAACACTATGCCGGCCCCCAGGCCAAGATGCATTTTCGAGCCGTCAAAGTGCATGCGCTAGTGCATCGAGTCTGGAGGCGACGGCAAGTACAGGGTCTGTGTCCATTCGACGAGGAAGTCGGCGAGAGCTTGGGACTTGATCGTGGTATGAGGCTCGTAGAGGATGGTGTGGCCGGCTAGCTCGAGCGCCCACTTGGCGACCCGGCCAGAGGCCTCTCGGCACCCGATGATCTCATCGAGGGGGACCGTGCTGACCACGGTGATCTCGTGCCCTTGGAAGTACTGCTTCAGCTTCTTGGCGGTGAAGTACACGTCATAGCACATCTTCTAGTAGTGCGGGTAGTTTTGCTTGGAGGCAGAGAGCACCTCGCTCAAGTAGTAGATGGGACGCTGGACGGCTTAGATCTTGCTCTTCTCTGGTCGCTCGACCACCAGCACCGTGCTGACCAAGCGCGAGGTTGCGGCTATGTAGAGAAACAGTGGCTCCTTCTCGGCTGGGGCGTCCAGGACGGGTGCGGTGGAGAGCATGCACTTGAGGTTCCGAAAAGCTTCGTCCGCTTGGTCGTTCCATTCGAACGGCATCATCTTCTTCATCAGCTGGTATAGGGGCAAGGCCCTCTCGCCCAGCCGGCTAAGGAACCGGCTGACCAAGGCCAAGCAGTCGGTGAACTTTTGGACATCATGCAGCCGAGCCGGCTTGCGCATGTGCTCGATGGCCTTGATTTTCTTCGGGTTTGCCTCAATACCGCGCTCCGAGACGAGAAAACCGAGTAGCTTTCCGGCTGGGATGCCAAAAACGCATTTCTCTGGGTTGAGCTTGACCTTGTATTCGCGTAGGTTGGCGAAGGTTTGCTTCAGATTGTCGAGGAGCGTGAGGTGCTGCTTGGTCTTCACCATGATGTCGTCCACGTAGATGTGCATATTGCGGCCGAGCTGCGGCAGCAGGCATTTCTGCATGCACCGCTGGAAAGTGGCTCCGACGTTCTTCAGGACGAACGACATGGTGATGTAGCAATACGCCCCAAAGGGTGTGATGAAGGACGTCTTCAGGGCGTCGGTCGGGTCTAGCTTGATATGATGGTAGCCGGAGTAAGCGTCCAGGAAGGACACGAGCTCGCAGTGAAGTCGATGACTTGGTCGATCCGCGGGAGAGCGAACAGATCCTTGGGGTAGGTTTTGTTCAGGTTGGTGTAGTCGATACACATGCGCCAGGTGTTGTTTTTCTTCAGGACGAGAACTGGGTTGGCCAGCCACTCGGGGTGAAACACTTACATGATGAAGCCGGCCGCCAAAAGCTTGTCGATCTCTTCAATGATGGTCCTTCTCTTCTCTTCGGAGAAACGTCGTAGGGGTTGGCGGACAGGCTTGGCGTCCTTGTGGACGTGAAGTTTGTGCTCGGCGTACTTCCTCGGGATGCCCGGCATGTCCTTTGGGGACAATGCAAAGATATCCCGATTCTCACGGAGGAAGTCGATGAGCTCGCCTTCCTATTTGTCGCCAAGGCGAGTGCCCATGACGACGTACCTGCTGCAGCTGGGGTCTTCTGGATTCAGCTTCACCTTCTTGGTTTCCTCTGACGGTTTGAACGAGGCTTCGTTGGACGGCTCCTCGGCTGGGACTGGCGCGGCCGCTGCCTTGCCGGCGAGGGTAATGATCCAGTCGAGCTAGCGCCGCTCCTCGGCGATGACCAGCGACTCGGCCAGCTTGGATCTGTCTCGGGCACACTCCAGAGACTTGCGGTAGTCGCCGGTGATGGTGATGAGGCCCTTTGGACCCGGCAGCTTCATCTTCAGGTCGGCGTAGTGGGGGACCGCCATGAACTTGGCGAGCGCGGGCCGGCCGAGCAGCGTGTGGTATGCGCTGGACAGGTCCACCACCTCGAACCAGATTGGCTCGCGTTGGAAATGGCTGATGTCGCCGAATAGGACGTCGAGCCGGATCTGGCCGATCGGAGAGTAGGAGTGGCCGGGCACGATGCCGTGGAAGACGGTCATGGTCGGCTCCAGGTCCTTGACCTCGAGGCCGAGCTTGGTCATGGTGTCCCGGTAGAGGATGTTGATGTTGCTGCCGCCGTTGATGAGGACTCGGGAGAATTTAAACGTGCGCCGAGGCGCGACGATGCTGGGGTTGAGGACGAGGGCGTATCCACCTGGGTTCAGCATGACGGCCGGGTGATCCTCTCGCGTCCATGTGATCGGGCACTCCGACCAGTGCATGTATTCTGGCCTGGCCGGGGCGACAGTGTTTACCTTTTGTCGGATGAGGCGCTCACTGCGCTTGTCGTCGCTGAGGCTGGTGAAGATGACGTAAGCCACGTTCGGGTCCGGGTAGGCGTCGTTGCGCATGGCGCCGCCAGCAGAAGGTGGTGGGGGAGGCGGAGGCTTTCGCCCCGCTCCTGGAGCCGGGGCTGGAAGCGGCGGAACGTCGCCCCTCATGAATGTGTTTGGTGATGGTGCACTGCCGGAGCGTGTGCGTGGACGGCCTCGCGCCGCTGTGGTGTTTGCAGGGAGCGTCAAGCATTTCCTTAAAGCTCATGTAGGGTTGCCATGTCGTCTTGCCGGTCTGCCGACGCTTGGCGTCCGGCTCGGCTGCGGGTGCCTGCTCGGCAGCCGCCATAAGCCGGTTGTCGTGTCACTGGTCCTGCTGTTCGGCCTTGCGTTTGTGCTGCTGATGGTTGTGTTGATGCTGTCGGCTTCCTTCGCCAGCCGGCTTCGGAGGGGGGACTGGCTTTGTCTTGCCGGCTTATTCTAGGGCCACCTGGATCTTCATAGCGGAGTCGGCGTTTGCGTACTTGTCTGCCGTCCCTATGAGCGCGGACATGGTGGTCGGCTCGGAGCGTAGAAGCTTGTGCTTGAGAAGGGTACTGTCCCGGCACCCGTTGACGAAGTACTGGATTGCCTGGACCTCGTGGACGCCCTCGCAGCTGTTCCGGAGCTCGGTCCAGCGTGCTAGGTACTCCCAGCCTGTTTCCGTCAGCCCCAGTACGCACATGGCGAGCTGGCAGGGGTCGGGTCTCCGTTAGGTCCCGGTGAAGTTGCGCACGAATGCCTCCTCAAAATCAACCCACGTGTTGATGCTGCCCACCGGCAGACTGTTCAGCCACGTGCAGGTTGATCCCTGGAGCATGAGTGGTGCGTAGCGGACGGCGAGGCGGTGGTTGCCGCTGGCGATGCCGATGGCGGTGGTGTAGTCGGTAAGCCAGTCCTGTGGCTTCACGGTGTCGTTGTACTTAGACGTGTAGCGGGGAAGCGTGAACCCTTTGGCGAAGGGCTCGCTCCGGATGCACGGACCGAAGCACGCTGGCACGACCACGCCGGTTTCTTCCAGCTCATGGGAGCGGGCGAGTCGGTCGAGGAGGTGGCGAGCGTCGGCGGTGTCGATGGCGCGCGGGCCCAGCCGGCCGGTCACTACGCCACGGGGACCAGGGTCGACCGCGGTTTGCTGCCGGGTCGGCTGGGGAGCAGGGTTGAGCCGGCGATGGGCATTGGAGGGTGACTCATCGCCTAGGCCGCCAGCTGTTGTCGGGGCGGAGTTGCGGCGGGTTTGGGTGCGGCCGGAGTGCACCTCGCCGGGTGGGGAAGACGTCGTGTGCTGGTCATCGCCGGCTCCAATGACGCGGGCGGAGCCGAATCCGGCTGGTTTGGCAAGCTGGTTGAGGCGGTCCTACTGCGCGTTGGCCGCCGTGAGGAGGTCGTTCACCCTATTGAGGCGCTCCCGCACCTCTTCGCCTGCGAGCTGCTCCAGGCCGACCGCGGCCGCCTGAGCAGCGTGCATGTTCTTCACGGGAGTCTCGTAGATGGGAGGGAGGGCGTCGATGGCGCGTCCAATCGCGCCGCCCAGTCCTGCACGTCCGCGACCCGGCTCGGCTCGGCGGCACCAGGCGTGAAACCGTAGGCAGCGTTGCGCTCCATCTGAGCAGATGTGAGGCGGCGCTTCGGTGCGGCGAGCGACTGGGTGAGGTCCAGTAGGCGCTGGCTGTCCCCGTCAAGGCGGGTCCGTGCCTCGGCGATGTTGGAGGCGTCGATGTCGGTGTCGAATCGAACGCGGAGGCTCTGGATCATGGCGCGCAGCGGGTTGAGCGAGCCGGTCCGTTCTGCTACGGCCTCAGCTTCGGCGGCCTTTCTCACCGCACTCGACGAAGAGGTGGTGCCGGTGTCGGTGACGAAAACCTCTACGCAGAGATCCATCGCTCCATCGAGAATGCTGCCGTTGGGAGCAATGGGGGAGTCAGAGAAGTCAAGTACCTCGCTGGGGTACTCATCGGCCGCTGTGCATCGGAGATGCGCAGCGCGGCGAAGGAGACGGCGAGGGCGTCGACGACGTCGTCCGCCAGCACGACGAGCTCGTCGGAGTAGGAGTGGGGCCCCGTCTGAAGCATGCTCCCGGCCAGGACCTCGTGCTGCCCCATGGTGGGCGTCAACTATCGTGGTGGGCGCACGGCAGATGCGAGGGGATGGCTAAATATAGGAGGCGGCTCGAGGGCACTGGTGGACTCCAGAGGCGGGGTTGGTATGAGCGAGCGTGGGACGCAAGACATACCCAGGTTCGGGGCTCTCCGGGGAGATAACACCCCTAATCCTGCCGAGCGTGGTTGATGTTTACCAGTATAGAGTTGCTCCTTGAGCTGTGTGGAGGAAGGAGGAAGACAGGCCAGGGCTTAGGCTGCTTCTCCCAAGGTGTGTCTATCATGTTCTGTGCTAGGTCTGGCTGATCTCTCCCTCTCGCCCATAAGGGCTCTGGGGGTTTTATATAGGCCAACCCCCCAGGGATACAATGGTAATGTTAATTGGTCCTGGGGCCGGATTGTCATTTTCCGGGAAGACGGCGCTGGGACCCGCCGGGTATAGGGCTCACCTGGTTCTCCAGGTGTGAGGCCCGCCGGGTACGGCGGCACTATGTGTCGTCTTGTCGTTCGCAAGGACTGGCCGAGCTGAGTCAGGTACATCGCGCTCCGTCATGTCACCATTCTGTTGGCGTCATGGGCTGTGACGATTACACTGTAGCCATGACCCAGCTGACTAGGGGCATGGGCGAAGCACTGTTGCCTAGATCATCAGTAGGTGCGTCTCGTCCCATCGTACGGCTGGGATGGGACGGAGGCTGACCCGTGGCCGGATTGGGTAGCACGCCACAGGTTGGTCTGGCTTGGTGGAGAAGTCTTGGTGTGCTGGGTCCGGATCCCTTGAGCGGGTCGTATCACGGGGGCCGACCGATTTGGTGAGTCTTGCCGGATTATGGGTCCTGGTCGGGTCGAGCGATCCGGCAAAGTGAGAGCCGGATTGCGGGGCGATGCTGGGCCCGTCATTTTTGAAAAGGATCTGGCTTCTGTTGCCTGCCCGGGGTTCATCCCCCCGACATCAAGCATACTAACAAAGCAATCATATCTTCTCAAAATAACATGGCTAAAGAAAGTTCTACAAAATCATATAGTTTGGCTATGTTCCATCTTCGTCACACAAAATACTCCAATCATGCACAACCCCGGTTTCAGCCAAGCAATTGTTTCATACTTAAACTTTTTCAAACCTTTTCAACTTTCACGCAATACATGAGCGTGAGCCATGGATATAGCACTATAGGTGGAATAGAGTGGTGGTTGTGAAAGACAAAAGAGGAAGATGGTCTCACATCAACTAGGCGTATCAATGGGCTATGGAGATGACCATCAATAGATATCAATGTGAGTGAGTAGGGATTGCCATGCAACGGATGAACTAGAGCTATAAATGTATGAAAGCTCAACAAAAGAAACTAAGTGCGTGTGCATCCAACTTGCTTGCTCACGAAGACCTAGGGCATTTCAGGAAGCCCATCGTTGGAATATACAAGCCAAGTTCTATAATGAAAATTCCCACTAGTATATGAAAGTGACAAAACAAGAGACTCTCTATCATGAAGATAATGGTGCTACTTTGAAGCACAAGTGTGGAAAAAGATAGTAGCATTGTCCCTTTTTCTTTTCTTTTCTTTTCTTTTTTTCTTTTTTCTTTTTTCTTTTTTTTTCTTTTCCTTTTTTTCTTTTTTTTGGGCCTTTCCTTTTTCTCTTTGGCCTTTTTTTTCTTTGGGACAATGCTTTAATAATGATGATCATCACACTTTTATTGATTTACAACTCGAAGATTACAACTCGATACTAGAACAAAGTATGACTTTATATGAATGCCTCCGGCGGTGTACCGGGATGTGCAATGAATCAAGAGTGGCATGCATGAAAAATTATGCATGGTGGCCTAGACACAAATACGATGTCAACTACATGATCATGCATGGCAATATGACAATGATGAAGCGTGTCATATTAAACAGAACGGTGGAAAGTTGCATGGCAATATATCTCGGAATGGCTATGGAAATGCCATGATAGGTAGGTATGGTGGCTGTTTTGAGGAAGGTATATGGTGGGTGTATGGTACCGGCAAAAGTTGCATGGTACAAGAGAGGCTAGCAATGGTGAAAGGGTGAGAGTGCGTATAATCCATGGACTCAACATTAGTCATAAAGAACTCACATACTTATTGCAAAAATCTACAAGCCATCAAAACAAAGTACTACATGCATGCTCCTAGGGGAAGGGTTGGTAGGAGTTAACCATCGCGCGATCCCGACCAACATTAGTCATAACGCATGCTCCTAGGGGAAGGGTTGGTAGGAGTCACACAATGGTTACCATACGTGCATGCTACGGGACTTGCAAACCTCAACACAAGTATTTCTCAAATTCCCAACTACTCTACTAGCATGACTCTAATATTACCATCGTCACATCTGAAAACAATCATCAAGTATCAAACTTCTCATAATATTCAATGCACTTTATATGAAAGTTTTTACTATACCCATCTTGGATGCCTATCATATTAGGACTAATTTTATAACCACAGAACATTACCATGCTGTTCTAAGAGACTCTCAAAATAATATAAGTGAAGCATGAGAGATCAATAATTTCTACAAAATAAAACCGCCACCGTGCTCTAAAAAGATATAAGTGCAGCACTAGAGCAAAACTATCTAGCTCAAAAGATATAAGTGAAGCACATAGAGTATTCTAATAAATTCTGACTCATTTGTATCTCTCTCAAAAGGTGTGTCCAGCAAGGATGATTGTGGTAAACTAAAAAGCAAAGACTCAAATCATACCTGACGCTCCAAGCAAAAGACATATCATGTGGTGAATAAAAATATAGTCTGAAGTAAAGTTACCGATGGACAAAGACGAAAGAGGGGATGCCTTCCCGAGGAATCCCCAAGCTTAGTATTTTGGTTGTCCATGAATTTTACCTTGGGGTGCCTTGGGCATCCCCAAGCTTAGGCTCTTTCCACTGTTTGTTCCATAGTCCATCAAATCCTTACCCAAAACTTGAAAACTTCACAACACAAAACTTAGCAAAAATCTCGTGAGCTCCGTTAGTATAAGAAAACAAAACCGCCACTTTAAGGTACTATAATTAACTCATTCTTTCTTTATATTGGTGTTAAACCTACTATATTCCAACTTCTCTATGATTCATACCCCCCGATACTACTCATAGATTCATCAAAATAAGCAAACAACACACGAAAAAAAATTGTCAAAAACAGAACAGTCTGTTGAAATCTGTAACTTCCGAATACTTCTGTAAACCTAAAAATATTTAAATAAATTGGTGGACGTGAGGAATTTGTCTATTAATCATTTGCAAAAATAATCAACTTAAAATCACTCTCCAGTAAAAAATGCTAGATAATCTTGTGAGCGCAAAATTCTTTGTTTTTTACAGCATGATCGCATAAACTTCACCCAAGTCTTCCCAAAGGTTCTACTTGGCACAAACACTAATTAAAACACAAAACCACAACTAAACAGAAGCTAGATGAATTATTTATTGCTAAACAGAAGTAAAAGCAAAGAAAATAAAATTGGGTTGCCTCCCAACAAGCGCTATCGTTTAACGCCCCTAGCAAGGCATGATACAAGAATAGATCTAGGTATTGCCATCTTTGGTAGGCAATTCTTCAATTGAACACTAGTAATTCTTAGGAATTTCTTCCTTCCTATTAATAATCAAACTTCTAGGCAAGAAATCTAGAAATTCGTTTGTGGCAATAGGTTCCCTTATGATAGTGAGAAAATTGGGGTGAACACTTAGTGATTTGAGATCCGCACTTTCCTTACTAGAAGATTCACCCTTATTTTCAGGAACATACATAAACTTGGCCAATTTAGTAGTAGAGGGGTTCGAAGAATTTCTCACAGCAGAAAAAGCAGACCCTACACTAGTAACAATATCCTCAAGTTTATCAATTCTAGTGGATCCATATTCGGTAATTTGGTTGTGGATCTTTTTATCCAAACTCTCAACCAACTCTACAGTGGCAACTTTATTTTCAATAATTTCAAGCCTTTGCATTACATGCTATAAAGTTAAGATCATTCCATTAACCAGAAGAGGTGGTGGGCCAAACTATTCTGTCATATCATTATAAGAATCAAAAGTATGGCTACCCAAGAAATTCCCTCTGGTAATGGTATCAAGAATATATCTATTCCAAGGAGTGATGCCAACGTAAACATTGCGAAGAAGCACGGAAGTGGAAAGCTTCCTAGTAGATCTATTTTGAGCATTGCAAATTCTATACCAAGCATCTTTTAGATTTTCTTACTCCCTTTGTTTAAAAATTAGGAACTTCACTCTCGGGGGTATTGATAATGATAGGAGGGCTAGCCATGACGGCAAGGCAAACGATAAAGCACACGGAGCAAATAAGAGGGCGAATAAAACGGCGAAGCTGAAGTGGGGGAGAGGAAAACGAGAGGCAAATGGCAAATAATGTAATGCGAGGGATAAGGGTTTGTGATAGGTACTTGGCATATGACTTTTGCGTAGATCTCCCCGGCAACGGCGCCGGAAATTCTTCTTGCTACTTCTCGAGCTTGCGTTGTTTTCCCTCAAAGAGGAAAGGGTGATGCAGCACAGTAGCATAAGTATTTCCCTCAGTTTTTGAGTACCAAAGTATCAATCCAGTAGGAGACCACGCGTGAGTCCCTCATACCTGCACAAACAAATAAGAACCTTACGACCAACGCGATAAAGGGGTTGTCAATCCCTTCACGGCCACTTGCAAAAGTGAGATCTGATAGAGATGATAAGATAATATTTTTGGTATTTTTGATATGTAGATTGAAAGTAAAGATTGCAAAACAAAAGTAAAGTAAAGATAAATAGTTGATGGGAGATTAATATGATGAAGATAGACCCGGGGCTGAAAGAATTAATGTCGAGCAATTGATAGAAAAGCGCATAGTTATGCGAATATCTAGGCATGATCATTGTATATAGGCATCACGTCCGTGACAAGTAGACCGAAACGATTCTGCATCTACTACTATTACTCCACACATCAACCGCTATCCAGCATGCATCTAGAGTATTAAGTTCATAAGAACAGAGTAACGCCTTAAGCAAGATGACATGATGTAGAGGGATAAACTCAAGAAATATGATATAAACCCCATCTTTTTGTCCTCGATGGCAACAATACAATACGTGCCTTGCTGCCTCTATTTTCACTGGGAAAGGACGCTGCAAGATTGAACCCAAAGCCAAGCACTTCTCCCATTGCAAGAACTACAGATCTAGTAGGCCAAACCAAACCGATAATTCGAAGAGACTTGCAAGGATATTTAAATCATGCATAAAATATTTCAGAAAAGAATCCAATATTGTTCATAGATAATCTTGATCATAAACCCACAATTCATCGGATCTCGACAAATACACCGCAAAAAGAATTACATCGAATAGATCTCCAAGAAGATCAAGGAGAACTTTGTATTGAGATCCAAAGAGAGAGAATAAGCCATCTAGCTAATAACTATGGACCTGAAGGTCTGTGGTAAACTACTCACAACTCATCGGAGAGGCTATGGTGTTGATGCAGAAGCCCTCCGTGATCGATTCCCCCTCCGGTGGAGCTCTGGAATAGGCCCCAAGATGGGATCTCACAGATATAGAAGGTTGCGGCGGTGGAATTAGGGTTTCGTGGTGCTCCCGATGGTTTCAGGGTACATAGGTATATATAGGAGGAAGAGGCACGTCACGGGAGCCACGAGGGGCCCACGAGGGTGGGGCACGTCAACCCCCCCGGGCGCCCCCTGCCTTTGTGGCCGCCTCATTCGCTTCCTGGCGTGTACTCCAAGTCTTCTGTGTTGATATTGTTCCAAAAATAACTCTCCCGAAGGTTTCATTCCGTTTGGACTCAGTTATATATTCCTTTTCTGTGAAACACTGAAATAGGCAAAAAAACAGCAATTTGCACTGGGCCTTCGGTTCGTAGGTTAGTCCCAAAAATAATATATAAGTGTATAATAAAGCCCATTAAACATCCAAAACAGATAATATAATAGCATGGAACAATCAAAAATTATAGATACGTTGGAGACGTATCACCCGGCAGGCCCAGCGACCTACAACTCCTCCAGCAGAAGGAAGGAGAAACTCTCCTTAAGTATTCACAGAGATTCAGCATCGTTCATGAAAATATTCCAAATTTCCATCCGACAGCCGTTATAGCAGCTTTCCAGTCCAATGTGCGCAATCGTCGCATTTGTTCCAAGATGAACGTGCGGTTGCCCAAGACTATGAAAGAACTATACACATCGGTGGATAAGTGTGCTAGGATGGAGGAAGGAAGGAATTTGACCGAAGAGGAAGATTGTGCCAATGTTGATTCAGAGGAATAGGATGAATCAACCATTCAGAGAAAGGGCAAGAAGAGCAATAAGAAGCCAAGAGATAAAGAAGTGATGACTGTGGAAGGATCAGGCACACCTAGTACCGGCAAGAAGACCAAGGCAGAGGCCCCTGGCAAGAAAGCTTCCGCTTGCGCTGCCTGCTGGGAAGCCGTTGCTGCCGAGAAGGCTGGGAACGGCAATGGGCTGTACTGCTAGATCCATCAGACCAAGGGCCATGACCTTCAGTAGTGTTACCAGGTTGAACAACTTGTCAAGAAACAGATGGCAGAATATGATAAGTGTGACAAGGAAAAAGGTCAAAATGCCGCTGGTGGTAAGGGCTGAGGCAGTGAAGCAAACCACCCCGGCAAACCCTTTCGGATCCAAGAAAAGCCCGTCAGGGGTCAAGAGAAGGAAATTTACGATAATGTGAGTGATGGAGGGGGTGAAGAGGAAACCCATGAGCAGGAGTTCCAGAAGGCCACTGACGCCCTGTGCATTGATGGGGGTGCATCTCTGCATGCCTCTCACCGGCAGCTCAAGCGTTGGGTGCGAGAGATCAATGTCGTGGAACCAGTGCCAGAGGCCCGGAAGCCGCTCAAATGGTCCCGCATGCCCATCATATTTGACAAGGAAGATCACCCTGGCCGCACCACTGTGGTAGGGTGTTTGACGCTGTTGGTCTCCCCAACAATTCACAACCTCAAGGTCACAAAGATGTTAGTGGATGGCGGGGCCAGGTTGAATCTGATCTCCCCGGCAGTCATCAACAAGCTTCAGATAGGAGAAGAAGAGCTAGAGGTTACCGACACGTTCCAAGGAGTTAATCCCGGCAGGAGCCGTCCCAAAGGAAAGATTGCACTGCCGGTAACGTTTGGGGGAGAACTGAACTATCGGGCTGAGAAGATTGTGTTTGATGTGGTTGATCTCCCCCTACCATATAATGGGATCCTTGGACGCACGGCCCTAGCCAAGTTCATGGCAGCATCCCACTATGCTTACAACACTTTGAAAATGTCGGGGCCACTGGGAGTCATCACTGTTCCATCAGATGAGAAGGATGCAATTATCTACGTGGACAAGATGTACCAGGATGTAGTCGCAGTAGAGGCAGCGGTAGCGGCAGCTCCCGCCAAGGAAAGCAAAGGAAAGGAAAAGGATTGTAGGACCTCCGGCAAGGAGTCCAGGAAGCTTGCCCCCTCTGCGTGCACGGCACCCATTGACGACGTGCTGGAGGGTTCCAACAGCAAGAGATCCAAGGTTACGGCCCCCCAAGTGAAGAAGGTCCCGGCAGGCCTGGCTCCCGTTGATGGTACTTTCACCATCGGTGCCACCCTCGATGACAAATAAGAAAGCGCGCTTGTTGCCTTCCTGTAGGCGAATATCGATGTGTTTGCCTGGCAACCATCTGATATCCCCGGTGTTCCGAGGGAGGTAACCGAGCACCACCTTGTTGTCTGCCCACATGCCCGACCTATGAAGTAGAAAGTCCGGAAGCAGGCCTTGGAGAGGCAGCAGTTCATTGCCGAAGAGATCAAGAAACTGGAGGCAGCTGGTTTGGTCAGAAAAGTATTGCACCCTACATGGTTAGCAAATCTAGTGGCAGTGAGGAAGGCTAATGGGAAGTTGAGGCTTTGCATTGATTTCACAGATCTCAACAAGGCTTTCCCTTCATAAATGGAACCATCACCGAGGAAGTTCCATGCTTTCGAGAGGGAAAATCCCCAAGATTGAAGGGGAATCCAAATTTCCATCCTAGTTTGTCATTCAGTTTTTTTTCAACGATCAACATACCGCCTCAAATGCAATGTGTTCAAGTTTGACATTTTCCCGGGCTCATTTACCATATATAGGGGATTATGTGCATTTTCTAGGCATTTATGGACAATCGATGCATGAAAAGGTGCACAAGAACTGTCTGGAAAACCATGCTCGTGTTATTTAGTGCATTCTCATGCCTTTTAAAAGGAATGGGCAGATATTTAAAGGAAATGTGTGGCAATAGTCAACTATAAACACGTCGTTTACTCGGTTAACAACTATACAAAAAATGAAACCCATGGTTGGAAAACATGACGCTTGGCATGGTGCCATGGTATGGCCTCACCATGCCCTAGTAAAAATTGGAGAATGTTTTCCTTATGTTGTGATGCACGCCTTTCATAAATCGAACCATCACCGAGGAAGTTTCATGGTTTCAAGGGGGGATCACCAAGATTGAAGGGGGGTCCAAATTTCCCTTGTCCTTTGTCCACGAGTTTTTTCTACGATGAACATACAACCTGAAAATCACCGTGTTCAAATTTGGCACTTTTCCGGGTTCATTTGCCATATTTAGGGGATTATGTGTATTTCCTAGGACTTAATGCGCATAATTCAAGTTCAAACAATCGATGCATGAAAGGGTCCACAAGAACGGCCTAGAAAACCATGCTCGTGCCATTTAGTAAATTCTCATGCCTTTTGCAAGGCATGGACAGATATTTCGATGAAATGTGTGGCAATAGTCAACCACAAATGTTTGTTTGTTGGGTTTTCAATTATAGAAAAATGAAATAAATGCTTAAAAACATGACGCCTGGCATGGTGTCAAGGTATGACCTCACCATGCCCTGGTAAAAATTTGAGAAGGTTTGGCTTATGTCGTCATGCAGGCACTTCATAAATCGAACCATCACCGAGGAAGTTCCATGCTTTCGAGAGGGAAAACCCCAAGATTGAAGGGGGTCCAAAGTTTCTTCTTTCTTTGCCATGGAGTTTTTTCTACGACAAACATACACCCGGCAAATCACCGTGTTCAAATTTGGCATTTTCCCGGGCTCATTTACCATATTTAGGGGATTATGTGCATTTTCTAGGCATTTAGCACATATAAATCCAATCCAACTACAGGTGCACGGGTGTGATGTGAGGGACGTGGATTGCCGGTTGATCACGGCGCATCCAACGGTGTACACACGCGATCCGCGTCGCTAGGGTTCCGGCCAATCATAACGCAACACACAATAGGCTCAGAGTACACTGTTTCCCAAAGCAACGGAGATGAACCGTGTGCAATAATGAACGAGCAAAATTGTAAGGGAAGCCAAATTTCTGTTGTCGTTTGTCGTTGAGCTCTTAAATACCACCGCACTGTACGGCTGCCCGGCCCCTCCGTCCCAGAGCTCTCTCCGGGCGTCGTCCATGGCACCGTGGTGCACAATAACTGGTAAGGAAGCGATGGCATCCCGCCGCGCCGCGTTCCTCGCCGCCTGTGACCGCACACATGGTAAGGAAGCGATGGCATCTCGCCGCGCCTAGTTCATCGCCGCCGGCGGCCAGACAGTTACATGGACGGACTTTGAGGCTGCCATGGTCAAATGGCTGGTGGATCTAGAGCAGCCAAAGCCACACAGAAGGAGCTGAAAAGGCAGAAAGTAGTCAAGAAAAGAGAGTCCTGCTGCCGCAAGATAAAAGAGCTCGCACGCCGTGGTGAGGAGGGCTTTGCGGAGATCAAAGCACGGTGGGCTGCCGCCTACAAGGCCGGGAAGGAGAACTCCGGCGTCTGGCCAGCATGCCCTGATGGCAGCATGTGAGAAGTAGTTTACGTTTGTAGTATTAGAGAAAATTACCAATAGTACTTTAAGTTTGTAGTATTAACATACAATGTCGGTAAGAGCATCCTTTGAGGGCTTTCAGCGTTGATTAGCATGTGTGCCCGTGTGTGTTTTTTGCGTTAATCATTAGAACGTCACAAAACACACGGTTTCTATGCCATACCCGTCTGCGTTTTTTCATTAATGACCCATAAGTCAGTTACATGTGCAATATTTCCTAATAAACCAGGCGTACCATTGACCAAAAAAAAATCAAGTACACGTGTACATTTTTTGGAGACGGGATTTGCCAACTTCCTTTTTTCTCGCACATGAGTATTTTACACGCTTCGTCTGCGTTGTGTGTTTCCCCCACCCAAGTTTCAAGTTTCGCACCAAAATTTTCATTACGCGCGCGATTTCAGAATTTATTCCTCCAACCACATCCCATTCCCCTCAGTATTCCCCCTCCCTCGCGCCTCCCCCTACCGGCATCTCAAACCTCCGCCGCCGTAACCACAACTTCAACCACATCTATGTTCTGCTCAGATCCAGTCAGGTAACCCACCGATCTCTATCACGTCCCCAGCCTGATTGCTTAAATGGCGCCTGTGAAACATCCTCATGCCTCCAAATCCCCCACATCAGGAGCTGATGGCGGTCCATGGCGCGATGGCCACTATGCGTGTTGACCTGGAGGAGCACCTCACCTCCGCCGCCGACGACGACATGGTGCGGGCGCTGGCCCAAATGATGTCACCCAGCGACTACCCCCCAGGACTTAACAGGTAAGATCTGACCAGCTAAATCTTACCAATACCACTTGCAACGGCTATGATTTGTACGGTTGATGTATTAAGCATGTTCGTGCCTTGTTTATTTCAGTACTGCACACTGTGTGATGTTCAAATATTACCGTGTCCAGCTCAATTTCACCAATACCAGCAACAAACTTACAATACATGACTCGGGATATCACTAGAGATGCTGCCCATTTGCTATTTTTAGTGGATGCTAACCCTGTAAGTGCATCTAGTGCCCCCTAGTTGGTTTTGGAGTATTGACGACAAACGTGGTTGAGGGACTAACATGTTTGTGAGAATTGCAGGATAACACAGGTAATAGTCCCTCACTGATTCGGTTTAACTTCCAGAGATGACCCCTAAAAATGTGTGAACATTGAAGACAGTAGTGGTGCGTGAAGAGATTCACGTGAAGATAATGACCTATGAAGATATTCATTGAAGACTACAGAATGCGAAGACATAGTTTATTTCGTAGTTCTCTTTATTCTTTCTTGAGTCATAGGAACCATCGTACTGTTAAGTGGGGTCCAAGTGAACATAGTCGAATGACTGAAGTGATGCTCAACCAAAATACCTATGTCTTCAAGCGAAGACAAATGAGAGCAAATCTTATCCAGAGCGGGATAAGTCAGCTTTACTTGGAGCTCAAGCAAAGTTGTCGCGTGTGTTCACAATCCGACCGTTGGACACGTGTCAGTTACTTAGTGACCAAGGGTCATTTTGGACATATCATGTCGGGTTGCCTCATGGCTATAAATAGCCCACCCCCTACACCATAAATTGGTGGCTGCTCAGAGTTAATGCACGGCTTTTGCCGTTTGAGAGCAACCCACCTCCGAAGCCTTTGAGAGAAAAGATCCTTGCGAGGACAAAGCCCAAAACACCCAGAGCCAAAGAGTGTTAGGCATCACTGAAGTCTTTCTATCTGTGTGATCTGAAGACTTGTTACACTTTAGGACTGTGCATCCTCCAGCTGGTTAGGCGTCACGTTCTGAGCGTCCTAGAGTGATTGTGGATCCCCAGTGAACGAAGTCTGTGAAGGTTCGGAAGTCTACCTTGAAGACTTACCAGAGTGATTGGGCGAGGACTGTCTGTCCTTAGCTCAAGGGGAATACGGTGAGGACTGTGTGTCCGGGACTATGTGTCCTCAGGTTTGAATACCAAGCCACCCTAACCAGATGTACAGTTGACATAGCAACTGGAACTGGTCTACCAAATCCTTGTCTTCACCAAGCAACTGGTTCTATCCCCAACTTCCTTTACTTTTCAGTTTGTCTTCGTGAAATCATTACTTGTTTGTCTGATCTATTTGACTTCACAGTGTGAAGACTGTTCACTGTTTAGCTTCAGTTATATCTTCCATCTTGATCCATGTTATCCATCTGTCAATAGTCTTCGTATTATCTTCATGATGCTTGCTTGACTATTGTGTGCCTGGATACGTTTATCTTCTGCTACTTATCATATAGGTCCATTTCTATTGTTTGCCTTAAAAGCCCTCGTGTTTTGAAGACTTTCATAAAAATCGCCAA
>LR738711.1:130585299-130601395 GCA_902687465.1 Secale cereale | reverse complement strand
CCCCCCCCCCTCTAGTCGATAACTTGCACTTTTAATTGGTATCAGAGCAAGGTGCTCCCTTGTTCTGTGTGATTTGGTTTGACCACCTGGAGTTTTAGCTATGTCGACTGCAGGGATAATCAAAGTCTCCGCTGCGTGTCATGTCTTCGATGGCACTGATTACCCCTACTGGAAGAATAATATGCGCATGCATCTTGAAGAAATTGATGTCGACCTCTGGTATGTCGTCAAGAACGGCGTTCCCAAGACCGGTGAAGGTGTCACTCGTGCTGATGTTAATAAGTTCATTCAACTGGACTCAACTGCCAAGAACATCATTTGTGGTCATCTGACCAAAGGACAGTATGGCCGTGTGAGTGCTCTGGAAACGTCGAAGCTAGTCTGGGACTGGCTCTCCAAGGTCAACGATGGCGTTTCAACCCAGAGAGACTCAAGGATCAGTGTTCTTCCCAACCTCTTCAACCGCTTCAAGAGAAACGACAATGAGAATGTCCAGCTCACATTTGATCGCCTCATTGACATCACAAATGAGCTTCATGCACTCGGCGCCACTGAGATCACCAAGCATGAAATCGTCAAGACACTCCTGAGATCACTTGACAGCTCGTTTGACACCCTAGCCCTGATGATTCAAGAACATCCTGACTACAAGACTCTCGATCCATCTGACATACTTGAGAGGCTCAACACACATCAGTTTCAGCTATCTGAGAAAAGAGACATCTATGGACCCAACTATGGCCGAACTCGCGCCTTGAAGGCAAAGGTTGTTTCCTCATCTGAAGAAGAATCGGACTGCAGTTCCGATGATCCCGAAGACATTGGAAAGGAGCTTGCTATGCTCGTGAAGATGTTCCAGAAATTCACTAAGAAGAAAGGCTTCAGGAAGTCTTCTCGCAGCTCGAGAAGTGATGAAGCCTATGACCACAAGAAGAGAACATGTCACAAATGCAAGAAACCTGGTCACTACATCTCTGAGTGTACATAGTGGGACAATGGGAACAAGAAGAAGAAGAAGAAGAAGAAGAAGAAGAGCAAGGAATATGATTCTGATGACAAGAAGAAGAAGAAATCCTCAAAATCTTCTTCCAAGTCTTCGTCAAAGTCTTCATGACACAAGAAGAGCTCATCTGGCAAGGCTCGTGCTTTTGTTGGCAAAGAGATGGATTCAGAGGAGGAGTCTGCTTCTGAGGAGGCAGAGTTGGATTCTAAGGAGGAGTCGGATTCAGGCGTGGCAAGCCTGGCTCTGGCTTCAGCATATGTCACCAAGTCCATCTTCAACACTGAAGACCATGGCCTCGTCACCAACACAAATGCCAAGGTTGAGGATGACTCTGCTCCCACCTACCGCTTCATGGCACGTGGTGCCAAGGTAAACTCACGCGATGATTACATTCAAACATCAAGTGAAGATGACTCTGATTGTTAATCCAAACCAAGCTACAAAACACTTGCTAAAATTGCAACTGAACAATAGAAAGCTATGGAACATATTCAAAAATTGTTAGACAAAAGCGATGATCTGTTGGACGCGGAAATGACCCGATCTCAGTCCTTAATTGAAGACATCAAAAATCTTCATGTTAAGTACGACGAACTTGAAAGTCGTCATGAAATGCTCTCAAGAACTCGTGAAAATATTTCCTATGATTATCTTCAAAGGAAGAAAGAACTTGAGAAATTGAGAGCGGCTCATGAAGATCTACAAAAAAAGAACGAGTCACTTCATGCTCAACAGATCAGTCCCGCTCAGGATGGATTTGAACCACCATGTCTAAAATGCCTTGAGCGTGATAACGGTACCTCTGTTGCTGATTGTTCTACTGATGTTACTGTTGCAATATCTTCAACTGCTGATGTGGTAACTAACCCCTGTGATGAGGATACCACTACTATTTCTGATGAGAATGCCAGGTTGAAGACATTGCTTGAAACAGGAATGTTCAAAAGTCTCAAAGGGCATCAGACACTTTGTGATGTCCTCAAGAAACAGATTCTGAACCGAAACCCTGGGAAAGAGGGTGTTGGGTTCGAAAGGAAAATAAAGTTGATGGTTCTTACTGGAAGCCTGAGCAGTATCCCAAAACCACATGGGCTGTTGCAAAGGGTCCACCAGTAGATCCACCCACTTTATCTGGCTTCACTTGTGCTAACCCGATTATCATTGATGAATCCTTTGATGCAAACTGTAAACTATTTAAGAATCAGAATAATGAAGTGTTTGCTAGATATATTGGTGCTAACAGCAGGAATGGGCCACCTATGAAGAAGATCTGGGTGCCCAAAAGTTATCTTGAGAATCTTCCTGTGAATGTCATCATGACACCACCTGGGAAGAAGACAAACCCCAGACGAAAGGCTTCATATGGTCCAAAGGCTTCATATAGATAGAGGACTCAACAGAGTCATCCAAACGCCAATGGTTTGCAGGGAAATCATACTCAGACCTATGAATATGAGTGTGTTTCCTCAAACCGCTATGTTCATAAAATGAAGAACTTTTCTACTAGGTCATATGAGTATTATTCACCTCCTGCAAGGCTATTTGCTAGGGCTCCTAAGCCAAAACTCTCAGATGCTGCACTTAGACTTATTGCTTCTAAGACACCCCCTAAAGATGTGGGTGGTTAAGAAGAATTAACTTCCCTTGCAGGGAACGGTCTCCAGCCAAAAATCATTTTCTGACACCAATGCTGGGGACCATAAACATCTTGTGGGACGTAAGATCAAAAGTCCAAATGGTCTAACCATGTATTTTGTCCCATGTTTTCTTGACAAGTTTCCTATCTTGGCTAACAAGAACCTAAACTTTAATAGCATGCTTGTTCGTCAAATGTTTATGCTTCACACTTCTCTTTGTGAGGACGATGTCGCTAACTAATCTGTAGGGTACTGCTTCGGAAGCCATTGAATGGATAATTGACAGTGGATGTACCTACCACATGACTGGTGATCGACGTCTTCTCATTGACTCAACTCTACGTCCTTCTCCCAAAAGTCACATCAAATTCGCTGACACTGGTAAAAGCAAGGTACTAGGACTTAGCAGAGTTGCTATCTCAAAGGATCAACACATGGACAAAGAAATGCTTGTTGAATCCCTTGGATACAACTTAATGTCAGTCTCCATGCTATGTGATCTAAACATGATTGTGATATTTGGAAAATTGCATTGCCTTATGCTTATGGTGTCTGACAAATCTCTAGTCTTCGAAGGACATCGAAAAGGTAATATGTATATGGTAGATTTCTCTGCAGGGCCACAGCTCGCCGTTTGTCTTCTCGCAGAGCTTCAGAGTGCTGGTTTTGGCATCGAAGACTTGGTCACGCTGGCATGAGGAACCTACATACTCTCGTCAAGAAGAAGCACGACATAGGCATCGAGGGCGTCAAGTTCAAGAGAGATCATCTGTGTGGTGCTTGTGAAGCTGGAAAGATGACTAGGGCCAAGCATCCCTCGAAGACAATCATGACTACGTCACGTCCCTTCGAGCTGCTTCACATGGACTTATTTGGCCCTACTCACTATTCTACTCTTACTACCACTGCTTGCTTGTATGGTTTCGTGATCGTTGATGATTACTTGAGATACACTTGGGTGCATATAATCTTATTTAAGACTGAACTGCAGGATGTCTTCAGACGCTTCACAAATCGTGCCATGAACAACTATGGCATCAAGATCAAGCACATCAGAAGTGATAATGGAACTGAATTCAAGAATGTTGGGCTCGACACCTATCTTGATACATTGGGCATCACGCATGAGTTCTCCGCTCCATACACACCTCAACAGAATGGCATCGTTGAGCGCAAGAACCGGACTCTCATTGAGATGGCACGTACTATGCTTGATGAATACAATACACCAAGAAGGTTCTGGCCTGAAGCCATTGATACTGCATGTCACATCATCAACAAGAGTTTATCTTCACAAGTTCTTCAAGAAAACATCATATGAACTTCTGACTGGTAAGAAGCCAAATGTCAGCTATTTCAAAGTCTTTGGTGCTAAGTGCTGGATCAAGGATCTGCATTACACTTCCAAATTTGCACCGAAAGCACATGAAGGTTTTATGCTTGGTTATGGAAAGGATTCGCACACCTACCGCGTCTTCAATCTCTTTCACTATAAAGTGGTTGAAACCGTAGATGTGCGGTTCGACGAAACTAACGGCTCACAAAGAGAGCACCTGTCAAATGTGCTAGATGAAGCTTCTCCAAGTGAATCTATCAAACAAATGGGTACAGGAGAAATTATACCCACCGAGGAACCAACTGAAGAGGAAATCATCATCTCTCCACCTAGTCATCCTGAAGACAATGCTCAGCCTGAAGCCAATCCTGAACAAGAAGATAATCAATAGCTTGAGCAAAGTCTTCGCCCAGCTCATCCTCAGGTTGCTAATGAAGTACAAATTGAAAAGATTCTTGATGGCCTTAATGCAACTGGTCCACTCACTCGCTCAAAAGCAACTCAGCTAGCTACCTTCTGTGGTCACTCTACATTTTTCTCAATATCTGAACCCAAGAAAGTTGATGAAGCCTTTATGGAATCTGAATGGATTCAAGCAATGCAAGAAGAGCTTCAACAGTTTGAAATGAATAATGTGTGGGAACTAGTAAAGCGTCCTGATCCACGGAAGCATAACATCATTGGCACCAAATGGATTTATTGCAACAAACAAGATGAACATGGTCAAGTCGTCAGAAATAAGGCTCGTCTCGTTGCTCAAGGCTATACTCAAGTAGAAGGAATTGACTTCGATGAAACCTTTGCTCATGTTGCTAGGCTTGAAGCCATTCGCATACTGCTAGCATATGCCAACCATCATAACATGTTTCTATATCACTCTATGCTTTATCTCTCCAACCCTCTCTAAGTGAGTGTGATCGGACCCTAATCCACTCTATGCTTTATCTCTCCAACCCTCTCTATCTCTTCAAATGCATTCTATTGACACTTGTTGAATGTCTTTATTGTGTCCTTGTCAGCTGAAGATATAGAGACACTCATTTAAAACTGTTTTCAATTATATATCTCTTTTGCCCGAAACCCGGAGAAACCGAAATGTCCATCCGAAATATCAGGCGTGCGTGGGATCGTGGCTCAACTCTCCATAAGTTGCATGCCAGCCACATGTCGTTCAGATGTGAATCGCCAGGGGCACTTGCGTAATTGCATTGTGCTATCAGCCCTCCTTATAAATACTCCACCCTCGTGGTCATTATTTCCTCTCCCACCTCTCGCCATCTCGCTCAACCCTAGCGCCTCCGCTAGCTCCAGTCGACGCCGGAGACGAAGCGCTTAGCTGCGCGACTTCTTCGACGCCGTCTTCCCGCTGGTCGTGGACCTCGTCTCTCCGCCGACGCCGTAGGTGTCTTCCGCCGCCAAGTTAGGGCACGGAAGATCGATCTGCTCGGCATCCTTCTCTTCCCGTCTAGTAGTTCTTCAGCACGGTAAATAGATCTCTCTTTTTACCGTCGTTTTGATCCGTTAAAGTCGTACAACTTCACCACAAGTGGTTTCTATACATCTAAGAGTTGTTTCTTCCTATCCTTCTCTCATATGATGCAAATATATTCACTTATGATTAACTGCTAGTTAGATTCCTCACTTGTACCTATTCTTGGATTCGTACAAACACTACAAAAAAAGACACATCCGTGACATTTGGGGCCAAACAAAAAAAATGTGTCATACTTATGACACTTCTATGACGATAATTGTGACAAAACCCGTTATCATCATAGATGTGGTGGGGTCCTACTTCTATGACAAAAAATCATGACAGAAAATGGGCTTTTCGTCCTGGGCGGGCCGGAGACGCAGCTGCATGACATTCTTTGGGTCGTCCATGACAGGAAAACCCGTGGTAGACGCGAGGGCGAGGAAAATATCGGGGTGTTCCCGGTTACGGTGGGTGGTCGGGGCCGAGCGATGCGTCTTTTTCTCGTACACACACGCGCGTGGGTGCGAGACGTTGGGCTCTAACTGAACCCGAGCGAGGCGTTGGGCTCTAACTGAACCCGAGCGATTGCATTGCAGGCTACGCGTTACTGAACCCGAGCGATCGATCGATGGCTGTTAACTGAACCCGATCGAACAATTCCTTCACTACTACTGCTAACTGAAGGCGATTGATGATGCCTCTGGATGAACAGTGAGCGTTGCTGGGGGGGTTTGGATGAATAGTTCCCGGTGGGGTGGATGAACAAGACTCCGTGGTGTTGCCTCTGGATGAACAGTACCCCGATCGATCGAGCCGGTTGGGGCTGGATGAACAGGACCCCGTGGAGGGCAGGATGAACAGGACCACCCCGTGGAGAGCAGGATGAACAGTAGACGGTGGAGGGCTGGATGAACAGTAGCCTATGGAGGGGTGGTTGAACAAGAACACGTGGAGAGGGCTGGTTGAACAGTAGCCGGTGGAGTAGCGCGCGGTGGAGGTTGGATGGACAGGAGCCCGTGGATGAACAATCGCAAGTGGAGGCAGGAGGAGGTCGACGGTGGATGAACAGTAGCTCATGGAGGCTGGAGGGGGTCGACGATGGAGATGAACAGTATCCCGTGGAGTCCCGTATTGCGGTACGCCACAGCCCTCCCGATGAACAGGACCCCCATTTCGACCGTAGCGCTCCAACACAAGTCCGTTTCCTCCGTTTTGCGGTACGCCACACACCTCCCGATCAACAGGACCCCCGTTTCGGCCGTAGGAGGTCTGTTTCCTCCGTTTTGCGGTAACGCCAGACCCCTCCCGATGAACAGGATCCTGTTTCAAACGTGGCCGGCGAACACAAGGTTGTTTCCTCTGTTCTGTGATATGCCAGGCCTCGTTTCCATCGGCTGCTCCGTCCAAGCCCTCCCGATGAACAGGACGACACATTCCGTTCCGACCCAGCCGGTTGGCTCCCCATGAACACGACGACGACGTTGTTTCTCCGTTCCGACCCAGCCATGTACACGAGCCCTGGCCGTACATACGCGCGAGTAGGCATTCGGGACCCCGCCCGTATGTACGTATGTGGCCGTATTTACTTTCTTGCACCCTGGCCGCTGTACGTATGTGTACATGGTACGTGCGCGCCTCTACATCGACCAGCATGTATGTACACGTTCGCGACCAGAATGACAACGCTACGTACGCTTCGACTAGGTGGGTCCCGACTGTCAGGCACTTCCTTGCGTGCGAAGATGTAGCTGGTTGGTCCCAGCAGTCAGGGGGGAGAATCATTTTTTTGCTCGGATGCACTTCCTTGCGTGCGAAGATGTAGCTGGTGGGTCCCAGCAGTCAGGGGGAACGTTTTTTCGCAAAATACGGTGGGCCGTTCGGTGGGTCCCCGCTGTCAGGTGGAGGAATAATTATTTTGTGCGTAATAAGGAGGCACTTCCTTGCTGCGGCCGTGGACCCAGATGTCAGCCTCTCCACGTACAGTACTCTTCCGATGGAAGTCGTTCCTTGATCACGTTGACCACGCCTCGCCGAGAGCACCAAGGCGGTGGACGACGGCGTGGCCTAGGAAGGGGACGACACGGAGCCGGGGAAGATGCGGAAGTGGATGCCCATGCGGAGAGGAGTACGAGGGTTCACTGGTTCGGCTGCGGTGTGAGGCTACCGTCACTGCAGAATAACAGGGGGTGTGGGTGAGTAGAGGGATGCCCTGGCCAGCGGTGCGAGTAGTAGGGGGCGGTGAGGCCTCCGCGGCATCACAGCCGGCCACGAGAGGTAGGAGCACGCGACACGACCGGCGCTGGTTTGGGCGGCTGTAGCAAGAAGACCAGAGGTTGAAGAAGCACTACTACCGTTGGATGAACATCGTACGGTAACTGGAGCTAGAATCGTTCATATTGACTAAGTTGACAAAGCCCTCCGTCCCCGTCAACTTGGTAGGCCGACAAGTCAGCCTCCCACGATGCTGGGTTCCAGCTGGCAGGGGGAGTATTCATTTTTTTGTGCGTAATAAGGAGGCACTTCCTTGCGTGTGAAGATAGCTGGTGGGTCCGACCTGTCAGCGGGGGGCACGTTTTTTTCGCGAAATACAAAGGCCCTTCCGGTGGGTCCCAGATGTCAGGTGGAGGAATCAAAGACTTGAGAAGGCGTACAGAACAAGCTAGTGTACCAGTAAAGAGACGTTGCTGAGTTTTAGAAAAAAGAGAGACGTGCTCCTGTAGCTGGTTCGAATCCAAACCTAGACTATGACTACATATGGTGCTATGCTACTCTGCAAGTAATGAAACTGACATATGCAACGTTTGCTTCTCCTCTTCTCTACTTACTCTGCTTAGCATCAGAAGCTTTGGCCGCAGCAACCATGTCCGTTGGCTGCTCATCCACCTGCTCTTCAGCAGTCAACAACCAAATATGCACGAAGTCGCCCCCCGTACCATCGCCTGTGGGTCTCATCACACCCCCTCCGGCACGCGCACCATAGCCGGTTGCTCATCGCAACCCGCTGCCGTTGGTGTGTTGCCACTGCTGCAAATCATGCAGAGTCATCCGTCGCGTCTCAACCACAATCCTCAACCCTGGCCGAGTCTTCTACAAATGCCCGAATCATGGGGTAATAATATGTTTAATTGTTGTTCTGCTGCTTTCAGTTGCTGATCTTTTTAATAGTTTGGTTGATGATCTTCCAATTTGATTCGTGCAGAAAAGGGAAGATTCATGTGGTTTGTATTTCTGGGAAGTTACTGATGTGGGGGAGTGCAACTACGCTGATTATTTGGTTAGCTGAGGAATCCCAATACCAGCAGGTTGGGGTGTTGGACAAGTAACTGAAGGAACGGCAAAAGAGGAAGATGCAGAGTAGAAGGTTAAAGATGCAGTTCCTTTGATCATGGCCAAGCAACAGCTGCTGAACGGCCTTAACAGCAATGAGGAGATGAAAGAGCTTTTGAAGATAATGGGCAAAATCGAGTGCTCTGTAGGATGATTGTCTCCTTATTTGCAGTGTATGTAGCACTCGTGATGTATTCAGTGGCTATGACATGAGCACTTTGCTAAAACTAGTAATGAATGAAACCTGTGTAGCAGGCTGGGCGTAGTGTTGTGAACATCTAATGATTTCTATTAACGGAAATCAGCGGGTTTCCCCTTTTGCTCATAAATAAATAAATAGCATAGGCCCTTTTGGTAATAAATAAATAAATTAGCAGAGGCCATGTCGGGTGAGATTTGTACTCATTCGAAGACGTCGAGAAAATTGCAGTCCAACATCAAACTATGTCATCAAATTCAAGTTTCACAGCCAAATATGAGTACAACTAAACAACAATATCATCATGTTTTAGTCGTCATACAATCACCAAACACAAATCAGCATACATAACAAGTGATGTTCTCACAGGAAAATACTAAATAACATGTTCATCAAGTTTCAGTTGTCATAGCAAACACAATTTCACATAGTAGATAAAAAACGGCTTCTGACAGGCAAATACAACAAAAGCAATGTAATCATCATCCGCAGCAGCAGCGTCAACATCTTCGCCATGTGTATCAGTCTGAATCGTAATTCCCCACGGTGTCATCTTATTCTTCATCCTCGAACGTTGGCTTCTTCTTGATCAACTCTTGTATATCCACAGCACGACAGGCAATCTTTTTGCCGGCATCATTGACGTCATGGTTCTCAAAGATATTAGGAACATATGTGTTATCTTCTACATCAGGAGCAGTGTAAGCATCATCTTGTTGTGCAACTTCATTAAACGAATTCCTCTGCTCAAACCTTTGCAATACTCTCCAGTCATCGCTACGTCCAAATGTGTCTTCCAAGAAAAATATCTGTGTTGCTTCATTTGCCAAAATAAAAGGCTCGTTGGTCTGGGATGCCGCCTTGACATTGATGGATTTGAAATAATCATCAGCTCTGGGTTTTGCGATCCTAGAAAACATGTTATACCAACGATAGCACAACAATACCACACACCGATGATCCTCGAAACTGGAGATATACTGAAACTGAACAATGTATGTTATGTTAGCATACATTTCAGTTGTCTCTTTGTCATACGTATCCGTGCTCATGATGGCACTATTTTGTTTCTTCCTGCCTTCGTCTCGTGCAAGGGTGTTGTAGCGCACATCTCCAACAACGCAAGATTCATAATGTCTTACCCGAGTATCAAGACCCATTGCTAGTGAGTAAAGGGCATCATCAACTGCGTGCCCATCCTCCCGCATCTTCTTAACCTATAGTTAGAAAATAAAAAATTTGATCATCTTATGTACTGATGTCTACACACGCTTCTACTCTTGTAGACTATGTTGGGCCTCCAAGCGCAGAGGTTTGTAGGACAGCAGCAATTTCCCTCAAGTGGATGACCTAAGGTTTATCGAACTCAGGGAAGTAGAGGTTGAAGATGGTCTCTCTCAAGCAACCCTGCAACTAAGATACAAGAAGTCTCTTGTGTCCCCAACACAACTAATACACTTGTTAGATGTATAGGTGCACTAGTTCGGCGAAGAGATGTTAAATGGCAAGTGATATGGATGGCAAAACAAAGTAATATAAATCTGTAATAAAGAGTGCAGCAAGCAAACAAGTGGTAAACGTGAGCACAAATGGTATTGCAATGGTGGAAACAAGGCCTAGGCTTCATACTTTCACTAGTGGCAACTCCCAACAACATTAACATAATCGAATCACATGATATTTCCCATAAAACATGCAATGGAGACGCACCCGGAGGTCATTCCTTCGTGGTCAAGAGAGGACGAGAATTATGTAGGGCTACAAAAGCACACCTCAAAGTTCGTAGTTCTCAATCTAAGGATTTCCCAATGTCACCGCGGCCATCCAAAGAGAGTCCCACAATCACCACAACATATCTAAAGGATAGTCAAAGACAAGCACCAAGAGACTCTCAATCTTCAATCAACACACAAGAGAGGAAATCACTCATGAAAATATTTTTCTAATCCATGTCCAATAGACCGCTGTCACCTTGGTCTCGGGGATTATACTAGATAAAGACAAGTGAGTACATCAATCCAATACATAGAGGAAGGGGGAATATCATGGGATCACCCTAGATTAACATAGCCTATGATCACAACGAAGATAACATCATGGGAGAGAGAATTGACCACATAGCTACTGGTAGAAACCTCAGCCCCGAGGAGGAACTACTCCCGCATCATGGAGGGAGGAAGCAACGTCGATGGAGATGAATCCGGGGGCACTTCCCCGTCCCGGCAGGGTGCCGGCACAGGAATTCTGGTCCCCCGAAGCTTGATGGCGATGGCGGCAGAGATCGGAATTGCGTCTGGATAAAAGGGGTCTGGAATCAGGGTTTCCTCGACGGGTGTTAAATATATGCCAAAGGGGGTCGCCAGGGGAGCTAAGGGGGGCCCAGGCGCCCCCCCCGGCGTGGCCTGGAGGGGGGCCGCGTGGCCAGGGCGCCTGGAGCCCTGGTGACCCCCCTCCGGCCCTACTTTGGCCGCATGGAAGCTTCCGGAACGCTGATTTTTTATATATTTTTCCGGGAATTTTTCTGGCAGTTTACGTAATGGGAAAACCTGAAATACGAAAACAGCAGAAAACGGAAACTGGCACTGGGGTGCACTGAGTTAATAGGTTAGTCCAAATATGATCAAAAGTGTATGGAAGTGCATAAATATCATAGCAATATCACACAATAGAGGCATGGAGCAAGCAGAAATTATAGATACGTTTTGGACGTATCAACATCCCCAAGCTTAATTCCTGCTCGTCCTCGAGTAGGTAAATGATAACAAGCATAATTTCTGTGGTGACATGCTATTAACCATATAAGGACTTTTTACAGTCACATGACAAGTGCTTACTGAGACAATGAATCTGTAGTAGTTAAGTTGCCTCATGAGAAAATCACAAAGAACTGAAAGTTTTACAATATCATACTGAAACACTCAAAAGATTTGTAATGAGCATGGTGTGCAAATATGACAAAGTGGTACCTCGCTTGCCCCCTTTAGTGAAGCAAAACATAAATGCAGGGGCACCTCCAAGGTTTAAGTGACGACTAGATACAATGATTTTAGAATAAACGATATCATAATCATGCAAAAGACAATGATACTTTGGGACAATGCACATTACACTCAGAATGACAAGCATGCTCTCAATAGTTGGTGCTTTAAAGAAGGTGGAGACTCTCGAACTGTGGCTTTTGTTGGCAAGGTTGAAAACCCGTGGTCGGAAACAAAAACTAAACATGTACCAGAGCTCTTGGTTTTAAAAACAGAGGTAATAATTTTTTTTTAGAATATGCATATTTCGTCAACGAATGCTAGCAGATAACTCAATTACTTCTCGAGCTGGACAAGTTTCGAGGAACGGCTCCCGAATGAGGACGATCACATCCTCTTAGTCTCCTTTGTTTATCACTGCCAAAGTTTTCTGATTTCTCATGAACAAAGCGTGAAGGAGGGTTTGTTTGTTTATATTATTTTTTAATGAGCCGGGCGCACTCTATGCCAGTTACTTCTCGTATTATGGGTTTGCACATTAGACATGCAATCCCGGAGTGAAGCTTGTCCAACTTAAAAAAGATCATGAATTAACTACTACTTCCTCATGAGCTAAAACAGAGGCACAAAAGAGAAATGCTTTTTTGAATAATTTCGAGATGGTACATGAAAGTCTTCGTTAGGAATGGCAGGTAAATACCATGTATAGGAAGGTATGGTGGACTCATATGGCATAACTGGTTTAAAGGATTTTGGATGCACAAGCAGTCAGTCCGCTTAGTACAGGCGAAGGTTAGCAAAAGACTGGGCGCGACCAACTAAAAGAGCAATGACGGTCATAATCATGCAGAGCGACAAAGCAACATTGAATCAGGCATAGAAGTTATATCGCTACTCAGAAATTAAAGATCATCAAGGCTTGATAGACTTTCTTTACAGTCTTAAATATGCGTGAGCATACGCCAAGTCAATCAAAATAAATTCTTGGAGGAAGATACCACTAAACCATACCACATCATAGGCAAACAAATCATGTTGGTACTTCAATAACACATTGAGAACCCCCCAGCTATTTGAGACTAACCACAAGAAAACATGAACTACTAAGCACCATTATGCACATAGCATTTTTATCATAGACATATCGACCAGTGCAACAGAAGCCAACTCTCTTAACAAGATAAGCATGATAACTAAAGAGAGTTCCAGCGACCAACTAAACAAAAGCTCTTTAAAAAGATAAACATGAAAACTAAGAGTTGAACATGATAGTAGCTATTGAAAGACAAAGAACACACACAGCAAGGATAGACATGAAAATTCTATGTTATGTTCTAGGTTGAAGTGGAGCGTGTTTCTCTCCCACACAAAGAAAGATGGGTTCCAACTCGTTATGAACAGCAAGCAAAGCTAAAGAAAACTAAAAAGGAAACTAAAAGCAAGACGCTCCAAGCATAGCACATAACACATGAAGTGATAAAAATATAGTGGAACGAAAGACGAACTGATAATTGTTGATGGAGAAGGGGATGCACGGGGGCATCCTCAAGCTTAGACGCTTGAGTCTTCTTGAATATTTCTCGGGGGTGCACGGGGGCATCCCCAAGCTTGAGCGTTTGACACTCCTGAATCTTTTTATCATCTTCCCTCGCACACTTGAAAACTCCCTTCATACATAACTCATCATAATCTGATTAGCGAGGTTAGTACCCATAATAAAATAATTGTTCCTTGCTGGAAATAAGGATATTCTTGAAGGTCTACTGTTTCTCAAGATTGCCAAAAGGTTTTTGCAAAGAAAAAGCAAGCTCAAGGTTTCAAAACGAAGAAAAGGCAAAACAGGGCAGAATCTGTGAAAAACAGACCAGCAGGTAGTAAATGATTTTTTCGGGGCACTTCTGCAACTCAAATTAAAAAACTCAGAACAGACGCCCGAAAGCCAATTGTATAGAGCATGCTGTCGAAAAAATTCAGACCAAAAAGTTGATCTGGTGATTTTATACGAATGTTTCTTTCCAAGGACAGAATCTGTTTCCTGGACAGCACATCACAACTTTTGAACTTTCTTGCAATCAGAGGCTACACTTGGCACAAAGCTGAAAAGTAAAGATACAATGATGATGCTACTGTAGTAACAACATCAAGACACAACAAAAGCAAAATAAAATTTTATTCATTGTGGGCTGCCTCCCAAAAGCGCTTTCTTTTATGCCTTTAAGCTAGGCATAAGACTTTAATGATGCTCTCGTAGGAATAAGAGTTGAAGAACAAAAGAGAGCATCAAGAAGCAAATACCAAATACATTTAAGCCTAACATGCTTCCTATGCATAGGAATATTGCAATAGAATAATGCATTGAAGCACAAAGCAATAAGCATAGAACGACAAAACAAGTGCAGCTTCAAAACCTTCAACATAAAGAGAGGGAACTTGATATTATTGAAATATCTATAAGCATATGTTCCCTTCTCATAATAATTTTCAGTGGGATCACGAATAAACTCAACAATATAAGCATAACATAAAGCCTTGTTACCATGATCCACATGCAAAAAGGTACTCTTACTCTCCACATAAGCATCTTTGGGGAGCCCATGGCTAGGACATTTTAGCATTAACGTTTTCAGTCTCCCCCAAGTTTGAGCTACGCTCTCTCCGTCACGAGACCTAAAGTTATAGATATAGTTCCTGTCTCGATGAATTTCATGAAGAGGATAAAACTTAGTATAAAAGAGAGACATAAGCTCTTGCCAATCAAGCAAGTGCGAGTTATCGAGAAGCTTATACCAATCTGAAGCTTTATCTATAAGTGATACGGCGAACAATTTCCTCATGACAAACTCCCTTGATACACCTGCAAGCTTAAATAATGAACATAGTTGTGACAGATATAGCAAGTGTTCACCGGGATGTCTGTCTCCTGCATAACGATTAGCCAAAACATAATCGATAATACCAGCTGGTATTTTATAGGGCACAATTTCAGTAGGGGGAGGAGCAACCACCACAGGTGTGGGGCGTCTTCCCACAAGCAACGATACAATAGCAAGGTTGTCCATAAGGATAACTAGTGAAATAAAAACAAGAAACAAAAAGATTTAATTGCAAGATCTAAAGATATACCTTCAAGCACTCACTTCCCCGGCTACGGCGCCAGAAATAGCTTGATGTCTACACAAGCTTCTACTCTTGTAGACTATGTTGGGCCTCCAAGCGTAGAGGTTTGTAGGACAGCAGCAATTTCCCTCAAGTGGATGACCTAAGGTTTATCGAACTCAGGGAAGTAGAGGTTGAAGATGGTCTCTCTCAAGCAACCCTGCAACTAAGATACAAGAAGTCTCTTGTGTCCCCAACACACCTAATACACTTGTTAGATGTATAGGTGCACTAGTTCGGCGAAGAGATGTTAAATGGCAAGTGATATGGATGGCAAAACAAAGTAATATAAATCTGTAATAAAAAGTGCAGCAAGCAAACAAGTGGTAAACGTGAGCACAAATGGTATTGCAATGGTGGAAACAAGGCCTAGGCTTCATACTTTCACTAGTGGCAACTCCCAACAACATTAACATAATCGAATCACATGATATTTCCCATAAAACATGCAATGGAGACGCACCCGGAGGTCATTCCTTCATGGTCAAGAGAGGACGAGAATTATGTAGGGCTAGAAAAGCACACCTCAAAGTTCGTAGTTCTCAATCTAAGGATTTCCCAATGTCACCGCGGCCATCCAAAGAGAGTCCCACAATCACCACAACATATCTAAAGGATAGTCAAAGACAAGCACCAAGAGACTCTCAATCTTCAATCAACACACAATAGAGGAAATCACTCATGAAAATATTTTTCTAATCCATGTCCAATAGACCGCTGTCACCTTGGTCTCGGGGATTATACTAGATAAAGACAAGTGAGTACATCAATCCAATACATAGAGGAAGGGGAAATATCATGGGATCACCCTAGATTAACATAGCCTATGATCACAACGAAGATCACATCATGGGAGAGAGAATTGACCACATAGCTACTGGTAGAAACCTCAGCCCCGAGGAGGAACTACTCCCGCATCATGGAGGGAGGAAGCAACGTCGATGGAGATGAATCCGGGGGCACTTCCTCGTCCCGGCAGGGTG
>LR738711.1:130555818-130585289 GCA_902687465.1 Secale cereale | reverse complement strand
CAAAAGCACACCTCAAAGTTCGTAGTTCTCAATCTAAGGATTTCCCAATGTCACCGCGGCCATCCAAAGAGAGTTCCACAATCACCACAACATATCTAAAGGATAGTCAAAGACAAGCACCAAGAGACTCTCAATCTTCAATCAACACACAAGAGAGGAAATCACTCATGAAAATATTTTTCTAATCCATGTCCAATAGACCGCTGTCACCTTGGTCTCGGAGATTATACTAGATAAAGACAAGTGAGTACATCAATCCAATACATAGAGGAAGGGGAAATATCATGGGATCACCCTAGATTAACATAGCCTATGATCACAACGAAGATCACATCATGGGAGAGAGAATTGACCACATAGCTACTGGTAGAAACCTCAGCCCCGAGGAGGAACTACTCCCGCATCATGGAGGGAGGAAGCAACGTCGATGGAGATGAATCCGAGGGCACTTCCCCGTCCCGGCAGGGTGCCGGCACAGGAATTCTGGTCCCCTGAAGCTTGATGGTGATGGCGGCGGAGATCGGAATTGCGTCTGGAGAAAAGGGGTCTGGAATCAGGGTTTCCTCGACGGGTGTTAAATATATGCCAAAGGGGGTCGCCAGGGGAGCTAAGGGGGGCCCAGGCGCCCCCCCCCCCCCCCCCCCCCCCCCCCCCGGCGCGGCCTAGAGGGGGGCCGCGTGGCCAGGGCGCCTGGAGCCCTGGTGGCCCCCCTCCGGCCCTACTTTGGCCGCATGGAAGCTTCCGGAACGCTGATTTTTTATATATATTCCGGGAATTTTTCTGGCAGTTTACGTAATGGGAAAACCTGAAATACAAAAACAGCAGAAAACAGAAACTGGCACTGGGGTGCACTGAGTTAATAGGTTAGTCCAAATATGATCAAAAGTGTATGGAAGTGCATAAATATCATAGCAATATCACACAAAAGAGGCATGGAGCAAGCAGAAATTATAGATACGTTTTGGACATATCATGTACTCAATATATTAAAAAAACTGACAGTGCAATTCAAAAGCTTACATGGCTCTTGAACCATTTCGCAAATCCTGCCATAACCAGTTTGTCAATGTTTCTTGGATTTTGCGGCACTAACTCCTTTTTGTAGATGCTGCACAACATGGTGATCGCGTCAAACATCTAAATATATAAGAATGTGCTGCAAGTTTAGTAGATTATGATGTATAAGCTGCAGTACTTAGCACTTACTTGATATAAGCTAGTATCTCAGGACAGTTATTCAACACATGCCAAACCATTTCGTCCAAATCTTTAGGTTTGTCCTCTTGTCGACTCTTCCCTGTAACTTGAACAGAATAATCAAAAACATTGAGCCCGGGATTGTCTTCATCCACCTCTTTGCTAAGCTGATCAGCTGTTTCAATGTATTTTGAGCAGAATGTCAACGCTTCTGTAGCAATGTAGGCATCTGCAATGGAACCCTCGGGTCTAGCTCTGTTCCTAACATAGCCCTTGAAAGTGCCTAGCCGCCTTTCAATAGGGTACATCCAGCCATACTGTACTGGACCTCTAAGTAGTGCCTCATCAGGTAGATGAACAGCCAAATGCACCATCACATCAAACAAGGCTGGAGGATATATCTTCTCAAGGTCGCATAGGATAGTTGGTATCTTGTCTCTAAGACGCTCCAAAGCATCTATCCTGATATTTCTACTGCAGAGTTCCCTGAAGAATTGTCTCAACTCTGCAACTGCTCTGTATAAGTCAGGGCGGCCTAATCCTCTAAGGGTAAGATGTAAAACCCTTTGAAGTAGGACGTGGCAGTCATGAGTTTTCAACCTTGTACCTTGTTTCCATCTGCACTGACTCTCCTTTCAGGGTTGGTAGCAAATTCATGTGGGAATCTCACACGTGACAGGACCTCGCAGAATTCTTTTCTTTTTACCTTGTCCAAGACGTACACAACTGGTGCCATACCCCATGGTTTACCTTCATCTTGCACCTGCAAATCATGTCTGATACCCAGGTGTGTCAAATCAATCCTATATTTCGTCTTTCCTTCAATATTAAGAAGTGTGCCGATAATGTTGTCACATATATTTTTCTCGATGTACATCACATCAAGATTATGTCGCAAATCCAAATCTTTCCAATACTCCAAGTCCCACAAAGTGGACCTGCGGGTAAACAATAATCTCTCTTCTGCCCTACCACGCTTTCTTTTCCCGCTACCATTATCAGGATGGTTTCCTGGTGTAATATGCCTGACCTTCTCTAATTCCACTTGCAACTCATCGGCGGTGAGCCTCTTTGGCGCATCACGGTTTTCATGCTTTGCATTGAACACATGTCTTCGATATTTTATAGGATGCGGCTTGTCCTTGGCAAGGAAACGGCGGTGTCCAATGTAACAGATCTTGCTAAGTATTGCGTATGACAGTAGATTCCTGTCACAACGAACACATGCATTATAACCATGCGTCGTTCGCCCTGACATAGTGCCCAAAGCCGGATAATCATGGATGCACTAAATTATAACAGCATGCGGAAAGAAATCAGCTGGTGGGCTGCTATATAGGTCTCGAGTGAGAACACCCCTCCATAGCTATTAAAGTTCCTCCACAAGAGGCTCCATGAACAAATCAAAATCCTTTCCAAGACTTTTTGGACCTGGGATGAGCAAGGCCATCATGTATTTTGATTCTTTGGTGCAGACATTTGGAGGCATGTTGTAAGGGAGAAGGGATAGCAAGCACTGGCCACATGCTATATGTAGTGCTCTGGTGGCCAAATGGGTTAAATCCATCTGAAGCTAAGCCAAGTCTAATGTTTCTCGGGTCAGCAGCAAACTTTTTGTGCTTCTGATTGAAGCTTTTCCACCTACTACCATGTGATGGATGGCTCATTACATTCTGATCTCTGTACTCCTGGTTCCTAGAATGCCACAGTACATCCTCTCTTGTTTCAGCATCATGAAACAACCTCTGCAATCTTGGTGTAATTCGAAAATGTCTCGGAACATTATGAGGAATCCTCTTCACAGCATCGCCATCTTTCCATCTTGATGATTTGTATTTCGGGCATTCACTTAAGTTGGCATAATCCTTCCGGAACAGAACACAATTATTCTTACAAACATGGATCATATCATATCCAATTCCAACTGCACGAAGGAAATTCTTCATTTTACTGTAGGTGTGTGGCAGCTCAGACGCATCTGGGAAAGCTTTGCGGAAAGAAGCCAACATCGCATCGAATTATTTGTTGGTCATCCGCTCAGATGTCTTCACCTGAAGAAAGGTGACCATAGCTGAGAATACTCACAGCTTATTTCGTGGGGTGACAGCCACGTTGCATTGTTCCAACATGTGGGCCCACCATTTTTCTTCTGCAGGTGAAAGTTCACGGAATGCACGAGCATTTCGTAGCATTGTTTCAATATTGGTCAAACTCGCTGGCTCCGCCACCACCTCCTCCTCCCCCTCTTCCACCTGAGCATCAGGCAGATCAAGATGATGATCTGCCGCTTCCACGTAGTCAATAACATTGACGTTCACAGCTTCACCATGATGAACCCACCTAGTATATGTGACCGACATCCCATACAAGTGTAGGTGATTTTGCACAGTTGACTGGGGTCTTGTAACTGAATCATACAACTGCTACACGGGCAGAGCACATCTGATTTCGGACTACCGTACTCAGCTTTGATAAATTTCATGAAGTTTTCAACCCCCTCGACATATGCAGCGGAGAATCTTCGAGCAGAAGTTATCCAAGTCATGTCCATCTGTTAGACATACAAATTAGTTCTTCTCCTAGATATTACAGGAAAAACATATATGTTTTTTTATGAAGTCTAGAAGAAAATACCTAGGTCGATGTCTAAAGCTATGGCAAGATATTTGGACGAGCAGATCTACATAACGAAATATATGTAAAGCTAATTCAGCAAACAGATTTGAGTGCTAAATTATGGCAGGCTGTTTCAGCAGTCAATGAGGCCGAGCACACAGCCATCAAACTATCGAAGGCCATCGCAGCAACAAAGACCGAGTATAAAACAGTGTAGAGCTATTTCACCTAACAGATTGGCTACTAGACAATTGCAATCTACGTCACAATAAATATATGGCAGGATATTTTAGCAACTAATCGGCCTTGGCATGCCATCTCAGCTAAGCAGATTGAGTGCAGAATAGGGCAAGGAAGCTTCTTAAGCAGCGCATATTGACTGTAAACTACTTCGGCAAACAGTGAGATTAACAGCGTCTATCAGCTAACATTCAACGCTACACCGACATGCACGGGGCCTCAGTCTAGAATGCGCGTACTGTGGGAGAAGCTGACAGCCGTGCGTCTCCACACGAACATTGCCAGCGGTGGCGGCGCTGACCGCCGTGCGCCTCCACAAGAACGTCGCCTGCGGTGGCGGCGTGGCTATAGGACGATAGTCTACGAGAGCGTATTGTGGGAGCGAGAGGATCGCCATGCGTCCCCTCGACGAACCACGGTGCCGACATATTGGCGTGGCGGGGAGGGCGGCTTTGGCGGAGCAAATGGAGTGGAGGGGGCAGGGGGAGGGGGTTTGGGGAAAATTATTGGGTAGTTGGCCGAAGGGCGGTTAAATCTAGGATTTGGGGGGATTTTTGGGTGGGGGAGGATTTTCGTGCGGTGGGCGGGGGGAGTTTGGCGCATGGTCGGTTTCTCCAAGTGCAGTCCCACCTGTCAGTGAAGAGGCAAGCCGAAGCGCGTTCCGTTTGCGTGAGCCGTGTGCAGGACCAAACATGTGTGGGGTGCAATGCGACCGCGACAGGGGTGCTGTGAGTGTACCGCCTTTTTTCCTTTTAAACTAGGTGCTTCGCCCCCTCAAAAAAATTTGTTGCTTCGCGTGATCCATCGATACTACTACTAGTAATCTGGTAATCCCGACTAAAACGGCGCGGCCGGGTCTTTTCCCGCGCGATATGCTGGGAGGTTGGCTTAGTTCGGTTTTTTAGGACGAGTAATGCTACACCTACGTAGTCCCAGTTATGTAATTAACATAATGTGAAACGTGTGAGCTGTTGATTATAGATTGGGGAAGGGAGGGGCCTACCACCATGAAAATCAGGGGAGAAGAGAGAGAGGCAATTTACGTTAACCCTTTCGTAGGTTCCCGTAGATGTGAAATGCGTGAATGTGCATTTGAAGATAAGGCCTTCACTCGTTCATCCTTTTCTCCCACAAGATCTTGATCTTCCGTGCAACGCACGGGCATCTTCCAAGTACTCGTACAATATACTATATTGTTGTGAAAGTTCATATACACCAGCCGAGATTAATGCAAACATGGCAAATTTTCATAACATTTTGAACTTTTATAGGACAGAAAAATAAAAGAAACCCGACCCTAAACATATTCTACGACGGTGACCGACGTCCTCCATCTGCGATCTCCATATACGGGGGCGGGGTTCAAGACCTATGAAGTGAAGGTGCGGTCTCCGGCGAGGAAAAGTGTGGGGACCCCGACTTGGAAGTCGAGATCACCGGATGCACGTGTACAGTGATCCCAGAGATCAATGCTCACTGAACACACAGAAGCTGAAATAACAAGAGTCTTACATCCATACAAATAGCCTTACACGAATTAAGGCCATTATGGCCAAGTCTTACATGGATAGAGCCTCATGGCTGAATAAGAAATAACTCAAATAGCGGAAGTCTTCGATAAATGGGTAGAACCCATGCCATCTGCCTTAACCCTACAGGCATTCTGACTGGGATAGCGTCCTAGTTCGCATGGTCGTCTCCAAAGAACTCTTCCTCAAATTCATGTTCTTCCATGCCTGGCCAATTAAATAACCAGTGGCAAGCCAATGAGTACTTTGAATGTACTCGCAAGCAACCCATGATGTGGTAACAATGCAAGGGAACAATAATGAACAATCTAGCAGGAAGCTAAAATAATATGCTATCATCAAGTTTATGCATCAATAACCTCGCGTAACCTCGAAGACAGGTTACCGACATCAACATGAATATGATTCATCTCATCGAGTCAAGTCATCATCTTGACCCACATACACACGCATGGTTTCACAAACATTGGACGTAGCCCAAGAGCGGTTACCCAACTGTCCATGACCGTGGACACGGCTATTCGAATAGTTTGACACTCTGCAGAGGTTGTACACTTTACCCACAAGATCCGGGGAACTTCCGTGTCATCCACGACCCGCGGTACCCCAAGTACCCGGGGTAAGCACCCGGTCATTACCTTTCCTTAGACGACACTAACATAGAGTCCACTCGTTGGCACACGGCCCTCGGGTACAAACAATAGATCTCGGGACTTGCCCTAATTTCAATGTTCACGCGTACCCGAAGGGACCAACGGTGTGTCCGGTGCCCTGTGAAAACAGTCATGGTCGTCTATCCAAGCACGACCCCGTCCCGGGAAAGACCTCAAGTCTCCCCGTCACTAGTAATGCAGGCACCATGCTAGTATCGACCTAAGTAATCAATAAAGCCCCGTCCCATAAGGGGTAGTGTGGTTGCACATGTATGGTTGGAATAACGGTCGCAACTTCAACCAATCCGTTTGAAAAACACACACACTTGCCTTGGCACACCACTTCGTCATCAAGTGGTCACCCAACTCATCATCATCATCACCCTCGGGCATAAATGGCACCCGACGGGGTTTTATGCAAAGACTTCAACCATGAAGGTTCATGTCACACATGCATCACTAATCATAACCACTAACCGTATGCAAGTCATCTAGCACATAGCAAGATCAAGATTATGTCATGCATCATATAAGCATCATGGCCACCTATGGCATGTTATCTAGCATATAGCAAGATCAACAATAAAGCATGCATCATGTGGTGGTTCATCTAGGTTACCATCTTAACCCTAATCATCATGCATCGGAAACAAACGGGTTCCGAAGAACAAGTGTATCATGGTCAAAGGGCTGCTTGCCTGGATTGGCTTGGTCTTCAAAGTCTTCAAGTCCTTCTCCTTCTTCTTCCACAGCAACTTCGTCAAATACGGGATCTATACGTCGCATAATAACCACGGAAAATAAGAATACAAATAAAACAAAAAAATCAAAGTGCTCAGAAAAATGTCAACTCATTTTTGTAAAATACTAGAGGGATTTCTAAGATGGGGAAAAATCTTAGTTGGAGTTTTGGAGTTACAGAATAGGACATATTGATTTTTGAACAGGAGTTATACTGCTCAAATTTGAATTTAAATTTGAACAGTACAGAAAAGTTTCATGGATTTGAGTGAAAGTAGTACCATTAAATAGGTTGGAATATTGCAAGATTTTAGGAGTTGAAAATATTTAATTTGGATCAATATTCTTTTCTGTAGAAATGTTTTAATCATTTACAGAAAAGAAAAATGAAAAAGGGTCCTGTGCACTGGGCCAGAAGAGACCACAGTGCACGGCCCAGACGAACTGGCCCAGCCGCACGGAGCCAGCGCGCGCGCACGTCAGGTTTCAAACCTGACGGGCGGGGCCCGTGGGTCAGCGGCTCAGAGGAGGGGGAGAGAGGTGGGGGGATGACAGGCGGGGCCCGCCTGTCATCTCTAACCCCTCGGTCACGGCTGCGGCGAGCTCACCGGCGACGATTCCGGCCATGGCGACGGCAATGGAGGCCAGGGACGGACTCAGCGTCATGTCGCGGTTGCAGCGGTGGTAGTGCGGCACGGAGGGGAAGTCTGGTTCGCCGACGACGAGGTGGGACGGCGGAGGCTCGTCGGAGACCCGCGGTCCAGTGCGTTGGCGAGCTTAGTCTCGAGGCTACAGCGCACGGGGGGCGACGGGGATGAGTCTGGGGAGTTCCTGGACGAGCTCTACGTCCAGCTGAGGTAAGAGGAGGAGCGGGGGAGCGACAGAGAGGTGCGCGCGTGCGAGGCAGAAGAGTGGCCGAAGCGGGCGGCCGGTGCGCGTGCGGCGAGGCTACTGGAGGGCGCAGGAGGAGGGGGGACAGCGCCGGGGAGGTTGCGGACGTCGAGGCGCCTCGACTGGCGCGAGGGGGAGGCCCGAGGCTGTCGGGGAGCGGCGATTGGCCCGAGCCAGCGTGCGGGGGCACTGTTCACGCGCTCCAGAGCGTGCGTTTGATCGGCATCAGTGTGCTCTCGCCGGCTTGGTCTATCCCAGCGTGTCTAACAGTGTCCAGCAAGTAGAGGGAGGAGTAAAGAAATGCCCTGAGGCCTTGGATGCTCTGGGGTGCAGAGAGAGAGTGAGAGTGTTGGTAAAAATGGTGAAAGTTGGCTGTACAGCAAGGTAAAACTGGGGTTTCACCCTCCAATCATGGAGCTGAGGTGCTGGGGGAGTTACTGGAGGTAGCTGGTAACTCAATGAGCCTGTGGTAAGAAGTTGAGGCCATGGAGAAAAGTGAAAGTGGTCAAAATGGAGGTTTTAGAATTTCTGCAGAAGGTGTTTGATCAGTGTTTGATCAAGTAAATGAAGTCCACTTGACATGGCACTTGACAGGGTTGAAAGACATGAGAAAATAGGGTGCTTCACCAAATTTGGGCTCATTTGGAGAAACTAGCCAATGTAACTTTGGTGAACCCTAGAAATCAACAGAAACAGTTTCATCTTGATTGAGTCAAGCTAATCATCTCCCCTTGATGCACCACTTGGTGTAGCATCATCATTTGGGGTATTGATCATGCCCACAAAGTTTGAAGCTCCAGATAAAAAGTTGGTAATGTAAAGTTGTTCAAATTTGCATTTGAACAGAAAGGGTTTTGAAGTGATCTGATCAAGTTGCTCTATTCAAATACTTGTGCCATTTGGTCTAGGTGCCTTATTAGGCCATTCTAGCATTTGCACCAAGTTTGAGAGTATTTGGACACGTTTGGCAATGTAAAGTTGCTCAAACTTCAAATATGGACAGAATGGTTATGAAGGAGTTTGAGGAGGTTTTCTTGCTTCCCAAGGCATGGGGCTTGGCAAGATCATCAAATATGTCATATATGACATGATAGAATTTCCCTGGAATATTTGGAGAAAAATTCCTTTGTAAATATTTCAAAAGCTTGAAATATCCAGAAAGGGTTTTAGAGGGTTTAGCCCATTATTTTGAACATGACCAAGTGTTGAAACTCTTATATATGGACAATATATGTCCTATGAGTCTCTCTGAATTTTGGCAAATATTTTTGAAACAGCTAAATAATTTTCCCCTATTAAAGACCATTTCTGGCCTTAAGAAAAAGCTTTTAAATAAAATAGGAAAATAACTTTTAAAATTATACCTTTGTGGTTTCTGGGAGTCCTACAACTACTAGGTCCCAAATAAACCTTTTGAAATAATTTTCTCACCCTAAATCAAGTACTTGCAGTGCAAATCTCAATTCAGGGGTTTTTGGAAAACAAATTTTATAAAAATACTTTTTGGCCAAATTAATTTTGTAAGAAAATACTATACTGTTATATACTACTTGGCATGATCATTGGGCAGAAGTTTTGGGTGTGGAGATGAAATCTACAAGAGGTCATAGTTGACTTTAATGAGCACATGAAAAAGCAAATGAAGAAAACTCAATTCCAAATAAAAGCCAAATGATGCTAAAAAAAATTGTTGGTCCAAATTTTCATGCTTCAAGGTTACAAATAACATGTTACAAAATGCAGGGTGTGACAGACCTACCCCCCTTACAAGAATCTCGTCCCCGAGATTCCTAAACTAGGGCTTAAAAGAGATCGGGAAACTCGGATCTAAGATAGTCTTCTCGTTCCCAGGTTGCTTCTGCTTCGGTGTGGTTGCTCCACTGGACCTTGAAGTACTTGATGGTACGGCTCCGCGTACGTCGTTCTGCTTCGTCCAGAATACGAATGGGCTTCTCGCGGTAGGTCAAATCAGGTTGCAGATCAATGGCTTGGTGATCCACATCCTTGTAGAGACTGGGCTTGTCTGGAACTTGGAGACATTTCCGGAGTTGTGACACATGGAACACATTGTGCACATCGGATAGCTCGGGTGGTAGTTCCAACTGATAAGCCACTTCTCCTCGTCGGTCGGTGATCTTAAAAGGGCCAATGAACCTTGGCGCGAGCTTCCCCTTGACGTGGAAACGCTTAGTTCCCTTTAGAGGAGTTACCCGAAGGTACACATGATCTCCGACACGGAAACTCATGTCTCGGCGTCGAGTGTCAGCGTAACTCTTCTGCCTTGACTTGGCTGCCTTTAATCGCTCTCTGACTAGTTGGACTTGCTCTTCTGTTGCACGGAGAATATCCTGTCCAAAGACTAGTCCTTCTCCAGTTTCTGACCAATTGAGGGGTGTGCGGCATCTGCGTCCGTACAACACCTCAAATGGTGCCATCTGAAGGCTTGACTGGTAACTGTTGTTATAGGAGAACTCGGCAAAAGGGAGACAGTCTTCCCACTTGGCTCCATACGCCAGGACACAGGCTCGGAGCATGTCTTCGAGAATCGGATTGACTCGCTCAGTTTGTCCTCCGGTCTGTGGGTGGAAAGCTGTGCTGAAAGACAATTTGGTTCCCAAGGCTTCTTGGAATCTCTTCCAGAACCTAGAAGTGAACTGGGTGCCTCGATCTGACACAATCTCCTTGGGAACACCGTGAAGACTTACGATTCGGTTGATATAGAGAGTTGCCAGCTGGTTGCCTGAGTAGGTAGTCTTGACAGGAATGAAGTGGGCCACCTTGGTCAAATGATCGACTATGACCCAGATAGAGTCATCTCCTCTATTTGACCTTGGTAATCCAGTGATGAAGTCCATTCCGATTTTATCCCACTTCCACTCAGGAACCTTGAGTGGTTGAAGCAATCCAGCAGGTCGCTGATACTCAGCCTTGACCCTTTGGCACACATCACACTTCGCAACATAGGTTGCAATCTCTCTCTTCATACCGTGCCACCAGAATCGTGCCTTCAAATCTTGGTACATCTTGGTTCCTCCGAGGTGGATGGAATACGGGGTGTCGTGGGCTTCTTGCAGAATTAGCGTCTTCAGCTCGGTGTTGTTTGGTACGCAGAGGCGACCTTTGTACCAAACAATCCCGTGCTCGTCTTCGGAGAACCCTGGGGTCTTGCCCAGCTTCATCTTCTTCTTGATACCTTCAATGCTTGCATGTCCATCTTGAGCCTTCTTGACGTCGTCCAGCAGGGTCGGTCTGACTTCCAAATGATCCAGAAATCCAGGGGTGACCAATTCCAAACTGAATTGTTCGATCTCCTTAAACAAGGCAGGCTGCCTTTCCTGAATAACGGCATTCAAAGAGCAAGCCTTCCTGCTTAAGGCATCGGCCACCACGTTAACCTTCCCAGCGTGATACTGAACACTGAGGTCATAATCTTTGATGAGTTCCAACCATCTCCGCTGCCTCATGTTCAACTCTTTTTGGGTGAAAATATACTTCAGACTCTTGTGGTCTGTGTAAATCTCACACCGTTTCCCTAGGAGGTAATGCCGCCATGTCTTCAAGGCATGAACTACTGCCGCTAGCTCAAGATCGTGAGTAGCGTAGTTCTCCTCATGGGGTCGTAGCTGCCTGGAGAGGTATGCTATGACGCGGCCTTCTTGCATCAGAACGCTTCCCAATCCGGTTCGAGAGGCATCACAATATATCACGAACTCCTTGTGAATATCAGGTGTTGCCAGAACTGGGGCGGTGGTCAATCTCTTCTTGAGCTCTTGGAAGCTCTCTTCGCATTTTGGCGTCCACTCGAACTTCTTGTCCTTCTTGAGGAGCTGAGTCATTGGTCGTGCAATGCTAGAGAATCCTTCCACGAACTTGCGGTAATAGCCCGCCAATCCGAGGAAGCTTCTGACTTCCTTGACGGTCGTTGGAGATTGCCATTGGGTCACAGCTTCGACTTTTGCAGGATCAACAGATAAGCCTTCCTCGGTCAAGACATGACCTAAGAATCCAACTTTGTGCAGCCAGAACTCACACTTGCTGAATTTGGCATACAGTTGGTGCTCACGAAGCTTGTCTAGGACCATCCTCAGGTGTTGCTCATGCTCTTCCTCCGACTTCGAGAACACAAGAATGTCATCAATGAAGACAACAACGAACTTGTCCAAATATTCCATGAAGACTTTATTCATGAGATACATGAAGTAAGCTGGGGCATTGGTTAACCCAAAGGACATGACCATGCACTCGTACAGGCCATATCTGGTTACGAATGCCGTCTTCGGAATATCTTGGGGTCTGATCTTCAGCTGGTAATACCCAGATCTGAGGTCGATCTTGGAGAATACCTTGGCTCCGCTGAGTTGATCAAACAGATCTTCGATCTTGGGAAGTGGGTACTTGTTCTTGATTGTAACTTCATTGAGGGAACGATAATCAATGCATAAGCGGATGGTACCGTCCCTCTTTGCCACAAACAGAACAGGAGATCCCCAAGGGGAGGCACTCGGGCGGATAAATCCCTTCCTTAGCTGCTCTTCTAGCTGCTTCTTCAACTCGGCTAATTCTTCCGTCCCCATTCTATAAGGCTTCTTATAGATGGGTCCTGCTCCGGGCACGAGCTCGATGATGAACTCAATGTCACGGTCAGGGGGCATTCCTGGTAGTTCATCCGGAAAGACATCAGGATACTCACATACCACCGGTACTTAATCTAGCCCAACTTCAGACAGACAGTTGACTTTAGCGGCTTGAGCGGAAGAGGAGTTGGGGGCAAACTTGACTTCTACTCCTTGGTCATTGGTCACAGTGACTGTCCGATTGGCACAGTCTAACAAGCCTTGGTGCTTACTGAGCCAATCCATCCCTAAGATCACATCCAAGCCTTGCGATCTTAGGATGATAAGGTCTGCTAGGAAGTCTACACCGTTAATGGTAATACCGACTCCTTTACAGCCTATCTTGGCTCTCATCTCGGCTCCGGGGGTTTGTACCACCATAGGGTTATTCAGGGGTGTAGGGGTCATGCCACTTTTTAATGCAAATCTTTGAGTGACAAATGAATGCGTTGCTCCAGAATCAAACAAGACAGTTGTAGGTGCTGAGTTGACAAGGAACGTACCCAGCACGACGTCCGGGTCTTCCTGGGCTTCTTCAGCAGTGACGTGATTCACACGCCCCTTCCCATAGTTCGGTGGATTGCGAGGAGCTGGGTTCCTTGGTGGCATTCCACGGCCTTGTCCCTGGTTCTGCGCATTGGGGCGCGGGGCATCAGGCTTCTTGTTGGGGCACACCCTGGAGATGTGTCCGGGCTGACCACATCCAAAGCAAGTGACTTGATTTGGAGTGTTGATCTTGTTGCCACCACTGGTATTGGGGTTGAAAGCTGGCCTGGGGTTGGCACACTGCTGAGGCTGAGGATTGGCATGAGGTGCAGGAGCTCTTGGCTGCTGATAGGTGGGCTTGGCCGGGGCTGACTGCCACGGACGAGGCTTCTGGTTGCTGGAACTTCCCTTACTGACCAACTTGCGCTTGCGAGTGTCTTCCAAAGCACGCCGCTTGTCTTCAAGCATAAGTGCCTTGTTCACCAGGTCAGGGAAAGATGGGCAGTCGCACACGACAAGCGAGTATTGCAGAGTCTGATTAAGGCCTTCCATGAAGCGCTCCCTTTTGGCAGCATCAGTGCTGACATCTTCAGGGGCATACCTTGACAGAATACTGAACTTCTGCATGTACTCCTTGACAGTGCCACTTCCTTGCTTCAGGGCTCGGAACTCGCACTTTTTGATAGCCATGATTCCGGAAGGAATGTGGGCCTTGCGGAATTCTGCCTTGAAGTTCACCCAAGTGATGTCTTGTTCAGCATGCATGACCTTGAATCCATCCCACCAAGCTCTAGCAGTTCCCCCGAGGCAGTGGGCTGCATAAGCCACCTTCTCGCGATCTTCGGTGCATCCGACTAGTTCCAGAATTTCCTCGATGGAACGGACCCAGTCATCTGCATCCAGGGGTTCAGCAGTCTCGATGAAGGTTGGTGGTGCATGCTTCTTGAACTCTCCCAACGTGGAACGTCCATTGCCATTCCCCGCCGGCTGGCGGTTGTTGGCGACAGCTTGAGCAATCAGCTGAAGAGCTACAGTGTCGGCTTGGCGTTCCTCTCGGAAAGCTTGGAGAAGCTGAGCCATGTCCATGCTTGGGGGAGGTGGTGGTGGAGCTTGGTCGTTGGTTTGGTCGTGGCCTGCCTCTGGCTGAGAGGATGCTCCGGCTTCGGGCTGCTGGGTAGAGGTACCAGTACGATTTACAACAGGCATCCTGTTGGAGCGGTAAAAGGTCTCATGACTTGGAAGAGGAAAAGCAAGATAGATGGGTGCCTAGTAAGGGGGTGGGTGTGACACTAAATCAAATCATGCAAGGGCCGTAAGGCCAAAACACATTCATTAAAATCCGAATGGGTGATGTAGTCGTTTACACATTCCCGAGGGAAGATTACGACTTACATCCAGACACGACAAAAGCAAACACTATATGGTTTCATATGAACCATACAAGGACTCGACTGCGCATAGGGGTTACACGACCTATCCTACCGTAGGGGTTACAACGGGCATATCTGAGTAGCGAATAATGCCTAAGCGGCGGAATGCTCGGTCGCGTATTCCGGCTCTTCTGGGTCTTCCTCCTTGTCTTCATCTGTCTGGGCTCCCTTGTCACTTGAGGGAGTGGGGGAGTGGAGGAGTTGGATACGACGGTGCTTCGACGGTGGTGCAGGGAAAAGCTTGCGGTATTCCCTTGCTGTCATCCGGCGTCGCCGAGGTGGTTCTTCACCCTTGGAAGACACATCCTCGGAGGGCCTTCTGCCTCGATATGCGATAGCGGATTGTCCAGAAGGTGCCCCTTCCTTCTTGATCCTGTTTGCCTTCTCTTGAGCTCGACGAAGAAGTGCCTTGGTCTTGTAAAGTTCTTCTCGAAGCTTCATTGATTCCGAGGCCAAGTCTTGTCCCAAGCTGTCTGCACATAGACTGAAGTAGGTCTGGAACCGAAGCGAGAGTCCTTCCTTCAGTGGAGGGGCTAGTGCGCTGCTTTCTTCGTCACCTTCCTTCCGGTAAGGTAAGAAGCAAGTTGCCATCTTGGCTGCCATCTCCGGAAGAAGCTCGCGGAGACGGGTTAACGCCTTGAGTGCAGCAGCCTCGGCAGCGAGTGGTAGTGTCGCCATCTGGGGTCCCTCGAAGAACCAACTTGTGGGAGGATCGTTTGCCTTCACGACCACTTCCACATGGTACTCCACCTCAGTATCGCTCACCCAATGCTCAAGGTAGGTGAGGATGGGTGCTCGGTGGAACTGACACTCCTGGAGGCTATCCTCGAGAAGTAGGGGAAACCCAGTGGTCAGGTGCTCTTCGGGAACAGCGGCCATCTACAAAGGTGGAATAGGAGGGGTTAATAAGCTGAGAAAATCTCAGGTTTAGAAAAGAAGAGAGGTTCAGAAGGTTTTTGAAAAGGGGGTCTCAACTAACTAACGCCCATGCTAACTAAGGCTTCCTACAGTCAGGACGGCTCTGATACCAGCTCTGTGGGGACCACGACTTGGAAGTCGAGATCACCGAATGCACGTGTACAGTGATCCCAGAGATCAATGCTCACTGAACACACAGAAGCTGAAATAACAAGAGTCTTACATCCATACAAATAGTCTTACACGAATTAAGGCCATTATGGCCAAGTCTTACATGGATAGAGCCTCACGGCTGAATAAGAAATAACTCAAATAGCGGAAGTCTTCGATAAACGGGTAGAACCCATGCCATCTGCCTTAACCCTACAGGTATTCTGACTGGGATAGCGTCCTAGTTCGCATGGTCGTCTCCAAAGAACTCTTCCTCAAATTCCTGTTCTTCCATGCCTAGCCAATTAAATAACCAGTGGCAAGCCAATGAGTACTTTGAATGTACTCGCAAGCAACCCATGATGTGGTAACAATGCAAGGGAACAATAATGAACAATCTAGCAGGAAGCTAGAATAATATGCTATCATCAAGTTTATGCATCAATAACCTCGCGTAACCTCGAAGACAGGTTACCGACATCAACATGAATATGATTCATCTCATCGAGTCAAGTCATCATCTTGACCCACATACACACGCATGGTTTCACAAACATTGGACGTAGCCCAAGAGCGGTTACCCAACTATCCATGACCGTGGACACGGCTATTCGAATAGTTTGACACTCTGCAGAGGTTGTACACTTTACCCACAAGATCCGAGGAACTTCCGTGTCATCCACGACCCGCGGTACCCCAAGTACCCGGGGTAAGCACCCGGTCATTACCTTTCCTTAGACGACACTAACATAGAGTCCACTCGTTGGCACACGGCCCTCGGGTACAAACAATAGATCTCGGGACTTGCCCTAATTTCAATGTTCACGCGTACCCGAAGGGACCAACGGTGTGTCCGGTGCCCTGTGAAAACAGTCATGGTCGTCTATCCAAGCACGACCCCGTCCCGGGAAAGACCTCAAGTCTCCCCGTCACTAGTAATGCGGGCACCATGCTAGTATCGACCTAAGTAATCAATAAAGCCCCGTCCCATAAGGGGTAGTGTGGTTGCACATGTATGGTTGGAATAACGGTCGCAACTTCAACCAATCCGTTTGAAAAACACACACACTTGCCTTGGCACACCACTTCGTCATCAAGTGGTCACCCAACTCATCATCATCATCACCCTCGGGCATAAATGGCACCCGACGGGGTTTTATGCAAAGACTTCAACCATGAAGGTTCATGTCACACATGCATCACTAATCATAACCACTAACCATATGCAAGTCATCTAGCACATAGCAAGATCAAGATTATGGCATGCATCATATAAGCATCATGGCCACCTATGGCATGTTATCTAGCATATAGCAAGATCAACAATAAAGCATGCATCATGTGGTGGTTCATCTAGGTTACCATCGTAACCCTAATCATCATGCATCGGAAACAAACGGGTTCCGAAGAACAAGTGTATCATGGTCAAAGGGCTGCTTGCCTGGATTGGCTTGGTCTTCAAAGTCTTCAAGTCCTTCTCCTTCTTCTTCCACAGCAACTTCGTCAAATACGGGATCTATACGTCGCATAATAACCACGGAAAATAAGAATACAAATAAAACAGAAAAATCAAAGTGCTCAGAAAAATGTCAACTCATTTTTGTAAAATACTAGAGGGATTTCTAAGATGGGGAAAAATCTTAGTTGGAGTTTTGGAGTTACAGAATAGGACATATTGATTTTTGAACAGGAGTTATACTGCTCAAATTTGAATTTAAATTTGAACAGTACAGAAAAGTTTCATGGATTTGAGTGAAAGTAGTACCATTAAATAGGTTGGAATATTGCAAGATTTTAGGAGTTGAAAATATTTAATTTGGATCAATATTCTTTTCTGTAGAAATGTTTTAATCATTTACAGAAAAGAAAAATGAAAAAGGGTCCTGTGCACTGGGCCAGAAGAGGCCACAGTGCACGGCCCAGACGAACTGGCCCAGCCGCACAGAGCCAGCGCGCGCGCACATCAGGTTTCAAACCTGACGGGCGGGGCCCGTGGGTCAGCGGCTCGGAGGAGGGGGAGAGAGGTGGGAGGATGACAGGCGGGGCCCGCCTGTCATCTCTAACCCCTCGGTCACTGCGGCGGCGAGCTCACCGGCGACGATTCCAGCCACGGCGACGGCAACGGAGGCTAGGGACGGACTCAGCGTCGTGTCGCGGTTGCAGCGGTGGTAGTGCGGCACGGAGGGGAAGTCTGGTTCGCCGGTGACGAGGTGGGACGGCGGAGGCTCGTCGAAGACCCGCGGTCCAGTGCGCCGGCGAGCTTAGTCTCGAGGCTACAGCGCACGGGGGGCGACGGGGATGAGTCTGGGGAGTTCCTGGACGAGCTCTACGTCCAGCTGAGGTAAGAGGAGGAGCGGGGGAGCGACAGAGAGGTGCGCGCGTGCGAGGCAGAAGAATGGCCGAAGCGGGCGGCCGGTGCGCGTGCGGCGACGGCTACTGGAGGGCGCAGGAGGAGGGGGGACAGCGCCGGGGAGGTTGCGGACGTCGAGGCGCCTCGACTGGCGCGAGGGGGAGGCCCGAGGCTGTCGGGGAGCGGCGATTGGCCCGAGCCAGCGTGCGGGGGCACTGTTCACGCGCTCCAGAGCGTGCGTTTGACCGGCATCAGCGTGCTCTCGCCGGCTTGGTCCGTCCCAGCGTGTCTAACAGTGTCCAGCAAGTAGAGGGAGGATTAAAGAAATGCCCTGAGGCCTTGGATGCTCTGGGGTGCAGAGAGAGAGTGAGAGTGTTGGTAAAAATGGTGAAAGTTGGCTGTACAGCAAGGTAAAACTGGGGTTTCACCCTCCAATCATGGAGCTGAGGTGCTAGGGGAGTTACTGGAGGTTGCTGGTAACTCAATGAGCCTGTGGTAAGAAGTTGAGGCCATGGAGAAAAGTGAAAGTGGTCAAAATGGAGGTTTTAGAATTTCTGCAGAAGGTGTTTGATCAGTGTTTGATCAAGTAAATGAAGTCCACTTGACATGGCACTTGACAGGGTTGAAAGACATGAGAAAATAGGGTGCTTCACCAAATTTGGGCTCATTTGGAGAAACTAGCCAATGTAACTTTGGTGAACCCTAGAAATCAACAGAAACAGTTTCATCTTGATTGAGTCAAGCTAATCATCTCCCCTTGATGCACCACTTGGTGTAGCATCATCATTTGGGGTATTGATCATGCCCACAAAGTTTGAAGCTCCAGATAAAAAGTTGGTAATGTAAAGTTGTTCAAATTTGCATTTGAACAGAAAGGGTTTTGAAGTGATCTGATCAAGTTGCTCTATTCAAATACTTGTGCCATTTGGTCTAGGTGCCTTATTAGGCCATTCTAGCATGTGCACCAAGTTTGAGAGTATTTGGGCAAGTTTGGCAATGTAAAGTTGCTCAAACTTCAAATATGGACAGAATGGTTATGAAGGAGTTTGAGGAGGTTTTCTTGCTTCCCAAGGCATGGGGCTTGGCAAGATCATCAAATATGTCATATATGACATGATAGAATTTCCCTGGAATATTTGGAGAAAAATTCCTTTGTAAATATTTCAAAAGCTTGAAATATCTAGAAAGGGTTTTAGAGGGTTTAGCCCATTATTTTGAACATGACCAAGTGTTGAAACTCTTATATATGGACAATATATGTCCTATGAGTCTCTCTGAATTTTGGCAAATATTTTTGAAACAGCTAAATAATTTTCCCCTATTAAAGACCATTTCTGGCCTTAAGAAAAAGCTTTTAAATAAAATAGGAAAATAACTTTTAAAATTATACCTTTGTGGTTTCTGGGAGTCCTACAACTACTAGGTCCCAAATAAACCTTTTGAAATAATTTTCTCACCCTAAATCAAGTACTTGCAGTGCAAATCTCAATTCAGGGGTTTTTGGAAAACTAATTTTATAAAAATACTTTTTGGCCAAATTAATTTTGTAAGAAAATACTATACTGTTATATAATACTTGGCATGATCATTGGGCAGAAGTTTTGGGTGTGGAGATGAAATCTGCAAGAGGTCATAGTTGACTTTAATGAGCACATGAAAAAGCAAATGAAGAAAACTCAATTCCAAATAAAAGCCAAATGATGCTAAAAAATTTTGCTGGTCCAAATTTTCATGCTTCAAGGTTACAAATAACATGTTACAAAATGCAGGGTGTGACAAAAAGTAGAACACGGGAGACGGACCGGCCAGTTGGCACATCATGTCGTGTCGCCTCCCATGCCCTACTCATCCTCGGAGGAGTCCCCGACCTCGGCGGTGCCGGACGTTGGACGACGGCAAGTAGGACGCGTGGCTGAGGGTGCTCCCGTCGTCGGCCACCAGCGTGGCCACTGCTTGTGCGGCGACTTGAGCGAGGGCAGCGACCTCGAGCTCCATCCCCGAAGACAAGCTCTCCCCCAGAGCGTTCGCGCTTGTGGTCATGGCAGATGTGGTGCCAGGTAGGAGGACGATGCGCTATGGTGTGGAGGTTAGCTGGGCGTTGCCGCTTTAAGTAGCGCATTCCGATGAGGCCAAGCGTCCTGGTGCGTCATTAAGTCACCGGAGTTGGTTCCTCGGGCACCGAGCCTCTTAACGACGGCATATGGACGGATGGCATGAATGCGGGCAGCTGGCGCCGGCTGGGAACACACCGCGCGACGGCGTGAGGGACGAGGGTTTTTGGTGTGCTAAGGTAGTCATTTGTGGCCGTGGCAACGTTGGAGATGCCCTTTGCTCACATGCGATCGATGCATATCATTAAAAAAGCAAGACGACCCGGCATGGTCTCAGGTCCTGAGGATGCAGTTGGCCGCGCTACACCACTCCGCGGACGCGTCCCGGCGCCCCGTGCATCCTCGACGAGCCGGGTGTTGGGGTGTGTTTGGATTGTGGCCAAAGTGCACCTTACCAAAATTTTGGTCATGACCCAAAGATTGGTCTTTGTTTGGATGGTTGCCATTTTTTTGGCATGCCAATGAAGCCAACTCTAGTTCATTTTTCTTGCCGTTGTTGGCAAAATCATGGGCAACCAAAACCTCAACCAAAATTTTGGCTACCCAATGCTTTGATGGGGCAACCTTGGGCACAAACCAAACATAATGCTGGTCGTGCCACAGCACTAACGCCACCCTCGTCACACTGAAACCGACCGTGTCTAGAGACGATGAGCGTGTCGCTCACCACGGTCGCCGTGTCTAGAGGCGATGCTGGAGCAGCGCCACGTTGTTGGCCCCCACGACCCACATGAACAGTTGCCGGTGGCGAGGAGGTCGTGGGCCAGCTCCTCCATTGGACTAGTTTGCGCTACGTCGTCCCGACAGGTGTGCCCCACATGTCGGTTTCCATGTTTTCCCGGCCATATTCGAGCGTCAGTGCGTTGCGCATTAGGCCTTTCACTATGTAGGCCAAGAGAGACAACTTATTGTTTATTTGAGCCATTCAAGTATAATCATGTGGCGTTTGCTTATTTCTCATTCCTCTCCAACCCTCTTCTCCATCGATCATGTCGCCCTCCGGTCGAGTCCATCCTCCCGCATGCCTCATTTGAACATTCCGTCGAGTATCATTCGCATGTGGGCCTAGACCATGCTTGTATTTCCAATGTTTATTTGTAATTAGTCCGACATGCATACAAACAAACGGTTCGTTTGAAGTTTCACTTTGCCTCCACTACGTGTCGCTTCGCGTCTTAGTTTTGACATCTCATTCGGTTCATGCCCCGACACATGTTGACAAGATCGATTGATGTTCAGAGATCAATTGTGTGTCGTGCAAGGAGATAAAGGTTTGGTCTGTTTCTATGATAGAAATGACCAGCGGGGGGTCTATGGGGATCAGAGGGAGTATATTGTACGTTCATAAGCAAAATGAACGTATTGTAACCACCCTAGTCCTCTTTCAATCGATCTCCGGACCCCGAGATGAAATCGAGAGAGAGCGAGTGGGGGCATGTGTGATACCTAAGGCGGATTCAAAATTTTGAACCGGTGATCATAGCATCCGCAAATCATATATAAAGGGTATTCAATGTTCGTTTCGTTTTTTAACGTACAATATACTCCCTCCTATCCTTTCTAGTTTACATATAAGTTTTATGTGTAGTCAAAGTATCTCTACTTTGATAAAAAAAAGTATCAACATTCAACAACGCCCAATCAATATTGTTAGATTCGTATGTACTCCTAGATATGTACTCGAGATGGTTTCCAATTTGTTTTCAACCACGTGAATGTGCTTGTTCTCGCGCATGCTCTTCCTACTAGGATTTCGCCACGTATAGCCAGTCCAATAGTAACTTTTTTTAACCTCCCTGTCCAATAGTACTAGTGGAGTACTGACAACATATGTACTAGAGTATGCAGTGCTCATAGTTGTACTCCCTCCTTCCATTTATGTAGGGCCTATGTGGAGGAGAGAGATGTGAAAAAGTAAGGGGAGTGAGCTCTCATGCAAGAGCCTAGCTATATACACAATCCTAGTTAAATACGTACAATAAATATGAAGAAAGAGATATAGAGGAGTTGGAAAAAAGTACTAATACAATAGCCAGCCTTATAATTTTTTTTGCGGGAAAAAGCCAACCTTATAGCCCACACTACTGTATGAGTGCATATAATAGATGATGGCTATAGATGACATGGCAGTTCCTTATAGCCATCGACTGGATATATTATTAACCATGCTCTAATGCATTTTTCAAAACCGCATTTGACTATTGACAAGACTAATAGTACATGAGATGTATATTGTGAAAATTATATCACTGGAAGCTCCTTTCACATACGTATCCCTGCCATACCCTCCCTTTCAGTCACTTACTGGCGGACCCGATGCTTGCTAGGCCCCGCATGTCATTTACTCAATGGGTTCGGCCACGTCAGGGGATCCTCATCCGTAGTATACTCCCTCTGTTTTTATTTACTACGCATAAAATGACGCGGGCGGGGAGGGGGAGGGACGTTGGTTTGCTCTCAACTGCGGTCCCACAAGCAAGCGAAAACGCAAGGCGAAGCGCGTTCCATTCGGTGAGCGACGTGGAGGGTCCAGCATGCCGGGCTGCAACGCGAACGCGACAAGAGCGATGTACAGTCAAAACCGATTGACCGGTCGTCACCGGAACCACTATTCACACCAGAACCTTCGCTGCTCGGCCTACGCCAGCCACTGCCCTAAAACCACACCTAATCTCCATCCCTTTTCCCCCACCTTTCGATCCCCTAGCCCGCATCAAGCGTCCCCTAGTTTGCCGGAAAGCCATGGTGCGCCGCAAGATCACGTACTACAAGATGCTGACGCCGGAGCGCCGCACAGAAATCGCGGTGGTCGTCAGAGCCACAGACCTCCGTTCCCAAGATCGCTTTGCGGCGGGCCAATCCCCGAATTCTCTGGAGCCAAGCTACGAGGAGGAGGAAGCCGATCCAATGTTCATGGCGGAGGTCGCGGCACAGAAGGCACCCGATGGGTATGAAACAATGGACGTCGACTTTGTGCGGGCGTCTGAGTCCCCCATGGTGCAGGCGGACCAGCGGTTCACCCTGGCGATACTAAAGGAGGACTGGGAGGCAGAGGCTTAACTCGACGCGGAGCGCGCGCATGCCACTGCCATCGAGGCTCTCCTGCGGGCGGAACCGGATGTCGTGGATGTGAACCGGGCGGCGGAGGCTCAACTTGAGGTGGAGCGCGTGGATGTTGCTGCCATCGAGGCCCTCCTGCGGGAGGAACCGGACATCCTGGACTTGAACCGGGCGGTAGAGGCTCAACTCGACGCGGAGCGCGCGGATGCCGCTCTCATCGAGGCCCTCCTGCAGGAGGAATGGGACGTCCAGGACTTGAACCAGGCGGCGGAGGCTCGACTCGACGCGGAGCGCGCGGATGCCGCTACCATCGAGGCCCTCCTGCAGGCGGAACCGGACATCATTGACTTGAACCGGGTGGTGCTCTCGTCTGTGCGGAGCGCCCGCACGCTCCGCATGAACGAGTAGCTGGACGCTGAGGACAACCACGGTGCGGAGACACACGTCGGCAGCTACGGCTGGTTCGCGCCGGCAGCCAAAGACGACGAGGTCATCTCGTTCCGCGAGTAGTGGTAGTTTTTCTTTATGTTGTTGTTTTTATGGATCTTTTGCTGTGTAAAAACATATATTGTTATGCGAGTCGCCTGACTTGGGTCAGTCTACCATTTCAGGCGGTTGGATGAATATCATACGTCCCCTAACCCTTCTTCCTCACCTCTTCTTCTTCCCCAACAGACCACCGCACGGGCCGTACGGATACTCCCCAACATGCGGTTGGATAAACATACTCTATGAACGAAAATTATGTGTCAGCGGTAGCATGGCTGAGTTTGGTTTGTTCACATGTGATAGCACGTGTCAGTGAGGGTGTGTTCCCTTGGTTGGGTTTGCGGCGTGCAGGAGCGACTGTGCATGTGAGGGTGCGGTGCGACCGCGGCGTGCAGGAGCGACCGTGTGAGGTGGCGGTGCGGCCGCGACAGCCGTGCACAAGTGTACCTCCTTTTCATTTTGAAAACTTTAGGCAAGCTTGGAAAAAATGTGTGGCGAAGTATGGCAATGCAAGGCCTAGACCCAAATAGGATAAGTACATAGTACTATGTACTAGGAGTACTAGTGTTAAAAAAGAAAGGCGGGGTTTTCCTTCGCGGAATTAATCGATACAAATCCTCGTTTCACGTGTCAATTAATGCGTATTTTTTTCTTCAAAGCCCAAAGAGCTAACCATCTCACTCTTCATCGCTTGATTAATGCAGCGCCATGCAAACCAACCTTCTCACTTCCGCATGCATGCAGGGGATATTAATGTCCTTGGTTGCTAGTACGAGGCAAACCCCATCAATTTTGCCTCGATTAGTGTAAGTGGCCTTTTGCAAATTGTAATTTTGATATACTGGCCTTGTGTACAAAAAAATGGAGGTAGTAACTATATTTGACTTCCTTCCCCATTGCGGTGACGTCGACGATATATCGAACGTTGTGGTTAGGCGAAGTGCGTTCGACGGAGAACACCATTGAGGGAGACCATGGTAAGTCGTTCGCAAGTGCCGCCTGCAAGCCGAGGCAATCGCCTTATTTGCATCCAGGAAGTCTGTTGAACCAAAGGACGCGTAAATGTACTAGTACTACTCGTACACAATAGCGTCGTTCGTCCAGCTTAGTGCGGTGAGATGGTTTCTCGAAGAAGATGATGGAGAAGCGGAGTCAGCGAAGAGTGAAATGATGGTTGCTTCATCCGTGCTTTCTGATTTGACGCCTCACTGCTTTGTGATTTGTGATAGAAGGGACAGGGGAGTAGACTATGTCCTCTATACTATACATGCGTCCAAGCACGGGAGAAAGAGGAGAGACGTTGCATTTTTCTATTCCTTCAATCAATCAATCAGGGAACTTTGGTTCCATCCTTTTGGCTTTGGCAACACCATCCACAATGGTTTCCACGATGACAAAAGCTATTTTCACATTTGGCTACACATTGTGGATGCCCTTAACCGTACCACTTGGTTTTGCTCCTGTGTGCTATGTATACAAATCTCAATTATATTGATCTAAAAAATTATAGAATCAAGTCAAGTAAAAAGGAGGTGATTTTTCCGCGCGGATGGCGGGGGAGGTTTCTTATTTTTAGAGGACGTTGTGCTGGCGGTTTGCTAACATGTGGTCCCACGTGTCAGTGCTTCACCAAGCCGATCCGCTTCCCACATGAGGTAGAACAACGGCAGAAGCAACACGTGGTTAACTTGAAGAAGATGAGGGAGAAGCGGATTCAGCAACGAGTGAAATGATGGCTGCTTCGTCCCTCCAACTTCTTTTTTTAGCATTATTACTTCGTCCCTCTAACTTAACTGCGGGAAAGGTGCAGCTTTGTGATTTGACGCCTCATTGCTCATTACTACGCCGGCGCCATGACTGGGTGCTTCACCCCAGCTTCTCTGCACTGTATTCCGGTATGGCACGTGGACCCGGTAACTTGATGCCCCACATGTCGGCGAAAGGGACTAGAAGATTTATGAAAGCGAGCGCTCCACTCTTACGACAGAGGAGTACACGACATGACGACGCAGTGAACTGTCACTTGTACTTTATATAGTACTATAGTTTTGCTGTTTCGCACAATCCATCGATACAAACCCAATTAAATAGGAAAGGGCGGGATTTTTCCCGCATGGTATATGATACTGGCCATACATTTAAAAGGCAATTTTAATGTATGCAAACTGAATAATTAAGTAACAATATGATATCTCGAAAAACTAAAAACACATATGATTTATTGTGTTAGGGTGTAGTAGTAGTGTTGTATTGCATAGTTGTTAGATGTAACATGCGAGAACGTGTAGAGATGTAGTTTTGGAGGGCCTACAAAGAGAAAAGCGTAATACATTCACCGAACTTCAGAATAAGCTGATTACGGTCACTATATACGTTTTGCGGTGATTATACGTTCACTTTCTCACGGTTCAGCATCGGATTGCACTCTGTTAACCGGCCAAATAGTCTGCGTGGCACCATGTTGACTAATTAAATTGACCACGTTCCTAGTAGGTCCCACCTGTCAGTTCGCATAGGGAAAAGGTCGGATAAACACAAATTTACTCACGTGCGACAAGACTCCACCCCGTGCGCGGGAATCACCTGGTTGTGTATGTGTCTGTCAGGGCCTGATGTGTGCGCATGCACGTGTAGGTTGAGCAATTGAGCGTGAGAGTGTGTGTTGGTCGTGTGCTGCATGTGAGTGTTGTGTGTGTACGTGTGACTGTTGCGGGCGTGCGTGGGCGCATGTGTTCGTGTGAGTGTTGCGTGCATGCAGTTCGTGTGCATGCGTGCGTGTGTGTATAATCACCACACCAGCTCATGTGTGTTAAAACAGACGACTCAGCATACCAATACAAGGCCACCTTGTCCGATATGCCCGCGGTCATGACTTCGAACCACCGTCCAATATTTTTTTGTCGTTTGTTTTCATTCTTACTAGCAAGATGCCCGTGCGTTGCACGTAACATCAAGATGCATTTGTATGTCTAGTTTATCTTGTGAGAGAAAAGGATGAACGAGGGAAGGCCTTATTTGCAAATGTGGAGAGGTGTGTGGGTACCTTTTTTGCAAAATTGTCATAGTTTCTTTCCTATCCGTCAGATATAAATCGGACGGCCTATATTGTAGGATGGCAGGCACACCATCATCACCAACTCTGTTTTTTATAAGAGTGTATTTTATCCCTACTCTTATAAAAACATAGTCGGTGATGATCGTGTGCCTGCCATCCTGCAATATAGGCCGTCTGATCTATATCTGACGGATAGGAAGGAAACTATGGCAATTTTGCGAAAAGATACCCACACCCCTCTCCACACTTGCAAATAAGGCCTTCCCTTGTTCATCCTTTTCTCCCACAAGATAAACTACTCATACAAATGTATCTTGATGTTCCATGCAACGCATGGGCATCTTGCTAGTATTTTATAAGAGTGTAGATGTAGAGTAGATACAAGCCGACAGGTGGGCCCGATGGTAGCGATATAATGTGATGCAACACTAGAGGTGCCACGTGGAGCGTTTAACTGATCAACTAGTCATGTCTTGAGCAAATACAGAGTTGTACGGTGAGCCCGTGACTGTATAATAACCACAAAACGTAAATGGTGACCGTAATGAGTGGATTCTGAAGTCCAATGTACGTATCGTTCTTTCGCTTCAAATACAATGATCGTCACTGTATATATCACGAGAGAAAGATGAAACATGCGTCAATGTGCTGGGGGCTTACTTTTAGAGGACCTGGAGATAGTTTGTGTGCGTACGTGAAAGGGGCGTAGAGGGGGGTATGCGATGGAGAGAGAGATGCTCTTCGTTTCTCTTTATTATGACTAACTTTATATATAGTATAAAATATACAAATTCACAGTGCGGAATAAATATCATTTTGGGCACCATGCAATGCAAGCGTTCATACTCCTCCATATAACTTTGTAATGTTGTATATATGTAGAAATTCTAAAATATTTTTTTGGCCACACTTTATTCAAAAGGAATGTTGTATGCGAAATAAATATGAAGAGAGGGCTTTTTAGATCAATGGTGTACGTGATGTAACATGTGTGAATGCGTAGTTGATGCATTTGGCAGGGCCTAGAGAGGTATGTGTGTGTATTACATATTCGAGAGAGGCATGGATAGAGGGGCCAGCAGGGGGGCGTGGGAGAGATAGCACGAGAAATGAGAGTGGTCTAGAGAGAGAGAGAGACGAATATGACGTCACGGCGAGAGATTCCCTTGAGTGTGTATATGCAAGGGGGAGTGGATAGAGGCACCAGGAGAATATATATTTTGTGTGTGGTGTCTGTGTTGGTATGTGTGGGTGTGAGAAGATAACGAGACATGGGGGCAGAGGGTGTGTCACCGCGTGAGGTCCGGTGGGTCGAGGTGAGGCCCTTCGTTCGGTTCCGTCCTGCGCCACATTGGTTGGCCCGTGACGCATTTAGGGAGACCCATGGATGACTAGTCGTACAAGACAAAGATAGCATAATTGTGAAGGACTCTATGTCCACTGACAAAGCCGGCTAGGATTTGTAACCCTAGGTTCTCGGACTAAGGTAACCCCTTTATCTCTGATATTAATATTCATCCAACCTAACTTTAAGGGGCATCCTATAGAATGCTCTGCTAGAATCATACTCGTCGATTAGGAAGAGAGGTGTGAGACAATGAGTGAGAGACAGGCCTAAAGATAATGTGCGTACAGGAGACACGTAGGCAGGTCTATGTATATAGAAAGGGTCGATGGGGATAGTGCGTGTGTATGCTTGCGAGAGGGCGAGTGCTTGTGATAAAGGTTAGTGACAGCAGTCGTAAATGGATACGAGAGGGAGGGAGGGTTATATCGAGAGCATGTGTGCGAGAAAGACACCTCGGGAGAGAGTGTGTGAGCATGTGTGAGAGACCACCGATGGAGAGTGAAACTACACGTACAAGACTGCTGTACACATTGATTAAAGATATAAATTGTATCCAAATATTAGGATGGGATCATGATATTTGCAATTCGCGTAAGGAACGGTCATTGATCCATCAGACATCTAGATTCTGTCGAATTTGAGCATGTCTATGTTATTATTCGACACAATTGATCCACATAATTATTATTTTGAACTCCAGACAATGCATCACTTTAACAATCGAATATAAACGTGAGTATAGTTCATGTTGTGTGTGTAAAGCACATTATACATACGGAAGTTACACAATGAACATTATAAATAGCTACCTATGAACTAGCATAAATTTGAATTCAACTTAAGGTGGTTTAAAAAATCGAATTCAACATGAAGTCCATTCAAGTATTTGAATTTGATATCATGGCATTTGTAAATCATACCTAAATTATGGGGGCACCAATCTTTGCTCTGATTTTTGTACATAATAGCATATGTAGTCGTGTACAAAATAGATTCTAATTTAGCTCCTCCATTCCAAAATAATCGTAGTTATAGGATTTTCAAGTGTCAAATTTTCAAAAAGAAGCAGATAATTTAATGAGGTTTTCAAGAATACAAGGTCAAATTTAACGTTGTCTATTTAGGTCAATCCTCAAAGTTCAAGAGTACTCTAAACGTTAATGCTTGTGTTTCAAAATTTCGAACAAAGCGCTAAAAGAGCCTCTACTCGCCCGAAACCGCGTGAGACCAATGTTTGGTAGTACAAGGAAATTACTTTTCTAATAACTCCGACCCGTGAAACCTACCGGCCCGGTGTCCAAAGGTCTAAAATGGGGTACGTTTGTAGCTTCATCTAGACGCCACGCAACCGCCTCCAAAAAACATTCATACACAATGGTCGCCTAAGAACACATGCGCGCGGCCGAAATCGCTCCCGCCCACTATTTGGGACACCTGGGATTACCATCCTACCCCCGACTCGCAGTAGGTCCAAAATTTAAGAGGGGGGCAAAGTTTGTACTTTCCCCAAATTTCAAACAAGCGCGTCCCATCTTCTATTCAAAAAAGCCAAAAACAAGCGCGTCCCAGACCGAAACATGGTTCTTCCCCTCTC
>LR738711.1:130528693-130555779 GCA_902687465.1 Secale cereale | reverse complement strand
ACCCATCCGATTCCCCATTCATACTCCGTGGGCGCGAAAACTACCTCTCCACCAGCCGCGAAACCCCGGCGTCCTTCGTCCGCCACCCCATTCCACCCATCAACCGCGGCCCTCCTCCATCACGCCGGAGCCGATACCCCGACGTCGTCGTCCACCGCAACCTCAACCGCAATGCCCTCCATGTCTAGTAGTTGAAGCGGAGGTCGAGCCGTCCGTACCCGAGCCAGTTCAACCACGCCGTCCTGCGCCTCACCGCTGCTGGTCCAACTTCGCCACCCTCCACTGCACCGGAGTTGTTCCTGCTACGCCGTCCTTCGCCGCCTTGGATTTGCTTACCCTCCGCCGACATACGGCCACGGCAACACAGTCAACAATTTGGCCATGGGTTCGTCCAAGCCTGCACCCTCCTCCAGAACATCGGTTTCCCCGGCAAAAAGAAGAAGATCGGCGCGACATGTGGAGGCGACCACACCAGCAACCGAAAATGGTACTCCTCTTCCCTTATTCATGCAAATCTTATGTGTCTGCTTGCACGGTATTCATCCCACAGAAGACACTAGTTGACCGCTTCTTCTTGATACTTGATGTTCCTAGTAACTCGTGATGCACAAGGTTTCTCCTCATATACTATTTCACCTTAGCTAGAGGTTCGTCGCCCCCCTGAATTTCAATTCCTGGTCAGTTGATTCCCAATTAACGGAAGCATTCCCTGGCGTAACAGGCGCTAGTCCGCCTATTACGCCAGGAAAGCAGCGCCTCGGTGTTTATCTTAGGGGCGTGTGGGGCCTAGAGCTATTGGTGCCCGATCTGGAGGTCGGTCGGGATTAAAGGGATGGCCTGGGGGCGCTGCCAAGCACGGCGGTGGTGTGAGGTCGAGGGGAGGGCGGGGCGGCGGAGGCAGGGGTCTGGGCCAGTGGTCGCTGGCGGTTTGAGAAAGATCGTCAATAGTGACTGGCGGGAGGTAGACGAAGGCCATCTACACGTTCCTTATAGATCGAACGGTTCATTAAAAAAATCGACTGGCCTATTTATTTTTAGTCGACTGTTATCTTGATATGACCACATGTGGTGGTGTGCTGGAGGAGTACCTGCATTTCCTGTGCTCATATATTAAAAAATCATACAGAGTAGAATCTAATTTTGTTTGCCATGCAATGTTGTAGAGCTATCATATGTCTCTTGTCATGTATTTTTCAGCCACCTGCTATCTGCTAGTTTTACAGTGCACTAGTTCTGCACACACTTCACCCATACTCTCACTATTGTGTTTTTATGCAAGGGTATTTCAGACTCTGCTGCTATGAGAGAAGCAAAAAAGAAAAGAGAGAAGTCGCTCCAGTGTCGTACGCGGATAGGCCAGACACGTTTCAGCCTTATAATAGGTGTAGTGTCAGCAGATGGAGACGGTAAACATAGCTCCGAAGTTGATGACCTCACTCGCACTGAACCACCATCCCAGGTGCTTGCTTTAACTTCGCGGTGTCATATGTGGTTGCATGTTCCATATGTTGTCTAGCTTGTATTCAAAAGGCCGAAGTCGGTCTTTATTAAGATAAGGACATATATTTTTTACATGAACCACCATCCCGTGAGCACCAGAAGACAAATAGCTAGTCAGGGCACTGGCCGAGCCAGTGACAAGCCCAGCAAAGAGAGGCATCACCTAGAAGCCAACTAAAAAGCTGCGATGGTGGCGAAGCAGCCCACCTCCCACCAGGCTCTCAGGTCCTAGATGATCATGCTCACCACTCCAGTCGGGTGTCTAGCTTGTATTGCTTCCAATTTGGTTAAATTGCATCTGCTTAGCTTACACATTATACCTTTGAATATTACATGCCTTTTCTATTTTTGGTACATACTAGTACATCTATGTATTAACCATGTTCTTACATCAAACTAATGTTCTTGTGTATCCCTCATCAATCACTTATGATGAGGCAGTCAGGCAAGTGGATTACTCCTCATTTAAAGAATGCAGCGTTAGCCTCCCGACATGATTCTCAAGAAAGAGCAAGGCTAGATGAAGATAGGGAACGTAGCTCTGTAGTAGATTACCGCATTTACCCTACACTAGAATCGCAGGTGCTTGCTCTAACTTGGCAGCGTGATATGTGGTTGCATGTTGCATATGGTGTCTAGATTGTAATTTTCCCAATCTGGTTAAACTGCATGTGCTATTCTGCTTAGCTTATACATTATACATGTTAATGTGGCATGCCTTCCTATATTTAGTACATAGTACATCTGTCTATTAAGCATGTCCTCACATAAAACTATTGTTTTTTTATATCCCGCATAAATCAATATGACAAGACACCTTCAGTATATGCAGTGTGATATTAGTTGCATCTTTGATATGATTTATAGCATGCGCTGCTTCTAATTTGTTGAAATGCCATTTATGATGGGACACTTTTAACTTGGCAGAGTCATATTGGTTGCATCTTTCACGTGGTGTTTAGCTTGCATTGCTTCTTATTTGGTGAAATGGTTTCTGCTTAGTTTACACAAACAGTTGTGAATATGCCATGCCGTCCTATTTTTCGTATTATTCCATCCTGGAATCATGTGTTTGCCTTACATCAAAGTAGTGATTGTCAGTATCATGCACGAATGAGTTCTGAAGAGTGAATTATATTTCTTTTTCTTGTCGGTTTTACTTGACAATTCAAAATCAATAAAGCGGAAGGAAGTTAGCAAGGCAGCGGATGAAGGTGCTCCTTCCAAATGGAGGGCCTCTACAGATTATACTCCTCCATCCCCCCAAGATGATTTCCAAGACAACACATGCATAGACACTCAACTTAGCTGTGTTGGTGATGAGCACGTCTCCCCTAGTGCACCATCACAGGTGCTCCCTCTAACTTGGCACTGTTATATGTGGTTGCATGTTATGTATGATGTCTAGCTTGTATTGCTTCTAATTTTGTTGAATTTCATCTGCTTACTTTACACATTATACTTGTGACTAAGACACGTGTTCCTGTTTCTAGAACATACAATATTTGTCTATCACACCATGTTCTTACATCAAAGTACATTTGTTCTGAAGAACTAAATTATTATTCGTTTTTCTTGTCGGCTTGACTTAACATGGCACAGAGAAAGAGGAAGCAAGATAGAACGACAGGGGAAGGGAAGCGGAACATTCCTACAGATTCTTCTGGTACTGGTGGTGCAATAGAAGGTCAAAGTCCAGCGGAAAATTGTACCGACAGGGTATCCCGTGCTACGCAAGCTGTAGAACAAGCCAAAAAGAAACAAATAGTTGCCACCAAACAAGCAGAGACAACCCTAATTGTTGCAACACCTTCCACAGTACCACCAGCTGCACGATTTACTCATTGGTCAACTCAGCTAGCAGCATGTTCCCAAGCTCCCTTGCCACCTGACACTACTTCCGAAGCACTCTTGACACAAGATGAGTTGGCAAGATCAGATGAACTTTGTGAGCTTCAACAGCAAGAAGGTAGTTGCTGGAGTCAAGTTAAAGTTGCATGCTTCTTTATATGTAGTCTCACTATCTGATGTACACTAACACTTCCTATGCTTGTTGTTGGACTAGCACCTAGGCGCAAGAGGAAACAAACATCAGGGGTAATGCTCGATAGGTTAACTAAATCTAGAGGCGGAATAATGGAGATCCGTTTTGAGGCAGGTTTAAAAAGGCCACGTGATGCTACAGAGTCAGCCAAGTTAGTATCAGAGGAAGCGCTTGCTGTTAGGTGTCATGTACGTATCCTCCCAACATGGATTCAGTACAGGAATGACAAAGACAAAACCCAGTTCAACACCTTCCTCCACCATTTATCTGTAAGTATGGTTATGTATGGAAACTAGTAATATTGTATGTGTGTGTGTGTGTGTGATCAGATCACATGTTGAAGTCCTATTTACGCATGTGCCAGACAAATCTATCTTCTTGTAGGTGAACTGCTCAAAGAACAAGGCCAACCGTACGAAAATGAAATTCCAACAGGTGACAGAATCTCGTAGCTATATTGCACAGTGCGATGCTCTTGTAATTAGCTGATGTTTCACTCTTTTCGTTGTACCATATTATCATATCTATATTGACTTGTTCCAAATGTAGAGGAAAGCCCGCAAGGACCAAAAAGTACCTGAAGCAAATCCTGTGGAAATCTTCAAGGATTGTCACACCAGCAAGAAGAAGGGCATGAATACACCAGTCAAAGCCGCTTTTATAAGTCCTTAATCCTCATGCCTTTTAACTACTAATTACTCTGACTTGTGCCTTGAACTGCATGGTTTGCAGCCAATGTCAATTACTCTTTTCAATTTTATACACAATTGTCTTAGTGTATCATTGCACCTTACAAGGTTTAAAAGAGAGGAGTGATTTTCCTTTGATCTTGACATGTAATCTAGTTCCGTGCTGGACTTGCCCACACAACGTTACAATTGCCTGTTTGTCTGTTCTCAGTTGTTTTGTGATATGAATGATGTCATACTATGCTTACCGTATTATAAACTTCGTCTCTTTATCCTTAGCCCTCAATGCAATGTGAAGAAATAGACAATACATACATTAGCGATGGTACATGGTCATATGTTTGGAACCTGGTTTTATTATGTACATTGCAATAGAATACAACAATATTTTACATGGGTTCACTAGAATAAGTTCTGTATATAGACCAAAGCTATTTTGTTTGGTTTTGCTGCCTCCTTAATATCTTATGTTTTGGTACTACTAATGTAAAACCTCAACTTTTCAGCGAGCTATGGAAAAAATGGTGGAACCGCCACCTTCTGAAGGTGGCGAGGCAACTATAACCGCAATGTCAGCTCTTGCTGTAGTGGGTCAGTACCTGTCCACTAACAGTGCCAAAAGCACGTTCCTGCGTAATACTGGCTTGGTTGTTAAGGCAATCTCATCCAAACTGCCTCGTGGTCAAGATATGCAAGCTCAAAACAATGTTGTATCTGCGCCCCAGACACAAGTCCATTCCCTAACAGAGACCCTTTATGAAACAAGGAGAGACATTGTTCGATGTTGTCAAGATATGCATGGTTTTGAAACCAGACTATCAGACATTTGATATGTTGTTCAGGAGCCTAGGAGAACTGAAGGCGAAGGTTATGGTGCTCCATCGGACAATACAACATGAAAACGTAACAGTCAGTTCAGATGAACTGAGCTTCTGAACTTCTAGTAGTGCATTTATCTGCTAGACTGTTAACTTTTATGCCAACCTTCCTTTTGTTTTATAGTTGTAATTTTTTTGGTGCGATACAAAATTTGTTCTTAAAGTGCAGCCACCGGCTAAAGAAAACAGCAAGCCATTTTTGTATAGTGTAGGGTGTTCCTTATATTTGCACTCGTGGCGAACTTTGATGCCCACCGGCTGTAGTTAACATGGGCCTCCTACGGGCCGTAGAAACAATGGGCCTTCCAAGGGCCGTGGAAACAATGGGCCTTCTTCCTTTCAATAAAAAAACAATGGGTCTTCTACGTGGCGTAGAAACAATGGGCCTTATACAGGCTGTAGACACAATGGGCCTTCTATGGGCCGTATCATCAATGGGCCTTCTACGGGCCGTATGATTGGTTGACCAAACATGGGCCAATAACAGACCACATTATGGCCGTAAATGGGGTAGAGTTGAAATCGTCCGTTCATGGGCCGACCATAACGGGCCGTCGTTAATCGGCCGTATTTTGATGACGCTATGAAAACAGCCCAACGTACTAATGGGCCACAAACGGGCCGACTGTAACCATGGGTTGAATTTGGCCCACAAGCAGAAAATGACATTAACGGGCCGTAAGTAAACGAATGTGGAAATGAGCCCAAGAATAAATGGGCCTCGAGAAGGCCGAACATGGGCTGGAAACGGCCCAACGAAATAATGGGCCGTTAATGGGTATAAAGTGATACACTGTTCATTACGGGCCAGTTTCACCACGTGTCGTTAATGGGTATAAAGTGATACACTGTTCATTACGGGCCAGTTTTACCACGGGCCGTAAATGGGCCGAGAGTAATAAGGGCCTCATATGGGCCGAAAGATGTCATGGGCCATACATGGGCCGGAAGTTAAAACAGGCTGGAATTATATTGGACGGCCCAGATGACGCTACTTGGCCTAATTCGGATAGGCCGTAAACGGGCCCTGGGTTAGCGGGCTATAAATGGGCTAGATGCGAACAGGCCGTTAACAGGCTTGCCGTGGGCCGGCCCGCCACCTTTTGACCAAGTCAAACGGGCCGGCCTTTTCACGGGAATGGGCCTCTGTTGGGTCGTGCCATGTGTCGACGTATCTTAGGCGCTTTGGGTCCAATGAGTGGATGACATCTGTCCCAACGGTGAGCCGGCACATGTTTCCTCCAGCCAATGATGATTTTACACGTGGAAAATCCCCATTGGTCACCCTTGACGAAAGCACTTCTGTGACGCGCGATTTATCGTCATGGAAGTGGACACTTCCGTGATGATAATTTTGGTAATGTCATGGAACACTTCTACGACAGCACAGGTATGACTATCTTGATTCTGTCATAAATTTGTCATGGATGTACATGCATGATTAAAAACGTGACCTACTGTGACAAACACGTATCATCACGAAAGTGTATTTTTTTGTAGTGAAATCTAGAACCATCTCACTCCATATAAGTGAATGTCTTCGCACGATGAGGTCAATGTCTTCAAACCGTTTTTATCTTCAAAATCTTCTGAGAATGCATATGACCTCTTCCCATTCCCTCGCATCTCTAATGATGTCACAGGTACATGTCCGTGGGAGAATCCCTTGGTTCTCATAGTCTGCATTCATTTGCAGAATTCTTACATCGTCACATTGAATCTCTTGAAGCCAGTTCCTGTGTGACTAGTCGTCGGACGAAAAACTGCTTTCTGAAGCCTTTCTGTCTAAACCCAATGGCTTCTGAAAAACAGTCCAAGAAAGGTGGCAGGAAGAGACGTACTCACACTGTCAAAGATCTTCCTCTAGATCTGTTCACCATGTACAAGTCTAACCCAGAAGAGACCTATGGAGAACACAAATCTCGAATCCAATGGATACAAAGATATTGGGCAGAGCAATGGTTTCTGTACAGATTTGTGACTCTTGAGTATGCTTCCAAGAATGCCATTCGCCCTCCATGGGGTGATATCGTCTACAAGAAGCTTCAACCCAAGACTATGTCTGAAGCCATTGCCAAGAACTTCTATCCATGCATGGTCAGAGGAAAAATGCCTTCAGATGCTGACCCATCTAGTCTTCGATGGTGTCGTGCTGATGAATTGTTTGAGGAAAACTACAAATTTGCCAAGACCTCTGCAACCCAGAACACGAAGGAATTGGGCACTAACTTCAATCCCGGCCCATCTCGGCCCCATCTGATGGAACACGCGAAGCCAATGAAAACCGCATTGGCCCCTTCAATTGCCTTGATGGACTAATATCCCACATTGCTACTCAAAGGGCAACTGTGGAAGATGTTGCTGAAGACAAGGAACCTGAAGCTGTTCCTGAGTCTCTGAAGCCCAAGAAGAAATCAAAGGCTTCTAAACCTGCTGCCGCCCCAAAAGCTTCAAGTGTGAAGCCCCTGAAAACTATACCTCATGAACCCAGTGTGCAGTCTGAGGATCACTCTCGCATCTCTCAGAGGTCAAAGCAGCTCGTGAAGCCATCTGGCCAAGGACTCACTCCTGGTAGCATACTGCGCAATGATGATGATATCATTGATCTGTCCAGTGATGAAGATCTTGTTGATGATGCCCTTGAAATGTTAATTAAGAGCAAGCAACAGGCCGAAATCTTCAACGATTTGCCTCTATTTGACGCTGATATCATCAACAACTTCATCGATGAATGGTTTGAGGATACATCTCTTTCACTTGATGGTCTTTAGCTTCCCATTGATATCAGTGTGACCTTTCAAGGCTACATTGCTCAAGAACTAACTGTTGCACAGAAGGTTATTAAGCAAAAGAACAAAATTGATCATGAGAAGGCTTTGTTCAAGAAGCATATGGCAAGCCTTAGTGCACAAGAAGTTCAAAACTTCAAGACCATGATGAAAGACCTCAAGGCTGAATTTGCCAAGCGTCGTGATGTTGTAAGGGGCTCCAGGGAACGTCTCAAGCCCTATGCTGAGAAGTGCGTCCAAGCCCACAATGAAGTTGTGAAAGAGGAAAGCTCTTGGCCGTCCAGGCATTGACCCCAAGCTGGCTGCCAAGAAGCCAAAGAAGACGAAGAAGCCTGCTGCTGAAGACACTGAATCTCCAAGGTAGGAAAGACCGAGCATTGTCTTCCGTGACAGCATGACAAGCCCAAAGCCAAAGGTCCCATCAGCAGCTTCTACTCACAAGAAGACGAGCCAGGCTGAAGCTGAAGCTAAGAAACGCAAGCACCTTGATGCCTCTGCTACTTCTCCCTCCAAGAAGAAGCAGAAGATAAAAGCTTCAAAGGATTCACATCAGCCTCGCGGCTCCACCACAGAACCCTTGGTTGTTGAACCAATTTCTGTTGCCCTACCTGCCTCCTCCAACCGAGAGCGTCATCTGGTTGTCCATGAGCCTGCTCCCTCAGAGGATCATCAGACTGAAGAGATTATAGTTGTTGACTCTCCTACATCTGAAGACATTGGTCATGATGAAAATGCTTGTGATGATGAAGTCCTTCCTTAGCTCGAACCCCAAGCTGCTCAGTTGCCTGCTCAAACGAGCAGTGAACTCATAAGCATTGGTCGTCCCATAACGCCAATTGCTCAAGATGATGTTCGGGAAGAGCAACCCCCTAACACGTCCATACATGAACACACTCCTCGTTCTCCGCCATCTCTTATTACCACTCCGGTACTTGAGACCTCCACAGAAACACCTGAAGACGACATGGAGCAGACCAATGCTTCACCCATAGCGTCACCCAAGTTTCGAAGGCTTCGCAAAGGTCTCAGGCCTCAAACCTCCATGTCATGCATTCCTGAAGAAGGAGAACAAAACTCAAGCTTAGTGGCACGTCAAGTGTTTCCTGATGCCATTCCTTCAGCGTTTGCTCCTGAATCTGAATCCAAGGTGGCTGAAGATATTCCGACTGCATCAGCCGATGAAAAAAAGGAAGAAACCCGTGAAGTCACTCCCCCTCCTCAAGAAACTGTTGTACAAGAAGAAGTTCCTGAATCCACTCCCCAAGATGTTGTTGTGCATGAGTCAAATCTCCCTGAAGCCACTGACGCTGAAGCAAATGCGGCTGCCCCATCAATGAACACTGAAGCCAATGACACTATCATGGCTGAAGCCAATGTGCAGCATGAAGTCATTGCTGCTCCTGAAGTGATTGCTCCTTCTCCTATGCCTCACACCATGGCCCAAGCCTACAATCGAGATGACGAGCTTATAACTGTCAAATGGCCACTTCTGACGCCTCCTGCTGCCCCAGTCCCACAATATGATTATCATGTGGAGTGGAGGCCTCAGACCGTGAAGCCCAAACCTAGATTGCCTAGGCTTCCCAGCACTGCAACAACACAAGGATCATTTAGTGTGCATAGCTTCAGGGCAAACAACACCTTCTTTGATTCTGCTAAGAACCCATACAAGAACCCAAAGATCTCTTCTGATAGGTTCTGGAGCTTTCAGCAACGAAGCTATTACTCTTGCATTCTGTACAATCAGGACCGGATTTTTTCCACACCAACGTCTTGATTGTGATGCCATTGTTGGACTGCCATGCCTTGAAGAAGCCCTTGACTGCTTCAGAGATGTTGGATTGCTTCCTTTCTTCATTGCAAAGGAACACTGGAAGAGCTTCTCCGGCAATTCTACGCTACTCTTCACATCAGAGGATACAACAGGGATCCGAAGACATGGGTCCTTGAGTGGATGACAGGTGACATTCATCATGAAGCCAAATCTCAAACACTACTTGAGCTTACTTCCCTGCCCACTCCTGGTGAGTTGTACGAACTAGGTTGTTCTCTGTATCAGAAGGAGCTTCAAAACATCTTCAAGAAAGCTGAGCCCAACATGAGTGAAATGCTCAGCATGATGAAGCCATTGCCCCCTGATGCTGATCTTCCAAAGGAATTCTTCGTCAAGGACCTCGAGTATCTGCCTCGCACCATATATCATATTCTGAGGCGTACTCTCTAGCCTGTCAAGGGACACTCGTCTGAAGCTATAGTGGAAGGAGTCATGAAGACTTTGGTCTTCTATATTCTCAATGGCATCAGATTCAATACCCATGACTTCTTCATTCGTCAACTGGCTGCGTCTGGTGTTGATCTGTTTGGCCTCAAGCTCTATGCTCCTTGGATAATGCGGCTCATTAAGCTTCACTCAACTGTCAACTATCAAGCCTCTGCACGCAATCATGTTGTCTTTTTGCCTGAGGTTGATATGTCTTATGAAGCCATCTATCCTGAACCTGCCAAGCAACCACTTCAACTGCTCAATGCTGATCACCAAAGCTTCACACAACATGTTGAAAGTTTTCATGTGCCAAATGCAAATGCCACTCCTTATCCTCTGGCTGGAAATCTACGCCTCCCGCATCATGCCAACACTGATGCCACTAGTAGCACTATTGCTCAAAGGCCTAAGAAGCGTCCCCGTGTCCTGAATGACCGAGAGCTTGTAGTTTCGCTTCACCAGAAGTAGGATAAGCACCATGATTGGATGAAGTGGCAGTGCAAAGTCTTCTCACTGATGTGAATCGCATTCGCAACTTGGCTACCAAGAACTCTTTTGTTGCACATGAAGCCTGTCGGCGGTCCTAGAAGAGCCTTACATTGCTCTACTGTGAAGATGATCTTCAAGCAGATGGCTTCACCGAGCGCTTCAAATTTGACTCCAGGCCTCCACAAGCTGTGACTTGGCATCCAACTCCCTCCATTGAAGATTCCGATTATTCATCTTCGGCTGCAATTGTTGTTGCTCGTGTCATCGATGAAGAAGACGACGCCACTTCTCTAGCAATCGCTTCTCTGCATCACAACTCTGCGTCGGGCCCCTCTGCACCACCAAACTCCCACGTCGACCTGACTGCACCAGCGTCTTCACCGCCTGGGAACACATAGATACTCTATGTCTTCAAACCTTTTTGGTCCTTACTGACAAAAGGGGGAGAAGCATATGAGTTGATAGTCTTCAAGAGGGTCCATATATGGATCGGGTGCATTATTTTTTTGCTAAGTTCTTACAACTCTCGTTTTGAAACATTTGGCTCTTCAGTTGTAACACTTAAACTTGATGGTCGTCTGCTACATTTGCTGCTGGTTCTTCTGCTTGGTTAAATATATATATATATATCCTATGTGCATGAAGTCATTCAGCAGATGCCCATTTCCCATTATGCATATCATTATCTTCACTACATCCTTGTATGCATGATGGATTGTCTTCAAAGAGATTGAAGGATATCTCCACAAAGCAAAACCTGTCATGTGCATTTGCATTCAAAAGAAAATTTCCTATATGCACATCTTCAGGGGGGAGCCCTCTCAATCTTATGAAGACAATGACCATGTTATCTATAATTTCACATATTTTATCCCCGTTGAAAACTTCAACATGTTTGTCATCAATCACCAAAGAGGGGGAGATTGTAAGTGCATCTAGTGCCCCCTAGTTGGTTTTGGAGTATTGACGACAAACGTGGTTGAGGGACTAATGTTCTTGTGAGAATTGCAGGATAACACAGGTAATAGTCCCTCACTGATTCGGTTTAACTTCCAGAGATGACCCCTAAAAATGTGTGAAGACATTGAAGACAGTAGTGGTGCGTGAAGACAATCACATGAAGATAATGACCTATGAAGATATTCACTGAAGACTATAGAATGCGAAGACATAGTTTCTTTCGTAGTTCTCTTTATTCTTTCTTGAGTCATAGGAACCATTGTACTGTTAAGTGGGATCCAAGTGAACATAGTCGAATGACTGAAGTGATGCTCAACCAAAACACCTATGTCTTCAAGCGAAGACAAATGAGAGCAAATCTTATCCAGAGCTGGATAAGTCAGCTTTACTTGGAGCTCAAGTAAAGTTGTCGCGTGTGTTCACAATCCGACCGTTGGACACGTGTCAGTTCCTTAGTGACCAAGGGACATTTCAGACATATCATGTCGGGTTGCCTCATGGCTATAAATAGCCCACCCCCTACACCATAAATTAGTGGCTGCTCAGAGTTCGTGCACGGCTTTTGTCGTTTGAGAGCAACCCACCTCCGAAGCCTTTGAGAGAAAAGATCCTTGCGAGGAAAAAGCCCAAAACAGCAAGAGCTAAAGAGTGTTAGGCATCACTGAAGTCTTTCTGTCTATGTGATATGAAGACTTGTTACACTTGAGGACTATGCATCCTCCAGCCAGTTAGGCGTCACGTTTTGAGCGTCCTAGAGTGATTGTGGATCGCCAGTGAACGAAGTTTGTGAAGGTTCGGAATTCTACCTTGAAGACTTACCAGAGTGATTGGGCGAGGACTGTGTGTCCTTAGCTCAAGGGGAATACGGTGAGGACTGTGTGTCCGGGATTGTGTGTCCTCAGGTTTGAATACCTAGCCGCCCTAACCAGATGTACAGTTGACACAGCAATTGGAACTGGTCTACCAAATCCTTGTCTTCACCAAGCAACTGGTTCTATCCCCAACTTCCTTTACTTTTCAGTTTGTCTTCGTGAAGTCATTGCTTGTTTGTCTGATCTGTTTGATTTCACTGTGTGAAGATTGTTCATTGTTTAGCTTCAGTTATATCTTCCATCTTGATCCATGTTATCCAGCTGTCAATAGTCTTTGTATTATCTTCATGATGCTTGCTTGACTATTGTGTGCGTGGATACGTTTATCTTATGCTGCTTATCATATAGGTTCATTTCTATCGTTTGTCTTCAAAGCCCTCGTGTTTTGAAGACTTTCATAAAAATCGCCTATTCACCCCCCCCCTCTAGTCGATAACTTGCACTTTCAAACCCTGTTGTACTTAACATGCCTATCCATGTACTTACGCAGGGTCATAACTGCCGACACTTTTGTTTGCCATCGAGGTGAGCTGCATCCCATGTCTTACAGTATTTCACATAATTTGTGAAATTGCAGTTTAACTTCTACCATTTATTGGTTGCCTGTAGGTACACATGTTAGTGGCACTGATCCACGCTTCGACCCGGAGGAACAGCTCGCCTCTGCCATCGCTGACTTTGGGCGAGCTCTGGCCAAGATGAAGTGCCCCAGCAACTACCTCTCAGGACTTACCAAGTATGTACTCACCAGTTCAATCTTACCAATACCAGTTGCAATTAATGGCTATGTTATGTACGGTCGATGTATTAAGCATGTTCTAGTAAACATGCCTAACATGTTTTGCTACTTTCCCTACCTTTTTATAGACATCTGGGCCATTCTCTGCTCTGGCACCACCTGCCTTGTGCTGTTTAACTATGCCAATTGCATTTTTATCAGTACCGATTTCAATGCCTATTAAGCCTGTTGGAATTAACAGTTGAATCCATTTTTAAACAGTTGTATTTTAATGGCTACAAACTTACAAAACATAACTTAGGATGCTGTTAAGCCTGTTGCAATTAACAGTTGTATCCATTTTTTAATCTGTCCATTTGCTACCATGCTACTCTCCACAATGAAGATATACTAGAGATTCTAGCCCACTTGCTATTTTCATGGATGCTAACCCTGTTGTACTTAACATGCTTGTCCATGTACTAATGCATGGGTCATAACGGTCGACGTTGTTGTTTGCCGTCGAGGTTAGCTGCATCCCATGTCTTACAGTATTTTACATCATTTCTGCAATTGCAGTTTAACTTCTACCATTTACTGGTTTCCTGTAGGTACACATGTTAGTGGCACTGATCCACGCTTCGACCCAGAGGAATAGCTCACCTCCACTGTCGCTGACTTTGGGTGGGCTCTGGCCAAGATGAAGTGCCCCAGCAACTACCTCTCAGGACTTACCAAGTATGTACCCACCAGTTCAATCTTACCAATGCCAGTTGCAATTAATGTCTATGTTTTGTACTATCGGTGTATTAAGCATGTTGTAGTAAACATGCCTAACACGTTTGAGCTATTTTCCCTACCTTTTTATAGACAACTGGGCCATTATCTGCTCTGGCAACACCTGCCCTATGATGTTTAACTCTGCAAATTGCATTTTTATCAGTACCGGTTTCAATGGCCATTAAGCCTGTTGCAATTAACAGTTGTATCCATTTTTAAAGAGTTGTATTTCAATGGCTACAAACTTACAAAACATGATTTGGGATGTTGTTAAGCCTACTGCAATTAACAGTTGTATCCATTTTTTATCCGTCCCTTTGATACCGTGCTACTCTTTCGAAATGAAGATATCACTACAGATGTTGCCATTTTATTACCATTTGCTATTTTTTGTGGATGTTAACCCTGTTGTAGTTAACATTGGCTTTCCATGTACTTACACATGGCTACAATGGGCGATGTTGTTGTTTGTCGTCGAGGTTAGCTGCATCCCATGTCTTATACACCATATATTCCTAAATATAAGTATTTTTAGAGATTCCAATATAGACTACATAAGGAGCAAAATGAGTGAATCTAGAATTCTAGATTCTAATCTAAACTATATCTATAACTCTATATACATTCGTATGTAGTTCATATTGAGATCTCAAAAAAAATACTTGTACTTAGGAACATAGGTAGTTGTATTTTGCATCATTTGTGCAATCTCAGTTTAGCTTCTACTCCCTCCGTAAACTAATATAAGAGCGTTTAGATCACTACCTTAGTTATCTAAACACTCTTATATTAGTTTACAGAGGGAGTAATATTTACTGGTTGCTTGTAGGTACATATATGAGCGGTACTGATCCACGCTTCGATCCCTTTGCATATGGGGCAATGAGATATTCATGAACAAGCGTCAAGTGAGGAAACTAAGAAAGATTGTTAGGCGAAAGAAACGGGTGATTGGAATTAAGCTCTTTATTTACACTTTGTCGAAGACAACAGTGAATTTTAGGATGGTAAGTAATGTGTTGCCTTTTCCCCCTGCCCACAACAAGTTACTCTTTTAGACCTCAATATCTGATATTTTTCTCTTTTCAGTGGTTTCCGAAGCTATTTACTGATGATTACCTTGCAAACTACATGACCGTAGTGGAGGAAACTAAGGTTAAAGTATATAATTCATGCTACCATGATAATGCTCTAGAAGTCTTCCTAAAGGCGGTGAAGGATGGGCGGGCGATCGTCACAAGGGGTTGGACAAAAGTGGTTCGTGTCTATGGAATGCAGGAAGGCACATTATGGGCATTCCGCTTCTTCAACATCGTCGGCAGTCAAAATGATTTACACTTGTCTCTTCACCTTTACCGCCTTTAAATAATGTGGTTCATCATAGTTAATTGCTGCATAATCCTGTAATTAATTACTCAACATATCGTACTGGCAATTTTATTTATGGATTCATTGTTGAACCATTGTGCTGAGAATTTGAATTGCACGTTTCATATTTCAAAACTTCCAATTAGAATAATAAATTACATGCAAAAATAAAAAGAGAACAGACGGTCATGGAACTTTGCAAACGGCTCTGGAAGTAAAAGCGCTTGTGATGGATAGCCCAATGTCACACAGTTTTCTACATCAAATCGTGTGTGATGTAGTTAATGAAAGCAAACAGTTAACCAAGGCAGAGCGTGTGTGATAGTTACACCTTTCACACACGAGCGTATACAAAAAATTGTGTGGGATGTACATCCGAATGGAAACGTTTTTCCTGGATTAGCTGTGTGGGATGTACATAAGAATGGAAACATATTCCTTGGATTGACTGTGTGTGATATAAATACGAACGGAAATGTTTTTCTGGGATTCACCATGTGGGATGTACATACCTACGGAAATGATTTTCTCGGATTACCGTGTGGGATGTACATACCTACGGAAATGATTGGGTTTCGATGCCTCGCCCGATCGCACACCCAACCTGGGTCCCAGGAGGGCCTATCCCTAACGATTTCTGGGTCATGTGCGAAAGACACCCTATCGCACACACTCACTTGGCGATGGTTCCAAATGCCATCGTGGAAAGGGGTTAAAAACCATTTGTTTAGGACCGATGCGTACTAGTGTTGGGCGCTATTGTTGCTCGGTGGTTGAACACAAACCATTCGAAGGGTAGTATCTTTGGCGGAGTGTATGCCTCCCGCCTAGCTAAACACTTTGAGATACCCATTAGGCATGATGAGAAGGAGGAAAAGGTGATATCCGTTAAATATTTAGACTATCCTATTATGGTAGCACATGATTTCATTGCTAAAGACAAGGAGAAGCGGCTCCTCTACAACCTAGTATTTAGTCAGGGACTTGTCAGATTATTACCTTTCCTGCATCTTCTTTGTTTGGTATTCATTCAGGCAGGTACACTATTATGCCCGATGACATTTATGCATTCTGGGAGAGGACGCGATCCCCAACTCCTGAGCGAGCCACATCACCTGACCCATATCAGGAGTCTATTTATCAGTGGGAGCTGCATGAGCTCTCTAACTAGTGGAACCCTCAAGATCCTCCTCAGTACCCACGAGAGGGTTATTTTGTTCGAGGGCATAGACCAACTTAGGCCTGAAGCCTAAGCTTGGGGAGCACGTATTTCTCACCGGCATTACATTCATGTTCACACACTCATTCCAGTTGTTGGTGTTCATACTTTTTCCATTGTATTATCCATGCTAGTTTATTTTTCTCGCATTCTTCTTGTGTGTTTGAAAAACTTGAGAAAAAACAAAAATATTTCCCGTCTCTTTTTGTCTTTTATTTATCGTTTATTTGTTAAGTCGTATGTAGTATTAAAAAGAAAAACCAAAAAGATTTCTCATTCTTCTTTCGCTTGTTGGGAGCTTGCCTGTGCAAATGGTTTTTTCTCGTTCTTGTTTTTGCTTTCTTAAAAAAAAAACTCTAAAAAATATTTGTTGTGTTTCTCTAAAATTATTTTTCTTTTCTTTGGGTTGTAAGGAGAAGACCACAATGACAATGTTGAGTGGCTCTCATATGCATTATTGTTGATCTAACAAAGAGCCCATATTACCATGTCTTCTCCTTTGAATAATGTTTACAGATTCCAGCTTAGTCCAATGCATGTACACTATTATTATTATTCACATCATTCGGTCATTCAAGTGAAAGGAAATAATGAAGGAATTTGATGAAATGATTGAGATGAAGAAAAGCTGGTACGAACTCGACCTATTTTGTTTTTGTAAATATTTTTAGCTCATCGGCCTTGATTCAGCCTATTATGAATGAAACATGTTTGCAATGACAATTAGACATCATAGTTATTCATGTCATGCTTAATTAGCTAGGAGTTGATAATGGTTTGTCTTGCGTGCCAACATGCATTTAAAATGGTTATCAAGTGGTATGATAGGATGGTATCCTCCTTTGAATGTTTCGAATGACTTGACTTGGCACATGTTCACGCATGTAGTTGAATCAAAATCAACATAGCCTCCACGATGTTTATGTTCATGGTGTTTTAGATCCTACTCATGCATGCATTCAATGTTGATTAAGTTCAATGCATGTTTATGACCGTTGTGGCTCTCTAGTTGGTCGCTTCTAAATCTATTTGCTAGCCTTCACTTGATAAGCGGGAATACTGCTTGTGCACCCACTCCATAAACCCAAAGTTGTTCCATATGAGTCCACCATACATACCTATATGCGGTATTTACCTACCGTTCCAAGTAAATTTGCATGCGTCAAACTCTAAACCTTCAAATAATAATCTATTTTGTATGCACGTATTGCTCATGCGGCGACTGGGGGTTGTCAGTATCTTCCATGCTAGGTGGGTTATTCTCACGATGAGTGTTTATTGACTTGTCATTCACAAGAAAGTGGCTGGTAATCGGGATGCCCAGTCCCATCCTCAAAATCAAATCAAAATATAATTAAACAAAACTCCCCAAGACTGTTGTTAGTATGGATGGTACCCATGGAGTGTGCTTGTTGGTGGAGGGGGGTAAAACTTTACCATTCTCTTTGGGAACCGCTGATACGTCTCCAACGTATCTATAATTTTCGATTGTTCCATGCTATTATTTATGAAGTCTTGGATGTTTAATGGGCTTTATCTTTCACTTTTATATCATTTTTGGGACTAACCTACTAACCTAAAGGCCCATTCCAGATTGCTGTTTTTTTTTACCTATTTCAGGGTTTTGCAGAAAAAGAATATCAAACGGAGTCCAAATGGAATGAAACCTTCGTGAGAGATATTCTTGGAGAAAATCACGCACGAGGGACTTGAGAACCACGTCAGGGGAGCCTCGGGGTGTCCACGAGGGTGGGGGCGCACCGCCCTTCCCAGGGCGCGCCCCCTGCCTCGTGGGCCCCTCGAGCACCCCCCCCCCATGTGTCCTTCTTCCTCCTATATAATTCTACGTACCCCGAAACCATCAGCAACCGAGAGAAAACCCTAATTCCACCGCCGTAACCTTCTGTTCCAGTGAGATCCCATCTTGGAGCCTGTTCCGGAGCTCCACCGGAGGGGGATCCATCACGGAGTTCTTCATCATCATCATCATCGCCCTCACCATGAGTTGTGAGTAGTTTACCACAGACCTTCGGGTCCATAGCTAGTATCTAGATGGCTTCTTCTCTCTCTCTGGATCTCAACACAAAGTTCTCATCGGTCTTCGAGGAGATCTATTCGATGTAATCTCTTTTTGCGGTGTGTTTGTCGAGATCCGATGAATTGTGAGTTTATGATCAAGATTATTTCCGAGAAATATTTGGTTCTTATCTGAACTTTTTATGTGTGCTCATAATATCCTTGCAAGTCTCTTTGCATTATTGGTTTGGTTTGGCCTAATAGATCTATAGTTTTTGCAATGGGAGAAGTGCTTGGCTTTGGGTTCAATCTTGCGGTGTCCTTTCCCAGTGACAGTAGGGGCAGCAAGGCACGTATTGTATTGTTGCCATCGAGGATAAAAAGATGGGGTTTATATCATATTGCTTGAGTTTATCCCTCTACATCATGTCATGTTGCTTAAGGCGTTACTCTGTTCTTATGAACTCAATACACTAGATGCATGCTGGATAGCGGTCGATGTGTGGAGTAATAGTAGTAGATGCAGAATCGTTTTGGTCTACTTGTCTCGGACGTGATGCCTATATACAATGATCATGCCTAGATAGTCTCATAATTATTCGCTTTTCTATCAATTGCTCGACAGTAATTTGTTTACCCGCCGTAGAATATCGCTATCATGAGAGAAGCCACTAGAGAACACTAAGGCCCCCGGGTCTATTCGCAACATATCAATCTACATCTACTTTACTTTTATCGCTTTTATTTTCTGTTCTTATAAACAAAAATACCAAAAATATAAACTATCATCCCTATCAGATCTCACTTTCGTTAGTGACCGTAAAGGGATTGACAACCCCTTGTCGCGTTGGCTGTGAAGTTCTTATTTGTTTGTGCAGGTGCGAGGGACTGGCGCGTGGTCTCCTACTGGATTGATACCTTGGTTCTCAAAAACAGAGGGAAATACTTACGCTACTATGCTGCATCTCCCTTTCCTCTTCGAGGGAATACAACGCAAGCTCGAGAAGTAGCAAGAAGAATTTCTGGCGCCGTTGCTGGGGAGGCTTATGCAAAAGTCATATACGAAGTACCTATCACAAACCCTTATCCTTCACATTACATTTATTTGCCCCTCGTTTTCCTCTCCCCCACTTCACCCTTGCCGTTTTATTTGCCCTTCTTCTGCCGTTTGTTTATCGTTCGCTTGCTTCTTGTTTGCTTGTATGTGTTGGATTGCTTGCTTGTCACTATGGCTCAGAACAATACCAAATTGTGTGACTTCTCCAATACCAACAACAATGATTTTATTAGCACTCCGATTGCTCCGATGCTGAATCATGTGAGATCAACACTGCTTTGTTGAATCTTGTCATGAAAGATCAATTCTCCGGCCTTCCTAGTGAAGATGCCACTACCCATCTGAACAACTTTATTGATTTGTGTGATATGAAAAAGAAAAGGGATACGGATAACGATATTGTTAAATTGAAGTTATTTCCGTTTTCACTTAGAGATCGTGCTAAAACTTGGTTTTCCTTTTTGCCTAGAAATAGTATTGATTCGTGGAATAAGTGCAAAGATGCTTTTATCTCTAAGTATTTCCCTCCTGCTAAGATCATCTCTCTTAGAAACGATATTATGAATTTTAAGCAACTAGATCATGAGCATGTTGCACAAGCTTGGGAGAGAATGAAATTGATGATACGTAATTGCCCTACACATGGTTTGAATCTATGGATGATTATTCAGAACTTTTATGCTCGCTTGAATTTTGCTTCTAGAAATCTTTTAGATTCGGCCGCAGGAGGCACTTTCTTGGAAACTACCGTAGGAGAAGCTACCAAACTCCTAGACAATATTATGGTTAATTATTCTCAATGGCACACCGAAAGATCTACTAGTAAAAAAGTGCATGCTATCGAAGTAATTAGTGTTTTGAGTGGAAAGATGGATGAACTTATGAAATTGTTTGCTGCTAAGAGTGCTTCTTCTGATCCTAATGATATGCCTTTGTCCACTTTGATGAAAATAACAATGAATCTTTGGATGTGAATTTTGTTTGTAGGAATAATTTTGGTAGCAATGCTTATAGAGGTAATTTTAATCCTAGGCCTTTTCCTAGTAATTCCTCTAATAATTATGGTAATTCCTACAACAACTCTTATGGAAAGATGCCTTCTGAATTTGAAACTAGTGTTAAGGAGTTTATGATCTCGCAAAAGAATTTCAATGCTATGCTTGAAGAGAAATTGCTTAAGGTTGATGGATTGGCTAGAAGTGTGGATAGAATTACTCTTGATGTTGATTCTTTAAAACTTAGATCTATCCCACCAAAGCATGATATCAATCAGTCTCTCAAAGCCATGAGAATGTCCATTAGTGAATGCAAAGAAAGAACCGCTAGGATGCGTGCTAAAAGAGAGGATTATATTAAAGCGTGTTCTTCTAGTTATCATGAAAATAAAGATGAGGATCTGAAAGTTATTGATGTGTCTCCTATTAGATCCTTGTTTTCTAGTATAAATCTTGATGAAGATAGGATTGGAGATGATTCTGCTTTAAGGTGTCCCAATGATTCGGAGTTTTTAGATCTTGATGCTAAAATTGTTAAAAGTGGGAGTGAAGAAATTAAAACTTTGCATAGTGATGAACCCACTACCTTGGATTTCAAGGGATTCAATTATGATAATTGATCTTTGACTGATTGTATTTCCTTGTTGCAATCCGTACTAAATTCTCCGCGTGCTTATAGTCAAAATAAAGCTTTCACCAAACATATAGTTGATGCTCTGATGCAATCTTATGAAGAAAAACTTGAGTTAGAAGTTTTTATCCCTAGAAAGCTTTATGATGAGTGGGAATCTACTATTGAAATAAAAATAAAAGATCACGAATGCTATGCTTTGTGTGATTTGGGTGCAAGTGTCTCCACTATCCCAAAAACTTTGTGTGATTTGCTAGGGTTCCATGAACTTGATGATTGTTCTTTAAATTTGCATCTTGCGGATTCCACTATTAAGAAACCTATGGGAAGGATTAATGATGTTATTATTGTTGCCAATAGGAATTATGTGCCCATAGATTTCCTTGTTCTTGATATAGATTGCAATCCTTCATGTCCTATTATTCTTGGTAGACCTTTCCTTAGAACGATTGGTGCAATTATTGATATGAAGGAAGGAAATATTAGATTCCAATTTCCGTTAAGGAAAGGCATGGAACACTTTCCTAGAAAGAAAATCAAATTACCATATGAATCTATCATGAGAGCCACTTATGGATTGCCTTCCAAAGATGGCAATACCTAGATTTATCTTGTATCGTGCCTAGCTAGGGGCGTAAAATGATAGCGCTTGTTGGGAGGCAACCCAATTTTATGTTTTTTTGTTTTTTTCTTTACATCTAGCCACTATTTAGATGTGGTTTCATGTTTTGTTTAGTGTTTGTGCCAAGTATAAACTTTGGGAAGATGTGTGTGAAGTTTATGTGATCTTGCTATGAAAAACAAAATCGTTAGCGCTCGCTAGAATGGTCGTCAGATTTTACTGGAGGGCGCTATTTATTTGATTATTTTTGCAGATGATTCATAGACAAATTCCTCAAATTTACCAATTTAGTTTGAATTTTTTTCAGTTACAAAAGTATGCGAAACCTGTAGATTACTACAGACTGTTCTGTTTTTGACAGATTCTGTTTTTTATGTGTTGTTTGCTTATTTCAATGCATCTATGAGTAATATTTGGAGGTATGAACCATAGAGAAGTTGGAATACAGTAGGCTTAACACCAATATAAACAAAGAATGAATTCATTGTAGTACCTTTGAGTAGTGATTTGTTTTCTTATACTAACGGAGCTCACGAGAATTTTTGTCTAAGTTTTGTGTTCTGAAGTTTTCAATTTTTGAGTATTACTTTGATGGATTATGGAACAAAGAGTAGCAAAGGCCTAAGCTTGGGGATGCCCATGGCACCCCAAGTAAAATTCAAGGATAATCAAAAGCGTAAGCTTGGGGATGCCCCGGAAGGCATCCCCTCTTTCGTCTTCATCCATTGGTAACTATAGTTGGAGCTATATTTTTATTCACCACATGATATGTGTTTTGCTTGGAGCGTATTGTATACTTTGAGTCTTTGCTTGTTAGTTTGTCACAATCATCCTTGCTGGACACATCTATTTGAGAGAGTTAAAAATGGCCTAGGAATTGTTAGAACACTCTATGTGCTTCACTTATATCTTTTGAGTTGAATAGTTTTTGCTCTAGTGCTTCACTTATATCTTTTAGAGCACGGTGGTGGTTATATTTTGTAGAAATTGTTGAACTCTCATGCTTCACTTATATATATTTGAGAGTCTATTAAAACGGCATGGTAATGTGTTTAGGCTAATAAAACTAGTCTTCACATGATAGACATCCAATGTCAATGTAGTAAAAAAATCACACTAAGTGTATTGAATAGAATGAGATGTTGGATGCTTGATAATTGGTTTGAGATATGAGGATAGTGATATTAGAGTCATGCTAGTGGAGTTATTATGAAATTGAGAAATACTTGTGTTAAGGTTAGTGATTCCCGTATCATGAACGTATGGTGAACTGCTATGTGACGAAGTTAGAGCATGAGGTATTTGTAAAGTGTCAACCTTTGTGTGGAAGCCGGGGGCACGCGATGGTTAACTCCTACCAACCACCCCCCTAGGAGCATGCGTTGATTGCTTTGTTTTGATGACTCGTAGATTTTTGCAATAAGTATATGAGTTCTTGTGACTAATGTTGAATCCATGGATTATACGCACTCTCACCCTTCCACCATTGCTAGCCTCTCTTGTACCGCGCAACTTTCGCCGGTACCGTAAACCCACTATATATCCTTCCTCAAAACAACCACCATATTATTCCTCAAAACAGCCACCATACCTACCTATCATGGCATTTCCGTAGCCATTCCGAGATATATTGCCATGCAACTTTCCACCGTTCCGTTCATATGACACGCATCATATTGTCATGTTGCCATGCATGATCATGTTGTTGACATCGTATTTGTGGCAAAGCCACCATGCATAACTTTTCATACATGTCACTCTTGTTTCATTGCACATACCGGTACACCGCCGGAGGCATTCATATAGAGTCATACTTTGTTGTAATATCGAGTTGTAATATCGAGTTGTAATGAAAGTGTGATGATCATCATTATTAGAGCATTGTCCCATGGGAGGAAAGGCTAAATCAATAAAGCCCCTCCGCAAAAAAAGGCCAAAGAAAAAAAGGCCCAAAAAAAGAAAAAAAAGGGACAATTGCTACTATCTTTTTTTCCACACTTGTGCTTCAAAGTAGCACCATGTTCTTCATTGTAGAGAGTCTCATGCTTAGTCACTTTATATGCTAGTGGGAATTTTCGTTATAGAACTTGGCTTGTATATTCCAACGATGGGCTTCCTCAAATGCCCTAGGTCTTCGTGAGCAAGCAAGTTGGATGCACACCCACTAGTTTCTTTTGTTGAGCTTTCATTCATATTTAGCTCTAGTGCATCCGTTCCATGGTCCCTACTCACTCACATCGATATTTATTGATGGGCATCTCCATAGCCCGTTGATACGCCTAGTCGATGTGAGACTATCTCCCTCCTTTTTGTCTTCTCGACAACCACCTCTATTCCACTCATAGTGCTATGTCCATGGCACACGCTCATGTATGGCGTGAAAGTTGGAAGGTTTGAAAAGATAGAGTATGAAAACAAGTGCTTGGCTGAAATCGGGGTTGTGCATGATATGAATATTTTGTGTGATGAAGAGGGAGCATAGCCAGACTATATGATTTTGTAGGGATAACTTTCTTTAGCCATAGTATTTTGAGAAGACATGATTGCTCTGTTAGTATGCTTGAAGTATTATTATTTCTTATGTCAATATAGACTTTTATCTTGAATCTTTCAGATCTGAACATTCATGCCACAATTAAGAGAATTACATTGAAAAACTATGTTGGTTAGCATTCCACATCAAAAATTCTTTCTTTATCATTTACCTACTCGAGGACGAGCAGGAATTAAGCTTGGGGATGCTTGATACATCTCCAATGTATCTATAATTTTGTATTGTTCCATGCTATTATTTATGAAGACTTGGATGTTTAATGGGCTTTATCTTTCACTTTTATATCATTTTTGGGACTAACCTACTAACCCAAAGGCCCAGTCCATTGCTGTTTTTTGCCTATTTTGGGGTTTTGCGGAAAAAGAATATCAAACGGAGTCCAAACGGAATGAAACCTTCGCGAGAGGTATTTTTGGAGAAAATCACGCACGGGGGACTTGAGAACCATGTCAGGGGAGCCTCGATGTGACCACGAGGGTGGGGGCGCGCCCCCTTCCCAGGGCGCGCCCCCTGCCTCGTGGGCCCCTCGAGCACCCCCTGGTGTCCTCCTTCCTCCTATATAAGTCTACGTACCCCGAAACCATCAGCAATAGAGAGAAAACCCTAATTCCACCGCCGTAACCTTTTGTTCCCGTGAGATCCCATCTTGGAGCCTGTTCCGGAGCTCCACCGGAGGGGGATCCATCACGGAGTTCTTCATCATCGTCCTCACCATGAGTTGTGAGTAGTTTACCACAGACCTTCGGGTCCATAGCTAGTATCTAGATGGCTTCTTCTCTCTCTCTGGATCTCAATACAAAGTTCTCCTCGGTCTTCGAGGAGATCTATTCGATGTAATCTCTTTTTGCTGTGTGTTTGTCGAGATTCGATGAATTTTTAGTTTATGATCAAGATTATTTACGAGAAATATTTGGTTCTTCTCTGAACTTTTTATGTGTGCTCATAATATCCTTGCAAGTCTCTTCGAATTATTGGTTTGGTTTGGCCTACTAGATCTATAGTTCTTGCAATGGGAGAAGTGCTTGGCTTTGGGTTCAATCTTGTGGTGTCCTTTCCCAGTGACAGTAGGGGCAGCAAGGCACGTATTGTATTGTTGCCATCGAGGATAAAAAGATGGGGTTTACATCATATTGCTTGAGTTTATCCCTCTACATCATGTCATCTTGCTTAAGGCGTTACTCTGTTCTTATGAACTCAATACACTAGATGCATGCTGGATAGCGGTCGATGTGTGGAGTAATAGTAGTAGATGCAGAATCGTTTCGGTCTACTTGTCTCGAACGTGATGCCTATATACAATGATCATGCCTAGATAGTCTCATAATTATTCGCTTTTCTATCAATTGCTCGACAGTAATTTGTTTACCCGTCGTAGAATATCGCTATCATGAGAGAAGCCACTAGAGAACACTATAGCCCCCGGGTCTATTCTCAACATATCAATCTACATCTACTTTACTTTTATCGCTTTTATTTTCTGTTCTTATAAACAAAAATACCAAAAATATAAACTATCATCTCTATCAGATCTCACTTTCGTAAGTGACCGTAAATGGATTGACAACCCCTTATCGCGTTAGCTGCGAAGTTCTTATTTGTTTGTGCAGGTGCGAGGGACTCGCGCGTGATCTCCTACTAGATTGATACCTTGGTTCTCAAAAACAGAGGGAAATACTTACGCTACTGTGCTGCATCTCCCTTTCCTCTTCGAGGGAATACAATGCAAGCTCGAGAAGTAGCAACCGCCTATAATGTATGTAGCATGGAAGATGGTGAGAAATCTTGGTCGTTGCGTTGACAATGAAAGCATATCTCTCAAAATTATATCCATGTCTGTTTTAAAAGCTTCGAGCTCTGGGACCTCTGCAAATCCCTGCTTCCCTCTGCGAAGGGCCTATCTATTTACTTTTATTGCTGAGTCATCATCTTCTCATTAAAGCACCAGCTGGAGAGCACTGCTGCCATTTATATGCTTTGTTTTTAATTGATGTTGAATATGAGTGTGACTGGATCTCTTTTACCATGAATTACAATGTCCAGTCAGTCTTTCATCCTCATAGGTGCTCTGCATTTATGTTTTGCGATCTCAGAAAGGGCTAGCGAGATACCATCACATCATATTGTATCATGATTGTTTTTAAAAAGTGTTGTCATCTGAGATATTTTATTACTGCTCGCTAGTTGATTATACCATTAGTATGAGTAAATGTGAGACCTAAATGTTATTGTGAATATGGTAAGTTTATAGTCTTTGCTGAAAACTTGAACCATGGCTATACATATTTGCAATAGAAAGATCAAACAGAGTTTGTAAAAGTTTTTCTTTGTCACTTTCACTTTGTCAATTGAATTGCTTAAGTACAAGCAAGGGGTTAAGCTTGGGGGAGTTGATATGTCTCCATCGTTTCTACTTTTCCAAACTCTTTTGCCCTTGTTTTGGACTCTAATTTGCCTGATTTGAATGGAACTAACCCGGACTGACGTTGTTTTCAACAGAATTGCAATGGTGTTATTTTTGTGCAGAAATCCAAATTCTTGGACTGACCTGAAAAATTATGGAGAATTTTCTTGGAATATATAAAAAATACTGGCGCAAGAATTAACCAGAGGGGGCCACCCAGAGGCCACAAGTCCTGCCCCCC
>LR738711.1:130513685-130528622 GCA_902687465.1 Secale cereale | reverse complement strand
CCCCCCCCCCAGGGCGCGCCCCCTGGCTTGTGGCCCCCCTAGAGCTCCTCCGACCCTAACTCCAACTCTATATATTCACTTTCGGGGAGAGAGAAAACCAGAGAGAATGATTCATCGCGTTTTACGAAACGGAACCGTCGCCACCTCATGTTCTTCATCGAGAGGGCTGATCTGGAGTCCATTCGGGGCTCCAGAGAGTGGAATTCATTGTCGTCGTCATCATCAACCTTCCTCCATCACCAATTTCATGATGATCACTGTCGTGCGTGAGTAATTCCACCGTAGGCTTGCCGGACGGTGATGGGTTGGATGAGATTTATCATGTAATCGAGTTAATTTTGTTAGGGTTTGATGCCTAGTATCCATTATGTTCTGAGATTAATGTTGCTATGACTTTGATATGCTTAATGCTTGTCACTAGGGCACGAGTGCCATGATTTCAGATATGAACCTATTATGTTTTCATGAATATATGTGTGTTCTTGATCCAATCTTGCAAGTTGTAGACACCTATTACGTGTTATGATCCGCATACCCCAAGGTGACAATAATTGGGGTTCTTTCGGGTGATTGTCGTAGTTTGAGGAGTTCATGTATTCACTAAGTGCTAATGTTGTGTTCCGGTTCTCTATTAAAAGGAGGCCTTAATATCCCTTAGTATCCGTTGGGGCCCCACTTCCACGGGAGGGTAGGACAAAATATGTCATGCAAGTTCTTTTCCATAAGCATGTGTGACTATATACGGAATACATGCCTATATTACATTGATGAATTGGAGCTAGTTTTTCATTGCCCTAGGTTATAGCTTCTACATGATTAATACCATCTGACATATATCATCATCGATCCATTGCCTACGAGTTCGTCCATATTGATCTTTGCTAAGTTACTTTCGTTATTGTTGCTGTTACAATCACCACAAAACTGCTACTCTTACTTTTGCCATTGTTACTGTTACTATTATACTACCTTGCTACTAAATACTTTGCTGCAGATATTAAGTCTTTCAGGTGTGGTTGAATTGACAACTCAACTGTTAATACGCGTGAATATTCTTTGGCTCCCTTTGTGTCGAATCAATAAATATGGGTTGAATACTCTACCCTCGAAAATTGTTGCGATCCCCTCTACTTTTGGGTTATCAACCATGCATATGGCAATGTTGATGTGGGGAAATAGAAGAGAACAATTCTGGCATGAAGGAGTTTGTCTACTCAAGGGTGAACCACCTAAAGAGCATACAATCAACAAAGTACAATCACATGACAAGGTAGTTGGTACTAACGCTGCACTGCCACATTTGACGTACACCAATATCTGAGTTTCCCCACGCCCAACCTCTCCACTCTACTAACCGGTGGTTTATTGTCAGCTCTTTACTTTTATCTTCTCTACATTTGACGCTCGTTACTTTGTTTACTTTGTTTCAGCTCTCCTTTACTTGTTTACCAGAGCTACTATAATCCTTGCAGATATTTAACCAGTTAATTCAACAAGACTGGTGACACCTTGTGTGTGACAACGGACTATTAACACTCTCCCCTGCTCTTCATTGGAACGATAACTAATTGGGATATCTACACGAAGATGCTACATAAACTCTGTGCACTTGCAGATCATTAACGAGCAATGGATGGGACTCACCATGGGTGGTGGAATACCCTTTCACCGCGGCGCCGCCATGAAAGTGTGGCTGAGGTGGATGCATGTTGTGCCCGGCGGGTGGCCCACATTACGGAGGGTGAGCCTTCAAGCTCTCCAAAGAAGAAGAGCTCGGGCTAGGAGTACGCAACGACGGAGGAGGCAGAGGAGGAGGAGCAGGCCCTCCGCTAGTTGCCGGATTCACCTAGCTGCAGGTGGAGGTGCACTACAACACCATCATGGCGAAGGCACGGCAGGAGAAGCAGACGACGCCGGACTCCGTGTTCCGGATGTTGTAGGAGTAGGCATTGTCGTCCTCCGCATTTCAGATGTTGTACGAGCAGCGATACAACCTGCAGCTCCTCGAGCACCATGGGCTGGCGTAGGACTAGATCGCCGGCGAGTAGATGTCCGAACAGGCCGTCGAGGTGATGCTTGCAGGGAATCCGGGCTTCGAGGATGAGCAGCGCGCGATGCTTGAGTATGTTCGCAGTGTCCCGACCATCCACACCAAGCGGTGGTAGCTCTCCGTCAACGAGGCGGAGCGCGACTGCCTCTTCGAAGCAATTGTGATAGAGGCGGAGGCAGGGAAAGAGGCGGCCAGCGTTGGCACCTCTGCATCGTTCACGTCGGGCCACGGCGACGATGATGCCGGACCTTTGGCTGGTCATAGACCTCACCTCCACCGGCGACTTTACCGGCCAGGCGACAAACTCTGAAAAGAGTAGACCGTGAGACACATGCGCACGTCTGTTGAAGAGTAGACAAGTGGGCCCTACCGCTTATTTGTTCAAGTTTGACAGGGCCGGGCCGGCAAAATCTGAGGCCCTGTGCCAAACGCTTAAATGGGCCCTACCGCACTAAAAGGAAACTACATAACTATAACTATAACTATAATAATATAAAGATCATAAAATGTTACTTAGCAATGGGAAATATCAAGAATCATACCTATTCTTCACCTTCAACATTAGTTTTTGTCTCTAACTGGCCATCGCTAGGGCTAGGATCATTTTCAACATTATTATCACATACATGGTCTTGATCAAGTGACTGATTATTGAAGGACGTGACTAGGATTTTTGTTTCTTACGTATATCTCCTTTTTGGGACTGAGTTAAATCTTGAGTTGTTTTTGTTTCTTCCTATACTTTTGGTAACAAGATTCATGTTTTCTAAATGGAGACATGACTTGGATCTTGTAATACTATACGCCTAACAGATGAACAGAAAAAACTTGGCAACAAGATTTAGCAAAAGTAAATAGCATGCGGAAATCGAAACTCAAAGTCCAGGCCTCACGGGACTGCCCTAAAAAATCAGAGTTCATGGGATGGCTTGAAATTTCCATGCCTTCAGATCCTCCCGGCCGGCTGCGGGCTGTCGTTCCTTTATTGAAACCAGATGCAAGCCATCAAGATTCAATAGTAGATGAACCGAGAAAGGATTCTTGCCTGGTCTTGCCCTCCTGTAACCAGACTCTTGCGCAAGGAGGAACCCTAACCTCCCGCCGTGCCGCGTCGATGGCCTCCAGACGAAAAGATGAAGACAGACTCAAAGAGATGCATCGCTTCGGTCGCTACACTTCAGGCTTCACTCGTTTTTTAGGGGATTCAGGCTTCGCTCGTTTCGATCAAATGCTAAGACGAGATGTACGTCCCGATCTGGCTGCTTCAGGCGCGTCAGATGGGCAACAGTGGTCCAGTTGGAACACCAGAAGAGGCCCATCTATATATGTAATACTGCATGCAAAATCTGGGGCCCCAAAAACCTGGAGGTCCTGTGCGGGGCACAGGTTGCACCCCCCTGTGCCCGGGCCTGAAGTTTGACTTAATTAATCCAAGGGAACACGTTCTTTTCAGGTCGGTTTGTAAATGACTCGTACTATGATCCTTATGCTATAAATGAGGCACGTATTATCATATATATACTTCCTTCGTTCATAAATATAAGTCTTTTAGACATTTCAAATAGTCTACAATATACGGATGTATATATACATGTTTTAGAGTGTAGATTCACTCATTTTGCTATGTATCTAGTCATTTGTTGGAATTTCTATAAAGACTTATAGTATTTGGGAATGGAGAGGGTATTTTCAAAGAAACGTGTTTTTTTTCTAGAATATGCATAAAATATGTATCATATATTCATAGAAAAAAAATACTACTAATATGGAAGCCATCCACCAAAAGGGAATATGTGATTCGTATATTCGCATAGTTGTAAGAAAAGCTTTGCCAGAACCAGAACCATGTTTTCCTTTTTGTGGGAGTGTGACACTTCTTCTCAGTAAAGCTGCTAGAGGTGAAGCATATGCGTGTCCAGCGGTCACGGGGTGGTAGCTAGCATCTGGTGGCCACTGGCGGGTCGCCGGGGCGAACGGCGGGCAATCATGTCACGGGTGCGCGCCCTTGGACAAGTGCATGGCAGCAATCCACGGACGGCCGGCCGGACGCCCAGGACATGGCAGGGCAGGCATCAGATGCATCCCCCTTGCTACCAATTTGGGATCTGCAAGGTCATGATAAATTGATAAGACATACTCCCTTCGTTCAAAAATACTTATCATTAGATAAAACAAGATGTATCTAAAGCTAGAGCTAAAATACGTCTTGATTCTTTCTTTTTTATCAATTTTGATGATAAGTATTTTCGGACGAAGGGAGTATATATTATACTTCCTCTATCTCAAAATAAATGACCCAACTTTGTACTAAATTTTGTATAAAATGAGTACAAACTTTTTTTCGATAAAGAGTGGATTTTATTGACTCAAAATGAAGCATCAAGGCGATACAAACATAATAAACACACTCCAGGCCTCTGCATAGGTAGGATGCACACAACCAATTGCCAAAACACACACACAAATAAAAAAACACGTTGACAAATAGCAAAGTCATATAAGACCAAAGCTATACCTAACGAGCCAAAAGAAACAGTGATCAAATCCGCAATTGGCAAATAACAGTTATGGCCATATTCGCGCCAAACGTCTCATGACATCACAAGGACAACCAGGATTTTCAACAGCAACGCCTTTCGGAAGGGAGCGACGCTCAAGCGTCACTATCACCGCATCCAACCACCAAAGGCAATATTTTAGGTTTTCACCTGAAGAACCAATCCGAGCATGTCCAAACAATGCCTTCAACAAGGGAATGATGCAAAAAAAAAAACATCGTCATTGTTAGTTCTAAATAACTTGGGTCAAACCTAGGTTTCCATCCCGAAGCTCGTTGAAGTCAATGATGTGTTGTCGCCACCACTTTTGCACGATCCCTACAGTTGCATGTGTTGGCTAGCCGACGGCCGCTGCTGCACAACCAAACCCTTTGCATCAAGCCGTCGTTTGTAGGTTTCATCACACTGTCGAAGATAAACACCGGATCTGGAGAGAGGAACTCTCACGGAGATCTTTAGATGGCCACCACTCAGTGGATCCGCCGCTGCAATTCGATGTGATCACTGTTGCCATCATGGCCGCCGAAGATGTAGAACCGGATCCGGCAAATCGTACCTTTCATGCGATTGATGGGCAAACGACTCACTCTACCGCCGCGTCGGTGCTCACAGGCCGCCGCCCGGGAAGACGCTGCTGATGCGGACGACCGCTAACCTGGCCAAGGACCGGCGACCATGGGCGCCCTCAACTGACCCCGAACTGGGCATGTGAGGACGTTGTACATGGCCCCTTCCTCATGGGTGACCTGTATCTGCGTGAGGACCATCCCTCACGGGCTCCCCCATCTGGACCCAATCAGATCTAGGTTGAGTCACTTATTTTGGGATGGAGGGAGTAATTAAATGCCTAGATTCGGTTTGGCAAGAAACGGAAAATTCCTGGCAGCAAACTGGGCATGGCAACCGTTAGAACATATATAGCCGGAAGTCCCAAATCCCCTCTCGTGTGCCCACGGACGCGTTCGATCAGTCACCGGACAGAAGAGAGAAGAAAAGAAAAAAGTCCCAGCAGAACCCTTCATATCACCCCTATACGGTTGGTTTGTGTGAAAACCCTCATATTGAGGACAAATACAGGAAGGATATGAGGGCGCCCGGGTAGTCCGTGACGAAGGACACGGCCCGCCTCGAACCATCTTTTCTCCTTGTTTATTTTTTCGTCCGACACGTAGGACACGGCCCACCTCGAATCATCTTTTCCTCTTTGTTTATTCTTTCTTTTCTCTCTCTTTTTTATTTCCATTAATCACATGCAAAATGATCGAACATATAAGGTCAAAAGAGAAGTGTGGATGCATGAACAAAAAAATATGTGCCACGCCCGATCACTGACGCGCTCGTGGACGTTTAGGGAGAAATATTTGGGCCTGCCAACCCCAGAAGGCCGTATGAAAGGTAAGAATTTCCAACCTATTTCGACACGCTTCACTAAAAGGCTAACAACATGGGCTGAGAGGTTTATGTCTCATGGAACGAAAGACAACTTTGTCAAATCATTGGCCCAAGCTATTCCCTCGTACACTATGAGCATTTTCAAGATGGCGGCTCGCTTCTGTGATCAGTATGAAAAACTCATGAGAGATTTTTGGTGGGGCGATGAGCAAAATAAGCGAAAAGTGCACTGGATGTCATGGGATAGAATGACTCAATCTAAATCGCATGGCGAAATGGGATTCCGGGACATGAGAATTTTCAACCAAGCTTTGTTGGCGAAGCAAGCATGGAGACTTATTCAAAGACCAAACAGCATGTGTGCAAAAGTTTTAAAGTCGAAGTATTACCCAAAAGGTAACCTTTTGGATACGGTATTCCCCTCGGATGCTTCTCCTGTTTGGCGAGGGATTGAACATGGCCTTGAGTTGTTAAAAAAGGGATGATATGGAGAGTGGGAAATGGGGAAAGTATCCAGATTCTTAGAGATAATTGGATCCCCCGCCAAGAAGAGATGTCGGTCCTGTCCCTTAAAGGCAGAAGCAGAATTCGTTGGGTGAACCAATTGTTTATACCAAACACAAATGATTGGAATACTCCTTTGGTTCATAGTATGTTCTATGAATTTGATGCTATTGAGATATGCAAAATTAAAACACCTTCAAGACCTGTTGATGACTTGCTGGCTTGGAATTATGAAAAGAATGGTAGCTTTACGGTGAGAAGCGCTTACAAACTGGGGCTGAACCTAAAAAATGGGACAAGCTGGGAAGAAACTTCTCACAGCCACGACAATGGAAGAGAGTCTCTTTGGAAGCTGATTTGGAAAGCACACATTCCCCACAAGGTCAGAATATTTGCGTGGAGAGCCGCTACTGATTCATTACCAACAAAACAAAACAAATTGAAGAGGACTTTGGAACATGATAGCATTTGCAATATTTGTGGTAGGGAACCTGAGGATGTACACCATGCTACTGTTCACTGCACTAAAGCTAGAGCTCTCAGAGAAGCCATGAGGGAGGTCTGGCCTTTGATGAAAGAGGATTGTTTCGCCTGCTCCGGTCCCGATTGGATGTTGATGCTACTCAGCCAATGCGACAACATCTCCAGAAATAAGATTCTATTGTTTGTTATGGAGAGCCTGGTACTTACGCGACGTCATTGTGCATCATAAGGGTACTGCCTCCATCGCCGAATATGTCATCTTCTTGTCTAATTATTGGAATTGTCTTATGGGAGGCATTAGTTTAGCGGATGACTTAAAGGGCAAGAGTCATGTGGTTGAAATGCCTAGAGCGAAACCAGAGTTTAGTGCTCATTCATCCAATGCTTGGACTAGGGCCCCTGTTGGCTTTGTGAAGGTAAATTCATGCTTCTTTTATTGTTGGTACGGGTTTGGCAGCGGTGGGTGTGTCATTGCTAGAAATAGCGATGGCGAAATTTTGTTTAGTGCGGGTTGGACCCTTCCTGATTGTCGTGATGCTGAAGAAGCTGAAGGGCAGACGATGCTTTTAGGCATGCGAGCTCCAGAAAAAGTATATTTTGGTCCGATGATATTCAAGACAGACTGTGCAGCGGTGGTTGAGGCCCTCAATGCAAATTCTGTGATCCGGCCAAGATGATGGGCTACTTACAACGATTTGTTGGACTTGCTAAAGAATTATTCATCCCGGAGAGTAACAAAGATTGGAAGAGAGAGCAACGAGGCTGCTCATAAACTTGTTGCTTATGCTAGAGCAAATGGTAATTTTTTTTATGATGGGCAGAGTACCTTAGGGCATCTTCAATGGGAGGCGCTTATCTAGACGCTTAAAGGCATTAAAAAAAAATCTGTCTATGTCACATCTAGATGTGAGATATTATCTCACATCTAACTCTCTCACACTTAGACTCCCTCACCCTTGATTTTTTTTTAAGTCTTCTATGAATTTTCTTTTTTATCTCTAAGGATGAGGGAATTAGATGTGAGATAATATCTCACATCTAGATGTGAAATAGCAAACCTGTAAAAAAAATATCAGAAAAATAAAAAAAGTACTCCCTCCGTTCACTTTTATAAGACCTTTTAGACATTTAAGACAACACCTAATATAGTGCAATTTCAGCTGTCCTAACGGACTTACAAAAATGAACAGAAGGAGTACTAAGCGCCATCTGCTCCAACGCAAGGTGCTAACAACCGATGCTAAAAACCTGGATTTGTAACAGCGTGTAGTCTCAGATCGTCAAAGAAAAAGGCCTAGCGCCCGCCTCCTAGTTTTGCACCGACGCGGCAGCCGATGCCAGGATTAAGCATGGTAACTGCCGACTGACTAGGAAACAAATCCTGGCGCCCCACTGTTAGCGTCCGTGTTGGAGATGCCCTTATGATATAATTGATGTAATCTTGAAAGACAATACTCTAAGTACTAAGTACTTCCTCCGTCTCATAATGTAAGACGTTTTTTAGCACTACACTAATGTTAAAAAACGTCTTACATTATGGGACGGAGGGAATAATATATAAAGCTCTCTTTTCCTGTGAAAAAAAAATGTGAAGTCTGGTTGTAGATGCTCTGCAAGATATCGGCAGCTTCTTCTCCCCATAGCTTGAGCTGATATCGGATAGTGTTGTCGACAGTATAGTGCTATGGCCCTGTTTGGTTCATAAGTCCTAGGACTTATTTTAGTCCCAACTTATAAGTCATAAGTCCCTAAAAAGTCTCTACATGTTTGGTTCCTGAGACTTAACATGTACTAGTACACCATATTACAACTATAAGTCCCTATAAGTCCCTCCTTGAGAGTCTTATTTGATAAGTCTCAAATGCCCACTTTAAGTCCCTATAAGTCCCTCCTATTTGGTTTAGATGGGACTTATAAGGACTTATTTAAGTCCCTAGACCAATAAGTCCCTGGAAACAAACACCCTCTATGTTTATTTCCGGAGCATCGTTGGGTGGACTGCGTGCCATATGAGCAACAAACAGCAGTCTTTTTTTTTTGCGAAACAACAGCAGTCTTCTTTACGTAGGGCAGACCAAAGGCTTCCTTTGATTAGCTCGCATTGGTACGGCCGGTAAATTATTTCATTATAGATCACGAAAACAAATAATCGATTTTTTGTTACAACCTGCTGTTTCAAACCTTTTTGTGACAGTCGTGTTGCGTAGTCGCAGGGCTTCTTGTCTAAATAACTTGTAGTGCAGACTTGTAACATCGTCAGCACCAGTGGTCTAGTGGTAGAATAGTACCCTGCCACGGTACAGACCCGGGTTCGATTCCCGGCTGGTGCATTTTTTATTGTTGTTGTTGATTTTTTTTTTCTCATTCTTTGTGTCTTTTACGCTTCTGTGCAACTGCGTGTGATTCAAACAGCATTTTCTCACCATACTGAATCCTATAAATTCATTGATCTGCCGACGACTAAGACCACCAGACCGACTGAAGCCAGCGACACCGTCACACATGTTTCGTCAGAGCGGATCATCACCCACACCACACGACACCATCCCGTCCAAGATTTGTCGACGCAGCTGAAAGCTACTCCTGCATGTCCACGTCGTGTTCGGCGCCGCCGGTGAGATGCCCGTGTCATCTCAACCAGCTCAAAACTCGAGGTCCGGCACGACCACGTCCCCGCTCTCCACCTCGGCGTCCGTGAGCGTGAGCGCCCTCTGCAGCTTCCTCCCGCAGAACACCTCCACCTCCGCCGCGTACGTCGCCGTCACCGGCTTGTGGTCCGACAGCGTCAGCTCCGACCTGCCGTACCCCAGCAGCCTCACCCCCTTCCCGAACGACAGCACCCGGTCGCACCACGCCGGCGTCCTCCTCCCGCCCTTCTGGTCGTCGCCGATGTACTTGCCCGTCCCGATCTCGTACTTGTACGTCGGCGCGAACTCCAGCACCCCCTCGCTCCACCCCGAGAACGCCCGCCCCTTCCTCAGCTCCCGCTTCAGCTGGTCATCACAACAAGCAGAGCATCAGCAGCCTGGTTCAGAGTCCATGGCGGAGATGGTGATGAACGAAACTGGGTACCTGATCTTTCTCGGCTAGCTGAGGCCAGTCCATGGCGGCGATCAGGCTGTGGGTTCCGTCGTACGGCACGTCGATCCGGTAGTTCAGATCGCCCAGCCAGAAAATCCTCCTGCAGAAGAACATCTCTGTCAGATCACCGGGTGATGCATTGGTGGATGCAATTATGTAGTACTACGATGTGTGCGTGCATGATGACTGACTCGTGGTCGTAGATGTCTCTGGGCAGCTCGAGACCGCCGGGGCCGGCGAAGCGCGTCCGCCGGTGGATCTCCTGCACGTCGGTGTTCCGCTTCAGGAGGTTGCCGGGCCGCTCGCCGGCGGACAGGTGGGTGCACACGAAGCAGAACATGGTCTGGTAGATGGACATGCTCGCCGACACCGACCCCTTGTTGCCGATGTAGCCCATGGCGCCCACGCCCACGGTGGACACCTTGATGTTCTGGACGCACCTCCGCAGGCCGCGCCGCACCCAGATGGTCAGGAAGATGCCCACCATCTGCTTGCTCACGATCCTCACGAACGGCGACCTTACGCCGCCCTTCTTCTTGCCTCCTCGCCCCGCCGCGCCGTCGAGGTCGAGGTCCAGGTCTGGGACCATGGTCGGGCAGTCGTCGGGCGCGACCCTGGACTTCATGAACGACCTGTGCGCGCCGAACGATCTCGGCGACTTGAACGACGCCGACGACAAGGACGCGGTGGCCATCAGGTCCAGCGGCTGCTCCGGCCAGGCGAGCCCGATCCGGTCCGTCTTGCTCATCGTCTTCAGGAGCGCCCTCTGCTGCGCCCTTGGCTGCTCGTCCTCTGGGTCCTCCACGGCCCGGAGCATCCTGGGGGTGGCGACGTACTCCTCGGGGTGCACCGGGAAGCTGAAGGGCTCGTCGTCGTCGGTTTCGGTGTCGGTGCCGCCGGGGAACAGCTCGTCGGAGCCGTCGCGGGTCGGGGTGGCCGGGTGGCTGCGGTACCTGTACTTGGGTCTCGAGCAGGACGGCTGCGTCCGCGTGAGCGTGTCGCGGATGAGCGCCTCCCACGCCAGCGCCGGCCGGACGTCCTCGGCGCCGAACACGTTGCCGGTGTTGAGCGGCACCACCTCCTGGAAGCCGAGCACGTACATGTCGGCCTGCTCGCCGCCGGTGGTGCCGAGCCACTCGGCGATGTCGAGGCCTTCCGGCGGCACTATGCCGGCGGCGTTATACGTGCCAATGCAGATCCTGCAGGAATCCATCAGCTCAGCGACGTCCCACGAACCGCAAGAAAAATGGCAAATGTGCCGCGATCGTGCCGAGCACTTGGATTGTACCTGAGCTCCTTGGTGTTGATGTACTGCGCGCGCATCGTCTCCGAGTTCCGCCGCCGCAACTTGTACGGCGCGGCGTCCAGGCTCTCCTCTGCAGATCGTTCAAGAAAAACAGGGTGGCTCATGAGGAATTACTCTGAATTTTGCTTCGATTAGTACTAGTTCAGAATGCAAATTTGGCAGTGGTAACAGGTGTTCGACGGGCAGAAGCAACGCCGATTATCAGTGCGAAAATGCGCAAACTCAACCAGGGTCAAACGGAGCAAGAAGTCCTCAAAATCAGGTGCCAGTACTAATCTACTTTTGACGGTGGGAATCTGGTATCAGCTATTGTTTCCCCAAAAGGGCTAAACAGTCCAAAGCTGCACTTTTCCCCGTCTTCAGGATCGGATAAGAACACCTCATGGATCCGCGGAAGCACACAACCAACTTTCCAAACATGAGAATGGGGGGGTGAAACCGGGATGTAAAAGAGCTCACCGGCGATGTCCACGCCGCCGGCCTCCCGCTCCGCCCCGGCGCCGTCGCAGCCGCAGCTCTCCTCTGCACGAGACGGACAGCAAGCAAAAAAGGTGAGAAGGGGATCGAGGAAGGAGGTTGCAATCCCTGGCGACCGAAGTTCGAATCACAGAGCCGAAAAGGAGGAGCCTCAGCTTACTGCGTACCTTGCTCCCCGTCGTCGTCGCCGTCGTCCTCGTCGGCGTTGAACTTGGCGTCCTTGCTCCTGAGGTTGAGCCATTTCTTGAGCACCACCTTGGGCCAGAACACCTGCATCACCAGCCCACAACGAGACACACCAAATCAATCGCCAAGAACACGCCCTACACTCGATCCATCGACGGGCCCTGAGCGGCGCCCCTCCCCTACCTGGTCTCCCGGCGTCCTCTGACTCTGCGCCACCATCTCCCCCAGCTCTGGTCCTACTTCTTCTTCTTCTTCCCTGTGTTCTTCAGTGCCCCGAATGCCAACTGAATCTGAAAGCCGCCTGCGCTGTGGTGGTGGTGCGGGCGCCCGTGAGCTTGCGACAACGATTCTCACTTCAGACGGGACAAGGGCACATGGTGGTGGTTCTCGCACTAGACCGAATAGACAGCAGGTGGCGCCAAGCTAGCCATGGATATATATAGGGGAGGCGTTCAATCCATCGATAGGCCACGCGTGTGTACTTGTTTTCCTTTCGGCGACACGGGCATTACTGCGCACTTAAGGTGACGCCTGCCTAATTATCCCAACCTGTTGACATTTGATCGATCATCACGGGGATGCGATTGTCTGCTGAAATAAAATGATTATCCTGTGTTCGTTTGGTGCCATATACTAGATGTGGCTGTCCTGTTCCTTTTGTGGCCGGGAGTTGGGCGTCTGGTAGTGCAGAATAAGGCCACGGTGCAGACGACAGACGGACTGATCGGAATGGGATTAACAATGGTGTGGAGCGATGTCGAATCTCTCAACCGTTACGTGTTTGTTGACTCACTGACACGCGTTGTGCTTGTGATTTTATCTGCTTTGTTGCTCCTCTTCTGAAGATCGGACAAGATGTTTATGTACTTCTTGTTGGTTGCCAACAAGGACAATCTATGACTCATGATGGAGGGAATCAAGTAGGTCACCCCGCAAAAAAATAGAGGAGGAATCAAGTAGGCCATCTCGGGGTCACTCAGAACCCAAGGAACCCAATTGAATCATGCTGTATAACCCAACACTCTCTCTGATCCAATTAATTGACGCAGCCTCGTTGAATTGCCCTTAAACCAGCCTCATCCGGTCACGAAATTTCGGTTCGGATGGGTGCTTCAACCGGGCCTTAAATGTCCGGCCTACCCGATACCCTTCAAATTCAGCTCAAATATGAGACGAATATAAGTGGCTCTCAAGGATGACAATACCTAGATGACGGACGTTGTTCATTGACGCGCCTGTGGGTGTATAGGAGGCCGGATTTGTCAAATCCGATCGTAGATGCTCTAATTGCTAGTACTAGCAAATTCCCTGTAAAAACTACTCCCTCCGTTCCGACTTAGTCGGAACGGAGGGAGTACGTCTAATCATCACATCACCGTGTGGCAGATTTTTCTCTGCATTTTAAACGTGTCTCGCCGTGGTTATCGTATCACCGTGTTGCAAGCAAAGCATGGACCCCTTCGAAGTCCGAAACCACTCGCACGATCTGTAAGCAATGATGGAGGGCATGTCGTGATCGTTGCGCACGATCCTGATTACGGCTTGACAGGAGCAATTAGGACTTTTCTTTTCCTTTTAATTGCTTCTTGATTAGCTGTGGTTCATGTCACTTTCTCGCTTGCTTGGGCTCTACTGCTACTGATTAATCAGGATCTACATCGCTCGGCTCCACGAGAATAGAGATGGCTAGGCTCCGTGTGTATTCACAAGGACGGATTTTCCCTGGCTGTCAAGCCGTTAGAACATTTATAGTAAGACTTAACAAATCCGTCCTCTTAAATGTTCGCGGGCGTGTCAGCTGGCAATGACCTGGCCACCTCATATGTTGCCTTCCACACTCAGGTCTTTTATATTCGAAATCTCAAAACCATGCAACTCATGCAACGCTATGTAAACACATGATCAACACGCAGTTCAGTGGATCAACATTTCATCGTCGGACAAAAGGAACATAGTTCATCGGAGTTCAACACTGGACAACACAAATCTATACTACAAACTACTTATAAAACATAGATAAAATATAAATAGAACGGGAAGGGTGGGGGGAATCACCATTTCCTCGCCGGCCCTTCCCTTCCGACCGTCGGCGCGGCTGTGTCCCTCCTCCGTGTTGGCGTCGGCATGTGGAGGTATGTCGTCGTCCGAGCTAGAGGTGGAGTTGTTCGTCAGGTCGGAGTCGAAGATGCACCTTCTGCCCGACAGCTTGCGGAGTAGGCGATCCTACTCCTTCGCATGGCGGGCCACCTTTGCCTTCGACTTCGCCTCCTTGTTTGCCTCGCACTCCGACAACTCGATGGCGAGTCGGAGCGCCTTGGCATTCTTGCAGCGTTGGCGCCGCGCATCCATCTCCGCCGTCGTGAGAGAGCGGCGGAGGACCGACGCGAGGAGCGCGGTCTCGGGATCGACCAGCGCGCCCATGCACGAACGGCGCGCGAACATCGCCTCCCCCACCGCTGCCCTCTCCCTCGCCCGCTGGCGCTTGCACCGGGCTGCTCGTGCCTCGGACTCGGGCGTCCGAGTGCACGGCAGCTTCGGCGCGGGCATGAGGACCCGGCGCGGGTACCACCTCCGAAGCATAGGGTGGTGGTGGTGGGTGGCATACCTGGAAGAGCGGAGCGGCCGAAGCTGCACGCCGGGCGGGAAGGCCGACGACGTCGACGGGCGCCGGGCGCTGAAGAAGTTGATCCGCCGTTGACGGATCTGCCTTGGTCGACCATCGAACGCCTCAACGCGATGCGGAGGGCAACCTCCTCCACATCGTCAGGCTCCGCTTCACGCAACGGGCTTGCCCAGTCGTCGTCGGAGCCGGATTCTTCACCGGGGGCAGCGCTGCTTCGGTTGCCGAGCATGGAACACGTTCGGAGGGGATCAGAAGTGGAGTGGGCGGAGAGCGGGGG
>LR738711.1:130492279-130513593 GCA_902687465.1 Secale cereale | reverse complement strand
GGGGGGGGGGGGGGGGGGGGGGGAGTGGAGTTCAGATTGACTGCGGTATAGGGTTTTTTGGATGGCGATGTGGCGAACACGCCCGGGCCGCGGCATATCCACCCCATATTTAGGCTGGATATGAGGGGTGCCGGTCAGTCCGGATGTTTGAGGCTCGTTTGAGACGTCCGACCGGGTCGAAATTTTGTGACCAGTCAGTGACCGGGCCATCCGCCCAGACGTTTGAGGCTCTTAGCACACAGGCTGCACAGTTTGTGGTTGTCACGACCAATAGAAGCGACCGGTGCAACGTGGTTATCTTGCGGAAAACCAATAACCAGACTTGACAAATCCGTCCTTCTATATGTCCGCAGGCGCGTCCAGGCACGTCTGTGGATGTAACTGGACCGCCCCTCATATGTCCTGCCTGGCAGTCACATAACTCAATCTCAGACTCTCAAATACGTGCAAATCCATGCACGTCATCATACACGCTGTTGTCGCACGTAAATAACAAATGCCCATAACAAAAATACATAGTTCTTACATACTCTCTAGTTATCATTGTGGGTCCACATATGCTCCAGAAGGTCAATGAGTAGCCGCGTGTGCACCTGGTGTTATCGAAGATTCTGATGCATCAGCAGATTGGTCATAATTATTTTATCAAGCTCCCTTGATCCATAGTCCTCGTCTGACAAAGCATCAAAATCCATCGTTTTTCCTACGAATAAATCACAAAAAATCTGGTCAAACAATGTGTCAGACACATAGAGGGAAAGATGCAGTCAGAAAGTTGCCGACGTACCGCGGTGGCTTCGGAGCCACCAACGATGTCTGCAGCGGCGAGCATGAATGGGAGGACTGCAGTGCCGGTACTGACAGCGTTGAGGCTCAGAATGGCAGCGGAGCTACGAGATGTATGGCGCGGAGGAGGTAGAACATAGGAGAGGAGCAAATTGAATTGGTGAGTCAAAGGTGGATTTGGTGCAATTTAATGTAGGGTCGGACTATCGGGTCCAACGTGGCGAAGACGTCTGATCACGCCCGAGCCACCTCATATCTGCCCCAGATTTGGGCTGGATATAAGGAGTGTCGATCAGCCCCGGCGTTTGAGCCGTCCGTTCGGGTCGCTTTCTTTGACCGATCACTGATCGGGCCGTCCGTCGGGGCGTTTCAGGGGGTTCGGAGGCGCCCGGCTATAGATGCCCTAAACTAGGTGAGACGCACTTTGCCACCGGGTCCCTCCGTCTTGAGTCAATATTTTTGGTAATTACAGTTAGAGAGGTAAGGAATTCTACATTGAAAATCAAAGATCCAAACTAAATTTAATTGACCAATATTTTTTGGTTTATTCGGTTTATGGTGTTCATTGTTCAACTCGGCATTTCCATCGTTGTTGTATGTGTTCGGATGTATCGGTTTTCATTCTACGTAAACTGAATTGACCATCAAACCATATATGAGTTGAAATAGACATCATTTTTCTGCAACTTTCTTTGCCGACCCGTGTATGCATGGCCTAGGCCAATGTACGATGCACGCTACCCACACAACCCAATTCACCCGTGTCTCTCCCTCAGGGCCGGGCCGGCGAAATTTGGGGCCCGGTGCGAAACTATAAAATAGGCCCCACCTCACTATAAAAACTATATAAATATAACTATATAATATAATGTAGGGATCATAACATCTTACAAAGCAGTGGAAAATATCAAGAATCATACATATTCTCGGCTGTAACGTCTTCACTTAAATAACATCATTCTTTCAGTGCTTCTTGAAATAAAATCTTTTTAATAATATCCTCATATTCAATCTTCTTCAATACTTCACTCTCAAGTGCTATTGGGCTAAAATTAGCTACAGACTTTCAGCAAGACTATAAGGGATCGAAATTGAAATTTGCAGCCAAGCTCAAGGGAAGGGACAAGGGCTCACGGGATCGTGCAACGAGGCTTGGGAAATTGAAGATGGTGTGAACCTTCCCTGCTTCCTAGTTTTTGATGGTTGTCGTTTGCTCCCGCACTTCTCCTTTTTCTGGATCTGATCTCTAGAGTTGGAGAACAAACGAAGGCAAGGGCAGAAGGTGAAGGGACAAGGGAGAAGAGACGCTTCGATCGTCGTCTTGATCGCTAGGTTTGGGACGCAGGCTGCACTGCGCGCCAGGAGGCCCAAGACAGCAGCGGCAGCAGTCAGCAACGCGCATGGAGGCCCATCTATCCCTATGAAGCCTAGTAGAACTGCATAAAATTTGGAGGCCCCACAAACCTGGGGGCCCTGTGCGCCCGCACAGGTTGCACACCCCCAGGACCGGGCCTGCTCTCCCTCTTAGAATCACTCGTCTTGCATTTGTTTCTTCCTCAAAAGGACTCCAATCTCTCAACAAGTCACCTCCCTAACCTAGAGGTTAGATCTACCACCATAAAGCCTAGCTACGATTAGGTGCTCATGTTGCCTTGGATCTCCAATGCCTCGTGTTCTAGCTTTGCCACAGCGCTAGAACGACATCGATCATCCACCATCCAAGGAGCCCGACAGGGAAGACAGAGAAAGCGGCGACCCAACCGCTCGGCGTAGAACGAACAAGCTGGCACCACCCCTCGCGAAAGCAGAAAACCAACTTGCACCCTCCTTTCGGAAGCGAAACAAGCCACATGTGTGGGAGGTCCTGTTCAGTATGAAATGCTCCAAAGGATGACCAAACGCGTACACCCTAGGACGCTCGCTTCGGTTTGCTAGCCAGACGCCCTATTGAGCATCAACCCATCTGGAGAGGCGAAGCAGAAAACAACAGTTTTCCCTTCCCCAACAATAAAATAACCCACACACGAGGGTCCTATTCAACGTGGAATGCACGGAAAGACGAGAAAAAGTGCACACACCAGGACGATCACCTCGGTTGGCTGGCCAATTGCCTTATTGGGTATCGACCCAAATGGAGAAGTGAAACAGAAAAAACCAATTCGCCCTTCCCCAACAACAGAATAGCCCACATGCGTGGGAGGTTCTATTCAGCATGCAACACGTCAAAGGATGACGAAACGTCGTGCATGCCCTATGACGCTTCCTTTGGTTGGCTGACCAGTAGCCCTATTGGGTATCGGTCCAACCGGAGAAGCGAAGAAAAAAAATCAAATATGAAAGAAACTGGAAAGAAAAACTAGAGAGAATATTTAAAATACTTTGAGTAAAAATGTTGACAAATTTGAAAAACATTATATAAAATAAAAAGATCATATTTGAAAAGAATGGTTCATGAAATAGAAAAATGTACGCCAACTTAGAAAATTAGCAAATTTATAAAATGTTCTTGAATTTCAAAAAATGTCCCCCAATTTTTTAAATGTTTGCTAATGTAAAAAATGTTCATGAGTTTAGAAAATGTTCCTGGATTTTCAAAAAAAAAAGCCTAATTTCAAAAAAGTTCATGAATTAAAGAATATTTGCAAATTAAAATATGTTCACAAATTTACAGATTTGACTATCGATCAATATAGGAGTGCCACGTTCACGTGTGCATAGGCCCACCCGCAGTGCGCAAACAATCCACTCCCTGACACATGGGGCAAAAATGCAAAAAATACCTCGATGCACCCGGAGGCTCCATACCTTGATGCACCGGGAGGCTCCATTCCTAGGGAGCTTAATAACTTAAAAGACTAAACCAAGCAACAACTGAGTCTAAGCGTAAGTTGTTCTTCTGGCCTGTGCTCCATAGCCGAGTCTCCATCGACATTCCCACATCTAATTTTCTTGCCTTTAGTGGCTGAAATCATTTTTGAAGTCCCAAAACCATCACGTGAAAATTATCAGGTGCTCCCAGCCCTCCTATGCTTCCATGATACGGGAGTTCCTGTGTCGTTGGATCGAGGGATGGGAGCTCGCATAAAGTTATAGAAAACCCTCTGATGAGTGCCAAAACTCGTCTATGTCTAGAGGCTCTGATGCTCATCGTGTGTTCATTGATTAACGGTCCAGAAGCTCTCGTATCATGGGAGCATGGGAGGGCTGGGAGCACCTAATACTTTTTCACTCCTGCTGTTAATATACACAAACATATTCTCAAGCCGTCCATAGGGTCCAAAATATATTGGTTTCGAATTTATGGACTGCTTATAGATATTTAGTAAGGCCTAGATGATGTAAATTGATGATATACACAAACATATTTCGTAATCGTGGCGTAGATCGATGACCCACGATCTAAGTGCCACAAATCGCCTTCCTTGTCATAGTTGCAAAGTCCAATTACTTCATTTCATCTTCCGAAATGGCCCTCCACCCCTCACGTTTTAGGCTCGGTTTTGGTCGTCTATGACTACGATTTTTTGTTGGCATTGAGCTACCAATGTGTATGTATTTGTGTTGATTGTGTGTATCTTAATTGTCAGAGCCTGGGTGTGTATTCATAATGCTATGTATTCACTTGCTGCTATATTTTGAGCTAATTGAGAATTATCTTTTATTGACAGAAAAAACATACTTTGTCACGTACTCCCTCCGTCCCATAATATAAGATGTTTTTTGACACTATACTAGAGTCAAAAAACGTTTTACATTATGAGACGGAGGGAGTAGTATTTGCTTGATGGACATATTTCGCCCTCCGGTGTTGCGACTACCCCGAATATACACTGTCCCGCAGTCACATCGGGCCCTCTTTCGCCAAGATCATGCCCCCCTCTAAATCCTAAACGATGTGGTGTCTCCTTTCGTCTCTCCGGTCTGCCCTTCTCCAAGAAGACGCTGCGCTACAGTTTGGTCTCCATCGTAGTACAGCTCAGGCGTCTTCATGGCGATGGCTACGCTCCACGTGCACCAAAAAAAGGTTAACCAAGACTGGGCCATGCAGAAAAGATTCCGCATGCATCACCACACAAGCGGCCATCACAAATAGACATGTATCAATCGCACAGAGACAGTACGCATCGTGAGCTTTGCATCGTACAGGATGCCAAATCAAGACAGGTACAGCACACAGAAATTGGGCACATGATTTAAGCTCTTGTTGAAAGTAGCTGGTAAAATGTACTGTTCTTGTCGACAATCGACTCAAGGAGTATGGACGAACAGCTTGGACCTGAACAGTGCCTGATTATTTCAGCAGACTGTACATATCCAGAGATTGGTTAGTGCATGAACGGAAGGTATCTCGGTCACGTTTTGGAAATGAAAAGGAGAGGCGGGAAGATGCCATATGCCAAGGCGGCTAATGACAACGGAACAGCAAGGTACAGTTTTTCCCCACCAGTGCACGTTGATTTTTCTACGGGAAGTTTAGTAGCATATCATGGTCTCATTACTAGCCTGACACGAAATTGTCAGTTAATCAAACTAGGCTCGTTGGAGGCACCGTCCTTGCATTATGGCGAAAACTATGGCACCGTCCTTGCATTAGTTGCTGCTGCTACTATGACGACGCTTGTCCACGTTATCGAAAATAAGAAAGGCAGGCAAGAAGAAGTCACCATTAAGTCTGCTAATGACGAAAGAATAAAATGCAATCTTGCCATTAGTGTAAGTTGTTTTTCTAGGGGAAATTAGTAGCATGTCATGTCATGATTTAGTTAATAGCTTGCGAGGAAAATGTCAGTTAAGCATGCTAGCTCGATCAAGGCACCGCCCTTGCAATGTTTTGAAAAAAAGGCACCGTCCTTGCTGTTATGCCATGAGTACATGACGATTTAACTATTAGGTTGTTGATACTGGCCCAAGCTCACGCTCCAAATACATTTCCCCCACTAAATAAACTCTCTTCCTCCCACTAAATGTACCTTTTTTGGCGTGCGCGAGCGCATCCTCTGCCGATCAGTTCCACGTTTTCTGTCACGGTGCTGATCAGTTCAAAGTTTCTTGCAGGGATAAATAATTCAGAAAAGCGTACTCGAGGCTGTCTTCGCTTTGAGAAACCGTCACCGGAACTCGAAGCGTAGCAGTACCTGCCGTCCGGCCCCGCCAACAAGCGTTGCCAGACGCATCCGCGCGCCGACGAGCTTGAAACTGGAATTGGTGATCTGTGTGCATATTTGGTGTTGCTGGAATAATCATGTCATGTTTGTAGTACTCCCGATCTGTGTGCATATTTGGTGTTGCTGGAATAATCATGTCATGTTTGTAGTACTCCCTCCGTCCCAAAATAAATGTCTTAACTTTGTATTTCCTCCGTCCCAAAATTTTTGTCTTAGATTTATCTAAATAAGGAAGTATATAACACTAAAACGTGACTAGATACATCCGTATTTTGACAAATTGAAGACAAAAATTTTGAGACGGATGGAGTATTAAGTTTAGTACTACAAAATTATATTAAGATTGAGACATTTATTTTGAGACGGAGAAAATAGATATCTTGACGGGCGGGACGTCACATCTATTGCGCCGAGCCCGGCTGTCGTCGTAGCCGTGACCCGTGAGGGATCCAAAACCTCCCGCAGATCGACATACGTACTACTTGTAGATGACTAGCACTCAGGTGTGCGCTAGTCTTTTGGTATTTGCGAACCAATCTGTGGTTGAGATGGTTAGGTGGACAGTGGTATTCTTAATCCATCAGGGTTCAAATCCTGGTGCTCGCATTATTCCTGTATTTATTTCAGGATTTCCGGCGATGCGCTTTCAGTGGGAGGAGACTTTCCAGTCGACGACGAGGCGCCTATGATGACTTCGTAAATCTCAAGATGATATGCCGGCTCAGTCTCTCGGAGGTGTAGGGTGTGCATGTGTGCATTCATAGAATGAGTGTATGCGCGTGTATATGAGCACTTGCGTCTGTACTGATGATAAAAAAAATAGTCTTTTGGTATTTTCAGTTCAACCGTTACCTAGGCAGTACCCATTTGCAGTTTTGCACCTCTATGTGCCCATATCATACGGATCGAAAGACTAATAAGGGCCTCTTCGGAGTTTCTCCACTACGACTCCGCTCCCAACGAGGACGGAGCTGCAGTTAAAAATAACGGAGCAGGCGAGCAGCAAAACACATGCTGCGTGGATCCTTGTATTTCTTGGAGCTGTTGGATTACCGAACAAGCACTAAGCGTGTGATGTGTCCAGTCGCCTGCGGCGTCAGTTTTGCACATTAGGGCATCTTCAACGTCGACCCGTAAACCGTCTACACCCGTCCAAACCGTAGAAGCCACCCAACGCGGTTATGTAACAGTCTGCGGCGCTGTCTGAATGTACTTTCTCCCACAAACCAAAGATAAACATGTGGGGCTTTGCGAGAGTCCGGACCACTGCCAAGTCCGCTTCTGACAGCCTGGCCCACCCAAACCCCTCCTCCCTCCTCCGTGCGCGTTCATGCCCGGCGCGAGCTGTCGGCATTCATGTCGCTGTTGAGCGCACTGCTCCACATTGAAGACGGTTCAGGGCGAACGCAACTTCTCACTGCCTCTGTCATTGAAGCGGCGCGCCGGCCGACGGCGCCACCGGCTGCACGCTCGGCTGAACACGCCTCCTCGCCGCATTCAAACACCCCCATTAAACTTGCGTGGAAGCCGAGAAACCTACTTGGCCACACGTTCATTCATGAGCGAACGGCGAACCGACATTAAACACAACGGTGGACAAACTCCACCCGTCCACCCGCTATTTAAAGGAGACCAAACGCCGGTCAAGAATCACACCACCAAGTCTGCCGCAAACCTATCTCCTTCTTCCACCATTTTCTCCACCCTTTCGATGACATCCGTCGAGCAGGAACATCAGTCCTCCGGCATAAAAGCCGGTTGGGTGCCCGCCGAGCCCGCCAGATACAAGCGAGTCTGCTTGCTGCTCCACCTCCCTTGCCTAGGCCGGCGGAGCAAGTTGTCGGTGCCGCTCCAAGCCGGCGCGTGGTTTAGCACCACGTCGCTCCAAGGAATCTTGCGGAGGAGTGACGAGTTGCTACATGCCGACACGAGGGGGGAGCACGGGGGCACAAGCATCATCATTGCTGTGGGCTACGCCACGTCTTACCGCGCCATCTGCCGTCAACACGTGAGTCACCATGCCCTGCCGACAGAGAAAGAACACAACTGCACGAAGATCGACGAGCCAGTGGCCAACACGTCCGCGTATGTGCCGACATCAAGGGAAAGTAGAACACGGGAGTCCACCGACGCATGGGTCCCAGGAAGGCCACCGTCGGCACGTCGTCGGCTTGTACAACCGGTGACTTGTCCGGTTCTTTATCTCAAACCATCTTGGTCCCCCGTCTGGGCTCCACGGAAGCATCCTTCCCCTCCGGCTGAAAAACCCTCTTTGCCACTCCGATGAGCGTTGCAGCCGGACATAGGAAAGATACGAGGGAATAATATGTCTCCGGGACTCCCTGCAGTCCGATGAGCGGGCTGCCGAACATGGGGAAGACAAAGAGATCCGCCGCCGCCGGCCTAGACTAGTGTAGTGTATCCGTGTCGTGGTAGTGGAGCTCCGTGCGACCGTACGTGCACATAGTTTTATTTTTTTAGTTAAAATATGTCCAAAATGTAAATATTTTCATCCGGTTTGTATGAAATCCGCTGTGTGAAAGGATCGATATGGTTGACTAGAGGGGGGGTGAATAGGCAACTAATAATTTTAGCTTTTCTTAACCACTTTAAATTAAGCGTCAGAGTAAGTTGTCTACATAAGTTACTAAGATGACAACTAGAAGAAAGTAAAGAACACAACTTCACAAGCAAGCTATATAAGACAAACAAGTAAAGCTTGCAGAAGTAAAGGATAGAAATGACCACAAGTGGAGACGGTGAAGACGAGGATGTGTTATCGAAGTTCCTTCCCTTTGAGGGGAAGTACGTCTCCGTTGGAGCAGTGTGGAGGCACAATGCTCCCCAAGAAGCCACTAGGGCCACCGTATTCTCCTCACGCCCTCACACAATGCAAGGTGCCGTGAATCCACTAGTGGTGCCCTTGAAGGCGGCAACCGAACCTTTACAAACAAGGTTGGGGCTCTCTCCACAACTTAATTGGAGGCTCCCAGCGAAACCCCGGAGCTTCACCATAATGGAATGTGGCTCCGAAGTGACCTCTTCCGTCTAGGGTGCTCAAACACCCAAGAGTAACAAAATCCACACAAGAAAGTATGGGGGAATCAAATTTCCTTTGGTGGAAGTGTAGATCTAGGTCTCCTCCTTCAATCCCTAGCAAATGAACAAGTTTGGTTGGCCAGGGAGAGAGATCGGGCAAGAAAGCTTCAATGGCATTAATGGTGGAGAGAGAGAGAGAGGCAAGAGATAAGATGGAGGTGGGAGAAGGGCCTCCTTAAATAGGGTCACCAATAGTCCAACCGTTATGTGCAGAATAGCATAGGACCGGTACTTCCGCTCACCCAACCGGTAGTACCGGTAAGTGAAGGAACCTGAGCCCATGGCACCAAGGCGGTACTTCCGGTGGCTCACCCGGTAGTACCGGTCTTCCGGAGAAAACCGGAACTACCACCCCACCACCGGTCAACTACCTCTTAGAAACCAGAAGGTTTCAAGCAAGGGCGGTAGTTGGGACGGTGGTTGGGTCGGAACTACCGCCAGGCAGATAGTTTCTGTGAGATGGTCGTCAGAGCGGTACTACCGCCCGGAACACTGGTAGTACCGGTTTCGTGGGAAGAACACCGGTACTTCCGGGCCACCACCGGTCTACCACCGCACCCAGTACAGAAGGTATCAGCCCTGAGCGGTACTTGGGGCGGTGGTTCGACCGGAACTACCGGCCACCGGTACAACCGCCTACAACGGCGGTACTACCGCTGTAGAGGAAACTACACATAAGGAAGAATAAAAGGGGACCTCTCTCTCCACGAACGGAGGCAATATAGTGGGTGCAAAGTATCTGTGTACGTGACTTGATTCACCCATTACCTTCCGATGTGGGTTCCCTCTTAATAGTACGGATTTCCTATGACCAAGATAAACAAAAAGGCATCGGAACATCCGTCTTCGATCTTTTCCTTAAAGAGGGAAGGCCTAACCATCTTGTGCCACATGCTATAAATCTGAGTAATATTGACGCACGATTAGTCCACACATGGATTGTCATCATCACCAAAACCTTAGGCAAGAGATGCCCTTACAATCTCCCCCTTTTTGGTGAATGATGACAACCACATGACAATCACGGGGGTCTATAGGATGTAGGCAGAGCTCCCCCTGAGTGTGAGCACTTATTTAGAGTTTGCTTTTGGAATGCAAAAGTGCTCAAACTAGGATCTATGATCCCCCTAGGTTTTATAGACCTACCAGCGACCACAATCAAAACAAATAGTTAACAGATCATATGATTGCAGAGAGCTAAAAACATAAGTGCATAGATATAACTTAGATAAGGGCACATGTCTTACACCATGCTACTAAAGTTCACAGGAACGAAGTGCATAGATAACTTAGATAGAGCATAGATAACTTAGATAAGGGCACATGTCTTACACCATGCTACTGAAGTCCACAGGAAAGAGAAAAACACCAAGAAACACCCATGCAACTCCCGTGACCTAGCAATTCTCAACTCTCTCCCCCTTTGGCATCAAGCACCAAAAAGGAAAAGAGCGAGACTAACGCCCCAGGGCTCAGTAAAGCTCCTCGCCTGTCGCCAGAGAGTCATCCGAGTCATCATCGTCAGAGTCCTCCGTGTCCTCATCGTCCTCAGCAGCCTCAGCCTCAGTCTCCATAGCATCCACAACCGCTCGAGTAGTGAATGTCGTAGGCTCATCATCAGACCACTGGCATTTGGCCAGACACCACTTATCCTCAGGAGTGATGCTTTTCTCGGAGCCACTCTTCACATCAGGCACATTGAGGTGCTTCATCTGAATCTGCCGGCGACGCGCCATCTTCTCAGTCACATGAGCCTTGTAGAGCTTCTTTTGGATGTGGGCCTGCAGGCAGAAGGTCTTCTTGACCTTGGCAGTAAGCTTCTCCACCCAAGAAGGCTTGGCCCCAGCCTCTAACTCAAAGTCGTCATCATCCGAGGTAGCAAAGACATCCTCCTCATTTCCCACGGCGAATCGAGGAGCTTTATGCTTCTTATGTCTCAGCACCTTGACCTCATGCTCCGTGAGCCTATCCGGAGTAGAAAGAGGCTCTCCAGGCCTCCGAACTTCCCAAACCGAGTACAGGAAGCGCATCACAAAGGGAGCGTAGATCGGTACCTGGCGGTAACAGACACAGTTGTACATCTCCTCCCACATCCACTTGGACACATCAAAAGTGATGCCCTTGCCTCGCTTGGTCTTCATGGCCACAAGCAAATCCACTAGATAACCATAAATGTCATCCTGGTTCCCAACTTTGGGCAGCAGCACACACCGGAACACACGGTGTAGAATGTCATAGACTGCCAGAAGATCATTGGATTTACCTACAATGCCATGGCCAGGGATATACAGAGGGGCTAGCTTCACTTTATCCATGGGGTTGGCTCGGTCGTGAGGACGGAGACCACCTTGACCTTCCAAGCCAGTGTCATCATAGCCCAGAGCATTGCAGAAGGCACTCCAGGGAACACGGAAGAACTCATCCCGGCACATAAAGGAAAGGTGACGCTGATCGTCACTGCCAAAGTGGACAGTAGCATAGAACTGATGAATGAGTTCCACATCAAAATCACATCGCAGCTCCATGAGCTTGACCAAATCAAACTCCTCACAGACCTCCAGAGCCTCTCCAAAGTAATCGCGGCTGCTTCTTGATGGGCCTCGAACCCCTCGTTGGTTACCCCAAGTGGAAGGTGTAAGATGCAGTAAGTAGAGGTGTTTTCCCCTAGCAAAGATGCCAAGGATCGATTCCCCAGAGACTCCTAGGTTCAACAAGTAGGTGTCAATTGCTACGGCGCCAGATTAGTAGCAACCAACGTGGACCTGCACACAGATACAAATAACTTTGCTCCCAACGCGTACAGAGAGGTTGTCAATCTCTCCGGCCTTGTAGTTCACAAAGGATTAAAAGCAATGATAGTAGTGATAGATAGTTTTTGCAATAGTAGGTAAATAACGAAAAGTAAATAGTGGATGTGATCAATGATGGTAATATGGACCGGAGTCTCATGATGTTCACTAGTGATGTCTCTCTCCCAAAAGACGATAAAACAGCTATGTGAGGTAACAAATTACAGCTGGGCAATTGACAGGACCACGAACGCAAACCAATGCTGACTACATTGCAAGAAAGGTTGAGGTTCAAAGCATGGGCGGTACGCCAAAGTAAGTAGACCGAAATCCATCAATATCTACTACTAATCATCCACCTTGAGATATCTATCCAGAACATCTCGCTGGTATTAAGTTGCGAGTCCCACCCATAGTGTAAACTCAATGCAACAAACAACTGCATTAAAAGAACTTGCGTAAAGTAAACAATCCTTGCACCCGCGGGCACAAGCACCGTTGTTTTCCCCTTGTGGCAACAGCACATCCCCTAGACTCATGTTTCTGTCACTCAAGCTAGTCATCGAGGGGCATGAACCCACAATCGAGCATAACGTTCCCTCTTGGAGTCACTACCTACTACTCGGCCAAAGCAATAAGTAACAACGGAGAACATGCAAAAATTACTTATGAACTAAAATATAAAAGAGGTGAATCAAATATATTACTCAAGATCAATCTGAACATAATCTCATAATCCATCGGATCCCAGCAAACTCAACATAGCAACAACATAAGGATTACATAGGTGCCTCGATCATGTAGGGCAGCTCACGAGGACTAATTAGTGAAGCAAGAGAACGGGAGGAGAACATCACATAGCTACTGGTCATGGACTCATGGTCCAAGGGAGACTACTCACGAGTCATCCGGGAGGCGTCCATGGTGGTGGAGAAGCTCCCGGTGGTGATCCTCCCCTCCGGCAGGGTGCCGGGAAGAGTTCTCCTGGTGCTCCCGAACTTGGAAGCGGCGGCGGCGGCGGAACAGAGATGGGATCGCGAAAAGAGTTCCTCTCTGAGGGTTTCGGTGGTCCCTCTAAATATATGCCAAAGGGGGGCACCGGACGGGCTTCGGGGGGCCCAGGCGCCCCCCCGGCGCGGCCCAGGGGGGCGCGCCGCCAGGGCGCCTGGAGCCCTCGTGCCCCCCCCCCAAGCTGCCCTTCGGACGTAGTGTTGTTTCCGGATCGCTGATTTTTTATATAATTTTTCTGGATTTTTCTGGGCAGTTCTCGAAACGTGAAAACCTGAAATACAAAAACAGCCGAAAACAGAAACTGGCACTGGGGTGCACTGGATTAGTAAGTTAGTCCAAATATGATCAAAAGTGTATGAATATCATAGCAATATCACCCAAAAGTGGCATGGAGCAAGCAGAAATTATAGATACGTTTTGGACGTATCAACATCCCCAAGCTTAATTCCTGCTCGTCCTCGAGTAAGTAAATGATAACAAGAATAATTTCTGTGGTGACATGCTATTAACCATATAGGACTTTTTTATAGTCATATGACAAAAGCTTACTGAGACAATGATTCTATAGTAATTAAGTTGCCTCAAGAGAAAATCACAAATGACTGAAAGTTTTACAACATGAAACTGAAACATCAAAAAGATTTGCAATGAACATGATGTGCAAATATGATAAAGTGATATCTAGCTTGCCCCCTTTAGTGATGCAAAACATAAATGCAAGAGCACCTTCAAGGTTTAAGTGATGACTAGATACAATCATTTCAGAATAAACGATATCACAAACATGCAAAAGACAATGCTACTTTGGGACAATGCACATTACACTCAGAATGACAATCATGCTCTCAGTAGTTGGTGCTTCAACATAAAGGTAAAAGAAAGGTTAAGTGCTAAAGCTTTTTATTTTGAAAACATGGAAGCAATTGTGTCAACGGTAGTAGTACTTCATATGTGTCATGCATAAAACATCATATAAGTTGCAAGCCTAATGCATCGAATACTAATAGTGCTCGCTCCTTGTCCTAATTAGCTTGGATTCCCATGGGTTATCATTGCATTGCATATGTTTCAACCAAGTGTCCCAAAGGGGTACCTCTATGCCACCTGTACAAAGGTCCAAGGAGATAAATCGCATTTGATTTCTCGTTTTTGATAGATCTCAACTTGAGGACATCCATACCGGGACAACATAGAAAATAGATGATGGACTCCTCTTTAATGCATAAGCATATTCTCATGAGAGATTGAGGATTAAGGTCCAAGCTAAAACTTCCACCATGATGCATGGCTTTGGTTGGCGGCCCAATGTTCTTCTCTAACAATATGCATATCAATTCAACCCACGGCAAATCACCCTTACTTCAGACAAGACGAACATGCATAGCAACTCACATGATATTCAACAAAAGTGTGACAGTTGATGGCGTCCCCAGAAACATGGTTACCGCTCAGCAAGCAACTTATAAGAAATAAGATACATAAGCAACATATTCTTTACCACAATAGTTTTTAGGCTACTTTCCCATGAGCTATGTATTGCATGGTTAGTTTGCTTAGTACAGGTGGAGGTTAGCAAAAGACTGGGAGCGACCAACTAAGAGAGCAATGACGGTCATAATCATGCAGAGCGACAAAGCAATATTGAATTAGGCATGGTAGTTATATCGCTACTCAGAAATAAAAGATCATCAAGGCTTGACAGACTTTATTTACAGTCTTGAATGTGCGTGAGCATACGCCAAGTCAATCAAAATAAATTCTCGAAGGAAGATATTACTAAGCCATACCACATCATAGGCAAACAAACCAAGTTGGTACTCCAATAACACATTGGGAACCCCCCCGGCTATTTGAGATTAACCAAAAGAAAACCTGAACTACTAAGCACCGTCATGAAAGTAGCATCTTTATCATAGACACATTAACCCATGCAACAGAAGCAAACTCTCTTAATAAGGTGAGCATGGTAATTAAAGAGAGTTCAAGCAACCAACTAAACAAAAGCTCTTGAAAAGATAAGCATGAATACTAAGAGCAGAGCACGATAGTAGCTATTAAAAGACAAAGAACACACACAGCATAGATAGACATGAAAATTCTATGTTATGTTCTAGGTAGAGGTGGAGCGTGTTTCTCTCCCACATAAAGGAATGCTGGGTTCCGACTCGTTATGAAAAACTAAAAAGAAAACTAAAAGCAAGACGCTCCAAGCATAGCACATAACACATGAAGTGATAAAAATATAGCGAAACGAAAGACGAACTGATAATGTTGATGGAGAAGGGGATGCACGGGGGCATCCCCAAGCTTAGAAGCTTGAGTCTCCTTGAATATTTCTTGGGGGTACACGGGGGCATCCCCAAGCTTGAGCGCTTGACACTCCTGAATCTTTTTATCATCTTCCCTCGCACACTTGAAAACTCCCTTCATACATAACTCATCATAATCTGATTAGCAAGGTCAGTACCCTTAATAAAATAATTATACCTTGCTGGAAATAAGGATATTCTTGAAGTTATACTGTTTCTCAAGATTTCCAAAAGGTTTTTGCAAAGAAAAAGCAAGTTCTTAATTTGCAAAATGAAGGTAAGGCAAAACAGGACAGAATCTGTGAAAAACAGAACAGCAGGCAGTAATTGATCTGTTCGGGATACTTCTGCAACTCAAATCAAAAAACTCAGAACTGACGCACGAAAGACAATTATATAGAGAACGCCGTCGAAAAAATTCAGACCAAAAAGATGATCTGGTGATTTTATACGAATTTTTCTATCCAAGGACAGAATCTGTTTCCTGGACAACACCTCACAACTTTTGAACTTTCTAGCAATCGGAGGCTATACTTGGCACAAATATGAAAAGCAAAGATACAATGATGATGATACAGCAGTAAAAAACATCAAGACACAACAAAAGAAAAAAAATTATTCATGTGGGCTGCATCCCAAAAGCGCTTTCTTTTATGCCTTTAAGCTAGGCATAATGCATAGATCAAGTTATATCAATTGAACCATCATCAAGATCATCAAAAAGCTCTTCAATAATACAACTAGTCTTAAGAGGTCTCTCAAATAAGGGCCTCATAGAGATACTTCTAGGTAGAAGACCAAAAGGATAAAAGTCAAGGGAAGATTCATTTATAAATTCATCAAAGATAGGTGTTTCTTCCAAAGTCTTTACGGTTTCAACCCCTTTGGCAATAGGTGGATTACTTTTAGAACGGGGAGCCTTTGGAATGTGAACGAACTTAGGCTCCCTCTTTGCCGGAGTTTCTACCTTTTTGGTTTTGATCGAGGAAAAAGTAGTTCCTAAGGTATCAAATATTTCCTCAATCTTTTCCATCCTAGAAAAGTCAGAATCATGGAATTTGACGGTCTCCAAAATTTTGAAAATTTTATGCATGGAGCTATCAAGTCTATTCAAATTCCCTTGGATCTTACGATCCAACTCATTCATCTTATTAATGCTTGGCATCTCTACCTCTATCCTTTCAAGTTTTTTCATAATGTGAGCTAGGGTGATGTCCTCTTGAATGCTAACCACAGGGGGACTCCCAAAAAGATTTTCAATAATACTAAGAGACTCCCAAACTGGGGCCTCCAGGAAATTCCCATTGATAGCAGTATCTAGAATAAACCTATTCCAAGAAGTAATTCCAACATAAAAATTTCTAAGTAAGATAGTAGTAGGTTGCTTCTTGGTGGCTCTTTTTTGTGAATCATTAATTCTATACCAAGCATCTTTCAAACTTTCCCCACCTCTTTGTTTAAAGGTGAGAACTTCTGCCTCGTCAAAGACAAAAGGACCCGACATAATGACAACTTAAGGAACAAGATAACTATTTTTGTGATTTTCGATAAAAGGAACTAAAGCAAAAATGAAAGGTAAACTAACAAGACTAAAAAGCAAAGGTAAAAGTTAGCATGCAACTCCCCTATCCTGAAGAATACTCCTTGATGGGCCTCGAACCCCTCGTTGGTTACCCCAAGTGGAAGGTGTAAGATGCAGTAAGTAGAAGTGTTTTCCCCTAGCAAAGATGCCAAGGATCGATTCCCCAGAGACTCCTAGGTTCAACAAGTAGGTGTCAATTGCTACGGCGCCAGATTAGTAGCAACCAACGTGGACCTGCACACAGATACAAATAACTTTGCTCCGAACGAGTACAGAGAGGTTGTCAATCTCTCCGGCCTTGTAGTTCACAAAGGATTAAAAGCAATGATAGTAGTGATAGATAGTTTTTGCAATAGTAGGTAAATAACGAAAAGTAAATAGTGGATGTGATCAATGATGGTAATATGGACCGGAGTCTCATGATGTTCACTAGTGATGTCTCTCTCCCAAAAGACGATAAAACAGCTATGTGAGGTAACAAATTACAGCTGGGCAATTGACAGGACCACGAACGCAAACCAATGCTGACTACATTGCAAGAAAGGTTGAGGTTCAAAGCATGGGCGGTACGCCAAAGTAAGTAGACCGAAATCCATCAATATCTACTACTAATCATCCACCTTGAGATATCTATCCAGAACATCTCGCTGGTATTAAGTTGCGAGTCCCACCCATAGTGTAAACTCAATGCAACAAACAACTGCATTAAAAGAACTTGCGTAAAGTAAACAATCCTTGCACCCGCGGGCACAAGCACCGTTGTTTTCCCCTTGTGGCAACAGCACATCCCCTAGACTCATGTTTCTGTCACTCAAGCTAGTCATTGAGGGGCATGAACCCACAATCGAGCATAACGTTCCCTCTTGGAGTCACTACCTACTACTCGGCCAAAGCAATAAGTAACAACGGAGAACATGCAAAAATTACTTATGAACTAAAATATAAAAGAGGTGAATCAAATATATTACTCAAGATCAATCTGAACATAATCTCATAATCCATCGGATCCCAGCAAACTCAACATAGCAACAGCATAAGGATTACATAGGTGCCTCGATCATGTAGGGCAGCTCACGAGGACTAATTAGTGAAGCACGAGAACGGGAGGAGAACATCACATAGCTACTGGTCATGGACTCATGGTCCAAGGGAGACTACTCACGAGTCATCCGGGAGGCGTCCATGGTGGTGGAGAAGCTCCCGGTGGTGATCCTCCCCTCCGGCAGGGTGCCGGGAAGAGTTCTCCTGGTGCTCCCGATCTTGGAAGCGGCGGCGGCGGCGGAACAGAGATGGGATCGCGAAAAGAGTTCCTCTCTGAGGGTTTCGGTGGTCCCTCTAAATATATGCCAAAGGGGGGCACCGGACGGGCTTCGGGGGGCCCAGGCGCCTCCCCGGCGCGGCCCAGGGGGGGCGCGCCGCCAGGGCGCCTGGAGCCCTCGTGCCCCCCCCCCAAGCTGCCCTTCGGACGTAGTGTTGTTTCCGGATCGCTGATTTTTTATATAATTTTTTTGGATTTTTCTGGGCAGTTCTCGAAACGTGAAAACCTGAAATACAAAAACAGCCGAAAACAGAAACTGGCACTGGGGTGCACTGGATTAGTAAGTTAGTCCAAATATGATCAAAAGTGTATGAATATCATAGCAATATCACCCAAAAGTGGCATGGAGCAAGCAGAAATTATAGATACGTTTTGGACGTATCAACATCCCCAAGCTTAATTCCTGCTCGTCCTCGAGTAGGTAAATGATAACAAGAATAATTTCTGTGGTGACATGCTATTAACCATATAGGACTTTTTTATAGTCATATGACAAAAGCTTACTGAGACAATGATTCTATAGTAATTAAGTTGCCTCAAGAGAAAATCACAAATGACTGAAAGTTTTACAACATGAAACTGAAACATCAAAAAGATTTGCAATGAACATGATGTGCAAATATGATAAAGTGATATCTTGCTTGCCCCCTTTAGTGATGCAAAACATAAATGCAAGAGCACCTTCAAGGTTTAAGTGATGACTAGATACAATCATTTCAGAATAAACGATATCACAATCATGCAAAAGACAATGCTACTTTGGGACAATGCACATTACACTCAGAATGACAATCATGCTCTCAGTAGTTGGTGCTTCAACATAAAGGTAAAAGAAAGGTTAAGTGCTAAAGCTTTTTATTTTGAAAACATGGAAGCAATTGTGTCAACGGTAGTAGTACTTCATATGTGTCATGCATAAAACATCATATAAGTTGCAAGCCTAATGCATCGAATACTAATAGTGCTCGCTCCTTGTCCTAATTAGCTTGGATTCCCATGGGTTATCATTGCATTGCATATGTTTCAACCAAGTGTCCCAAAGGGGTACCTCTATGCCACCTGTACAAAGGTCCAAGGAGATAAATCGCATTTGATTTCTCGTTTTTGATAGATCTCAACTTGAGGACATCCATACCGGGACAACATAGAAAATAGATGATGGACTCCTCTTTAATGCATAAGCATATTCTCATGAGAGATTGAGGATTAAGGTCCAAGCTAAAACTTCCACCATGATGCATGGCTTTGGTTGGCGGCCCAATGTTCTTCTCTAACAATATGCATATCAATTCAACCCACGGCAAATCACCCTTACTTCAGACAAGACGAACATGCATAGCAACTCACATGATATTCAACAAAAGTGTGACAGTTGATGGCGTCCCCAGAAACATGGTTACCGCTCAGCAAGCAACTTATAAGAAATAAGATACATAAGCAACATATTCTTTACCACAATAGTTTTTAGGCTACTTTCCCATGAGCTATGTATTGCATGGTTAGTTTGCTTAGTACAGGTGGAGGTTAGCAAAAGACTGGGAGCGACCAACTAAGAGAGCAATGACGGTCATAATCATGCAGAGCGACAAAGCAATATTGAATTAGGCATGGTAGTTATATCGCTACTCAGAAATAAAAGATCATCAAGGCTTGACAGACTTTATTTACAGTCTTGAATATGCGTGACCATACGCCAAGTCAATCAAAATAAATTCTCGAAGGAAGATATTACTAAGCCATACCACATCATAGGCAAACAAACCAAGTTGGTACTCCAATAACACATTGGGAACCCCCCCCCCCCGGGCTATTTGAGATTAACCAAAAGAAAACCTGAACTACTAAGCACCATCATGAAAGTAGCATCTTTATCATAGACACATTAACCCATGCAACAGAAGCAAACTCTCTTAATAAGGTGAGCATGGTAATTAAAGAGAGTTCAAGCAACCAACTAAACAAAAGCTCTTGAAAAGATAAGCATGAATACTAAGAGCAGAGCACGATAGTAGCTATTAAAAGACAAAGAACACACACAGCATAGATAGACATGAAAATTCTATGTTATGTTCTAGGTAGAGGTGGAGCGTGTTTCTCTCCCACATAAAGGAATGCTGGGTTCCGACTCGTTATGAAAAACTAAAAAGAAAACTAAAAGCAAGACGCTCCAAGCATAGCACATAACACATGAAGTGATAAAAATATAGCGAAACGAAAGACGAACTGATAATGTTGATGGAGAAGGGGATGCACGGGGGCATCCCCAAGCTTAGATGCTTGAGTCTCCTTGAATATTTCTTGGGGGTACACGGGGGCATCCCCAAGCTTGAGCGCTTGACACTCCTGAATCTTTTTATCATCTTCCCTCGCACACTTGAAAACTCCCTTCATACATAACTCATCATAATCTGATTAGCAAGGTTAGTACCCTTAATAAAATAATTATACCTTGCTGGAAATAAGGATATTCTTGAAGTTATACTGTTTCTCAAGATTTCCAAAAGGTTTTTGCAAAGAAAAAGCAAGTTCTTAATTTGCAAAGTGAAGGTAAGGCAAAACAGGACAGAATCTGTGAAAAACAGAACAGCAGGCAGTAATTGATCTGTTCGGGATACTTCTGCAACTCAAATCAAAAACTCAGAACTGACGCACGAAAGAAAATTATATAGAGAACGCCGTCGAAAAAATTCAGACCAAAAAGATGATCTGGTGATTTTATACGAATTTTTCTATCCAAGGACAGAATCTGTTTCCTGGACAACACCTCACAACTTTTGAACTTTCTAGCAATCGGAGGCTATACTTGGCACAAATATGAAAAGCAAAGATACAATGATGATGATACAGCAGTAAAAAACATCAAGACACAACAAAAGAAAAAAAATTATTCATGTGGGCTGCATCCCAAAAGCGCTTTCTTTTATGCCTTTAAGCTAGGCATAATGCATAGATCAAGTTGTATCAATTGAACCATCATCAAGATCATCAAAAAGCTCTTCAATAATACAACTAGTCTTAAGAGGTCTCTCAAATAAGGGCCTCATAGAGATACTTCTAGGTAGAAGACCAAAAGGATAAAAGTCAAGGGAAGATTCATTTATAAATTCATCAAAGATAGGTGTTTCTTCCAAAGTCTTTACGGTTTCAACCCCTTTGGCAATAGGTGGATTACTTTTAGAACGGGGAGCCTTTGGAATGTGAACGAACTTAGGCTCCCTCTTTGCCGGAGTTTCTACCTTTTTGGTTTTGATCGAG
>LR738711.1:130445295-130483897 GCA_902687465.1 Secale cereale | reverse complement strand
ATTAGTAGCAACCAACGTGGACCTGCACACAGATACAAATAACTTTGCTCCCAACGAGTACAGAGAGGTTGTCAATCTCTCCGGCCTTGTAGTTCACAAAGGATTAAAAGCAATGATAGTAGTGATAGATAGTTTTTGCAATAGTAGGTAAATAACGAAAAGTAAATAGTGGATGTGATCAATGATGGTAATATGGACCGGAGTCTCATGATGTTCACTAGTGATGTCTCTCTCCCAAAAGACGATAAAACAGCTATGTGAGGTAACAAATTACAGCTGGGCAATTGACAGGACCACGAACGCAAACCAATGCTGACTACATTGCAAGAAAGGTTGAGGTTCAAAGCATGGGCGGTACGCCAAAGTAAGTAGACCGAAATCCATCAATATCTACTACTAATCATCCACCTTGAGATATCTATCCAGAACATCTCGCTGGTATTAAGTTGCGAGTTCCACCCATAGTGTAAACTCAATGCAACAAACAACTGCATTAAAAGAACTTGCGTAAAGTAAACAATCCTTGCACCCGCGGGCACAAGCACCATTGTTTTCCCCTTGTGGCAACAGCACATCCCCTAGACTCATGTTTCTGTCACTCAAGCTAGTCATCGAGGGGCATGAACCCACAATCGAGCATAACGTTCCCTCTTGGAGTCACTACCTACTACTCGGCCAAAGCAATAAGTAACAACGGAGAACATGCAAAAATTACTTATGAACTAAAATATAAAAGAGGTGAATCAAATATATTACTCAAGATCAATCTGAACATAATCTCATAATCCATCGGATCCCAGCAAACTCAACATAGCAACAGCATAAGGATTACATAGGTGCCTCGATCATGTAGGGCAGCTCACGAGGACTAATTAGTGAAGCACGAGAACGGGAGGAGAACATCACATAGCTACTGGTCATGGACTCATGGTCCAAGGGAGACTACTCACGAGTCATCCGGGAGGCGTCCATGGTGGTGGAGAAGCTCCCGGTGGTGATCCTCCCCTCCGGTAGGGTGCCGGGAAGAGTTCTCCTGGTGCTCCCGATCTTGGAAGCGGCGGCGGCGGCGAAACAGAGATGGGATCGCGAAAAGAGTTCCTCTCTGAGGGTTTCGGTGGTCCCTCTAAATATATGCCAAAGGGGGGCACCGGACGGGCTTCGGGGGGCCCAGGCGCCCCCCCGGCGCGGCCCAGGGGGGGCGCGCCGCCAGGGCGCCTGGAGCCCTCGTGCCCCCCCCCAAGCTGCCCTTCGGACGTAGTGTTGTTTCCGGATCGCTGATTTTTTATATAATTTTTCTGGATTTTTCTGGGCAGTTCTCGAAACGTGAAAACCTGAAATACAAAAACAGCCGAAAACAGAAACTGGCACTGGGGTGCACTGGATTAGTAAGTTAGTCCAAATATGATCAAAAGTGTATGAATATCATAGCAATATCACCCAAAAGTGGCATGGAGCAAGCAGAAATTATAGATACGTTTTGGACGTATCAACATCCCCAAGCTTAATTCCTGCTCGTCCTCGAGTAGGTAAATGATAACAAGAATAATTTCTGTGGTGACATGCTATTAACCATATAGGACTTTTTTATAGTCATATGACAAAAGCTTACTGAGACAATGATTCTATAGTAATTAAGTTGCCTCAAGAGAAAATCACAAATGACTGAAAGTTTTACAACATGAAACTGAAACATCAAAAAGATTTGCAATGAACATGATGTGCAAATATGATAAAGTGATATCTAGCTTGCCCCCTTTAGTGATGCAAAACATAAATGCAAGAGCACCTTCAAGGTTTAAGTGATGACTAGATACAATCATTTCAGAATAAACGATATCACAATCATGCAAAAGACAATGCTACTTTGGGACAATGCACATTACACTCAGAATGACAATCATGCTCTCAGTAGTTGGTGCTTCAACATAAAGGTAAAAGAAAGGTTAAGTGCTAAAGCTTTTTATTTTGAAAACATGGAAGCAATTGTGTCAACGGTAGTAGTACTTCATATGTGTCATGCATAAAACATCATATAAGTTGCAAGCCTAATGCATCGAATACTAATAGTGCTCGCTCCTTGTCCTAATTAGCTTGGATTCCCATGGGTTATCATTGCATTGCATATGTTTCAACCAAGTGTCCCAAAGGGGTACCTCTATGCCACCTGTACAAAGGTCCAAGGAGATAAATCGCATTTGATTTCTCGTTTTTGATAGATCTCAACTTGAGGACATCCATACCGGGACAACATAGAAAATAGATGATGGACTCCTCTTTAATGCATAAGCATATTCTCATGAGAGATTGAGGATTAAGGTCCAAGCTAAAACTTCCACCATGATGCATGGCTTTGGTTGGCGGCCCAATGTTCTTCTCTAACAATATGCATATCAATTCAACCCACGGCAAATCACCCTTACTTCAGACAAGACGAACATGCATAGCAACTCACATGATATTCAACAAAAGTGTGACAGTTGATGGCGTCCCCAGAAACATGGTTACCGCTCAGCAAGCAACTTATAAGAAATAAGATACATAAGCAACATATTCTTTACCACAATAGTTTTTAGGCTACTTTCCCATGAGCTATGTATTGCATGGTTAGTTTGCTTAGTACAGGTGGAGGTTAGCAAAAGACTGGGAGCGACCAACTAAGAGAGCAATGACGGTCATAATCATGCAGAGCGACAAAGCAATATTGAATTAGGCATGGTAGTTATATCGCTACTCAGAAATAAAAGATCATCAAGGCTTGACAGACTTTATTTACAGTCTTGAATGTGCGTGAGCATACGCCAAGTCAATCAAAATAAATTCTCGAAGGAAGATATTACTAAGCCATACCACATCATAGGCAAACAAACCAAGTTGGTACTCCAATAACACATTGGGAACCCCCCCGGCTATTTGAGATTAACCAAAAGAAAACCTGAACTACTAAGCACCGTCATGAAAGTAGCATCTTTATCATAGACACATTAACCCATGCAACAGAAGCAAACTCTCTTAATAAGGTGAGCATGGTAATTAAAGAGAGTTCAAGCAACCAACTAAACAAAAGCTCTTGAAAAGATAAGCATGAATACTAAGAGCAGAGCACGATAGTAGCTATTAAAAGACAAAGAACACACACAGCATAGATAGACATGAAAATTCTATGTTATGTTCTAGGTAGAGGTGGAGCGTGTTTCTCTCCCACATAAAGGAATGCTGGGTTCCGACTCGTTATGAAAAACTAAAAAGAAAACTAAAAGCAAGACGCTCCAAGCATAGCACATAACACATGAAGTGATAAAAATATAGCGAAACGAAAGACGAACTGATAATGTTGATGGAGAAGGGGATGCACGGGGGCATCCCCAAGCTTAGAAGCTTGAGTCTCCTTGAATATTTCTTGGGGGTACACGGGGGCATCCCCAAGCTTGAGCGCTTGACACTCCTGAATCTTTTTATCATCTTCCCTCGCACACTTGAAAACTCCCTTCATACATAACTCATCATAATCTGATTAGCAAGGTCAGTACCCTTAATAAAATAATTATACCTTGCTGGAAATAAGGATATTCTTGAAGTTATACTGTTTCTCAAGATTTCCAAAAGGTTTTTGCAAAGAAAAAGCAAGTTCTTAATTTGCAAAATGAAGGTAAGGCAAAACAGGACAGAATCTGTGAAAAACAGAACAGCAGGCAGTAATTGATCTGTTCGGGATACTTCTGCAACTCAAATCAAAAAACTCAGAACTGACGCACGAAAGACAATTATATAGAGAACGCCGTCGAAAAAATTCAGACCAAAAAGATGATCTGGTGATTTTATACGAATTTTTCTATCCAAGGACAGAATCTGTTTCCTGGACAACACCTCACAACTTTTGAACTTTCTAGCAATCGGAGGCTATACTTGGCACAAATATGAAAAGCAAAGATACAATGATGATGATACAGCAGTAAAAAACATCAAGACACAACAAAAGAAAAAAAATTATTCATGTGGGCTGCATCCCAAAAGCGCTTTCTTTTATGCCTTTAAGCTAGGCATAATGCATAGATCAAGTTATATCAATTGAACCATCATCAAGATCATCAAAAAGCTCTTCAATAATACAACTAGTCTTAAGAGGTCTCTCAAATAAGGGCCTCATAGAGATACTTCTAGGTAGAAGACCAAAAGGATAAAAGTCAAGGGAAGATTCATTTATAAATTCATCAAAGATAGGTGTTTCTTCCAAAGTCTTTACGGTTTCAACCCCTTTGGCAATAGGTGGATTACTTTTAGAACGGGGAGCCTTTGGAATGTGAACGAACTTAGGCTCCCTCTTTGCCGGAGTTTCTACCTTTTTGGTTTTGATCGAGGAAAAAGTAGTTCCTAAGGTATCAAATATTTCCTCAATCTTTTCCATCCTAGAAAAGTCAGAATCATGGAATTTGACGGTCTCCAAAATTTTGAAAATTTTATGCATGGAGCTATCAAGTCTATTCAAATTCCCTTGGATCTTACGATCCAACTCATTCATCTTATTAATGCTTGGCATCTCTACCTCTATCCTTTCAAGTTTTTTCATAATGTGAGCTAGGGTGATGTCCTCTTGAATGCTAACGACAGGGGGACTCCCAAAAAGATTTTCAATAATACTAAGAGACTCCCAAACTGGGGCCTCCAGGAAATTCCCATTGATAGCAGTATCTAGAATAAACCTATTCCAAGAAGTAATTCCAACATAAAAATTTCTAAGTAAAATAGTAGTAGGTTGCTTCTTGGTGGCTCTTTTTTGTGAATCATTAATTCTATACCAAGCATCTTTCAAACTTTCCCCACCTCTTTGTTTAAAGGTGAGAACTTCTGCCTCGTCAAAGACAAAAGGACCCGACATAATGACAACTTAAGGAACAAGATAACTATTTTTGTGATTTTCGATAAAAGGAACTAAAGCAAAAATGAAAGGTAAACTAACAAGACTAAAAAGCAAAGGTAAAAGTTAGCATGCAACTCCCCTATCCTGAAGAATACTCCTTGATGGGCCTCGAACCCCTCGTTGGTTACCCCAAGTGGAAGGTGTAAGATGCAGTAAGTAGAAGTGTTTTCCCCTAGCAAAGATGCCAAGGATCGATTCCCCAGAGACTCCTAGGTTCAACAAGTAGGTGTCAATTGCTACGGCGCCAGATTAGTAGCAACCAACGTGGACCTGCACACAGATACAAATAACTTTGCTCCCAACGAGTACAGAGAGGTTGTCAATCTCTCTGGCCTTGTAGTTCACAAAGGATTAAAAGCAATGATAGTAGTGATAGATAGTTTTTGCAATAGTAGGTAAATAACGAAAAGTAAATAGTGGATGTGATCAATGATGGTAATATGGACCGAAGTCTCATGATGTTCACTAGTGATGTCTCTCTCCCAAAAGACGATAAAACAGCTATGTGAGGTAACAAATTACAGCTGGGCAATTGACAGGACCACGAACGCAAACCAATGCTGACTACATTGCAAGAAAGGTTGAGGTTCAAAGCATGGGCGGTACGCCAAAGTAAGTAGACCGAAATCCATCAATATCTACTACTAATCATCCACCTTGAGATATCTATCCAGAACATCTCGCTGGTATTAAGTTGCGAGTCCCACCCATAGTGTAAACTCAATGCAACAAACAACTGCATTAAAAGAACTTGCGTAAAGTAAACAATCCTTGCACCCGCGGGCACAAGCACCATTGTTTTCCCCTTGTGGCAACAGCACATCCCCTAGACTCATGCTTCTGTCACTCAAGCTAGTCATCGAGGGGCATGAACCCACAATCGAGCATAACGTTCCCTCTTGGAGTCACTACCTACTACTCGGCCAAAGCAATAAGTAACAACGGAGAACATGCAAAAATTACTTATGAACTAAAATATAAAAGAGGTGAATCAAATATATTACTCAAGATCAATCTGAACATAATCTCATAATCCATCGGATCCCAGCAAACTCAACATAGCAACAGCATAAGGATTACATAGGTGCCTCGATCATGTAGGGCAGCTCACGAGGACTAATTAGTGAAGCACGAGAACGGGAGGAAAACATCACATAGCTACTGGTCATGGACTCATGGTCCAAGGGAGACTACTCACGAGTCATCCGGGAGGCGTCCATGGTGGTGGAGAAGCTCCCGGTGGTGATCCTCCCCTCCGGCAGGGTGCCGGGAAGAGTTCTCCTCGTGCTCCCGATCTTGGAAGCGGCGGCGGCGGCGGAACAGAGATGGGATCGCCAAAAGAGTTCCTCTCTGAGGGTTTCGGTGGTCCCTCTAAATATATGCCAAAGGGGGGCACCGGACGGGCTTCGGGGGGCCCAGGCGCCCCCCCGGCGCGGCCCAGGGGGGGCGCGCCGCCAGGGCGCCTGGAGCCCTCGTGCCCCCCCCCAAGCTGCCCTTCGGACGTAGTGTTGTTTCCGGATCGCTGATTTTTGATATAATTTTTCTGGATTTTTCTGGGCAGTTCTCGAAACGTGAAAACCTGAAATACAAAAACAGCCGAAAACAGAAACTGGCACTGGGGTGCACTGGATTAGTAAGTTAGTCCAAATATGATCAAAAGTGTATGAATATCATAGCAATATCACCCAAAAGTGGCATGGAGCAAGCAGAAATTATAGATACGTTTTGGACGTATCAACATCCCCAAGCTTAATTCCTGCTCGTCCTCGAGTAGGTAAATGATAACAAGAATAATTTCTGTGGTGACATGCTATTAACCATATAGGACTTTTTTATAGTCATATGACAAAAGCTTACTGAGACAATGATTCTATAGTAATTAAGTTGCCTCAAGAGAAAATCACAAATGACTGAAAGTTTTACAACATGAAACTGAAACATCAAAAAGATTTGCAATGAACATGATGTGCAAATATGATAAAGTGATATCTAGCTTGCCCCCTTTAGTGATGCAAAACATAAATGCAAGAGCACCTTCAAGGTTTAAGTGATGACTAGATACAATCATTTCAGAATAAACGATATCACAATCATGCAAAAGACAATGCTACTTTGGGACAATGCACATTACACTCAGAATGACAATCATGCTCTCAGTAGTTGGTGCTTCAACATAAAGGTAAAAGAAAGGTTAAGTGCTAAAGCTTTTTATTTTGAAAACATGGAAGCAATTGTGTCAACGGTAGTAGTACTTCATATGTGTCATGCATAAAACATCATATAAGTTGCAAGCCTAATGCATCGAATACTAATAGTGCTCGCTCCTTGTCCTAATTAGCTTGGATTCCCATGGGTTATCATTGCATTGCATATGTTTCAACCAAGTGTCCCAAAGGGGTACCTCTATGCCACCTGTACAAAGGTCCAAGGAGATAAATCGCATTTGATTTCTCGTTTTTGATAGATCTCAACTTGAGGACATCCATACCGGGACAACATAGAAAATAGATGATGGACTCCTCTTTAATGCATAAGCATATTCTCATGAGAGATTGAGGATTAAGGTCCAAGCTAAAACTTCCACCATGATGCATGGCTTTGGTTGGCGGCCCAATGTTCTTCTCTAACAATATGCATATCAATTCAACCCACGGCAAATCACCCTTACTTCAGACAAGACGAACATGCATAGCAACTCACATGATATTCAACAAAAGTGTGACAGTTGATGGCGTCCCCAGAAACATGGTTACCGCTCAGCAAGCAACTTATAAGAAATAAGATACATAAGCAACATATTCTTTACCACAATAGTTTTTAGGCAACTTTCCCATGAGCTATGTATTGCATGGTTAGTTTGCTTAGTACAGGTGGAGGTTAGCAAAAGACTGGGAGCGACCAACTAAGAGAGCAATGACGGTCATAATCATGCAGAGCGACAAAGCAATATTGAATTAGGCATGGTAGTTATATCGCTACTCAGAAATAAATGATCATCAAGGCTTGACAGACTTTATTTACAGTCTTGAATATGCGTGAGCATACGCCAAGTCAATCAAAATAAATTCTCGAAGGAAGATATTACTAAGCCATACCACATCATAGGCAAACAAACCAAGTTGGTACTCCAATAACACATTGGGAACCCCCCCGGCTATTTGAGATTAACCAAAAGAAAACCTGAACTACTAAGCACCATCATGAAAGTAGCATCTTTATCATAGACACATTAACCCATGCAACAGAAGCAAACTCTCTTAATAAGGTGAGCATGGTAATTAAAGAGAGTTCAAGCAACCAACTAAACAAAAGCTCTTGAAAAGATAAGCATGAATACTAAGAGCAGAGCACGATAGTAGCTATTAAAAGACAAAGAACACACACAGCATAGATAGACATGAAAATTCTATGTTATGTTCTAGGTAGAGGTGGAGCGTGTTTCTCTCCCACATAAAGGAATGCTGGGTTCCGACTCGTTATGAAAAACTAAAAAGAAAACTAAAAGCAAGACGCTCCAAGCATAGCACATAACACATGAAGTGATAAAAATATAGCGAAACGAAAGACGAACTGATAATGTTGATGGAGAAGGGGATGCACGGGGGCATCCCCAAGCTTAGAAGCTTGAGTCTCCTTGAATATTTCTTGGGGGTACACGGGGGCATCCCCAAGCTTGAGCGCTTGACACTCCTGAATCTTTTTATCATCTTCCCTCGCACACTCGAAAACTCCCTTCATACATAACTCATCATAATCTGATTAGCAAGGTCAGTACCCTTAATAAAATAATTATACCTTGCTGGAAATAAGGATATTCTTGAAGTTATACTGTTTCTCAAGATTTCCAAAAGGTTTTTGCAAAGAAAAAGCAAGTTCTTAATTTGCAAAGTGAAGGTAAGGCAAAACAGGACAGAATCTGTGAAAAACAGAACAGCAGGCAGTAATTGATCTGTTCGGGATACTTCTGCAACTCAAATCAAAAAACTCAGAACTGACGCACGAAAGACAATTATATAGAGAACGCCGTCGAAAAAATTCAGACCAAAAAGATGATCTGGTGATTTTATACGAATTTTTCTATCCAAGGACAGAATCTGTTTCCTGGACAACACCTCACAACTTTTGAACTTTCTAGCAATCGGAGGCTATACTTGGCACAAATATGAAAAGCAAAGATAAGATGATGATGATACAGCAGTAAAAAACATCAAGACACAACAAAAGCAAAAAAATTATTCATGTGGGCTGCATCCCAAAAGCGCTTTCTTTTATGCCTTTAAGCTAGGCATAATGCATAGATCAAGTTGTATCAATTGAACCATCATCAAGATCATCAAAAAGCTCTTCAATAATACAACTAGTCTTAAGAGGTCTCTCAAATAAGGGCCTCATAGAGATACTTCTAGGTAGAAGACCAAAAGGATAAAAGTCAAGGGAAGATTCATTTATAAATTCATCAAAGATAGGTGTTTCTTCCAAAGTCTTTACGGTTTCAACCCCTTTGGCAATAGGTGGATTACTTTTAGAACGGGGAGCCTTTGGAATGTGAACGAACTTAGGCTCCCTCTTTGCCGGAGTTTCTACCTTTTTGGTTTTGATCGAGGAAAAAGTAGTTCCTAAGGTATCAAATATTTCCTCAATCTTTTCCATCCTAGAAAAGTCAGAATCATGGAATTTGACGGTCTCCAAAATTTTGAAAATTTTATGCATGGAGCTATCAAGTCTATTCAAATTCCCTTGGATCTTACGATCCAACTCATTCATCTTATTAATGCTTGGCATCTCTACCTCTATCCTTTCAAGTTTTTTCATAATGTGAGCTAGGGTGATGTCCTCTTGAATGCTAACGACAGGGGGACTCCCAAAAAGATTTTCAATAATACTAAGAGACTCCCAAACTGGGGCCTCCAGGAAATTCCCATTGATAGTAGTATCTAGAATAAACCTATTCCAAGAAGTAATTCCAACATAAAAATTTCTAAGTAAGATAGTAGTAGGTTGCTTCTTGGTGGCTCTTTTTTGTGAATCATTAATTCTATACCAAGCATCTTTCAAACTTTCCCCACCTCTTTGTTTAAAGGTGAGAACTTCTGCCTCGTCAAAGACAAAAGGACCCGACATAATGACAACTTAAGGAACAAGATAACTATTTTTGTGATTTTCGATAAAAGGAACTAAAGCAAAAATGAAAGGTAAACTAACAAGACTAAAAAGCAAAGGTAAAAGTTAGCATGCAACTCCCCTATCCTGAAGAATACTCCTTGATGGGCCTCGAACCCCTCGTTGGTTACCCCAAGTGGAAGGTGTAAGATGCAGTAAGTAGAAGTGTTTTCCCCTAGCAAAGATGCCAAGGATCGATTCCCCAGAGACTCCTAGGTTCAACAAGTAGGTGTCAATTGCTACGGCGCCAGATTAGTAGCAACCAACGTGGACCTGCACACAGATACAAATAACTTTGCTCCGAACGAGTACAGAGAGGTTGTCAATCTCTCCGGCCTTGTAGTTCACAAAGGATTAAAAGCAATGATAGTAGTGATAGATAGTTTTTGCAATAGTAGGTAAATAACGAAAAGTAAATAGTGGATGTGATCAATGATGGTAATATGGACCGGAGTCTCATGATGTTCACTAGTGATGTCTCTCTCCCAAAAGACGATAAAACAGCTATGTGAGGTAACAAATTACAGCTGGGCAATTGACAGGACCACGAACGCAAACCAATGCTGACTACATTGCAAGAAAGGTTGAGGTTCAAAGCATGGGCGGTATGCCAAAGTAAGTAGACCGAAATCCATCAATATCTACTACTAATCATCCACCTTGAGATATCTATCCAGAACATCTCGCTGGTATTAAGTTGCGAGTCCCACCCATAGTGTAAACTCAATGCAACAAACAACTGCATTAAAAGAACTTGCGTAAAGTAAACAATCCTTGCACCCGCGGGCACAAGCACCGTTGTTTTCCCCTTGTGGCAACAGCACATCCCCTAGACTCATGTTTCTGTCACTCAAGCTAGTCATCGAGGGGCATGAACCCACAATCGAGCATAACGTTCCCTCTTGGAGTCACTACCTACTACTCGGCCAAAGCAATAAGTAACAACGGAGAACATGCAAAAATTACTTATGAACTAAAATATAAAAGAGGTGAATCAAATATATTACTCAAGATCAATCTGAACATAATCTCATAATCCATCGGATCCCAGCAAACTCAACATAGCAACAGCATAAGGATTACATAGGTGCCTCGATCATGTAGGGCAGCTCACGAGGACTAATTAGTGAAGCACGAGAACGGGAGGAGAACATCACATAGCTACTGGTCATGGACTCATGGTCCAAGGGAGACTACTCACGAGTCATCCGGGAGGCGTCCATGGTGGTGGAGAAGCTCCCGGTGGTGATCCTCCCCTCCGGCAGGGTGCCGGGAAGAGTTCTCCTGGTGCTCCCGATCTTGGAAGCGGCGGCGGTGGCGGAACAGAGATGGGATCGCGAAAAGAGTTCCTCTCTGAGGGTTTCGGTGGTCCCTCTAAATATATGCCAAAGGGGGGCACCGGACGGGCTTCGGGGGGCCCAGGCGCCCCCCCGGCGCGGCCCAGGGGGGGCGCGCCGCCCGGGCGCCCGGAGCCCTCGTGCCCCCCCCCCAAGCTGCCCTTCGGACGTAGTGTTGTTTCCGTATCGCTGATTTTTTATATAATTTTTCTGGATTTTTCTGGGCAGTTCTCGAAACGTGAAAACCTGAAATACAAAAACAGCCGAAAACAGAAACTGGCACTGGGGTGCACTGGATTAGTAAGTTAGTCCAAATATGATCAAAAGTGTATGAATATCATAGCAATATCACCCAAAAGTGGCATGGAGCAAGCAGAAATTATAGATACGTTTTGGACGTATCAACATCCCCAAGCTTAATTCCTGCTCGTCCTCGAGTAGGTAAATGATAACAAGAATAATTTCTGTGGTGACATGCTATTAACCATATAGGACTTTTTTATAGTCATATGACAAAAGCTTACTGAGACAATGATTCTATAGTAATTAAGTTGCCTCAAGAGAAAATCACAAATGACTGAAAGTTTTACAACATGAAACTGAAACATCAAAAAGATTTGCAATGAACATGATGTGCAAATATGATAAAGTGATATCTAGCTTGCCCCCTTTAGTGATGCAAAACATAAATGCAAGAGCACCTTCAAGGTTTAAGTGATGACTAGATACAATCATTTCAGAATAAACGATATCACAATCATGCAAAAGACAATGCTACTTTGGGACAATGCACATTACACTCAGAATGACAATCATGCTCTCAGTAGTTGGTGCTTCAACATAAAGGTAAAAGAAAGGTTAAGTGCTAAAGCTTTTTATTTTGAAAACATGGAAGCAATTGTGTCAACGGTAGTAGTACTTCATATGTGTCATGCATAAAACATCATATAAGTTGCAAGCCTAATGCATCGAATACTAATAGTGCTCGCTCCTTGTCCTAATTAGCTTGGATTCCCATGGGTTATCATTGCATTGCATATGTTTCAACCAAGTGTCCCAAAGGGGTACCTCTATGCCACCTGTACAAAGGTCCAAGGAGATAAATCGCATTTGATTTCTCGTTTTTGATAGATCTCAACTTGAGGACATCCATACCGGGACAACATAGAAAATAGATGATGGACTCCTCTTTAATGCATAAGCATATTCTCATGAGAGATTGAGGATTAAGGTCCAAGCTAAAACTTCCACCATGATGCATGGCTTTGGTTGGCGGCCCAATGTTCTTCTCTAACAATATGCATATCAATTCAACCCACGGCAAATCACCCTTACTTCAGACAAGACGAACATGCATAGCAACTCACATGATATTCAACAAAAGTGTGACAGTTGATGGCGTCCCCAGAAACATGGTTACCGCTCAGCAAGCAACTTATAAGAAATAAGATACATAAGCAACATATTCTTTACCACAATAGTTTTTAGGCTACTTTCCCATGAGCTATGTATTGCATGGTTAGTTTGCTTAGTACAGGTGGAGGTTAGCAAAAGACTGGGAGCGACCAACTAAGAGAGCAATGACGGTCATAATCATGCAGAGCGACAAAGCAATATTGAATTAGGCATGGTAGTTATATCGCTACTCAGAAATAAAAGATCATCAAGGCTTGACAGACTTTATTTACAGTCTTGAATGTGCGTGAGCATACGCCAAGTCAATCAAAATAAATTCTCGAAGGAAGATATTACTAAGCCATACCACATCATAGGCAAACAAACCAAGTTGGTACTCCAATAACACATTGGGAACCCCCCCGGCTATTTGAGATTAACCAAAAGAAAACCTGAACTACTAAGCACCGTCATGAAAGTAGCATCTTTATCATAGACACATTAACCCATGCAACAGAAGCAAACTCTCTTAATAAGGTGAGCATGGTAATTAAAGAGAGTTCAAGCAACCAACTAAACAAAAGCTCTTGAAAAGATAAGCATGAATACTAAGAGCAGAGCACGATAGTAGCTATTAAAAGACAAAGAACACACACAGCATAGATAGACATGAAAATTCTATGTTATGTTCTAGGTAGAGGTGGAGCGTGTTTCTCTCCCACATAAAGGAATGCTGGGTTCCGACTCGTTATGAAAAACTAAAAAGAAAACTAAAAGCAAGACGCTCCAAGCATAGCACATAACACATGAAGTGATAAAAATATAGCGAAACGAAAGACGAACTGATAATGTTGATGGAGAAGGGGATGCACGGGGGCATCCCCAAGCTTAGACGCTTGAGTCTCCTTGAATATTTCTTGGGGGTACACGGGGGCATCCCCAAGCTTGAGCGCTTGACACTCCTGAATCTTTTTATCATCTTCCCTCGCACACTTGAAAACTCCCTTCATACATAACTCATCATAATCTGATTAGCAAGGTCAGTACCCTTAATAAAATAATTATACCTTGCTGGAAATAAGGATATTATTGAAGTTATACTGTTTCTCAAGATTTCCAAAAGGTTTTTGCAAAGAAAAAGCAAGTTCTTAATTTGCAAAGTGAAGGTAAGGCAAAACAGGACAGAATCTGTGAAAAACAGAACAGCAGGCAGTAATTGATCTGTTCGGGATACTTCTGCAACTCAAATCAAAAAACTCAGAACTGACGCACGAAAGACAATTATATAGAGAACGCCGTTGAAAAAATTCAGACCAAAAAGATGATCTGGTGATTTTATACGAATTTTTCTATCCAAGGACAGAATCTGTTTCCTGGACAACACCTCACAACTTTTGAACTTTCTAGCAATCGGAGGCTATACTTGGCACAAATATGAAAAGCAAAGATACAATGATGATGATACAGCAGTAAAAAACATCAAGACACAACAAAAGCAAAAAATTTATTCATGTGGGCTGCATCCCAAAAGCGCTTTCTTTTATGCCTTTAAGCTAGGCATAATGCATAGATCAAGTTGTATCAATTGAACCATCATCAAGATCATCAAAAAGCTCTTCAATAATACAACTAGTCTTAAGAGGTCTCTCAAATAAGGGCCTCATAGAGATACTTCTAGGTAGAAGACCAAAAGGATAAAAGTCAAGGGAAGATTCATTTATAAATTCATCAAAGATAGGTGTTTCTTCCAAAGTCTTTACGGTTTCAACCCCTTTGGCAATAGGTGGATTACTTTTAGAACGGGGAGCCTTTGGAATGTGAACGAACTTAGGCTCCCTCTTTGCCGGAGTTTCTACCTTTTTGGTTTTGATCGAGGAAAAAGTAGTTCCTAAGGTATCAAATATTTCCTCAATCTTTTCCATCCTAGAAAAGTCAGAATCATGGAATTTGACGGTCTCCAAAATTTTGAAAATTTTATGCATGGAGCTATCAAGTCTATTCAAATTCCCTTGGATCTTACGATCCAACTCATTCATCTTATTAATGCTTGGCATCTCTACCTCTATCCTTTCAAGTTTTTTCATAATGTGAGCTAGGGTGATGTCCTCTTGAATGCTAACGACAGGGGGACTCCCAAAAAGATTTTCAATAATACTAAGAGACTCCCAAACTGGGGCCTCCAGGAAATTCCCATTGATAGTAGTATCTAGAATAAACCTATTCCAAGAAGTAATTCCAACATAAAAATTTCTAAGTAAGATAGTAGTAGGTTGCTTCTTGGTGGCTCTTTTTTGTGAATCATTAATTCTATACCAAGCATCTTTCAAACTTTCCCCACCTCTTTGTTTAAAGGTGAGAACTTCTGCCTCGTCAAAGACAAAAGGACCCGACATAATGACAACTTAAGGAACAAGATAACTATTTTTGTGATTTTCGATAAAAGGAACTAAAGCAAAAATGAAAGGTAAACTAACAAGACTAAAAAGCAAAGGTAAAAGTTAGCATGCAACTCCCCTATCCTGAAGAATACTCCTTGATGGGCCTCGAACCCCTCGTTGGTTACCCCAAGTGGAAGGTGTAAGATGCAGTAAGTAGAAGTGTTTTCCCCTAGCAAAGATGCCAAGGATCGATTCCCCAGAGACTCCTAGGTTCAACAAGTAGGTGTCAATTGCTACGGCGCCAGATTAGTAGCAACCAACGTGGACCTGCACACAGATACAAATAACTTTGCTCCGAACGAGTACAGAGAGGTTGTCAATCTCTCCGGCCTTGTAGTTCACAAAGGATTAAAAGCAATGATAGTAGTGATAGATAGTTTTTGCAATAGTAGGTAAATAACGAAAAGTAAATAGTGGATGTGATCAATGATGGTAATATGGACCGGAGTCTCATGATGTTCACTAGTGATGTCTCTCTCCCAAAAGACGATAAAACAGCTATGTGAGGTAACAAATTACAGCTGGGCAATTGACAGGACCACGAACGCAAACCAATGCTGACTACATTGCAAGAAAGGTTGAGGTTCAAAGCATGGGCGGTACGCCAAAGTAAGTAGACCGAAATCCATCAATATCTACTACTAATCATCCACCTTGAGATATCTATCCAGAACATCTCGCTGGTATTAAGTTGCGAGTCCCACCCATAGTGTAAACTCAATGCAACAAACAACTGCATTAAAAGAACTTGCGTAAAGTAAACAATCCTTGCACCCGCGGGCACAAGCACCGTTGTTTTCCCCTTGTGTCAACAGCACATCCCCTAGACTCATGTTTCTGTCACTCAAGCTAGTCATCGAGGGGCATGAACCCACAATCGAGCATAACGTTCCCTCTTGGAGTCACTACCTACTACTCGGCCAAAGCAATAAGTAACAACGGAGAACATGCAAGAATTACTTATGAACTAAAATATAAAAGAGGTGAATCAAATATATTACTCAAGATCAATCTGAACATAATCTCATAATCCATCGGATCCCAGCAAACTCAACATAGCAACAGCATAAGGATTACATAGGTGCCTCGATCATGTAGGGCAGCTCACGAGGACTAATTAGTGAAGCACGAGAACGGGAGGAGAACATCACATAGCTACTGGTCATGGACTCATGGTCCAAGGGAGACTACTCACGAGTCATCCGGGAGGCGTCCATGGTGGTGGAGAAGCTCCCGGTGGTGATCCTCCCCTCCGGCAGGGTGCCGGGAAGAGTTCTCCTGGTGCTCCCGATCTTGGAAGCGGCGGCGGCAGCGGAACAGAGATGGGATCGCGAAAAGAGTTCCTCTCTGAGGGTTTCGGTGGTCCCTCTAAGTATATGCCAAAGGGGGGCACCGGACGGGCTTCGGGGGGCCCAGGCGCCCCCCGGCGCGGCCCAGGGGGGGGGGCGCCGCCAGGGCGCCTGGAGCCCTCGTGCCCCCCCCCAAGCTGCCCTTCAGACGTAGTGTTGTTTCCGGATCGCTGATTTTTTATATAATTTTTCTGGATTTTTCTGGGCAGTTCTCGAAACGTGAAAACCTGAAATACAAAAACAGCCGAAAACAGAAACTGGCACTGGGGCGCACTGGATTAGTAAGTTAGTCCAAATATGATCAAAAGTGTATGGAAGTGTATGAATATCATAGCAATATCACCCAAAAGTGGCATGGAGCAAGCAGAAATTATAGATACGTTTTGGACGTGTCACTTCTCCACTTTGCAAGGTCAATGGACCACATCCGGGTGAACTTGTTCTTGTGGTGCTCGAAGATTTCAGGCACAATCCTCAATTGCATTTCATTGCGGAACTGAGGATTACTCGAGCGTGGAGGAGGTGGTGCGGTGTATGGGTCCTGAAAACGAAACTTCTCCCAGTCCGGAAGCTTCCACTTGTACATAGGAAGCGCTGCACGCTGCTTGGCAGCAACTGACTTTTCCCGGCGAGTTGTTTTGGAGGGGTCCACAACCTCGGGAACATCTTCATCATCTGCTGGCCTCTTGCCCCTACGGGCCTTTCTTTTGGTGAACTGACCAGTACGAGAGCTAGAGCCACCTGCAAACGCACACGGAGAACACATAGCAACCCAGAAAAGATGAGAGGAATGTACACAAGATCAGAAGAATAATTCACAAGTACGTAAGGAGAATAGAGACAATGCATATAAATTCAGAGCAACCGGTAGTTCCAGTAACCGCACCGGTAGTTCCGGACCGGCGGTAGTACCGTTCGTGTGACCGGTAGTACCGCTGAGAATGGATATGCCAAGTAGAGGAGGGGAACTACCCGATCTCAAAACTACATGCACGATGTCTATTATTAACTACACACAAGTGAATAGGAATCTATACGGATCTCTCCCTCAAAACATTTAGCCAAAAATGAGGGAATACACGCATTGCCCTAGAAGAAGGATTCAAGATAAGAACCCTAACAAAGGAGAAGTAGGGCAATACCGGTATCCATGGGAGGAGATCCAAGAGGAGGCGGCCTCCACGGAGCAGATCCGGTGAAGGGCCGACGGATCTGAAGTGCCTGAGGGCGCTTCGGGGCAGTGAGTGGAGCACCCGGCGGCTAGGGCAAAAGAATGGACGAGTGAAGGGGAAAACCTCTTCAGCCCGTGCCTTTTATACCCGCCCTGTTCAGCCACCGGTAGTACCGGTCCGGGGACCGGTAGTACCGCTCCGGATGCTACCAGGTGGTTGGAGCGGTACTTCCGCGCTAGGCGGTAGTTCCGCGAACCAACACCGGTAGTACCGGCCAGGGGCACAGGTCAGAGTACCAGCGGTAGAACCGCTAGCTCTTGACCGGTACAACCGCTTGGCTGTAACCTGGTGGTCAAGCGGTAGAACCGCTTGTACCACCGGTTGTACCGCCAGGGAGCACCAACTCTCTCCATGATAACAAGCTTGTGTACATTTGGAGTAGATGGCTTGGATGAGAAGGCTTAGGATGGAGCTAGGCATTGTAGTATGAGGAAGAAAAACACGAAAGCTAGAAACCAAACAAGCCTTAGGGCGGTGGCCGGAGCCACCTATGTTAGAGTCAATTAGCATGGCACCGCGAAGAATTATCCTTGGGCCCATAACCAAAACTCGTCTTTGAAACACAAGAGTCATAAAAAATGACGAATGTGGAAAGATGATCAATTTATGCATAATGGGGGGAGGGAGAGTTCATTGAAAGAACACCACTCCCCCTATGTCCATGCCTACACCTAGACTAGACAATATGAAGAGTATGGTGGGGTGTGCACGTGCTCAAGCCACATTGCTCAAATCAATGATATTTAGCTCATGCCTTAACTCGCGAAATCTTGCTTCATCCAAAGGCTTCGTGAAGATATCTGCAAGGTTATCATGAGTGTTGACATAGTGAAGCTCAATTTCTCCTTGCCGAATATGATCCCGGATGAAGTGATACCGAATCTCAATATGCTTCATCTTGAAATGTTGCACCGGGTTGAGAGAAATCTTGTTGGCACTTTCATTGTCACACCAAAGAGGCACTTTGTCACAAGTGACTCCGTAATCCTTTAAAGTTTGCCTCATCCATAAGAGTTGAGCACAACAACTGCCAGCAGCCACATACTCTGCTTAGGTGGACGAGAGATACACACAACTTTGTTTTTTGGAAGACCAACTAACAAGAGAGCAACCAAGAAATTGGCACCCTCCAGAAGTGGACTTCCTATCCACTTTGTCTCCCGCCCAGTCAGAATCAGATAAACCAACAAGGTTGAAGTTTGCTCCTCTTGGGTACCATAAGCCAAAGTTTGGGGTATGAGCCAAATATCGAAAGATTCGCTTGACAACCACAAAGTGACTTTCCTTAGGTGAGGATTGAAACCGTGCACAAATTCCCACACTCAACATAATATCCGGTCTAGATGCACAAAGGTAAAGCAAGGAACCGATCATAGAGTGATATACCTTTTGATCCATCGCTTTACCATTGGGATCAATGTCAAGTTGGCACTTGGTTGGCATTGGAGTAGTAGCCGGCTTGACATCACTTAGATTGAACCTCTTGAGCATGTCTTGAGTATACTTGGATTGTTTGATGAAGATCCTTTCTCTTCTTTGCTTGATCTCAAACCCAAGGAAGTACTTTAACTCTCCCATCATGGACATCTCAAAATGTGTGGTCATGAGTGCGGCGAACTCATCATTGAAAGCTTTGTTAGGAGAACCAAAGATAATATCAACAACATATAGTTGGCATACAAACAACTCCCCTTTGACCTTCTTAGTAAAAAGAGTGGGGTCGATTTTCCCAATTTCAAACCCACGATCTTGTAACAACTCGGTAAGATGCTCATACCATGCACGTGGGGCTTGTTTAAGGCCATAGAGTGCCTTATCGAGTTGATACACGTGATTGGGGAGCTTAGGATCCTCAAACCCTGGGGGTTGTTTAACATACACCAACTCATTAATAGGACCATTAAGAAATGCACTTTTCACATCCATTTGTTGCAATTTAAAGTTATGATGGGAAGCACAGGCAAGCAACAAACGAATGGATTCAAGACGAGCAACGGGGGCAAAGGTTTCACCGTAGTCGATACCCTCGACTTGGGAGTAGCCTTGAGCCACTAGACGCGCCTTGTTGCGGATGACAATGCCATGGGCATCTTGCTTGTTCTTAAAGATCCACTTGGTTCCAATGACATTATGGTTCTCCTTTGGCCTTGGCACTAGACGCCCACCTTGTTGCGCTCGAAGTTATGGAGTTCTTCATGCATGGCATTAAGCCAATCAGGGTCTTCGAGCACCTCATAAACCTTCCGAGGTTCAACAAAGGAGACAAAATCTTGATGAGCACAATAGTTTGCTAATTGTGTACGAGTGTTTACCCCCCTTTTGATGCTTCCTAGAATGTTCTCCATGTGATGTTCTCTGGAAGCAAGCCTGTAGGCAACTTTTGCAGCACGACGCTCCAATTGCTCTTCAAGAGATAACTGAGGAGCATTGAGTTGATCATCTTGAGCGTCGTCGGGAGATAGATCTTGATCTTGAGCTTCCTCTTGACCTTGATCTTGCTCGGAGGACAAAACTTGGCCTTGTGCATCATTTGGTGGCTCCCCACCATCTTGTGATAGATCTTGCTCTTGGCCTTGTTCGTCCGGTTGAGGGCCTTCACTTTGTTCTTCGAAAGCGTGTGGGTCTTGGGTTGGTGATGGTTCCACTTGAGTAGAACATTGTCCTTCTCCTTCGGCCACAAGGGGTTCCTCAATGGGTAGGATATATCCAACACCCATTCTTCTTATGGCTTGAGGAGGAATTTCATCACCTACATCACAAGTACCACTTTGCTCCACTTGGGAGCCGTTATTTTCATCAAACTCTACATTACTTGTCTCCTCAATGAGTCCATTGGACTTGTTGAGGACACGGTAAGCATGAGAGTTTGTAGCATAACCAACAAATATGCCCTCGTGAGCTCTAGATTCAAATTTAGACAAGCGAACACCTTTCTTGAGAATGAAACACTTACACCCGAATACCCGGAAGTACTTGAGATTGGGCTTGTTACCGGTAAGTATCTCATATGGAGTTTTGTTCAAGCCTTTGCGGAGATAGAGCCAATTTGATGCATGGCAAGCGGTGTTGATGGCTTCGGCCCAAAAGTTGTATGGAGTTTTGAATTCCGCCATCATGGTTCTTGCCACATCCATCAGAGTTTGGTTCTTTCTCTCCGCTACACCGTGTTGTTGAGGGGTATATGGGGCTGCATATTGATGTTTGATCCCCTCATCACTGAGAAACTCATCCAGGGTGTAGTTCTTGAACTCGGTGCATTGTCACTTCTAATCATCAAGATCTTTGCTTCATGTTGTCGTTGAGCTTCATTTTCAAAGTTGATGACGGTTTGTTGGGTCTCACTCTTCTTCTTAAAGAAGTATACCCAGGTGTATCTTGAGTAATCATCCACAATCACCAAGCAGTACTTTCTACCCCCAAGACTATCAAAAGATGGAGGCCCAAAGAGGTCCATGTGAAGGAGCTCTAGGGGTCTCTTTGAGTAGATGATAGTCGTGGGAGGGTGAGCCGTCTCATGTAACTTTCCTTCAATGCAAGCCCTACAAGAACGATCTTTGGCAAAGCTAACATTTGTTAGTCCACGGACATGGTCCCCCTTGAGAAGACTTTGCAAAGATCTCATATTGACGTGGGCCAAACGGTGATGCCAAAGCCATCCCACATCAACTTTAGCCATTAAGCATGTCGCGACCTTAGTGGGTTGCTTCGAGAAGTTAACCACATAAAGACCTTTCTCGACATGCCCAACATAGGCTACTTTAAGAGTCTTGCTCCACAAGAGGGCCATGGTATCAATATCAAAGAATGTAGCAAAGCCCATGAGTGCAAGTTGGCAAACAGAAAGTAAATTGTATGCAAGGGACTCAACAAGCATGACTTTCTCGATTGTGAGATCATGAGAGACAACCACCTTGCCAAGCCCCAATACCTTAGAAGATGAAGCATCACCCCATTCGACGTTGGTGGCCATAGATGAACCTAGATGCACGTCCACCACCAAGTCTTTGCTTCCGGTCATATGATTTGTGGCTCCACTATCGAGAAACCATGGTCCCCCACCGGAAGCAAACTCCTACAAGAGATCAATGCTTGGATTTAGGTACCCATTTGGTAATGGGTCCTTTGAGGTTAGTAACAAGGGTCTTAGGAACCCAAATGGACCATTCAATGTACTCATAAGAAGAACCAACAAATTTTGCAAACACATGACCATCACTGGCACGACATAGAACATATGAAGGATTAAAGTCACCGGCTATGTTTGATGGTATGGTGGAGGTTTTCTTGACACCACCACCTTTCACCGTTTTCTTCTTCTTTGACGCACCCTCTCCTTCTTTCACAAAAGTTTGTCGGAGAGGGGGTGGTTGCTTGGTCTTGTCATTCTTCTTCTTCTTGGGCTTAGGAACAAACCCAATTCCCTCCTTTGCCACAACCTCCTTTTTATTGCTCAAAAGGTTGTTGAGGTTCTTCTCACCTTGTATACAAGTCACAAGGCCTTTCTCAAGTTGCTTCTTCAAATCGGCATTTTCTTCAACAAGATGCACATGCTCGCAACATGGGTTAGTAGCATTTGCATTATCAATTAATACCATGCGAGGGAAGATAGCCTTTTCCTTGGTTAGCGAAACTTGGAGTTGATCATGAGACTCTTTGAGAGTAGCATGCATACCTTTCAAGGCCTTGTGAGCCTTGTCGAGTATGACAAACTCTTCATTGAGTTTAGCATGGTCAACCTCAAGTTTTGCCTTCTCGGAATTAAGCACACGAGAGACAACTAAAGCATGATCAAGATCTTTCTTTAATTTAGCATGATCATCGTTGTGTGACTCCTCAAGAGCCAAACGAAGACCACGCTCTTCCTCTAGGGCATTAGAGAGATCCGATATCTCATCGGCATAGTCTCGACTATGTCCTTCCATTTTAGTAATGGTTTCCTCGTGAGCCTCGATCATGTCATTGGCCTCACCGAGTTGTTCCAAGAGAGCAACAAAATGCTTCTTGGGTTTGCCCTTGAGATTTTTCATGAACAACTCAAATTCATTCTCTCCCTCCTTAGTTCCCTCACTCTCATCAATACAATTCGTCAATGAAGGACTAGAAGTGATAGTAGTATTGATGTTTGGGGTTACCTTGTTGGTGGCCTTGGCCATGAGACACTTGGCGGTGATGTTCTCATTTGGTGAGTCGAAGAGAGATGAGTGCGGAGTAGTAGCAATAGCAATTGTGGCCATGGTGACCATCTCATCATCTTCATCATTATCATCATCCTCAACATATTCTTCTTGGGCCACCAACCCTTTAGGAGGAGTCTTCTTGTTGAAGTTGTTCTTGTTGGGATAGGACTTTGACTTGTCCTTCCGGATAAGCTTGCCTCCAAAGTCTTATCTTTTCTCATATGGGCAATCCGCAACGAAATGGCTTACATTTCCACAGTTGAAGCATGTCCTCACTCGTTGCTTGCCCTTGTTCCCACTTGAGTTGTTCCTGTTGAAGTTGGGCCTTGTGTTCTTCTTGTTGCCCCAAAATTGCCTTGAAGCAAGAGCCATGTGCTCATGATAGGCATATTTGGTGTCCTCGGGGCTACACTCATCATCATCCTCCACCTCCTCTTCTTCCACACAAGCCTTGACTTTCAGGGCAAGGTTGGGCTTCTTCGATCGTTGAGCTCTTAAGACCGCATTATCGGCGGTCATGTCCAAGATCCTCATGGCAACGAACTCATCCAACACTTCATTTGAGGATAAGTGGTGGAAGTCCGGTCTCCTACGAATGACAGAGGACATGGCTTTATGATAGGGTATCATGGCCTTGAGGAACTTGCGCTTGATCCAATTGTCATCCGTGTCCTTACTGCCATGATCTCGAAGAGAGACCGCAAGGGTAGTTAATCTCCGATAAAGTTCACGAGGATCTTCTTCTTTGATCATAGCAAACTCATCGGCTTCATCTTGCACAACTTCGCAGTTAGAGCGTTGAATGCTAGTGCTTCCCTTGTACATAGTGCCAACATGCTCCCAAGCTTCCTTGGCCACAGTGAAGGGTCGAAGATGTGCAATGTCTTTTGGCAGAATAGCATCTTGAAGAATGCAAAGAGCGGACTCGTTGAATTGATGATCCACAGTTTCTCTTGGAGTCATGTTGTCGGGATCACGCGGATAAAAACCTTGCTCAATGATTCTCCAAACATTAGTAGAACAATTATTTATATGACGTTTGAAACGAAACACCCAAGTAGCAAAATCAGAATTTCTTATAAACTTGGGAGGAGGCCCAACGGAATTTAAATGCGGTGTAAGGAACGGGTCCTCCATAGTGAGTAGGTGGAGCGGAGTGGGCAAAGATCCCACTCCCATTCTTAGTAACAGGGGCTTGTTCACTACTAGCTTCTCCCTTGTCGGGATTAGCCTCCGACACGTTGGTAGCGGGACGAACCACTTCCAACGGTGCGGTGGATAATTTAAGCCCCTCAAGCAAATCTTTAAACATGCCTTTGACCTCGGTCGCTAGTGACTCTTTCAATGTGGTCAAGGCCACATTGAACTCCTCACGAGAGACCGAGGCTCCCCCATCTAATGTAGGCAAGGACGGAGTTCCACCAGAATGATCCTCCGTCTCGACTACGTTGTCACCCATACTCTTTGGACGGTAAAGTCCTTAAAAAGAGACGAGGCTCTGATACCAATTGAAAGGATCGATATGGTTGACTAGAGGGGGAGGGGGTGAATAGGCAACTAACAATTTTAGCTTTTCTTAACCACTTTAACTTAAGCGTCAGAGTAAGTTGTCTAGATAAGTTACTAAGATGACAACTAGAAGAAAGTAAAGAACACAACTTCACAAGCAAGCTATATAAGACAAACAAGTAAAGCTTGCACAAGTAAAGGATAGAAATGACCACAAGTGGAGACGGTGAAGACGAGGATGTGTTATCAAAGCTCCTTCCCTTTGAGGGGAAGTACGTCTCCGTTGGAGCGGTGTGGAGGCACAATGCTCCCCAAGAAGCCACTAGGGCCATCGTATTCTCCTCACGCCCTCACACAATGCAAGGTGCCGTGAATCCACTAGTTATGCCCTTGAAGGCGGCAACCGAACCTTTACAAACAAGGTTGGGGCTCTCTCCACAACTTAATTGGAGGCTCCCAACGAAACCCCGGAGCTTCACCACAATGGAATGTGGCTCCGAAGTGACCTCTTCCGTCTAGGGTGCTCAAACACCCAAGAGTAACAAAATCCACACAAGAAAGTATGGGGGAATCAAGTTTCCTTTGGTGGAAGTGTAGATCTAGGTCTCCTCCTTCAATACCTAGCAAATCAACAAGTTTGGTTGGCTAGGGAGAGAGATCGGGCAAGAAAGCTTCAATGGCATTAATGGTGGAGAGAGAGAGGCAAGAGATAAGATGGAGGTGGGAGAAGGGCCTCCTTAAATAGGGTCACCAACAATCCAACCGTTATGTGCAGAATAGCATAGGACCGGTACTTCCGCTCACACAATCGGTAGTACCGGTAAGTGAAGGAACCTGCGCCCATGGCACCAAGGCGATACTTCCGGTGGCTCACCCGGTAGTACCGGTCTTCCGGAGAAAACCGGAACTACCGCCCCACCACCGGTCAACTACCGCTTAGAAACCAGAAGGTTTCAAGCAAGGGCGGTAGTTGGGACGGTGGTTGGGCCGGAACTACCGCCAGGCAGATAGTTTCTGTGCGATGGTCGTCAGAGCGGTACTACCGCCTGGAACACCGGTAGTACCGGTTTCGTGGGAAGAACACCGGTACTTCCGTGCCACCACCGGTCTACCACCGCACCCAGTACAGAAGGTATCACCCCTGAGCGGTACTTGGGGCGATGGTTCGACCGGAACTACCGGCCACCGGTACAACCGCCTACAACGGCGGTACTACCGCTGTAGAGGAAACTACACATAAGGAAGAATAAAAGGGGACCTCTCTCTCCACGAACGGAGGCAATATAGTGGGTGCAAAGTATCTGTGTACGTGACTTGATTCACCCATTACCTTCCGATGTGGGTTCCCTCTTAATAGTACAGATTTCCTATGACCAAGAGAAACAAAAAGGCATCGGAACATCCGTCTTCGATCTTTTCCTTAAAGAGGGAAGGCCTAACCGTCTTGTGCCACATGCTATAAACCTGAGTAATATTGACGCACGATTAGTCCACACATGGATTGTCATCATCACCAAAACCTTAGGCAAGAGATGCCCTTACACTGTGTTTGCATGAATTTCATCCATTGATTCATAAAGCGTTTGTCTTCAATTTGAGAAACGGTACGTTGCGCCACGCCGATCATGGTTGTTGCCGTTGATCGGGAGGGATATCCAAAACCTCCCGCAGATCAATGTGGTAGTACTACTCCTAGATGACTAGCACTCGGCCACTCGCCAATGATGGTCTTGGGAAGATCAACACATGACGCATCATGCACGATACAGAACCTTCGGTGTGCACTACTAGGGCCACTAAATTGGTAGTACCAGGGACAATATCTGGTACTCCCATCTTTGAGGTACCCTGGATGCTCCAAGTTCAAAAACAATCTTAAATGTTTCCAAAAATTTCAGAAAAAATGCGAATGTTCAAAAGGAATGTGACCTACAACCCCTAGAAATTTCAGGTCCAAACTCGAAATGTACGTTGAGAAACAAAAATGTGAAATCCAGATGCGAATAGTGTGAATGTTGATTTTGTCTTCTTTTCTACACTATTCATGCCAGATTTCACACTTTTGTTTCTTAATGTGCATTTCAAGTTTGGACCTGAAATTTTTAGGAGTTATAGTTACATTCCTTGCAAACATTCACATTTTTTTCAGGAATATTTTGAAACATTTTTGAATGGTTTTTCTAAACTTGGAGCACCGGGAGTACCCCAATGATGAGAGTACCAGATACTTTTTTTTGCGGGGCAAACGGGTATTTTATTCCTCTTGTATAGTGTTACAGTCCGCTAATACAAAGCTTGAAACACTGTCTGGAACTCGATGCAACCAACAGGCGGTGCTACCTCCAGTATGACCTATATTAGCTAGACAATGAGCAACACTATTTTGATTATGATCTATTTTCTGCGGAATAAAATGTCGCGTCTCCAGGAGCTTCTTAATTTCCAATATGAGATGTCCATGAGCAGATTTGTCCAAAGATTCATCAATCAATGCAACAATCGATATAGTGCAGTCAGATTGTACCATAACCGGTGAATCTGACCTTTGAAAGCTGAAGGATAGGCCCTCCAGTACGGCACTAATCTCAGCTTCTAATGCATATTTGCAATGAAACATGTGCCTATATGCAGAGAAGATAACCGTTCCTTCTGAATCTCTCAGGATCATGCCTGTCCTTGCTAATATCTTGTATCTTGGACAAATGATCCATCAGTGGAGAGAGCAACCCACCCAACCGGTGGTTTGGGCCATGGTTGAATTTCCTTGCTGATAGTAGTTGTTTTGACGGGAAACTCCACCACTGGCATTTTTCCTTTAACAATATCTTCAACCGAGTACTTTTGCGCCTGGTTATAAGAAGAATGATAGCTGCACAAAAAGATTTTAGATATTTCTGCAGGAGGAGCCAATGTACCATGTAGCACATCATTTCTTAGACTCCAGATGCGCCACAATAGCATGATGATCATAGCTCTAACTTCTTCCGTCTCCAACAACAAGATATTGAACAACCCCTCATCACCAGAGTGGATGAGTTTGTCTCTGTTTGGAAGCGGCCAGACTTGTCTCATCATATCCCACAACAGAACTGAACTTGGGCAAACTATCAATGCATGGAAGGAGTCATCGTTCGGCTGTCCGCATAGATGGCAGTCACCTGAGACAACGACGTGCCATCGCAACATGCATGCGTTAGTTGGTAAGGCACCAACAATCACACGCCATGCAAAGGAGCGCATCTTGGAGGGAACCTTGGCCTGCCACACCAAATTCCAGAGAGTACCTGATACTTTCCCGGTAGTACCAAGTGTGTTCCTCTCGTGGTTTCCTATGACCACCCTAGTCTTTTGATATCTCTGGTTCATTTCATTGAGCTACATATTAGTTACACATTCGCAGTTTTGCACATCTATGCGGCCATCTCATACGGATCCAAAGACCTAAGCATTGCACATTACAAAACATCGGGCAGGCAATCTTGGTGCGTGCATGTGCTGCACGGTTGGTCATTGACCAGCAGAATCTTCAGGGTTCACATCAAACCACAATCTTAGGGAAATTTGGTGCCTCTCATCATCTGGTAACAATCATCCACCTCGGGTCGCTGTCGGACGTCGACCTCGACCAAAATAGTTGACCAATGAGATCAAATGATAAATGTTTCTCTATTCGCTAGATGGATTGCTATTGTGCCACATTTTACTCGATTGTTACCTTTTTTTTTTCGTAAGCTTACAATACAATGGGTTATCATTAGCCGGTCGTAAGACGATTGGAGTGTTTTTCTTTTCTTTTCACAAGGCTCCTGTGGGTTTACTGACGTGGCGACACGCGAGCATACCATCACCGTCGACGCTCGATGGGCCCGTACGAAAGCCATTGGCCCATCGGTTTATGACAAAGAAAAGCAAATAGATTTTGGGCTTTCGCTGCCACACCGGCCCACTGCATCAACCACAGGAGGTTTCTTCCGGCGCCGCAGCGCCGCCGCCACCAATGTCCATCGCGCGGGAAAATTTCCCCAGCCCCCGCCACTTCGCTCCGCTACCCAAATCCAAGCACCATCACCAACAAGATCTGCCAAATCCAAGCCCCCTAGCCATGGCTACCGTCGCCGCCGCCGCCCCCGAGCACATCGAGGCAATGGAGCAAATTGAAGGGGAGGAGCAGGCGGCTGGAGCAGTCGCCGCCGCCGATGACGTCGACGTGCCCACTGATGCGATGGAGCAAGTTGGAGGTGATGAGTCGGCGGCTGTCGCCGCCACCGATGACGATGCCGCCGAGCCGATGGAGCAAGGCGAAGGGGAGGCGGCGGCGGAGATCGACGCGGAGGAGGAGGCGGGTGCTAGCGCTGAGGCGCACATGGAGGCATCGGAGCAGGCTGAAGAGGAGGAGCGGGAGGAGGTCCACGCGGTGGCGGAGGAGGAGGAAGCGGAGGCCCAGCCTCTGCAGACGGTGCTCCCGCTGGGCAGGGTGAAGAGGATCATGCGGGTCGACAGCGAGATAAAGAAGGTTACCGCCGAGGCGTCGCTGCTCATCGCCGCGGCCACCGAGCTCTTCCTCGGCTCCCTCGCCGCCGGCGCCCACACTGCCGCCTCCCAAGGTGGCCGGCGGACGGTGCGCGCCGCGCACGTCCGGGCCGCGGTCCGCGCGCACCGCCCCACCGCCGAATTCCTCCTCGACTGCCTTCCAGCTGCTGCGGAGGCCGCGCCTCGCGTCGCCCGCTCCGGATCCGATGGTGCCGCCGCCGTCGCTGAAGCAGCAGTACCCAAGCCGCTACCACGGGGGACCCGCCGCATCGACGGATTCTTCCAGAAGGTCACTTAGAGATGTCTCTTTCTGTGTGTGTTTACGAACTGCTGCTCCAAGTGGTTAAAATTGTATTCCTACCCTGCCATGTGATGGAAGTGGAACCTATGAAGTTTACCAATATGCAGTTGTCTTTAACCTTACAAATTGCCCATCTCTTGCAATGATCTGATATGCCATCGTATCTTTATTCAGGCTTCTGTAGTGCGAATACAGCAGTCATTTTTCTTGAGACAATTCGGCAGTCATTTAGCTCTGTGTTTCTCTTTTAGCATGTATAATGACTCACCGCATCAGTTTATAGGGCCTGTCTAGAACACACCATCTCCTTTACAATTTGGTATGCTGCTAAGAGTAAGAGTACCACCATCTGAATATATAAAATTAAGACTGCTAGTACTAAATTCATACTTGGTGGTTATTACAGAGTACACACCACAGTTCTTTGGTGTCACTAGGATCCATCCCTCTGTTACAGACCTGCTAACAAGAGGAACTGAACAGGAAACGACAGTCCGTCTATTGCTGCCTATATTTATTGGTCCGCAAGAGTTACAATTTGGCTTATATGTAGTGATTCAGCAGTTATTCAGACGATGTACACTGTCATAAGAGCGCTCCAACAAGGTTGCCCTTTGGTAATGTCTCTTGGTTAGGAAGCTAAGACGTGTCGGTCTGATGCAAACAAGTAGCTGGCTTCCCTCTTGCCATGGGAGATGGGACATACTGGCATCACAAAATTTACATGAGTGTAATCCCACACAATTTGGGTGTTTGCATGGGAAATGAATCAATCAACATATTAGGATTGGGATCAGTTTCAAGGATTACAGAAATGCTCTGCTCCTAGTTGCAGTTAGTTGGGTTCTTTATAACCAGTCTTAAGAAAACAAGGTTAGAATTAGAAACTGCAAAATTAAATGGTTATATGTGTGGAAGCGCATAAAGTTGTAATGGGTCAACTGATTTTCTGTAATGAATATATATTCGAACATTTCAACATGGCTAATCTGATGTGTTAATTGAGTGCGTATTGCAGGTATAGAATGTCTAGTTCTTCAGAAATTAGATGTTGAAGAAAGCCGTTTGTGGTAGAAGACTAATACTATGACCTCCAGAATTATAGCAGTTATATCAGGACATATGAATGTTGTGAATCACTGCATCCTAAACTCTCGGGAACTGATTACCTATCCCACGGGGAAGACGCTCATATGCAGTTTCTGTATATATCAATACCAGCCGTGCATTTGACATTGACAAGGCAAAGGTGAAGCCTAGATTGCTGCATGCCTTCTTCCCTCTGCATCTCATAACTTTGTTCAACCATGGTCTCCTTCTGGAGTTTCTTTCTGTCCTACCCTGAAGTTTTCCTAGCCATTGCTTGCTTCTTCTGCCTCTCCCTTTTCCGCCTTGTCCGACACTGCCACAAGAGTGACCTCCCGGTGAACTGGCCTGTTATTGGGATGCTTCCCTTCCTCGTGAGAAATCTGTACCAAATTCATGACAGTGTCACCGATATGCTCCGCGAGGCGGGATGCACCTTCAGGATCATTGGCCCGTGGTTCCTCAACATGAACTTCTTGGCGACCTGTGACCCAGCCACTGTCAACCACTGCTTCAACACCAACTTTAACAACTACCCAAAAGGCAGTGAGTTCGCCGAGATGTTTGACATCCTAGGTGAGGGGCTCCTTGTGGCAGACTCTGAGTCCTGGGAGTACCAGCGCCGTGTGGCGATGCAAATCTTTGCTAGCCGCGCCTTCCGGTCCTTCTCCATGTCCACCATCACGAGGAAGGCCGGCACAGTCTTGTTACCCTTCCTTGATCACATGGCTAAGCATGGCTCGCAGGTTGAGCTGGAGGGCGTCTTCATGAGGTTCTCACTTGATGTCTCGTACTCCACTGTGTTTGCAACTGACCTTGACTGCTTGTCCGTGTCTCGCCCGATCCCTGCGTTTGGCCAAGCCACAAAGGAAGTGGAGGAGGGAATGCTGTTCAGGCATGTCGTTCCACCAAGTTTGTGGAAGCTCTTGAGGATGCTCAAACTCGGCAGCGAGAAGAAGATGGCGAATGCAAGGGTGGTGATCGACCAATTCATCTATGAGGAAATCGCGAAGCGGAAGGCGCAAGCAACAAAGCAATGCCAGGGAGACGTGTTGTCCATGTACATGAACTGGCCCATGGATCCCAGCATGAGTGAGCAGCAAAAGATCCTGTTCCTGCGTGACACAGTGGTGGGGTTCATCTTTGCTGGGAAAGACCTCGTTGCTGTCACACTTACGTGGTTCTTCTACATGATGTGCAAGCACCCGCATGTTGAGGCGAAGATCCTTGAGGAGATCAAGGCCCTGCAGAGCACCACATGGCCAGGGAACCTCTCTGTCTTCGAGTGTGACATGCTCCGGCCTGCTATTTACCTCCAAGCTGCACTCCTCGAGACACTCAGGTGACATACCCCTTTCACCTTGTCTAGCTCCTCCCAATCATCTGACTAACCCATGCTGTGCGTGTGTTTTAGGCTCTTCCCGGCGACCCCATTCGAGGAGAAGGAGGCCCTCAACGGCGATGTCCTCCCAGATGGTACCATGGTGAGCAAGGGCACAAGGATCGTGTTCTCGCTCTACGCCATGGGGAGGATCAAAGGGATATGGGGCAAGGATTGCATGGAATTCAGACCAGAGCGGTGGATCTCGAAGAGTGGGCGCCTTCGGCACGAGCCAAGCTACAAGTTCCTGTCCTTCAATTCCGGGCCCAGGAGCTGCCTTGGGAAGGACCTTGGCCTCAGCAACATGAAGATCGCAGCTGCTTCCATCATATACAACTTCAAGGTCGAGTTGGTGGAAGGCCATGCCGTGATGCCCGAGAGTGCTGTGATACTGCACACACGGAACGGGATGATGGTTCGGCTCAAGAGAAGGGAGCTGACAGCTGCTTGATCTCTACTGCTATCTGTTTTCTTACTTGGGTTATTTATGCGTATCGAACAGAACTAAATGCAGAATCCATGAGATGGAATGGAATAACTAAATATAATCTGTTTGTAGTGTTGAGATTGTCACCATGTAACAAGCTATCGGTTCGTAGTGTTGGAATTGTCGCCATGTAACAAGCTATCTGTTCGTAGTGTTGGAATTGTCACCATGTCATGGGAACAGAATATTATAGTGATTGGTCGTGTGATGATTATTTGAGTTATTTTCATGTAAAACTGTATGCATGTTACTTATATAAATATGTACTGTATCTTATGTGCGTCTGCCTATCAAAAGTGCTTCTAAGGGCACTCCTTGTGAAATTGAGTAAGAAAAGCAATTCTTGGACCTGCACCTGTTGAGTTTTCTTCAGTTATTATGTGAGAATAGAACGGGTGACGCTCATTTTGTTTCAGAGGCTATTCATCAAATGATCATACGTTTTGTGCGCTTTTAAAAGTAGCATTGGCTTGCCCCTGCTCATGTTTTCCCAAAAGTTGATGGTCGTCGAGTGGTTACTTAATACTACAGTTTACACTGAAGTTTTTACAGTGAAAGTGACGCTCATGCAGTCTGAGTTTAATTTCGTCTCTGTTAAACCAGAACAGATTTCCACTCGGAATGATCCATCCAAAGCTTGCAAGTAGTATATCATCTTATACCAGTTAACAACGTGCTTCTTTTATTCGCAAAAAAAAAAAAATCTCCGTTTGCCTAAGATTTCTGAGTTGGGTAGAGCCTGGTGATACTGCAGCTATGGTAACACTGACAGGCCATCAGGCAAGCTTTCTGCATCACAAGCTCCATTTGGTACACTAACAGGGCCGATAGTTTCACATATATATTTGAGAATATTTAGGCACTTTTAACTTGTACTGGAAGGGACTGTAGATTGGCGAAATTAGGATGATCGACATCGACGGCAGCATCTGTTTGTGCAACACATGTTGCCGAGCTGGTGATATAATCAGAAATTTAAAACTCTCCGCATGAGGTGCTCTCTGTATACAAAACTAACAGATTTGGAGAGTACAATCCCGTCACGTTGGCAAAACTAACAGGGCGGCCCATTACTCTCCTCCAGTAATTTGGGCCGCATAAGGAGTTCCACCGTACTCACGGCCCGCCACTCCGGAATTGGGGATCCGCTGGCTTCCGGCTTGCGGGCAGGAAGAACGCTACATTCATTTAGTCCCACCTCGCCTAGCGAGAGAGCGAATGACCAGTTTATAAACCCGCTCGCCGCAACAGACTTGTCCCTTAGGGGACATCCGATAAAATTGGAATGATACAGAGAAGATTAGCATGGCCCCTGCGCAAGGATGACACGCACAAATCGAGAAATGGTCCAATTTTTTTTGGGATTTTCTGAGCTGGTCCCTGGAACCTTCTTTTTAGCCCCTCACGTGTAATGCACTTAGTACAGATAAGTCCCTGTAGCCTTGCTGATTCTTTTTGAGGATTCACACGCAGGTCCCTCGGTCCTTTTTTTACCCCCTCACGTATACTACACTTTGTAGACAGGTCCCTGGAGCCTTGTTTTAGCCCTGACGCCTACTAATATTTTACACAAAGGTCCTCATATTTTTATTTACATCGTGTTATATAGCCCCTCACGTGTACTACACTCTGTACAGATAGGCCCCTGGAACCTTGTTTTAGCACTGACGCCTACTAATATTTTACGCAGAAGATAGGTCGTGTGCGAGCGATGGATGATGGATGCAGAATAAAAAGCAGTCAATTGTTTTGATTAGGTGGACTCGCGTCACACCAGGAAACAAGCTAGCTCACCAGAGTTCTTTCTTCCGTAAAATAACTCCCTCTTTTCTGTATGCGTGAGTGTTTGTATATATATATATATATATATATATATATATATATATATATAGGACTCCTCTTTTGTACTCCTGAGAGTATATACTCTCATCTTCAATATACCTCATATATGCATTAATTATACCTCTTTATCATTCTCAATATACTTCATTAAATATTCTAAGATACCTCAATACGAGTTTTGTTGAAAAAATATCATCTGCGACGTACTTTTTGTAATATACCTTTTTCACGTACAAACACATCAGTATATACGTAAACATTTAAAATATGTAGACTCGCATTAATTTTTTCATGAAAATCATTTTGGGTATCTAATAATTACTAATGAAGTATATTAAAAATAATAAAGAGGTATAAAAGATTCATCTATATGGTATATGAGGAGCGGAAGTACGTACTCCCAGAAGTACACAACCATTTTAGGTGAATCTTTTATACCTCTTTATTATTTTTAATATACTTCATTAGTAATTATTAGATACCCAAAATGATTTTCATGAAAAAATTAATGCGAGTCTACATATTTTAAATGTTTACGTATATACTGATGTGTTTGTACGTGAAAAAGGTATATTACAAAAAGTACGTCGCAGATGATATTTTTTCAACAAAACTTGTATTGAGGTATCTTAGAATATTTAATGAAGTATATTGAGAATGATAAAGAGGTATAATTAATACGTATATGAGGTATATTGAGGATGAGAGTACATACTCACAGGAGTACAAAAGAGGAGTCATATATATATTAATAGTTTTTAGCGTCTAGTTCTTTAGAGTTTCGAGTTCTGTTCACAGTTTGTCACGTCGCCGCCGCACCATATTCATAGCCGCTGCCATACCACCGCTGCTGCCATATCCCACCACCGCCACCACATACCACCACCGCTGCCATAACCTATCACCGCTGCCATATCCTAACACCATATATCCACCGCCAATCCGAGTTCTTTTCATATTAGGTTTGTTCTCGAGATCCATCTAGGTTTCGGGTTTGTGTTTCCTTGCCTGCGTAGGTCTCGAAAAAAAAAGTTTGGAGACCCCCGGACAGTTTTTAGGCCAAAATTTCGACAGGTGATTTTTTTTCCCTATCCTACTTTTGGGCTTTTCTGAGTCTTTTGAGACACGTGTCGCCATACTGTTTTTTTACCGCACTTTTTCGTCGTCGCTGCCCTGATTCCGAAAAAAAAATCGTCAAAAAAATTTCGTGCCTATCATCTTAGTTTGACTTGGGAAGTATTTTGAGACACTCGCCATTATAGTGATTTTCGGCAAAAAAAAAGCAGCGCAAAAAAAAGGAGCGCAAAAAAAAAGGAGCGCAAAAAAAAGGAGGCGAAAAAAAAATCAGAGTGTGCTTTCCCCTTTATTACGTGCAGACTATGTTGCATACATGTATATTTGTGAGGTGATTTCTAATGCAAACTATGCAACAATTTATTTATGTTATCCAGAACAAAAATACTTCACAGACTTTTGTGCCATGTCTAATTCCAGGTGCATGGGACATTTGTATAATTCACATATGAAGATAAGGGAAAAAGAGAAGTTTAGGGGTTGTTCAAAAAGTTCTCTCACGTCACTTTTGGGCCAAGAGAAGATATAGTCCAAGTCTCTCACGTTCTGTATCCAGATTCGGACTGCACAGACATACCTGACTTAAAACTGCAAGAACTCCTTCATACGGACTCCGAATTGGGTGTTTCTTTTTTTGTTGGAAACTAGATTTCGTGCACTTTCCAACCCAATTGGATTCACCTTCAAATTCGTCCGGAGCGTTGAGATACCGACGAAACAATCTGACGCTGTAGCAGAATCCGAGTCAAACTACAAGTCCAAAGGTGTTACATCACCTCCACTTGGGCCCATGAGCCTTGTACGACCTAGGGTTAGTTTTAGGCTGCCTTGGGACGTCCTTCCACCTCCTTGGCCGCCACCCCTTGCTCCTATATAAGTAGATCCATCTAGTAGCTTTTTCTTTGGGATTTGTTTAGTCAAACGTTAGCCATTGCAACTTCGTGTACTTTGTTTGTGTCCAACGACCAGACCAAGACCGCTTACGGATCCCCACCTTTATCAATACTTCATCTATATTTGCAATATTCAGATTGACTTATCATATTCTTGCTTGTTCTTCGATTGCATGCAGGAATAAACCTTCGTGGTTAGGCTGATCGTGCTTCTGTCATTGTCAGTAACCCATGGAGATTGGTTTAGCGATTGCTAAGGCGCAACGTTGTGCACGTTTGTAGTCGGATCGTCAAAGTCGTCTCCACCAAATCAATAGTTATCATCTCATCGAAAGATCGGGCCCCTCGCCTCTATCATATATTATGAGAATAATATTCTCATAACACTTCCGAACTGCATTGCAAAATTGCATTGAAGAGCTAAACGCACCGCACCACAGAGACCAGCGAACTTCATGTTGAAAAAACTGTACGTGTTGTTTTTTTTGTACCTTTTTGCTCTAGTTTTTTAACCGTTTATCGGAATTATGCGTGTAATATACCGTTGAAAAGCTATGGAGTAGACGCATCTTCGCCATGTTGAACACTTTTCCAAATTCATCATAGTTTAAGAGCAGTTTCGAAAATCGTGCGGCTCACAACGAATAACAGCGAGCGTTTTTTGGCGTTTCTTTCTAAACCGCTCGTCGGAACGAAACATATAATATACCGTTGGAAAGGTATCGTTGCCACGCATCTTTTTCGTATCTATTATTTTTTCTAATTCGCTACGGTTTAAGAGCAGTTTTGAATTTACTAAATCGCGGAATTGTGTTTTTCGATTTTTTTCAAATTTTCGGTACTGTTTTCACTCTATTTTTTTAACCGTTTGTCGGAACAAGGCGTGTAATATACCGTTGGAAAGCTACGAACGAGGCGCAACTTTCATATGTTGAAATGTTTTTGAGATTCCTTACGGTTTTTAGTTAAATTTGAAAGTCGTGCGGCTGGCTACGAACTGCAGCGCGTTGAGAAGTGTTTGAGAAGTGAGCTGCTTTCCGATGTGTGTTTTGTTTTTTGATCACGAAGTGAACCGCATTACTCTTTTTGTGTTGTTTTTTGCGCGAGTTTGAGAAGTGAGCTGCTTTCCGATGTGTGTTTTGTTTTTTGATCACGAAGTGAACCGCATTACTCTTTTTGTGTTGTTTTGGTAACAATTTTTTTTTGAGATTCCGCCATTTTTTTTGTTGCATTTTCATGTTTGAGAAGTGAGCTGCTTTTCCGATGTGTGTTTTGTTTTTTGATCACCAAGTGAACCGCATTACTTTTTGGTGTTGTTTTGGTAACAATTTTTTTTACATGGGCGATTTGTTGTTGTCTTTTCTCGTACTAATTAATTTTTTACACGCGTTTGAGAAGTGTTGAGAAGCGAGCCGCTTTCCGATGTGTTTTTGTTTTTTGGATCACCAAGTGAACCACAACGGTTTTTTTATGACCAACTTTCGCGAGAGAACAAAGTGAGCTTCAAAGAGTCCTTTTGCAATGGACTTTTTTTAGACCAAAGTGCACTGCATCTTTTGCTTTTCCAACAATTTCAAAACAAACATTGCAAGTGAACCTCATGATTTGTCGTTGTCTTTTTTCGTACTAATTAACTTTTTACGCGCGTTGAGAAAGTGTTGAGAAGTGAGCTGCTTTCCGATGTGTTTGTGTTTTTGGATCACCAAGTGAACCACAAAGGTTTTTTCATGGCCAACTTCGTGAGAGAACAAAGTGAGCTTCAAAGAGTCCTTTGCAATGGACTTTTTTAGAACAAAGTGCACTGCATTTGTTTGTTTTTTAAATGTAGCTTGTATCGGCCTGATGGATTCACCAAATCACCATGAGAAAGATACAACAGAGGCACACCAGAATCACTAGAATTTCAGCATCCAAGCACATCCACTGCACGACTACGCATACCAAACTACATGAAGCACACAAGTATGATGCATACTCATTCCGGCAGGCGCGGGAGGCGCACTCGGAGTAGAAGCCGTACTACTTGTTGACGGCGGCGCATTCGTGGTTGCCGCGGGAGGCGAAGCCATGCTGTCTTGACACTGCCTGAGAAATTCAAACAATGAACTGATGTGAGCACGAGAGCTGGAACGGAAAGGCCATGATCTGTTGGTACTAAAGCAGAGACGAGAAAATCTCTGTTTGCTGCCAAAGCAGAGCCATCGCTGCAACGAGTTTCACATGAGTCGACAGCCGTGCAGGCTCACCTGCAACCAATCCCCCCCAAAAAAACCATCAGAAATTGAGAATCACGGCGAACCCAGCAGCAAGTCTGGGAGTGAGGATGGGGGACGCACCCGCGCGGTGGCCCCGCTGGGCGAGCGGAGCAGGACGGCCTGGCCGGCCCCGTCCCTGCCCGCCTCCGGATCCGTGGAGGTCGCGTAGCCGGCAGCCGGCCGGAACCAATCGAGCGTGCGCGGCGGGAACGCAGGTCGACGGAAGGAGCGAAGCGGGCAC
>LR738711.1:130415004-130444833 GCA_902687465.1 Secale cereale | reverse complement strand
GGATATGGGTGGAGATGGTGGCGAAGGGAGGGAGGCGGGGTGGGGAGGGGGCGTGGTGTGCGGGGCGCCTCCGCGCTAGAAGGCTGGGTGGGGAGGGGGCGTGGTGTGCGGGGCGCCTCCGCGCTAGAAGGCTGGGTGGGGAGGGGTGGGGAGGGGTGTGGGGGATGTTATGAGAATAAGGTTAGGTGTTAGGAGAATAGACTCTTAAGGGGTGTTATGAGAATAGACCCACCCTATATATATACTGCTATTGTCACTTGTTTGGTCGTGCACAGGCTTTTTGGTTGGAGATGCTCGTTTCTAACTGGAAAAGTGGACATGAGCTTGTGTATTGGTTCATTTATAGGTCCTCTGTGTCATTTTGATTTGCAATCAACAAGAGGAGAATTACATGTCCCTTCGGCAATCAACAAGAGGATTACATGTCCTCTGCGTTATTTTGTTTTGGGTGGAGCCTGGTGATACTGAAAAGCCATCAGACAAGCTTTCTGCATGACAAGCTCCATTTGGTACATTGAGAGGGCCGATAGTTTCGCATATATTCGTAGGGGCACTTTTGACTGTACTATAAAGGACTGTAGATTGGAGAAATTAGGATGATCAACATCGACGACACCATCTGTTTGTGCAACATGTTGACGATGTTGGAATTGATCTCAGTGTAACAACCTAAGACAAATTAGGGGGAGACAAAGTCTCCTCCCCATATGTGAAGTGCACCATGATCAGAGGTGCCAAACCAACGTTTTGGTTTTGGTCTCTGTTCCCAAGCACTCAGATATATAAGGGAGGTAATTGCCCCCTTGTAAAGAGATGACGATTAAGTACATGTAGGACAACCAAAAGCCTCAACCGTCGATCCTAAAGAAGCGCTAAGGGTCCAGAAGACCGTCGACCACCACCGGCCGCCGTGAAGGCAGTGCTGACGGCTTCCCGCTGCCATCAGCGAGGCTCCTGGACTAGCTGCCGCATCTCCACAAGCGTCTGCTGCCATCTACGTCACCCAGGTTGTGCCGCCCTTCTTCCCGGGCATGTCTTCATTGCCGGAGATCCCAAGGTGCAGCCATGGGCTATCTCCTATTGATCCCTGCCAATCACGGTTAGTCACTACTATTCTGCATAAGAGGTATTCTAATCACGAGATTAAGATCACGTGTTAAGTTAATCTAAAGGAATTATATCTAACATTGGTATCTAGAGCAAGGTAAATCTCGGTTAGAACCCTAACTTGGCTTCTGCTTAATGTAATTACTATCATGACGTCCAACTGTTTTTGGGTTATTGCTAATTGGGTATAATTAAGATCTAATGTTGTTTCTGTTAAGCACCTAATGAGGCATGTTAACATGTCTATGCCGCAATCCTAATGATCACCCTTTAGCACTGGCCTGTGTGAGACCGAAAGGGAGGGCACATCGGTTCTGGGCGACCCGCTGCTGATGCCCAGCACCACCCTTCCCTTGCTTCCTGATATAAAGCGAAAGGAGCTGGCTGATGTGGCTGTGTGGTACATGTGGTGGGAACGACGGAGATTTATCCGTGGGGAAATGCTCCAGGATCACGCACGTTCTGCACAAGCAATCACCACCACTAGTAGAAAACGGGGCAATGGTCCAGCCCATTAGTCCCGGTTCAGTCCAGAGCCGGGACCAATGGGGTCATTGGACCAGGTTCGTGAGCCCAGGGGGCCGGCCGGCCCACGTGGGCCATTGGTTCCGGTTCGTTGGACCTTTTGGTCCCGGTTGGTGCGACGAACCAGGACCAATGGGTCTTGCTCCTGGCCCACCACCATTGGTCCCGGTTGGAGACGTGAAACGGGACCAAAGGCTCCCCTTTAGTACCGGTTCATGTCACCAACCGGGACCAATGAGGTGCCTATATATACCCCCTCACGTAAGAGCAGAGCGCACTGCTCTGTTTTTTCTGGCCGAGAGGGGGAGAGGGCTTGGTGGTGCTCTAGCTCACCTCCTATGCACACAACGTGTTCGATGGAATGCTCGAGCCACATTAGTTAAGCTTTTCTCCTCTCGAAGCTCGAACTCGAAGCTCCATTTTCTCCGAGATTGTTTAGGTTTAGCGGTCCATCACGTCCCGTCCCCGTCTTCGCCGCCGTCGATCGCCCCCGCCGATCTCGTCACCGGCACCACCGTGGTGAGCCTCTTGTTATGTCCATGCTTTTCTTACTTTTATTATTGTTTGTTATTATTGCTTTAGATAGACATTTGTCTAATTTTCTTATGTTTATTATTGCTTGTTATTATATAGTGCGATGGTTTTGATATCCGCCCACGTGAGCCCTCGTCCTGTCTACGATTCGGATGTGGTATATTATCTTTAATTTAAAACTATTTGTTTGAGTGTTTATGACAATTATGCCGACCAACCTGACATGCATAGATGTTTTTATATGTCTAGGAGGTAGTTGAACCGGAAATTCCAACCGACCCTCTTGTCGAGAGGTTAAATTTAGTTGAAGAGGAAAACATGTCCTTGAAGAAAAAATTGGAAAAAATGGAGGAGGAGAAGATGGAATTGGAGTTGCATGTTGCGGAAGTCGTCGATGATCACAAGATCAAGATGGACCCTATTGTCAAGAGGTTAAATTTAGTTGAAGAAGAAAACAATTTCTTGAAGGAAAAAATAAAAAAAATTGAGGACGAGAAGATGATATTGGAGTTGCATGTTGCGGATGTCGTCGATGATCACAAGATCAAGATGGATGCAATGCGGTTGAAGATTAGAAAGATTAGAAAATATGCCATTCATACCGAGGCTTGGTATCATTATGCCGTTGGATCAATTGTTACCTTGGTTGCGATTATGATCGCATTTGTTTTTGCATTGAAATGTTTTACATAGTTTCAATGTATGGTGAAAATTAATTAGATGCTCTGGAGAGCTATATGTTGTTAGATGAGAACTATGTACGTACTTTGGTTTTAATGTGATGATGAACTTCTATTAATTTGGTCACTTAATTATCTATTTATGATGTTCTGTAATGGTTTTTGACACACTTAATTATATATAATGCACGCAGATGAACCGGCAATGGATGTACGGTGACAGACACACCTCCGAGTACATTAAGGGCGTGCATGAGTTTCTGAATGCGGCTGAGGCAAACAAGCAGAATGGTTTTATGTGTTGTTCATGCACTAAATGTGGGAATACGATGTCTTACTCTAACCGGAAAATCCTTCACTCCCACCTGCTTTACAAGGGTTTCATGCCACACTATAATGTTTGGACGAGGCACGGAGAAATAGGGGTTATGATGGAAGACGGCGAAGAAGAAGAGTACGATGACAACTATGTGCCCCTGAATACGGTGATGCTGCAATGGGGGAGCCAGACGATGTGCCCAATGATGCTGCAATGGGTGAAGCTGCTGAAGATCAAGAGGAACCAGGCGATGTGCCCGATGATGATGATCTCCGCCGGGTCATTGCCGATGCAAGGACGCAATGCGAAAGTCAAAAGGAGAAGCTGAAGTTCGATTGCATGTTAGAGGATCACAAAAAAGGGTTGTACCCCAATTGCGAAGATGGCAACACAAAGCTCGGTACCGTATTGGAATTGCTCCAGTGGAAGGCAGAGAATGCTGTGGCTGACAAAGGATTTGAGAAGCTACTGAAAATATTGAAGAAGAAGCTTCCGAAGGATAACGAATTGCTCGATAGTACATACGCAGCAAAGAAGGTCGTATGCCCTCTAGGATTGGAGGTGCAGAAGATACATGCATGCCCTAATGACTGCATCCTCTACCGCTGTGCATACAAGGATCTGAACGCATGCCCGGTATGCGGTGCATTGCGGTATAAGATGAGACGAGATGACCCTGGTGATGTTGACGGCTAGCCCGCCAGGAAGAGGGTTCCTGCGAAGGTGATGTGGTATGCTCCTATAATACCACGGTTGAAACGTCTGTTCAGAAACGGAGAGCATGCCAAGTTGATGCGATGGCATAGTGAGGATCGTAAGAAAGATGGGAAGTTGAGAGCACCCGCTGACGGGTCGCAGTGGAGAAAAATCGAGAGAAATTACTGGGAGGAGTTTGCAAAGGACCCAAGGAACGTATAGTTTGCTTTAAGCGTGGATGGCATTAATCCTTTCGGAGAACAGAGCAACAATCACAGCACCTGGCCCGTGACTCTATGTATGTATAACCTTCCTCCTTGGATGTGCATGAAGCGGAAGTTCATTATGATGCCAGTTCTCATCCAAGGCCCTAAGCAACCCGGCAACGACATTGATGTGTACCTAAGGCCATTAGTTGAAGAACTTTTACAACTGTGGAATGCAAACGATGTACATGCGTGGGATGAGAACAGACAAGAGGAATTTAACCTAAAGGCGTTGCTGTTCATGACCATCAATGATTGGCCCGCTCTCAGTAACCTTTCAGGATAGACAAACAAAGGATACCACGCATGCACGCACTGTTTAGATGACACTGAAAGTATATACCTGGACAAATGCAGGGAGAATGTGTACCTGGGCCATCGTCGATTTCTTTCGACCAACCATCAATGTCGAAAGAAAGGCAAGCATTTCAAAGGCGAGGCAGATCACCGGAAGAAGCCCGCCATGCGTACCGGTGATCACATACTTGCTATGGTCAATGATTTACACGTAATCTTTGGAAAGGGCCCCGGAGCACTAGCTGTTCCGAATGACGCTGAGGGACACGCACCCATATGGAAGAAGAAATCTATATTTTGGGACCTACCCTACTGGAAAGACCTAGAGGTCCGGTCTTCAATCGACGTGATGCACGTGACGAAGAACCTTTGCGTGAACCTGCTAGGCTTCTTGGGCGTGTATGGAAAGACAAAAGATACACCTGAGGCACGGGAGGACCTGCAACGTTTGCACGAAAAAGACGGCATGCCTCTGAAGCAGTATGAAGGTTTTGCCAGCTACGCTCTTATGAAAGAAGAGAAAGAAATCTTCTTTGAATGCCTGCTCAGTATGAAGGTCCCGACTGGCTTCTCGTCGAATATAAAGGGAATAATAAATATGCCAGAGAAAAAGTTCCAGAACCTAAAGTCTCATGACTGCCACGTTATTATGACGCAACTGCTTCCGGTTGCATTGAGGGGGCTTCTACCGGAAAACGTCCGATTAGCCATTGCGAAGCTATGTGCATTCCTCAATGCAATCTCTTAGAAGGTGATCGATCCAGAAATCGTACCAAGGCTAAGGAGTGATGTGGCGCAATGTCTTGTCAGTTTCGAGCTGGTGTTCCCACCATCCTTCTTCAATATCATGACACACGTCCTAGTTCATCTAGTCGACGAGATTGTCATTCTGGGGCCCGTATTTCTACACAATATGTTCCCCTTTGAGAGGTTCATGGGAGTCCTAAAGAAATATGTCCATAACCGCGCTAGGCCAGAAGGAAGCATCTCCATGGGCCATCAAACAGAGGATGTCATCGGGTTTTGTGTTGACTTCATTCCTGGCCTTAATAAGATAGGTCTCCCTAAATCGCGGTATGAGGGGAGACTGACTGGAAAAGGCACGCTTGGAAGGGACTCAATAATATGCAGGGACGGATATTCTTGGTCTCAAGCACACTACACAGTTCTACAGAACTTTACCTTGGTGACCCCGTATGTCGATGAACACAAGAACAGTCTGCGCTCCAAACACCTGAAGCAGTATGACGACTGGATTACATGTGAACACATCAGGACTTTCAGGAGTTGGTTGGAAACACGTCACAGAGGTGACAACACTGTTTGTGATGAGCTGTACTTGTTGTCCAGGGGACCATCTTTGACTGTATTGATTTACAAAGGATACGAGATAAATGGGAATACATTTTACACGATTGTCCAGGATCAAAAGAGCACCAACCAAAACAGCGGTGTCCGCTTTGATGCAACAACCGAGAGGGGAAAGGACACATATTGTGGTTACATAGTGGACATATGGGAACTTGACTATGGACATGATTTTAAGGTCCCTTTGTTTAAGTGCAAATGGGTCAATCTGTCAGGAGGCGGGGTACAGGTAGACCCACAGTACGGAATGACAATAGTGGATCTGAAAAATCTTGGGTACACCGACGAACCGTTCGTCCTAGCCAATGATGTGGCACAGGTTATCTATGTGAAGGACATGTCTACCAGACCGAGAAAAAGAAAACATAAGGAAGCGAATACATCATACGATGAGCTAAAGCGCCACATAGTTCTTTCAGGAAAAAGGGACATCCTGGGAGTGGAGGGCAAGACAGACATACCTGAAGATTATGAAAAGTTTCATGAAATTCCTCCCTTCAAAGTGAAGGCTGACCCAAGCATCCTGATAAACGATGAAGATTATCCATGGTTACGGCGCAATAAGCAAATGACACAAGCGAAGAAAAAGTGAAGACTTTTTTCCGCAACTATTATGATGATACCATGCCAACTTTGTAACAGACGAGTATGATACCATTGTCCGTTTTGTACATGCACATGCTATGCCAACTTTTTCAGAGTTCATTTGAATACTATGAATTTAGGTCGAATTTTTTCTATAGGTGCATCTATGTTCATTTGAAAACTAATGGCACTAACAGAAAGTTTATAATTTTTCTAAAACTAAAAGCAAAAAGAATTTAAAATTAAAGCAAAAAACAAAAGAAAATAAATAATGCAGAAAACAAAACAAAAAAACTGAAAATAGCAACAATAAGTATTTTGTTGTAAGTAGAAACAAAATAAAATAAATAATGCAACAAAGAAAACAAAAAAACAAAAAAAGTGTTTTCATATTTGAAAACTAATGGCACTAACAGAAAGTTTATAATTTTTCTAAAACTAAAAGCAAACAGAATTAAAAAATAAAACAAAAAAAAAGAAAATAAATAATGCAGAAAACAAAAAAAAACTGGAAAAAATAGCAACAATAAGTATTTTGTTGTAAGTAGAAACAAAATAAAATAAATAAAGCAACAAAGAAAACAAAAAAATTGGGCGTTGCCCAGTGAGCCTGCAAGGCCTACGGCCCAACATGTAGGACTATAAGGCCCAGCAGGCTCACAGGACAGCGCGCAAAGTTAGGCCCAGAGGCCTGCAATAGAGAGGAGTTCAATACAGCCCCCGCAGTGGGGCTTATAAACAACTCCGAGCCCGTGTCAACTAGCGAAGTGGGACTAAAGATTTTGGCCGCGGGGCAGCACAGGGCCTTTGGTCCTGGTTGGTGGCACCAACCGGGACTAAAAGGGGGGCATTGGTCCCGGTTGGTGTCACGAACCGGGACCAATACCCCCCTTTAGTCCCGGTTGGTGCTACCAACCGGGACCAAAGGTCTCTCCTTCCCGCCCTTTGGGCTGTTGAAAAGAGACATTTGGTCCCGGTTGGTGGCACGAACCGGGACCAAAGGGGGCATTCGTCCCGGTTCGTGCCACAAACCGGGACCAATGCTCTGGGTATATAAGTGACACTTAGGAATTTTTCAGTTTTCAATCCCCATTTCCCCCCGACGACGCCGAGCTCATCGACGCCGCCAGGCTGCCGGTGCTCGTCGTCGCCGTCGCCCCGCGCCCATGCCCCGTGCTCGCCGTCGCCGCCCGCTCCTCGTCGCCGTCGCCCTGCCCCTGCCCTATCCCGCCCCCGCGCGCCGGCGCCCTCGCCGCCCCCGCCGTCGCCTCGAGCTCCCCTGCCACGGGCTCGCCGTCGCCGCCCGCTCCTCGTCGCCGGCGCCCTCGCCTGCCCCCACGCTGTGAGCCGCCGCCCGGCTCTGTTCATATATAGTTGCTATATTTTTTTAATTTTTATTAGTTTAATTTTTTTGTTCATATGTGATGTATATGTGTATGTGGCTATAATTTTTTTTATTTTTATTAGGAATTTGCTAAATATATATGTTAAAAATGTTTTTTTTGTTCATAGAAAGTTTTTTGTTCATATATAGAAAGTTACAATTTTAGAAAAGTTTTATATATGCAAAAGTAACAATTTTAGAAAAAGAAGGATAGGAAAGAAGAAAATAAGATGAGGAAAGAAAGAAGAAGAGGAGAGGAAGAAGAGGAGAAATAAATAAGAAGAAGAAAAAAGAAGAGGGGAAGAAGAAAGGAATAGAACTTCTCCTCTTTTTTTTTTCTTTTTTTTCTTCGATCTTCTCCTCTAGCTATTCCTTTCTTCTTCTCCTCTTTTTATTTCTTCTTCGTTTTCTTATGTTTTATCGGGTCTGTCGTCGTCGATATACCCCTCCCGATAACTTCAACACGAGGGGGGGGGGGGTGGTCGGTATACCCCCTCCCCGATAATATTATTTTCCCATGTACGTATGTCGTGTCGATATTGAAGAAAATATGCCCTAGAGGCAATAATAAAGTTGTTATTTATATTTCCTTATATCATGATAAATGTTTATTATTCATGCTAGAACTGTATTAACCGGAAACTTAGTACATGTGTGAATACATAGACAAAACAGAGTGTCCCTAGTATGCCTCTACTAGACTAGCTCATTGATCAAAGATGGTTATGTTTCCTAACCCATAGACATGAGTTGTCATTTGATCAACGGGATCACATCATTAGGAGAATGATGTGATGGACAAGACCCATCCGTTAGCTTAGCACTACGATCGTTTAGTTTTACTGCTATTGCTTTCTTCATGACTTATACATGTTCCTATGACTATGTGATTATGCAACTCCCGAATACCGTAGGAACACCTTGTGTGCTATCAAACGTCACAACGTAACTGGGTGATCATAAAGATGCTCTACAGGTGTCTCCGACAGTGTTCGTGGTGTTGTCATAGATCAAGACTAGGATTTGTCACTCCGAGTGTCGGAGAGGTATCTCTGGGCCCTCTCGGTAATGCACATCATAATAAGCCTTGCAAGCAAAAGACTAATGAGTTAGTCACGAGATGATGTATTACGGAACGAGTAAAGAGACTTGTCGGTAACGAGATTGAACTAGGTATAGAGATACCGACGATCGAATCTCGGGCAAGTAACATACCGATGACAAAAGGAACAACGTATGTTGTTATGCGGTTTGACCGATAAAGATCTTCGTAGAATATGTAGGAGCCAATATGAGCATCCAGTTTCCGCTGTTGGTTATTGACCAGAGATGAGTCTCAGTCATGTCTACATAGTTCTCGAACCCGTAGGGTCCGCACGTTAAACGTTTGATGACGATCGGTATTATGAGTTTATGAGTTTTGATGTACCGAAGGAGTTCGGAGTCCCGGATGAGACCGCGGATATCACGAGGAGTCTCGAAATGGTCGAGACATAAAGATCGATATATTGGACGACTATATTCGGACATCGGAAAGGTTCCGAGTGATTCGGGTATTTTTCGGAGTATATGGGCCTTATTGGGCCATACGGGAATAGAGGAGAAAGGCCAAAAGGAAGGAGGCGCGCCCCCCCTCTGGTCCGAATTGGACAAGGGGTGCAGCCCCCTTTTCCTTCTCCTTCTCCCTCTCCACCTCTTTCCTTCTCTCCTACTCCGGAAAGGAAAGGGGAATCCTACTAGGACTTGGGAGTCCTAGTAGGACTCCCCACACTTAGCGCGCCCCCTCTAGGGCCGGCCTCTCCCTTGCTCCTTTATATACGGGGGCAGGGGGCACCCTAGGACACACAAGTTGAATTGTTTTAGCTGTGTGCGGTGCCCCCCTCCACACAAACACACCTCGGTCATATCGTTGCAGTGCTTAGGCGAAGCCCTGCGCCGGTAGATACATCATATCCGTCACCACGCCGTCGTGCTGACGAAACTCTCCCATGAAGCTCAACTGGATCAAGAGCTCGTGGGACGTCATCAAGCTGAACGTGTGCTGAACGCGGAGGTGCCGTACGTTCGGTGCTTGATTGGTTGGATCACAAAGAAGTTCATCTACATCAACCGCGTCACTTGACGCTTCCGCTCCTGGTCTACGAGGGTATGTAGACACACTCTTGCCCCTCGTTGCTATACATCTGGTAGATAGATCTTATGTGATCATAGGAAAATTGTAAAATACTACGTTCCCCAACAGTGGCATCATGAGCCAGGTCTATGCGTAGATGATATGCACGAGTAGACCACAATGAGTTGTGGGCGATACTAGTCATACTGCTTACCAGCATGTCATACTTTGCTTCGGCGGTATTGTGAGATGAAGCGGCCAGGACCGACATTACGCGTATGCTTACGCGAGACTGGTTTCACCGTTATGAGCACTCGTTGCTTAAAGGTGACTGACGGGTGTATGTCTCTCTCACTTTAGCTGAATCAAGTGTGGCTACGCCCGGTCCTTGTGAAGGTTAAAACAACACATACTTGACGAAACATCGTTGTGGTTTTGAATGCGTAGGTAAGAACGGTTCTTGCTAAGCCCGTAGCAGCCACGTAAAACTTGCAACAACAAAGTAGAGGACGTCTAACTTATTTTTGCAGGGCATGTTGTGATGTGATATGGTCAAGACATGATGAGTTATACGGTTTTGTATGAGATGATCATGTTTTGTAAAGTTATCGGCAACTGGCAGGAGCCATATGGTTGTCGCTTTATTGTATGAAATGCAATCGCCATGTAATTGCTTTACTTTATCACTAAGCGGTAGCGATAGTCGTAGAAGCAATAGTTGGCGAGACGACAACGATGCTACGATGGAGACCAAGGTGTCGCGCCGGTGACGAAGGTGATCATGACGGTGCTTTGGAGATGGAGATCAAAAGCACAAGATGATGATGGCCATATCATGTCACATATTTTGATTGCATGTGATGTTTATCTTATTATGCTTCTTATTTTGCTTAGAACGACGGTAGCATTATAAGATGATCCCTTACTATATTTCAAGGTATAAGTGTTCTCCCTGAGTATGCACCGTTGCGAAAGTTCGTCGTGCCGAGACACCACGTGATGTTCGGGTGTGATAAGCTCTACGTTCAAATACAACGGGTGTAAGCCAGTTTTGCACACGCAGAATATTCGGGTTAAACTTGAGGAGCCTAGCATATGCAGATATGGCCTCGGAACACTAGAAACCGAAAGGTTGAGCGTGAATCATATAGTAGATATGATCAACATAAGATGTTCACCATTGAAACTACTCCATCTCACGTGATGATCGGACATGGTTTAGTTGATTTGGATCACGTGATCATTTAGATGACCAGAGGGATGTCTATCTAAGTGGGAGTTCTTTAAGTAATATGATTAATTGAACTTTAATTTATCATGAACTTAGTCCTCGTAGTATTAGCATATCTATGTTGTAGATCAATAGCTCACGATGTTGCTCCCCGTTTATTTTTTATATGTTCCTAGAGAAAACTAAGTTGAAAGATGTTAGTAGCAATGATGCGGAATTGTTCCGTGATCTGAGGATTATCCTCATTGCTGCACAGAGAATTATGTCCTTGATGCACCGCTAGGTGACAGACCTATTGCAGGAGCAGATGTAGACGTTATGAACGTTTTGACAGAAGATCGGTATGATGACTACTTGATAGTTTAAGTGCACCATGCTTTACGGCTTAGAACCGGGAATTCAAAAACGTTTTGAACGCCACGGAGCATATAAGATGTTCCAAGAGTTGAAATTAGTATTTCATACTCATGCCCGTGTCGAGAGGTATAAGACTTCTGACAGTACTTTGCCTACAAGATGGAGGAGAATAGCTCAACCAGTGAGAATGTGCTCAGATTGTCTGGGTACTACAATTACTTGAATCAAGTGGGAGTTAATCTTCAAGATAAGATAGTAATTGACAAAGTTCTCTAGTCACTATCACCAAGTTAGTAGAACTTCGTGATGAACTATAATATGCAAGGGATGACGAAAGGAATTCCCGAGCCCTTCGCAATGCTGAAGTCGGCGAAGGTAGAAATCATGAAAAAGCATCAAGTGTTGATGGTTAACAAGACCACTTGTTTCAAGTAAATGTCAAAGGGATAGAAGGGGAACTTCAAGAAGAATGACAAGCAAGTTGTCACTCCCGTGAAGAAACCCAAAGCTAAAACTCAAGCCTGAAACTAAGTGCTTCTACTGCAAAGGAAATGGTCACTGGAAGTGGAACTACCCTAGATACTTGGCGGATAAGAAGGATGGCAAAGTGAACAAAGGTATATTTTGATATACAGATTATTGATGTGTACTTTACTAGTGTACATAGCAACCCTGGGTATTTGATACCGGTTCAGTTGCTAAAATTAGTAACTCGAAACGAGAATTGCAGAATGAACAGAGACTAGTTAAAGGTGAAGCTTTGATGTGTGTTGGAAGTGGTTCCAATATTGATATGATCATCATCGCGCACTCCCTATACTTTCGGGATTAGTGTAAAACCTAAATAAAATGTTATTTGGCATTTGCGTTGAGCATGAATATGATTTGATCATATTTGTTGCAATACGGTTATTCATTTAAAGTCATAGAATAATTGTTATTCTGTTTACATGAATAAAACCTTCGATGGTCATACACCCAATGAAAATAGTTTGTTGGATCTCGATCGTGGTGATACACATATTCATAATATTGAAGCCAAAAGATGCAAGGTTAATAATGATAGTGCAACTTATTTGTGGCACTGCCGTTTAGGTCATAATGGTGTAAAGCGCATGAAGAAACTCCATAGTGATGGACTTTTGGAATCACTAGATTATGAATCACTTGGTGCTTGCGAACCATGCCTCATGGGCAAGATGACTAAAACTCCGTTCTCCAGAACAATGAAGCGAGCAACAGATTTGTTGGAGATCGTACATACAGATGTATGTGGACCAATGAGTGTTGAAGCTCGCGGCGGGTATCGTTATTTTCTGACCTTCACTGATGATTTGAGCAGATATGGGTATATCTACTTAATGAAGCACAAGTCTGAAACATTTGAAAAGTTCAAAGAATTTCAGAGTGAAGTGGAGAATCATCGTAACAAGAAAATAAGAGTTTCTACGATATGATCGTAGAGGTAAAATATTTGAGTTAGCGAGTTTGGCCTTCAGTAAAAACAATGTGAAATAGTTTCACTACTCACGCCACCCGGAACACCACAGTGTAATGGTGTGTCCGAACGTCATAACCGTACTTTATTAGATATGGTGCGATCGATGATGTCTCTTACCGATCTACCACTATCGCTTTTGGGGTTATGCATTAGAGACAGCTACATTCACGTTAAATAGGGCACCATCTAAATCCGTGGAGATGACACCGTATGAACTGTGGTTTGACGAGAAACCTAAGCTGTCATTTCTTTAAGTTTGGGACTGCGATGCTTATGTGAAAAAGTTTCAACATGATAAGCTCGAACCCAAATCGGAGAAGTAAATCTTCATAGGATACCCAAAAGAAACTGTTGGGTACACCTTCTATCACAGATCCGAAGGCAAGGTCTTTGTTGCTAAGAGTGGATCCTTTCTAGAGAAGGAGTTTCTCTCGAAAGAAGTGAGTGGGAGGAAAGTAGAACTTGATGAGGTAATTGTACCTTCTCCCGAATTGGAAAGTGGAACATCACAGAAACTAGTTCCAGTGATTCCCTACACCAATTAGTGAGGAAGCTAATGATGATGATCATGAAACTTCAGATCAAGTTTCTGCTGAACTTCGTAGATCAACCAGAGTTCGTTCCGCATCAGAGTGGTACGGCAACCCGGTTCTGGAAGTCATGTTACTGGACCATGATGAACCTACAAACTATGAGGAAGCAATGATGAGCCCAGATTCCGCAAAATGGCTTGAGGCCATGAAATCTGAGATGGGATCCAGGTATGAGAACAAAGTGTGGACTTTGGTTGACTTGCCCGATGATTGGAAAGCCATCGAAAATAAATGGATCTTCAAGAGGAAGACTGACGCTGTCGGTAATGTTACTGTTTACAAAGCTCGACTTGTTGCGAAAGTTTTTCAACAAGTTCAAGGAGTTGACTACGATGAGACTTTCTCACCCGTAGCGATGCTTAAGTCTGTCCGAATCATGTTAGCAATTGCCGCATTTTATGAAATCTGGCAAATGGATAACAAAACTGCATTCTTTAATGGATTTATTAAAGAAGACTTGTATATGATGCAACCAAAAGGTTTTGTCAATCCAAAAGGTACTAACAAAATGTGCAAGCTCCAGCGATCCATCTATGGACTGGTGCAAGCATCTCAGAGTTGGAATATACGCTTTGATAAGTTGATCAAAGCATATAGATTTATACAGACTTGCGGTGAAGGCTGTATTTACAAGAAGTGAGTGGGAGCACTACAACCTTTCTGATAAGTATATGTGAATGACATATTGTCGATCGGAAATGATGTAGAATTTTCTGGAAAGCATAAAGGAGTGTTTGAAAGGAGTTTTTCAAAGAAAGACCTTGGTGAAGCTGCTTACATATTGGGCATCAAGATCTATAGAGATAGATGATGACGCTTGATATGACTTTCGATGAGTACATACCTTGATAAGATTTTGAAGTAGTTCAAAAATGGATTAGTCAAAGAAGGAGTTCTTGCCTGACTTGTAAGGTGTGAAGTTGAGTAAGACTCAAAGCCAGACCACGGCAGAAAAATATAGAGACAATGAAAGTCATTCCCTATGCCTCAGCCATAGGTTCTATAAAGTATGCCATGCTGTGTACCAAACATGTTGTGTACCTTGCCATGAGTTTGTCAAGGGGGTACAATAGTGATCCAGGAGTAGATCACTGTACAACGGTCAAAATTATCCTTAGTAACTGGATGACTAAGGAAATGTTTCTCGATTATGGAGGTGATAAAGAGTTCGTCGTAAAGGGTTACGCCGATACAAGCTTTGACACTAAATCCAGATGACTCTAAGTATCAATCTGGATGCGTATTGAAAGTGGGAGCAATTAGCTAGAGTAGCTCTATGCAAAGCATTGAAGACATAGAAATTTGCGAAATACATACGGATCTGAATGTGACAGACCCGTTGACTAAACTTCTCTCACAAGCAAAACATGATCACACCTTATTACTCTTGGCTATTAATCACATAGCGATGTGAACTAGATTATTGACTCTAGTAAACCCTTTGGGTGTTGGTCACATGGCGATGTGAACTATGGGTGTTATTCACATAACGATGTGAACTATCGGTATTAAATCACATGGCGATTGATGGCTTCTCGCCCCTCGTTGGTTACCCCAAGTGGAAGGCTGAGATGTAGCGTAGCGGCAAATTTCCCTTGGCAAAGATACCAAGGATCGAATCCCGTGAGACTCCGAGGGTCGACAAGTAGGTGTCAACGGCGCCAGAAACTTAGCGGTTGACGGGACCTGCACACAGATACAGATAACTTTGCTCCCAACGAGTACAGAGAGGTTGTCAATCCCTCAGGCCTTGTTGTTTACAAAGGATCAAACACAAGAGAAAATAATAATAGCTATGACTATAACTAGAAAATAAAAACATGAAGTAAATAGAAGGTGTGATCAGCGGTGGTAATATGGACCGGGGTCCCATGATGTTCACTAGTGATGTCTCTCTCCCAAAAGACGATAAAACAGCAAAGCGAGGTAAACAAATTACAGCAGGGCAATTGACAAGATTATGTGCGCAAACCAATGCTAACTATGCTGCAAAGAAAGGTAGAGGCTCAAAAGCATGGGCGGTACGCCAAGGCAAGTAGACCGAAATCCATCTGCATCTACTACTAATCATCCACCTTGAGATATCTATCCAGAACATCTCGTTGGTATTAAGTTGCGAATCCCACCCAAAGTGTAAACTCAAAGCAACAGACAACTGCATTAAAAGAACTTTGCGTAAAGTAAACAATCCTTGCACCCGCAAGTACAAGCACCATTGTTTTCTCCCTTGTGGCAACAACACATCCCCTAGACTCATGTTTCTGTCACTCAAGCTAGTCATCAGGGGGAATGAACCCACAATCAAGCATAACGCTCCCTCTTGGAGTTATAATCTACTACTTGGCCAAAGCAATAAACAACAACGGAGAACATGCAAGAATTACTCAAGAACAAAGATATAAAAGAGGTGAATCAAATATATTACTCAAACACAATCTGAACATAGTCTCATAATCCATCAGATCCCAGCAAACTCAGCAAAGCAACAGCAGAAAGATTACATATGTGCCTCGATCATGTAGGGCAGCTCACGAGGTCTAAACCATGAAGAGCAAAGAGGGGAGGAGAACATCACATAGTTACTGATCATGGACCCATGGTCCAAGGTGGACTACTCACGACTCATCCGGGAAGCGTCCATGGTGGTGGAGAAGCTCCTGGTGGTGGTTCTCCCCTCCGGCAGGGTGCCGGGAAGAGTTCTCCTGATGCTCCCGATCTTGGAAGCGCTGCGGCGGCGGAACAGAGGCGAGATTGCGAAAAAGGGTTCTGTTCTCGAGGGTTTCGGGACGAGAGGGATATATATGCGAAGGGGGGCAGCCAGAGGCGGAGCAGGGGCCCCAGGCGCCCCCCCTGGCGCGGCCAGGGGTGGGGCCGCGCCAGGTGGCCGCCTGGGCCTCCCCTGGCTCCCCTCTGGCCTATCTTTGGTTCTTCGCGAAGCTTCATGTACGCTGATTTTTCCTATATTTTTCCTGGAATTTTTGGAGCACTTTTAATATGGGGGAAACCTGAAATAGAAAAACAGGAACTGGCACTGTGGTGCACTGAGTTAATAGGTTAGTCCAAATATGATCAAAAGTGTATGGAAGTGCATCAATATCATAGCAATATCACACAAAGAAGCATGGAGCAAGCAGAAATTATAGATACGTTTTGGACGTATCAACATCCCCAAGCTTAATTCCTGCTCGTCCTCGAGTAGGTAAATGATAACAAGCATAATTTCTGTGGTGACATGCTACCAACCATATAAGAACTTTTTAAGTAAAGCAATCAAGGCATGTAATTCAATTCAAGTCATAACAAGCAAGAGTCTATATTAGCATTGTAACAAGCAACATAAGAACATAAAGGTGCAAGAGCTCTCGCTGTCCGTGACTCGAATGTCTCCAAATGGTGTTTGCGTGCAAGAAAGGGGATAGGGATATACGAGAGAGTAAAACATAGTTTTTGTATTGTTGAGAACTTAATCTACTAAAGTTTCACACTTGGTCTTCTTTGGATTCTTATCTTGACTCATCCCCAGACCACTAGCCAGGTACAAGTCAAAATGATCCACTCCCTTTCGATATTTTGAGCACTCATGCAATGGATGAGCGTAAGCAAGAAAGTTGACACTTAGGATGGCAAAGAGAGAAAAATGATGAAGGGGGAAGACAAAAAAGGTGTGAAAGGCTCACATCAATGAGGACAATCATAGGCGAGAGAAAGCCAAATGATAGATATGATGTGAGGAGTAGGGATTGCCATGCAACGGATGCACATATGAGCTAAGGTAAGCTCTCCAATGGAACTAGTGGGGGTGCATCCAACTTGCTCGTTCAAGAAGACCTGGAGCTCTTTTGAGGAGGCTCATCATTGGAATATACAAGCCAAGTTCTATAGTGTGAAGGTCCCCACATAGCTATATGCATGATTGATAATCTCTATGGAGTACAAGGTATAAGATGAAGTACGAGTGTGGATCTCTCAAAAGGAATAGTAGTGTGCCCCCTTCTATCTTTTTATTTCTTTTTCTCTTTTTTCTCTTTTTTTTTATTTTTTTGTGGCCTCAATGGCTCTTTCTGTTTAACTCTCATTTGTCCTCTTTGGGATCTTTTGATTTTGTCCTCTTTGGGATCTTTTCCTCACTTTAGGGGCAACACTCTATGTATTACAAGAAGTATAGAAGATCTTTCACACTTCACAAAAGTACTCAACATAAAGAAAATGAAACTATCATGATGTATGCAAATGTATGCCTCTGCCGGTGTAGCAGGATATGCAATGATACTAGCGCGTCATGTAGCAATGATTAGGGTAAGGCCCAACTAGCATGCGGCTCATCGATCAAGCAAAAGCATGTATGACATGAAGATCAAGTCATGAGAAGATGGATGTTGCATGGCAATGTATCTCGGAAAGGCTATGAAAATACCTTGATAGGTAGGTATGGTGGCTGTTTTGAGGAAGGATATAATGAGGCTTATGATGACAGAGCATATCGTGCCAAGGATTTGGATGCACCGGCGAAGTATGCGCCAACTCTCGAGGTGAGAAAGGGCAATGCACGGTATCGAAGAGGCTAGAAAAATATGGCTAGGTGGAAGTGTCAACTTTCGAATACTCACATTTGTCCGAAGAACTCATGCACTTATTATCGGTAACTCTCAATCTAATTAGGAGGTTCACAAAGAGACAAGTACCCCGAGGAGGAGTGTATGGGGGTTTGGTTATCCTTGCACATCCTCGACTCATGGTACGTGAGTGTACTCTAATATTCGATCCCTCCAAAGATTAGTGATCCATCTAGTACCTAAAGTTCTCAACTATTTTGTAGGTTTTCGAAAATAAACACGGATTGCCCAAAATACGACATCTATCACTAATAGGCTAAAGCTCTTGACACCAAAAGTTCAGACATTACTCATGGCAATACCTCAAAACTATTGCAAGTTACTACTAAAATTAAATAGCAACCTCAATTACCTACTTTAAGTTAAGACACACAACTCAGTGCAACAGGCAAACTCTCTTGACAAGATAAACATGAAAACTCAAGAGAGTTCAACAACCAACTAAATAAAAGCTCTTTAACAAGAAAAGCATGAAAACTAAGAGCTAAACATGACAACAGCTATGGAAAGACAAAGAACACACACAACAAAGATAAGCATGAAAATCCTATGTTGTGTTCTAGGTTGAAGTGGAGCGTGTTTCTCTCCCACACAAAGAAAGCTGGGTTCTAACTTGTTATGAACAACAAGCAAAGCTAAAGAAAACTAAAAAAAAAGAAACTAAGAGCAAGACGCTCCAAGCATAGCACATAACGCATGAAGTGATAAAATTATAGTGGAACGAAAGACGAACTGATAATTGTTGATGGAGAAGGGGATGCATGGGGGCATCCCCAAGCTTAAACGCTTGAGTCTTCTTGAATATTTCTTGGGGGTGCATGGGGGCATCCCCAAGCTTGAGCGTTTGACCCTCCTGAATCTTCTTTTATCATCTTCCCTCGCACACTTGAAAACTCCCTTCATACATAACTCATCATAATCTGATTAGCGAGGTTAGTACCTACAATAAAATAATTTTTCCCTACTGGAAATAAAGATAATCTTGAAGATCTACTGTTTCTCAAGATTGCCAAAAGGTTTTTGCAAAGAAAAAGCAAGCTCAAGGTTTGCAAAACAAAGAAAAGGCAAAACATGACAGAATCTGTGAAAAACAGACCAGCAGGTAGTAAATAATTGTTTCGGGGCACTTCTGCTACTCAAATCAAAAAACTCAGAACAAATGCTCGAAAGCCAATTGTATAGAGCACGCTGTCAAAAAAATTCAGATCAAAAAGATGATCTGGTGATTTTATTCGAATTTTTCTGTCCAAGGACAAAATCTGTTTTCTGGACAGCACGTCACAACTTTTGAACTTTCTTGCAATCGGCGGCTAAACTTGGCACAAAGCTGAAAAGAAAAGATACAATGATGATGCTACTGTAGTAACAAACATCAAGACACAACAAAAGAAAAATAAAACCTAATTCGTTGTGGGCTGCCTCCCAAAAGCGCTTTCTTTTATGCCTTTAAGCTAGGCATGATGCAAAAAGAGAAGATCAAGTTTTATCAAGAGTAAGAGAATAGCTAGCCCGTGTAACGGACTCAAAAGGCAACTTAATCTTCTTTCTAGGGAAGTGTTCCATCCCTTTCTTGAGAGGGAATTGGAATTTTATATTCCCCTCTTTCATGTCAATGATAGCACCAACGGTGCGAAGAAAAGGACGTCCCAAAATAATTGGACATGAAGGTTCACATTCAATATCCATAATAGTAAAATCAACGGGAACATAATTGTCATTGACAATGATAAGAACATCGTCGATCTTCCCCAAAGGTTTCTTTACGGAAGAATCAACAAGACGAACACCAAAAGAACAAGGATCAAAAGGTTTCAACTCAAACATATCATACATTCTTTTGGGCATAACGGAGGTACTAGCTCCAACATCACATAAAGCATAGCAAGAGAAGTTATTCAACTTAATTTTAATCATAGGATCCCAACTATCTTCTAGCTTTCTAGGTATGGAGGCTTCTACCCTAAGCTTCTCCTCCCTAGCTTTGATAAGAGCATTAGTGATATGCTCTGTGAAGGCAAGATTAAGTGTGCTAGTGTGGGGATCTCTAGACATCTTGTGAAGAAAACCAATAACTTTAGAAAGGGTGCAATTATCAAAATCAAGGTCACTACTATCAAGTAAAGTGGTAGTGGTGTCCTTTAGGCTCACTTGTTTGGTAGCTTATATGGTCATAGGAGTTTCTTCTTCTACGGTTGAGGTCATAGCATCACCATTAATAGGTCCAATGGGACTACGAGTGCATTGGGTGCTAAGAGTTTGGATATCCTCAACAACTTGAATAGTAGCAACAGTGTGGTGGGTAGGAAGGCTCTTAATTCTATCTTCTTCCTCCTTTTCTCTAGCCCATCTCTCTTTAAGTTTAGCCATCATCCTAATGTTTTCATTAATTTGCACTTGAATAGCATTCATAGGAGTGGTCTTCCTCTCCTCAAGAGGAGAAGTTCTAATTTTAAGCAACTCTACCTCATGGGCTAAATTGTCTACCTTCGAAGAGAGATTATCTAGTTTGTCTAATTTTTCTTCTACACTCTTATTGAAGGCCTTTTGGGTAGTGATGAAGTCTTTAAGTATAATCTCTAGTTCAGAAGTGGAGTTCTTGGTGCTAGGATAAGCATTGTTGTTCCCATAGGAATTAGAGGGGAACGGTCTAGGGTTGCTACCAAAATTACTCCTATAAGCATTGTTATTGAAATTGTTTCTAGAGATAAAGTTCACATCTACTTGATCTTGAGCAATCAAAGAATTTAAAGGAACATCATGAGGATCAATAGAAGATTGCTTGGAAAGTAGAGACATGATCAAGTCAACTTTTTCATTTAGGGAGGAAATCTCCTCGACAGAGTTTACCTTCCTACCTGTTGGAGCGCGTTCGGTGTGCCATTAGGAATAATTGGTCATCATCTCGTCGAGAAGCTTCCTGGCAGCACCAAGTGTAGTTGACATAAAGGTTCCTCCCGCGGCCGAATCTAACAAGTTCCGCGAGGTAAAGTTCAAGCCTGCATAAAAAGTTTGGATAACCATCCAAGTAGTCAAACCATGAGTAGGGCAGTTCTTGACAAGAGATTTCATGCGTTCCCAAGCTTGGGAAACGTGTTCATTATCCAATTGTTTAAAATTCATTATGTTACTCCTTAATTGGATAATTTTAGCAGGGGGATAGTACTTCCCAATGAAGGCATCCTTGCACTTGTCCCAAGAATCTATACTATTCCTAGGCAAGGATTGAAACCAGATTTTAGCTCCTCCTCTCAAGGAGAAAGGAAAAAGCTTAAGCTTAACAATATCACTATCTACTTCTTTGTACTTTTGCATATCACAGAGCTCAACAAAATTATTTAAGTGCAAAGCAGCATCATCTCCAGCACCGGAGAATTGATCTTTCATAACTAGGTTCAGTAAAGCAGGTTTAATCTCATAAGAAGGTGCTGAAGTGGCAGGTGTAGCAATAGGCATGCAGATAAAGTCATTGTTGTTATGACTAGTGAAGTCACACAACTTGGTGTTCTCGGTGGAACCCATAGCAGCAGCAAGCAAGATAACTATTTTTGTGATTTTTGGTAAGGGACACTAAAGCAAAAACTGAAAGGTAAACTAACAAGACTAAAAAGCAAAGATAAAAGATAGCGTGCAACTCCCCTATCTTGAAGAGTGGAGTCCCCGGCAACGGCGCCAGAAACTTGCTTGATGGCTTCTCGCCCCTCGTTGGTTACCCCAAGTGGAAGGTTGAGATGTAGCGTTGCGACAAATTTCCCTTGGCAAAGATACCAAGGATCGAATCCCGTGAGACTCCGAGGGTCGACAAGTAGGTGTCAACGGCGCTAGAAACTTAGTGGTTGACGGGACCTGCACACAGATACAGATAACTTTGCTCCCAACGAGTACAGAGAGGTTGTCAATCCCTTCGGCCTTGTTGTTTACAAAGGATCAAACACAAGAGATAATAATGATAGCTATGACTACAACTAGAAAATAAAAACATGAAGTAAATAGAAGGTGTGATCAGCGGTGGTAATATGGACCGGGGTCCCATGATGTTCACTAGTGATGTCTCTCTCCCAAAAGACGATAAAACAACAAAGCGAGGTAAACAAATTACAGCTGGGCAATTGACAGGATTATGTGCGCAAACCAATGCTAACTATGCTGCAAAGAAAGGTAGAGGCTCAAAAGCATGGGCGGTACGCCAAGGCAAGTAGACCGAAATCCATCTGCATCTACTACTAATCATCCACCTTGAGATATCTATCCAGAACATCTCGCTGGTATTAAGTTGCGAATCCCACCCAAAGTGTAAACTCAAAGCAACAGACAACTGCATTAAAAGAACTTTGTGTAAAGTAAACAATCCTTGCACCCGCAAGTACAAGCACCGTTGTTTTCTCCTTGTGGCAACAACACATCCCCTAGACTCATGTTTCTGTCACTCAAGCTAGTCATCAGGGGGCATGAACCCACAATCAAGCATAACGCTCCCTCTTGGAGTTACTACCTACTACTTGGCCAAAGCAATAAACAGCAACGGAGAACATGCAAGAATTACTCAAGAACAAAGATATAAAAGAGGTGAATCAAATATATTACTCAAACACAATCTGAACATAGTCTCATAATCCATCAGATCCCAGCAAACTCAGCAAAGCAACAGCAGAAAGATTACATATGTGCCTCGATCATGTAGGGCAGCTCACGAGGTCTAAACCATGAAGAGCAAAGAGGAGAGGAGAACATCACATAGCTACTGATCATGGACCTATGGTCCAAGGTGGACTACTCACGACTCATCCGGGAAGCGTCCATGGTGGTGGAGAAGCTCCCGGTGGTGGTTCTCCCCTCCGACAGGGTGCCGGGAAGAGTTCTCCTGATGCTCCCGATCTTGGAAGCGCTGAGGCGGCGGAACAGAGGCGAGATCGCGAAAAAGGGTTCTGTTCTCGAGGGTTTCGGGACGAGAGGGATATATATGCGAAGGGGGGCAGCCAGTGGCGGAGCAGGGGCCCCAGGCGCCCCCCTGGCGCGGCCAGGGGTGGGGCCGCGCCAGGTGGCCGCCTGGGCCTCCCCTGGCTCCCCTCTGGCCCATCTTTGGTTCTTCGCGAAGCTTCCTGTACGCTGATTTTTCCTGGAATTTTTGGAGCACTTTTAATATGGGGGAAACCTGAAATAGAAAAGCAGCAGAAAACAGGAACTGGCACTGTGGTGCACTGAGTTAATAGGTTAGTCCAAATATGATCAAAAGTGTATGGAAGTGCATCAATATCATAGCAATATCACACAAAAGAAGCATGGATCAAGCAGAAATTATAGATACGTTTTGGACGTATCAGCGATGTGAGCTAGATTATTGACTCTATTGCAAGTGGGAGACTGAAGGAAATATGCCCTAGAGGCAATAATAAAGTTGTTATTTATATTTCCTTATATCACGATAAATGTTTATTATTCATGATAGAATTTTATTAATCGGAAACTTAGTACATGTGTGAATACACAGACAAAACAGAGTGTCCCTAGTATGCCTCTACTAGACTAGCTCATTGATCAAAGATGGTTATGTTTCCTAACCCATAGACATGAGTTGTAATTTGATCAACGGGATCACATCATTAGGAGAATGATGTGATGGACAAGACCCATCCGTTAGCTTAGCACTATGATCGTTTAGTTTTACTGCTATTGCTTTCTTCATGACTTATACATGTTCCTATGACTATGACATTATGCAACTCCCGAATACCGTAGGAACACCTTGTGTGCTATCAAACGTCACAATATAACTGGGTGATCATAAAGATGCTCTACAAGTGTCTCCGAAAGTGTTCGTGGTGTTGGCATAGATCAAGACTAGGATTTGTCACTCCGAGTGTCGGAGAGGTATCTCTGGGCCCTCTCGGTAATGCACATCATAATAAGCCTTGCAAGCAAAAGACTAATGAGTTAGTCACGAGATGATGTATTACGGAACGAGTAAAGAGACTTGCCGGTAACGAGATTGAACTAGGTATAGAGATACCGACGACCGAATCTCGGGCAAGTAACATACCGATGACAAAAGGAACAACGTATGTTGTTATGCGGTTTGACCGATAAAGATCTTCATAGAATATGTAGGAGCCAATATGAGCATCCAGGTTCCGCTATTGGTTATTGACCAGAGATGAGTCTCGGTCATGTCTACATAGTTCTCGAACCCGTAGGATCCGCACGCTTAACGTTTGATGACGATCGGTATTATGAGTTTACGAGTTTTGATGTACCGAAGGAGTTCGGAGTCCCGGATGAGACCGGGGACATGACGAGGGTTCTCTAAATGGTCGAGACGTAAAGATCGATATATTGGACGACTATATTCGGACATCGGAAAGGTTCCGAGTGATTCGGGTATTTTTCGGAGTATATGGGCCTTATTGGGCCATACGGGAATAGAGGAGAAAGGCCAAAAGGAAGGAGGCGCGCGCCCCCCTCTGGTCCGAATTGGACAATGGGTGCAGCCCCCTTTTCCTTCTCCCTCTCCACCTCTTTCCTTCTCTCCTACTCCGGAAAGGAAAGGGGAATCCTACTAGGACTTGGGAGTCCTAGTAGGACTCCCCACACTTGGCTCACCCCCTCTAGGGCCGGCCTCTCCCTTGCTCCTTTATATACGGGGGCAGGGGGGCACCCTAGGACACACAAGTTGAATTGTTTTAGCCGTGTGCGGTGTCCTCCTCCACAGAAACACACCTCGGTCATACCGTTGGAGTGCTTAGGCGAAGCCCTGCGCCGGTAGATACATCATATCCGTCACCACGCCGTCGTGCTGACGAAACTCTCCCGTGAAGCTCAACTGGATCAAGAGCTCGTGGGACGTCATCAAGCTGAACATGTGCTGAACGCGGAGGTGCCGTACGTTCGGTGCTTGATTGGTTGGATCGCAAAGAAGTTCGACTACATCAACCGCGTCACTTGACGCTTCCGCTCCCGGTCTACGAGGGTACGTAGACACACTCTTCCCCCTCGTTGCTATACATCTGGTAGATAGATCTTGTGTGATCGTAGGAAAATTGTAAAATACTACGTTCCCCAATAGATATAAACTCCCGATAACTTCAACACGTGCGGGGGGGGGGGGTCGATATACCCCCTCCCGATAACTTCAACACAGGGGGGGGGTCGATATACCCCCTCCCGATAACTTCAACACGTGAGGGGGGGGGGTCTGTCGTTGTCGATATACCCCCTCCCCGATTACATTATTTTCCCGTGTATGTATCTCGGCGTTGTCGATATTACCCCCTCCTTGAAGCATTTTCGAGGCCACCCCTAACCCTTGGAGCGTTGTCGAGGCCACCCGAAACCCTAGAGAAGCAGCGTCGAGCCCACAAATTAATATATATGATTCCTTACTGTGATTAGCTAGCTAGTTCTACGTTTTCCATTAATATATCCATCTGTCATGTTTGAATAATAATTGCCATGTTGTAAATATTTGTAGAAACTATGGACGACACCCCCTGAGACGAAGCACAAGAAGCGATGTTGCTGGACATAATCGCAAACGGACGTGATGCCGTCTTGTCGTTTCTCAACGACACCGATGAGCCGCTGGAAAGAGAGGATGAAGAAGCAGGCTATGATTATGATGGCTCCGGTGACCTAATGCACATGCAAGAAGTAGACCGTGAGGACGGCTCCGGTGACCCAATGCCGGTGCAAGAAGGAGACCGTGATGACGACTCCGGTGACCGAACCGAGTCCGGCCAGCAGGTATATATATTAGTTAAGCCCGTGCTGACTAGTTAATTGATGCATTCATTGTTTTGGTATGTACACATATTAATTAACTCTCATCTTTGTTCTTTTTTCTAGCCCTCCGCATCGAGCACATCTTCGGTAAGGAAACGAGGCCCGAAGAAAAAGTTGAGCTCGGATGAAAAGTTTGAGATCACAGAAATCGCGCGCACCGGCCAACCGATTGAACCCATCCGGACAAAGAACACATTTGTTAATCAGTGCGGGGTTCTGGTTAGGGACAAGATCCCGATCAGCATCCAACAATGGTTAAAGCCGGCTGCAGAAGACCCTTAGGTGTCTTATGTCACTGATATGCAGAAAGAAGATCTTTGGACTGAGCTGAAGTCAAATTTCACCCTACCGCCAGAGGATGATCCGGCGAAGCCAGTTAAAGAGGAATTAATCAAGTCTTTTGCTCTTACGAAGATGGCAGACCTATTCAGGGGATGGAAGAAACACCTGAATAAGTTTGTCCGCAAAAAAGAGACATCGGAATTCAAGGGCATATATGAGAAGATCAGAGATGACTGGCCCGCATTTGTGGCCTATAAGACATCGGAAAAGAGTAAGAATACGTCGGCGACAAACCAGAAAAATGATGCGAAGAAGATGCATCACCATCGCACGGGGTCAGGTGGCTACCTCAGAGCCCGGCCTAAGTGGGCCAAGGCTGAGAATGATCTGCTTCAGAAAGGGATCGAACCAGAGACAATGAACTGGCCAGACCGTTGCCAGAGTTGGTTCTTCGGGGCTGGCGGAACCTTGGACCCTGTATCAGGGTGGTGCATTTGGATGGACAAGCAATTGGAAATACCACTCAGGAAGATGCGGCAATATATCAAAGCAGCGCAGCAAGGGACGTTCGTTTCCGACAGAGAGAACGACGAGCTCACAATGGCCCTCGGGAATCCTGAGCACCCTGGACGGACACGAGGCATGCCAGGCTCCGTTCCGTGGAGTGCTGGGTTTCCGGACGCATGCGGTTACAAATGCCACGAGAGGAGTAAGAAAGTGCAGCAGACCGAACTGCAGGCGCTGCACGCCAGGGTACAAGCGATAGAGGAACGAGAAGCAAATCGCAGCAAAAGAACTGCTGAAGCTTCCCCCGAAGCCACCCCGCCATCTCAGCGGAGAAACAGCGTGGCTTCCACCGAGCTGCTTCAGCTGGAGCATGTCTTGATGGCTCCTGCCAGCTATCCCGTGGATGCTATCACGGAGTCTCAAAATTGCCACCTTATGACGCAATAGATAAATATGAAGGTCAAGGCGGCTGCTGGCTCTGTTTATCCTACTGGACCCGGCGCAACTTTTCACTGCCGGCCGATTCCAGAAGGATATGCTAGGGTGATGGTGGATGAAATAACGGAGGGATTTGAGGACCTCCAGCTTGACCACCCTACCGGTGAAGGGGAGACTCGGCTGGGTTCTTCTCTGAAGACTCCATGCCTATGGCGGAAGGACCTCATCAACATTCTGAACTGGACGCCTCCGCCTCCTCCTCCTCCGGCGAGTCAGGGCACTCCGCCTCCTCCACCGCCTCCTCCTCCGGCGAGTGACGATCAGGGCACTCCGGCTCCTTCTCCGGCGCGTGGCGGCACTCCGCCTCCTTCTCCGCCTGCGCCGGCGCGCCCGAGCAGCCAGCCTCCTCCTTCTCCGCCTCGTCAGCAAGGGCGGAAGAGACCCGCCACCGCTTCGGCTGCTCCGGCGCGTCGTAGTCCTTCTCCTCCACCGCGTAACCAAGGAAAGAAGACAACCGCTCCGTCTGGTTTGCCGGCGTCTAGCAGTACAGCCAGTGGCGGGAGGCAATACAGATTCGGTCCTTCTCTCAACACGCCTCTAGAGAAATTACCATACGAGAGGTCCGACGAGGAAAACACGAAGATCGCTGAAGGCGAAGTGAAGGACTGGCTTGAAGGGTTGAAAGCATAGAGACATCCACCTCTGGAGGAGAAGATAGATCCGATGAAAGCAAAGCGCACTCCGGCTGCCCTGAAGAAACCAGCGAAGTGTCCGCCGAAAGACAACTATGACCGCATTATTGAAAAGTCATTTCACAAAGTGAAGCGGTCGTGAAGTACTAGAAGTGATCAAAGGTTAGCAGAAGGACGAGCTGGGAGACAAATTACCCAGCTCGGCGAACAAGCGGACCAATCGTGCCCCCCGCTCAAGGTGTCTAGCGACATCGTCGCTAATGATCCGAGGATGGTGCCCGGTTATAGCAATCTTGGAGATTACCTGCCCGACGATGTACATTATGATTTCTTGGAGGTGCAGATACAAAGATACGAGTACGGGAAGCCTCTCGTCAAAGATGAAAGATCTCTATCAACGATGATGCGAAGATGGCATGATTGGTACTTGAAAATCTGCAGAGAGTCTGGGGGAGGGATAGTTTGTATGTGAGAGTTAAACCGGAGCATGACCTCGTTGGAATTGAACTGTTGCCTATTCCATTTGAGGAGTTCTACCAGTTTTTCAATAAATTGGCCCTCGATAAAGCAACGGTCACCTGCTACTGTCTGTAAGTAGTACTACTTCTGTCATTAAGTCTCTCTATATAGCTCAGCTCTTTCATTGCATGTATTTATAATTATCCTCACTATATTATGCAGATTGAAGATCGTCGAATTGAATAAAAGACAAGTCAGTGATATAGGGTTCATTAACACATATCTCATAGATGCAACCGAGGTTGAATTGCGTGCCATAGATACCGAGACCAACTTGCTACGATCCTTGGTGGTAAATGAAAACAAAGATATAATACTCTTTCCTTACAACTTCAAGTGAGTGTTACTGTCTTGTGCATATTCGGTTTCCCTTATATATTATTCAAGGTTATAGTAATGTAATTGATGAGTTCATGCATGCGTGCGCAGGTTCCACTATATTCTCCTAGAGATTAAGCTTGAGCAGGGAGTAGTAACTGTCTTGGACTCTAAACGAAAAGATCCCAAGGAGTATGTGGACATGACTCAAATGCTCGAGAAGTAAGTTAAATCGATCATTATCCACCATGCATATCAACAACTTTGTTCATTTCTGATATCAAGTAATTGTTTTCTTTGTGTGGCAGGGTTTGGATAAAATTCACCAAAAAAGCTCCGGGACTGTCGAAGAAGCTGGAATTTAGACACCCGAAAGTAAGTACTATATAGTAGCATGTTCCGCACATCTCCTATTGATTCAAGCGCTAGTTTCATCAATACCATTTGGCATTCTTGCTTATCAGTTTGATTGACCTCTATTTCTTGTAAAGTGGTTGTGGCAGGAACAAGGGAATGAATTCTGTTGATACTACATTTGTGAGCGGGGCTACTCTGACGCACAATTTGAAGTGCGTAAGCAATTAATAATATTCACAATTTTATTTCATTACCATCATTTGTGTTGAGTTTCATTTATTCATATATATTGACCCCCTTCTTCAAATTAGATCTTTCGGATGCGGAATGAACTCCTAGCACCAGATCGTCTGCGAGCAATTCAAGAGGAATTGGCGGCATTCTTCCTTGACCACGTGATCGCTAAAGACGAAGAATACTATGTGGACCATGCGTCCGTATGATAGGAGATTATATTTGTAAGAGATAATTATTGTATATATGTACCCGGTAGTGTCGGATAGATATACGATAACTTGTTGTTCGACCAATCTCTCAGAGAAGGAGAGGTGGTCGATATCACTTCTCTCTGTATGCATATATATGTTGATGACGATCTTCTGTTTCCTTCGTTTGCTTACTAGCTAGCTAGCTAGCTAGCGTGTCTAGTCCTCTCTATACGTATGTGTAGTACGTAGCGTCGACCAAGCACGGACATAAGAGAGGACACCTCTCTCTATTAATTAGCTAGCTAACACAATATATGAAACACCTAAATTAACCCCCCAAAACCCC
>LR738711.1:130403755-130414961 GCA_902687465.1 Secale cereale | reverse complement strand
ACAAAAACTCTAGCCACAGAAATGCTGACGCGTGGATGCCTTTTGGTCCCGGTTGGTGCCACCAACCGGGACCAAAGGCCCTCCTGCCTGAGCTCCACGCACAGGCAACGTGGAGACCCATCTGTCCCGGTTCTAGTTTGAACCGGGACTAAAGGGCTAGGGCATTAGTACCGACCCTTTAGTCCCGGTTCAAGAACCGGGACAAAAGGCCCTTACCAACCGGGGCAAAAGGCCCGTTCTCTACTAATGCACGCTCACAAAGAACTTCACTAGAGCAAAAAAAACATGGCACTACTCGGGTACAGAGACATGGGTGGAGAAGACCTAGAGAAGACTTTGTTAGTGTGAATGTCGATGCCTCTTTTGATGCAGACAGTGGCATTAGTGGAACGAGAGCTATTATTCGAGATGCAATGGGGTCTTTCATTGCGGTATCTTGTAGTAACATCCCTTTGGTCGAGGACGCAACGACGACATAGGCGAGAGGCCTCAAAAACAGACTGATTCTCGCAAACAATACAGGGTGCAACAAGCTGGAGATCGAGTCTGGCTGCATGGAGGTTATTGATATAATGACCAATGGGGGAATTCATTAGGTCCAGCAGCAGCCATTTACGAGGAATGCTCTTTCCTTTGACATAATTTTATTTCTGTTAGCTTTCGTCATTACCCTAGGGAAGCCAATATGGCGGCAGATTTGTTGGCTACAAAGTCGGAGCCCTCGAGAATTTTTTGTCTGGCAAAACGAGGCTTCGGACTTTTTGCTCGATGTATTATCAAATGAAATATAAACCGCAATGATGACATTTCCCTCAAGAAAAAAAGAGTAGTGGTAGAACAAGGTGTTTTGGTTTTTTTTTTAATTTTTTTTGAGACAACCTCACGAAGCTTTATTATTACGTCGTCACAATGTTTACAGGGACGAAAGAGAGATCCCCTGGCTGACCCAACCACACATGGCGGCCCAACCCGAGAGATAAAGCATGCTTCGCTAGGTTGTGAGCTTCAAAATTTGAGCTCCTAAACTCATGATCAAACTTACAAAAATCAAAAGATAAAGAGTGTTGTAGAATCTCTTGCACAATTGCTCCATGTGATGATGAGTTATCCTTCTTCAGATCCTCCACCACGGCCTTGCAGTCTGACGCAACATGAACTCGCCTCTAATATAGATCTTCAGCTAATGCTAAACCTTCCCGGATTGCTATGGCTTCAAGAATCTGTGGATCAATAATATGTCTTACCAATAGTACTGAAGCTCCCAGGAATGTGCCATCTGAGCTTCTGCAAATAGCCCCAACTGCCCCACATCTAGCCTGCCTCGGAGCAGCCGCATCCACATTGATTTTGACACAAGTAGCGGCTGGAGACTGCCACTGCGATGGCCTGTTTACCCTCTGAGCTCTGGGCTTAACCTCCTTCATGTTGATCAATTTTATGTCTTGAAGATAGCTCGTTATAAACCCGTAGATGGCATGAGGCGTTTGGAAGATGTCTTCATAGATCGCTTTCCTACGAGCCCTCCAGATAGCCCACAGGATTGTTATCGTATGTGCAAACTCCTCCCGACTCATTGTTTCATTCAACGCAAACAACCAGTCTTTGGGGTGATCTTCTAGGCGATCCACTAGATGATGAACCAGTTCCTCCGGTGCTAAGGACCAAACGCTGCTCGACATCGGGCACGTGAGAAGAGCATGCCTCCATGAATCCGTTGCCCCACACAGATGGCATTTGTCCTCAGTCGCCATATTTCGGTGCTTTAGCACGTCCGTTGTAGGCATAGATCGTCTCGCCAGCCTCCACACAAACATTCGGAGTTTTGATGGAACTTGAAGATGCCAGATATTGGTCCACTTGGCCGCCTCGTCATGCACAGATGACGAGCCTCCGTCTTCGTTCAGCCAGGCCTCGCGCTCTAGTTTCATGCGCAGAATCATGCGATAAGTTGATCGGACACTAAACTCACCTCTCGATTCCTCATGCCATGCCCAAAAATCATCTACCTGGCGAGTGCAAAGGGGAATTCTGAGAATAACGTCTGCATCAAAGCTGGTGAAGGTTCCTCGGATCACTTCTTCTTTCCATGTGGCCGTGGTGTGATCAATAAGCTCAGAAACCATACTAGGAGGGTCGTGAGAAAGAGCTGTTATCGGTCGCTTAAGACCATCTCTTGGTAACCAGCTATGCCTCCAAATATCTGTAGTTGTGCCATCCCCAATTCTTCTTATAATACCTTGTGCCATGATATCCCGCCCATCCAAGATCGCCCGCCAAATCTGCGAAGGGTGCGGCCCAAGCTCAGCATCCAGGATCGAGCTCCCTGGGTAGTAGACGGCCTGCAAAATGCGCGAGCTTAGAGAAGAAGTCCCCGTAAGCAGCCTCGAGGCTTGCCGGGCCAGCAATGACAAGTTGAAGAGCTCCAAGTCTCATTTGTTTTTTTTAAATGAAAGAAGTAGTTCTGGCGTGAGTGGAATATAAATAGGTTTGAAGGCCCACTACGCTGGTATTGGGCTCGCGGTGCGTCAGTACTATTGTAGCGCTGTTCGGCAGCCTGGGCATCCTCCACTCCTGAAAAAAAGGTTGGATCGGTCGATCGATGCGGCGCGTCGATGGCAACGACGACGTCAGGCACCACCGCCGGATTCCCCACGCCGACGAGATCGATGCTGCCAGGTTCCCCATGACAATCTGTTACAGCGACGACGACGAGGAGATCGATCTCAAGTCGCCGTCGGAGATCGTAGCCCTCCACGTCGCGCGCCGCGACCGCATCACGGAGTACGACCCCAAGAGGAGAACCCGCGTCCTCACCCGCTTCTGCGGCGTCAACCTCGCCGGTTTCGACCTCGACAGAGAGTGTCAGTATCTCCGCTACTTACCAATTTACTACAATTTCAGTTTAAATTTCTCCTGATCTGGAGTGTATATCTATTGTCCCTGATTTTGCTTTGCTTGCAGCCAAGGTTGGCCTCGGGCCGCTGCTTGAGGATGTAACGCCGCAGCTGTGGGAGTTCCGGGCGTATACGTCGTACAATGTCGTTTCCGTCAAGTTAATCGAATCCGATCGGGGTTACCCGGTCAGTGTGTTCGGTACCGTTCTCGCGAGAGATACCATCGACTACAGATGCGTCTATCTGTTCAGACGCGAGAGAGAAGATCCCCAAATCATCACCTCCAAGGTAATTGTGTGCACTAACTAGTTCGCCCCTTTGTCTCCTCCCAAACTATTTAGACTGACTGAATCACGGACAGTTGCGTACTTAAGCTAAATTAAGCTTAATAGTACTTTTTTTTGATAATTACTAGTACTTCTGTTGGTTACTAGTAGTTGCAAATACCATGATTGATTTCACATTGGTACACTTCAATTTCTTGTACTAGAAAAAACATAGTTGTGGATTACTGTCGATACCTATTATTTAATCTGTCGATGTAAGTGCTGTAATAATGGGTGTTATTGCCAAACCATACAACTTCATCAAATTATTTTAGTGCTACGCTTGTTTAAATTTTGTCATGGCGTCATGCCGTAAAATATAGCTTCTATACTGGAAACAAAAGAAACTATGTAGGACTACATAGTTTGTCCATCTGACTATACTACTCACTCCGTCCCAGAATATAAGAGCGTTTTTTACACTAGTATGCAAACCACAAATATCCGGCTGCTGGTAGCAATTTATGGGCACTAAAGCAGTGCAGCAAAAGAATTATCGGTGCCCCCCAAACTAGTTAAACAACATATCTTCAAACTGTTTTAATCTGTCCGACTTGTCAAGTGTGCTTTGCTTTTCATGTCCAGCTAGCTACATAGCTTGTTCAACTACGTAGACATGTTGTGACCTTTTTTTTTATAAATTACTTGCAGGAGGATATGTTAGCATTGATAGGTCCACATCGAGGATTAGTAGCATTTGATAATATACATTTTGAGTTCAACCTGAAGGTGAAGGGTGATCCTGACGATGAAGACTTTAGCAAAGGCGTAATCGAGTCCCGCGCCTTTGACTCTGGACCCATCACTACAATGCTACCTAGTTGGCTAAGTAAAGTGGAATTAGTATTTGCACCTGTTAAACATCCGGTGGCGGCTAGCCTCCAAATCAACATTCTGAACGGTCCGCCCTATGCCCCTTTCGTTGGCAAAGTATCTGCTGGGACTAGAAATGCCGAGACCCATATTATTCTATATGATGGTAGAGCAATTAATTGCAACGGGATATTAGTAGGAGATGATGGCTCCATTCCCTTGAGTCGTAATTTGGTAGTTATCCCTATACCTACATGCGACGATGATGAAAAGTTTTTGGTCCATGTTTGTATTTTTGATAATGATGAGGATGAAGGCACTCATATTACTCTACAACACCCTGATGAAGAGCATGTTTGCACTCACGGTTCCTATGAGCTACAAGTGAAGGTTACATGGACTGCCATCCTCACAAGACCGAGGGGTGCCAAACATCCTCCAATGAGGGACCTCTCATGGACTGAGTGTTATGGTTCGCTGGATTACAGTGGTTTTTAGGGTGGTGGTTGTTGCACCATGTCTGTGTGGTGTAGTAGGGTATGGCCCAGTAGCCAGCTAGCTGTCTCTTCCTCTCATGTTACCAGGCTTTAAGATTTGTGCTTGCTGGATGTTTGGTATTAGAGTTGTGCTTGCTGGATGTTTGGTATTAGTGATAATGGAACCAGGAGGTATATTTAATAGTCATGAGTATCTTTCTTCTTGGAGGGAAATTCCATTATTTGCTGTAAACTGATGCACATACTAATTTGTTGGTTGCTTCATATGCTAAGATCATTCAAAGGTAACAAAAATGAGAGGCCATCAAAAGTCTCAAGTCATACTAGTATTATACTCCCTCCATCCCAAAATAAGTGTCAGGTCACACTTATTTTGGGATGGAGGGAGTACTTGATCAGAACTGCTGTACACACGACAAACTTCGGACGATGCAACGATAGACAAATCTGGCCGGACGTACGTATGATTAAATAAGTCGCTGGCCACTGGATTGATATGTCGTCCATAAATCTTGCAATTGCATCGTGCATAGAGCAGTTCCGATACTTGATTACAAGGAGGCTAATGAAAAGTCTCAAGTCATATTGTACTTAATTACAGAAAAATATCTGGCAATGCTAACCTTAGGAGGATCAGTTCTTTCCCGAACCACTTACTGAATGCGCCCACTTAACTTTCTTATGTTTGATATAGTCGCCTCTCTTCACAACTCTGAGCTTCTTCATGAGACCAGTTGCCGCAATCCTGTCCCAAGGCTCGTCTTGCGCCACAGCACGTGAAGTGTCCGCCCAGTAGTTGAACAGCTTAGTGTGCTCCTTGGGTACCGGACTATCCAGTTCTTCGTCAATGTTGTTGGTCACTCATGTCCTCCAGAGTGCGAAGCGGATTGCTTCGGAAATCGTTACAGTCGGGAAAGATAGGGGCCGGATTTTAGAACCTGAAGTCCCCCCTCACCGCGGTATAGCTCTCCCAAGTTTTCTCAAGCTGGCGATGTGGTAGGTAAAAGCTGGTTTACCCACGCTTATGTCAAAAGTTTTCTCAGACAGAATGAACTAGTGGCATCGGTATAATCCTTTAAGATTTTTTTTAAAAATAAATCACACACAACTTTGCACTTAACTTGCACTTTTTTAATATGCAAAGAATAAACATATAATAGTGCAATTTTTGAAATCTAGTATAATTTGCACACATATTGTTTACTCCCTCCATCCATATATGAGATGCATAATATGAAAATTATACCATTGGAAGCTCCTTTCACGTACAAATTTGATGGTATGCTTTGTGTAACTTGCATGTTATATATTATTGCTCCATCATGTGGTCAATATTAGCCTTCAAAAATGCTTTAGGCCCTATATATATATGTGGGTAGAGGGAGTAGTGCTTATTGAAGGATGAATAAAACTTATGCTTATTGATTGATTTGGTGCGGCATACAAGGGTATATAAGAGGGTACAAACCGACTTGGGGTAAGGTTACAAAGCTGACTTGGACTAGGAGTCGTATACGATAAAGACTACTCTAACATCCCCCGCGGTATCAACGGCAGGCTCGACGACGTTGAGACTGAAACAGATATCTTGAAACGGCTTAGTAGGCAGTGCCTTGGTGAAAATGTCAGCAAACTGAGACGTAGAGGGAACATGAAGCACCCGAACTTGACCAAGAGCGACCTTTTCACGAACAAAATGAATATCAATCTCAATATGCTTTGTGCGTCGGTGTTGAACTGGATTGCCGGTCATGTAGACTGCTGATATGTTGTCACAATAGACAATAGTGGCCTGCTCTCAATAGGCATGTGTAGCTCGGAGAGTAACTGCCGAATCCAGATTGTATCCGCAATGGCATGTGCCACGGCGCGATACTCAGCCTCGGCCGACGAACGTGAGACCGTAACCTGTCTTTTCGAGGACCAAGAAATTAAATTGTTACCAAGAAAAACACAAAAACCGGAAGTGGACCTTCGAGTGTCATGACAACCAGCCCAATCTGCATCAGAGTATGCAGTAAGAGAGTTTGGAGAAGAATTATTTAGGTGGAGACCATGATTGAGAGTTCCTTTTAAATACCGAAGAATGCGTTTAACATGATTATAGTGAGGAACCCGTGGATCATGCATATAGAGACATGCTTGTTGAACAGCAAAAGAGATTTCAGGATGAGTAATGGTGAGATATTAGAGAGCACCTATTAGGCTACGATAGAGAGTATGATCTGAAAAGGGTTCACCGACAGCCGAAAGTTTAAAACTAGTATCGACAGGAGTGCGAGATGATTGACAGTCAAGCATACCGGCACGATTAAGTAGATCAAGAATATACTGGCGTTGGGAAAGAAAAAGGCTGGAGGAATCTCGAACAACAGTAATGCCTAAGAAATGATGAAGGAGTCCTAGGTCAGTCATAGAAAATTCAGATCTAAGAAGAGAGACAATATGATCTAAGAACTTTTGAGAGGATGCGGTGAGAATAATATCATCTACATAGAGAAGTAAATAGGCAGTGTCGGAATTTTGATGATACACAAAAAGAGAGGTGTCGGAGAGAGATGGAGTGAAGCCTATTGTTTGGATGAAGGAGGATAAGCGTTGAAACCAAGCTCTTGGGGCCTGTTTAAGACCGTAGAGAGATTTCTGAAGAAGACAGACATGAGTTGGAAAGGATGGATTTTCAAAACCCAAAGGTTGCTGACAGTAGACAGTTTCTTGAAGGGAACCATGGAGGAAAGCATTTTTAACATCAAGTTGGTGAATAGGCCAGGAAGAGGAGACATCAACACTAAGAACAGTACAAATGGTGCTAGGTTTAACAACAGGAGAAAATGTTTCATCGTAATCAATTCCTTGTTGTTGAGAAAAGCCACGACAAACCCACCTGGCTTTATATCGTGAGAGGCTCCCATCGGAGTGAAACTTTTGGCGAAAAATCCATTTGCCAGAAACAATATTTGTGTTGGGAGGACGAGGAACAAGTTGCCTTGTGTTGTTTTGAAGTAAAGCATTATATTCTTCTTGCATGGCAGCGGCCCAATTGGGATCAAGTAGAGCAGTTTTGTAATTCTTTGGGAGGGAAGTGAGAGATACGGTGGTATGAAGGTTTAGGCGGTCTTGGGGTTGTTGAAATCCTGATTTGACCCTAGTACTCATGTGATGATCATTAATCGGGGCTGCTGTGGGAATAGCACGAGGGGGTAACGTGGGTACGGGTGAGTCCGGCGCAACAGAAGAGTCGGACGAAGGAGCATGGTTGGGTGGTGGAGCGGGAGCAGGGGCCGGGGGTGTTGGGGAGGGAGCAGGGGTCGAGGGTGTTGGGGACGTCTCGGGTGGGGTGAGGGGAGGGTTGGTATCGGCTGTGGCTGGTGTTAAAGTTGTTGGTGGTATGTTGTGTTCATCATGAGGGGGTGCAGGAAGGGGAGTATATAGTTGGAAAGGACGGGGAGAGGGGGTGTTTGCTGAGCTAGGGGTGTTGGATGATGTAGTAGTGCGTCATGAGAAAGGGAAAATATGCTCAGCAAACATGACATGATGAGAGACATGAACGTGTCCTATGTGAAGGTCGAGACAACGATAGCCTTTGTGCTCGGTAGAGAAGCCGAGAAAAGCACATGAGATAGATCGTGGTGACAAACTATTTGTAGAAGTGGCATAGGCATTTGGAAAACAAAGACAACCGAAAACACGAACCGCGGAGTAGTCGGGGTGGGAAAGAAAGAGGGAATAATAGGGAGTAGTGTTGGGTTTAGTTTTAAAAGGTCGAATATTTAGAAGGAAGGTGGCCATATGTAGGGCTTCCGCCCAAAACTTGGGAGGCATAGATGATTGAATGAGAAGAGTGCGAATTATATCATTGAGGGTGCGAAGAGAACGTTCGGCTTTACCATTTTGAGGGGAGGTGTAGGGACATGAGAATCTAAGAAGGATGCCATGTTGTAAGAAGAAAGTACGATTTTTAATGTTATCAAACTCGCGACCATTGTCACATTGGATAAATCGAATTGGGAGGAAGAAGTGGACAGACATATAGCGTTGAAAATTAAGAAAGAGAGAATGGACCTCAGATTTGTTGCGTAGAGGAAAAGTCCAGACAAAGTGGGTGAAATCATCTAGTATAACAAGGTAGTATTTAAAACCCGAAACACTTGCAATGGGAGAGGTCCATAGATCACAATGTATTAATTCAAAGGGATAAGTGCTACAAAAGCTAGAGAAACTAAAGGGAAGACACACATGTTTGCCTAATTGACATGACTCGCAAAATACAGAATTATGAGAATCCCTATTACATGGTATGGTAAATTCACTAAGCATAGAAGCTAAGACATCGGGGTTGGGATGGCCCAAGCGACGATGCCAGAGATCGACGGAGTCCAGCATGGATGTTGGAGGGGCGGCGGCAGGAACTCCATTAAGAGAGTAAAGATCACCAGAGCTATTGAAGCGAGCGATCTCGGCCTTGGTCAGGTAATCCTTCACAGATAAACCAAAAGGGTCAAATTCAGCCGAAACTAGATGCAAGGATTGGGATTGTCGCAAGTAAATTGGCGAACAGAAATAAGATTTTTAATGAGGGCGGGTGCAACTAGAACATCATGAAGTAGAAGAGGTTTAGTGGAAGAGGGAAGTTGAGCCTGACCAACACAATATATAGGAATAGATGATCCATCTCCGAGGGTAATGGAAGGGAAAGGAGATGTAGTGCAAGATGATAACCAATTACTAGATGCAGACATATGACTAGAGGCCCCTGAATCAAAGATCGAATCCGTACCTGAGTTTCCTTGCGCAACAAAGTTATTCATTGCCTGGAGAAAAGCAGCTTGATCCCAGCTCGGCGTCGCAGGTGAGGGTGGTGTCGGGAGCAGTGCCGGTGGATATGATGGTGAAGGCAGCAGGGCCGGCTGGGGTGTGTAGTAGGCGCCGCCATCGGTGGAGTAGTGACCATAAGGAGCATACGTCGGGGCGGCGTGAGAGGCATTGGCCGGCTGTGGCGTCGGGAGCAGTGTCGACTGAGGTGTGTAGTAGGCGCCACCGTCGGTGGAGTAATGACCATAAGGAGCATACGTCGGGGCGGCGTGATAGGCATTGGCCGGCTGTCGGGGGTTGAGAACCCCGGGAGCACTAGTAGGCGGCCGAAGGCCGGGTTGCCAGGCACCTGAGTATGCCGGCGGAGCACCGAGTGGGGACGGAGAGGACCAGGGCATGGGCCACGCCTGAACGAGCCCCGTCCAAGGATCATGAGGAGGCCGCCATGCAGCCGCCGATGGAGCACTGGTGGGTGGTGCAGGACTCCGTGTTGTCGTAGGCGGAACCGAACGAGTCGACGTGTCACACCCTGCATTTTGTAACATGTCATTTGCATTAATAAAGCATGAAAATTTGGACCAACAATTTTTTTGGCATCATTTGGCTTTTATTTGGAATTAAGTTTTTCTCTATGTGATTTTCAAGTGCTCTTTAAAGTCAACTACTCCATCTTATATACTTCATCTCCTTACCCCAAACTTCTGCCCAATGATCATACCAAGTGTATATAACAGTATAGTATATTCATATAAAAATATTTTGGCCAAATAGTATTTACAAAAATTAGTTTTCTAAAAACCGCTGAATTGAGTCTTGCACTGCAAGTACTTGATCTAGGGTGAGAAAAATATTTCAAAGAGTATATTTGAAACCTATTAGATATAGGACTCCCATAAACCACAAAAATATAATTTTAAAAGTTATTTTCCCATTTTATTTAAAGGCTTTCCATTAAGGCCAGAAATGGTCTTTAATAGGTAAAAATTATTTAACTACTTCAAAAATATTTGCCAAAATTCAGAGAGACTCTTAGGACATATATTGTCCATATATAAGAGTTTCAACACTTGGTCATGTTCAAAATATTGGGCAAATCCCTTTCTGGATATTTAAAGCTTTTGAAATATTTACAAAGGAAATATTCTCTAAAAATTCCAGGAAAATTCTATTATGCCAGATATGACATATTCGATGATCTTGCCAAGCCCCATGCCTTGTGAAGCAACAAAACATCATCAAAACCCCTCAAGACCATTCTGTCAATTTTTGAAGTTTGAGCAACTTTACATTGCCAAACTTGTCCATATGCTCTCAAACTTGGTACACATGCTAGAATGGTCTAATAATGCATCTAGACCAAATGGCACAAGTTTTGGAGAAGGGTAACTTGATCAGAGTACCCCAAAACCATTTCTGTTCAGATCCAAATTTGAACAACTTTACATTATCAACTTTTTACTTGTGACCTCAACTTTTGTGGACATATTCACAGACCCAAATGATGACACTACACCAAGTGGTGCATCAAGGAGGGATGATTTGCTTAACTTAAACTTGGAAAATCCATTCCTGTTGATTTCTAGGGTTTACCAAAGTTACATTGGCAAGTTTCTTCAAATGAGCCCACACTTGGTGGAACACCCTAATTCTATATACCATTTGATCCTGTTAAGTCCCATGTCAACTGGAGATCATTTTCTTTCCCAAAAACACATCAAACACCTTCTGGTAATTTTCCAAAACTATCACTTTTACCTCTTTCCTTGTTCTCCTTGAGCTAGGCTTTTTACCATAGCTTCCCCAAGTCCCCCTGCACCTCCAGTAACTCTCCCCTGGCCTCAGCTCAATGATTGAGGGGGGGGGG